>CM052545.1:58639456-58677116 GCA_028533065.1 Trachops cirrhosus | reverse complement strand
TACACTGTTGGTGGGATTGCAGACTTGTAAGACCACTTTGGAAAACAGTATGGAACTTCCTCAGAAAACTAAAAATGGATCTGCCTTTTGACCCAGCAATTCCACTGTTGGGACTATATCCAAAGAACCCTGTAACTCCATTCCAAAAGAACTTATGCACCCCAATGTTCATAGCAGCACAATTTACAATAGCTAAGTGCTGGAAACAACCTAGGTGTCCATCAAGCCTTCCATCTCTTAAAATTTCAATCCATCTAGGGTTTGTCCTCTTACTTCCAAGATCACTCCACGTCCACATCTGCAGTGTTATGCCTCTGGCTCACCCCTGACCTCTCTGTGCGTTCAGACCCACACCACAACCCCTTACCCACCCTCATTCAGTCTCAAGCATTTCCAAACTAATATGATACAAACTTGGGAAGAGTCATTGTGATTCCTTTTCATTCTCCCAAACCACAGGCGCAGCCATGTGATGATTCTCCCTCAGCAGTCTCACCTGTTCAGGTTTCCACTAGCTGTGGCCCGAATGACTGCAGCTGTTCCCTCAGTGGAGTTCCTACCTGCAGCATGCTCTGCCCCACACTGCACTTCACCCTGACGAATTCCATCTACACCCTCTGCCATATCAACCCTCCTCAAGCACTTAAGGGTATGTCATTGCGTTGCTCAAATTTACCCCATTTTCACAGAAAAAAAATTCTACACTTTTAACTCACTTTCTGGATCCCCCACCATGAGGTTCTAATTTTTTTTCTCATCTTATCTCACAATACTCCTCACAGACAAAATATCCACCCTAGTTAAATTAATCTTCCTACCATCACCCCACAAAAGCACCCGAATGTACCTCTCTTCTCCACTTTGGGGTGGACCCTCCCTGGAATTTCTTCTCAACATCTCCCTGTTTAAGTCCTACTCATTTCTATGATCCTCTCCTTTCAGAGGTTTCCTCCACTGTTCCAGCACACAAAGGTCTCCACTAGACTACCAGCTCTGAAATTTTCTGATGCTGATCATGTGTAGGCCCTCACCACTGTGTGTGCTCCTCTGTACTGTGATTCTTTCCTGATTCCTCACCAAATGGCAAGCTTTTATGTGAGGGGGGGGGGAAGTATCTTTTAGTGGCACAAAAAAGTTGGATAATAATGCTTGAGGTCAAGAAGCAATGGAATTCCCAGCTTCCATGTTGATTTCATAATTTGCCAATTCCTAAGACATTATACGTGAAACTGCACTGCTCAGTTCAAGGTAGGTATGTGCTTCGAAGAAAGAACCACAGAGACATGAGCTTCAGCTGCATCCATGACCCTAGGGGGTTGCTCTCCCTCCCCTAATCATGGTGACTTGTGTCAGCAAAAGCCATTAACGTTCAGCTCCCATCATTTCAGCTTATAGCTTATTCTAAACATCGTTCAGAGATGTTAGCTCCTTCAGCATTTGTCTAAGAGATAGATCCCCAGGCAGCATAAGACCATACCAAAGGTTATCAGGAACAAGCCAACAGAAGCTAAGAAACAAGGGACATTGTATGGGGCAAGAATGAGCTGAAAACAGACTAACTGCTGCAATGCTCCCAACAGAGACTGGCAGGTTCCAAAGCCTCAAAAGCTTTCACTGGAAGTAGTATTAAGTTTCATTCCCAGCTTCAGTGCTGGGCAGCATGGGATGCTGCAGGTGGAATGACAAGGCTAAAAATTCTCCCAGGATGGCGCCACAGGAAAGCTCTCCTCTGCTATGGACGTGTGTTGGCAGTGAGGTGCTCCAGGCAGCAGGTGGAGACCCCCTCATTTCAAGGGGGTCCCCAAGCTAGCAGCTGAGTATCAGTTGAGGACCTGTGAGGAATGTGAATTCCCAGGCCCCACACTGAGCCTACTGGACCTGATTCTTGGGAGTTGGGGCCCAGGGCTGGTGTTTAAATGAGCCCCATGGGACTGTCTGAAACCCATGTAGGTCTCAGCAGCACTGTCTCAGCAAACCGTGCTGCTGATAGGAGTAGCATAACAAATGACTGCAGGACTCAGTCACTTCAGCAACAGACACACAGTTTCTAAGGGTCAGAAATCCTGGAGCAGCGTGTCTGGGTGGTTCTTCCTCAGGGTATCTCTTGAGATTACAGCCAGTGGTCAGCTGGGACTGTAGTCACAGGACGTCTGGACTAGCCTAGAAGATCCACTTTAAATCAATGACACTGTATGGCTATTGGCGGCAGACTTCTGTCCCTTCCATGTGGATCTCTCTAGAGGACTACTCACAAAGCCTGGTGGCTGACTTCCCCATGTCAAATCATCCAAGACAAAGAACACACTCATGTTGAAAAGTAGTCTTTTTAGAACAGAACCCTGAAAGCAGAATTCTATCACTTTTGCCATATTCAATTTGTTACAAGTGAGTCACTCAACCCAGCCCACATTCAAGAGGAGGCGGCTCCAGCTCCACTTCCTGAAGGAAGTCATATCAGAGAATCTGTGGGACGTCTCTCCTGAGTCACCACAGCTGTGTTGGAGATGTCCACACACCTTTAATAGCACACAGTATCTGAAACATCCCACTCTAATTAAGATTTTCCAGTTATAAAATAAGTCATGAGGACGTAAGGTATTGCTTGGTGAATATAGTTCATAATATTGCATCTTTAAGAGTTGCCGAGAGAGTAGATCTTAAAAGTTCTCATCAGAAGAAAAACAACGTGTAACTATGAATGGTGATGGATATTAGCTGTACTTATTGTCATAATCATTTTGCAATTAAAAAAAAGATCTCCCTGGCACATCATCCTCAGAATCAGCTGTTTATTCCTAGAGGAAACAACTACTTTAATGTACTGTTTGTTTTTTCTTCACCAGCAAACTGACTAGAGCCATTAATGTCCAATTTTCATGTGTAGCACTGGGTGATGGAACACACTTTTGCTTGGTGGGATGGCCTACCATGCATGATATTAATTTGTGTAACTAAGCTCTCTTCACCCCGATTCTGCCTGGCCTGGATTAGATGAGAGCTGGCCAGACCCAAGTCCTTAAGCTGTATGGACTCTCAGTTTACAGTGAGACCATGGAGTTGCTTCCTAGCTGTGCACTTACACAGGGGGGTACTTTCTCTACCACCTTCCACCCTGAAGGGCCTGCAGATCTGGCTGTGGCAGGGACCAGTAAAGCTGACTTTCTCATCCAGGGAGAGAGGAAGACTGAGAGCTTGACTCTTCACAGCGACAGTAAAGCCTAAAAACTTCCCTTAGTTCATAGTCATACAGCGCAGGACACACCACCTAAAGAACAGTACAGATTTCTAACAGAAATCACTTTATTTTGCAGATGAAAAAAACTCAGTTGCAAGGAAGTGCTTGATATAAGTTTATTAATTAATGACAGAGCCAGGATAAATTGCAGGCTTGTTTATGGAAAGGGCTTCTCTACAACAGCCAATATGCTTGCCATTTGCATCAAGTTCAGGCACACTTCAACTGTTCATACCCAAAGACTATGTTAAGGATCACAAGAAAGGGTGATAACAGCTTCTGTAATGCATATGGAAAGAGATTTCTCAGGGTAGTTGTTAATCTAGAGCTCAGTCAAATGAACTCTCCTCATACCACCAGTGGGACCATTCGAAACAATTTTTCCAAAGGACGATTTTTCCAAAGGACAATTTTGCAGTTTCTATCAATAGCATTAAAATATGCATATGCCATTTTACTCAACCATTTTTCTTCTGAGAAGTTATCTAAGGACATGCTTATTGATTTTAGAGAGAGGGGAAGGGAGGCAGAAAAAGGCAGAGAGAAAGAAACATTAGTGTGAGAGAGAAACATCTATCAGTTGTGTCTTGTATGCACCCCGTCCAGGGACCAAACCTAGGTGTGTGCCCTGACGGGAATCCAACCTGTAACCTTTTGGTCCATGGGATGACACTTCAACCAACTGAGCTGCCTGGCCAGGGCAACAACTAGATTCTTAATGTGACACCAGATCATCTTAATAACAAAGTCATACTTGGGTAAGAGGAATTACAAATACCATGTCAATAAAAAACTATTTCCAAGTATGATGATTATTTGAATTACTTCATGTGTTAAAAGCAAAACTGATTTTCCATGATTAGGATTCTCAAATTTTCCATTTACATTAAATACATAAAATGTATAAACAACATGTAGCTGTCTGATGTCAAAATACCTGGAAGAACATGTTAATATTAGATAAGCTGGAGATTCTTTGACCATATCACAGAACTATATGTATAAAATACCCAGATGCCTAGACTACACATTTTTTAAATTAAAATATTTATGTAATTGGACACATTTTCCCATACAAATGAAATTTTTTCTTTGTTGTTTCAGAGTCATGGAAATTTTATCACATTTCTACCTGTATGATACTATTGGGAATATAAATTCATACAACCACTGTGGAAATCAACTTAGCAATATGCATGAAATATTCATAGCCTTTCACCTTATGATTCTATTTCTGGGAATACATTCTAAACAACTTGATATCCATAGAGGTACTATTTATAGTAGCTCCAAATTAAAAAATACTTAAAGGCTAAGTAAGTAAATGATGACTTAAATGATGAAAAATAGAATGTCCAGGAGCAAGTGCATCAAGTTGGTTATAAGTATGGGCTTTATTGTACTTGCTACATTTTCTGTAATGGGCCAATATATACAGTAGTGCTTGCTGAAAACTCCAACATGTGCGTTCCTAAAATCTTCACATTGTATAAAGTCACACACACAACTTACAGGGCTTGTGGGGAAAACAGAATTAGGATACAACTCTTGAAAACTTCATCAGTAGCACATTTTAAATAAAGGTAGGAACCTAATAACAATAATAGCACAGTTGTACACACCTTAAATGGTTATGGAACTCATAAGTACTATAATAAATATGACACTTAACCCTAAAAAAGCCCTAAACCTTTCTTGTGGAAGTGGGCATTGGAAGGCTTGCAGGTGTAAGTTACTGTGAAGTGGTGGAAGGGGGTTTCTACAAAATGGGACCTAAAGCTGGCACCAGACCTATGTGTGTGACTTGTAACTTTGGTGAACTGAGGAAGCTGGTGGACATTGGAGGGGTATGTGTGTTTCCTTGCATGGCTGGGTTCAGCCTGGTACAGTTTTCTTCCATCTAGTGTTTCTTTTGGAGGAAAATTCACATTATGCTCAAATTATTTCCTACTATACTAACAGTTTTACTTTTGTAAAGCAAGCATTATACCAGAACTGACTGTACTCTCTTCCTAATAAATAAACTTTAATGAGCTAATAAAATCATATTTCTAAAGTTGTCTAGACTCTCTATACTGCCTCAAAACAACTGGTCATATGAATAAAGAATAAAGAAATATAAATCTGCTTGGCAACCAGTAGATAAAAGGAGCAACAGGCTGACTAAATATTTTACTCTTCAAATATGTTATATCAGTGTTGTGAAGATGTATCTCAAAAGCCTTATTTGATGACTTGAATAGCTATGAAACTGTTTTAATAAACTTCGGTCGATCAGATATGTCCTGGGCTAAATGACCTGCAGGACATTCCTAATGCTAATAATGAGGTTTTATGATAGTGTGCTTTTTCTTATTTATCAGGTACTTTATTTTAAGTAAGAATAAATAAGCTTATTTCCCAGTGGGTTGAGATTTAGTATGAACTCCAGGAATTTCAAACAGGAGTTGATTATAATAAAAATAAATCCAGTCATACCATTCTGAGCCTAAGTATTTCCAATTTACAAAAATACTTTTAGAGTACATATTATATTTTGTGGTGGCATGTCTAAGAAAACTGCAAATATGTGGAACATCTCATTTCTGTCACTTTTATATGAACTGTTAAATCATCCAAATTGCTTTTCTCTGATTATGGAAGATACTTATTTCTTTTAACTACTGTCTTAGCCAATAGCATTCAGAGTATCCCAGAGACTCCAACTTTTTTATTTCCTAAATGTCATCTGAGAACAATATGATGTTCTCTTCTATTTTAAAATTACCTTGACTTAAACAAAACAAAAAAGGCCTTTCCTGGGAAGCAGTTTGTCCAAATGAACACTTCCTTCTTTCTGATGGATGTTATAAAAGGGGAAACAACTCATTTGGCAAAGTATAGTACATCATTACTCAAATCTGAGTTCAATAGTTCAGGATTTTAGAGGCTGTGGTGGGGAAGAAAAAGAACTTTCTGTTTTCAAGGAAACTGATTTTGCCCAAGCTTTCAAAAGTGAGCCAGTATATTCTACAAAATTCTTATCATAGGTACTCATAAATCAATACACTAAAATATATCTAATATATCTAATTACATATCTAATTATTATCTGATTTTTAAGAACTTCCTGTTTTGAAGGACAATGGTTTCACCCAAACTTTTAAAACTGTGCTGACATATTATAATAATAGATATACACAAATCACATGTTCAAGCCAGTATAGTAATAGATGAACTATTAGTATATTTTTTTATAAATGAAGGGGAAACATGTTTGCAAGAAAACATCTGAAATATAATCTGTTCACTGATACAGTTTGGTAAACAATCAAGGGGTTGCACATGGAATGAGACACAAAATGTCCAATAGATTTCTAAGCATTTCACAATAATCACCTTTTACATTAGCGTAACACTGCCCATACATTAGATCATTTAACTATTTTCATGCTTCCTCTTCCTGAGAAATCAATACTCTATTTTAAGAAACTGTATTTGAAATACTGTCATATCTTTCCAAGTGCCTTATTTTTCAACTAGCATTGTCACACAGGGCAGCCCCCAGTAGTCATGTTGATAATATATTAGTCTGCACAGTTAATAAGATTCTGTCATCTTAATTTTGTAGAGGTGGAGAACCTGAATTCCTGTAAAGATGGTATAGCTATTTGGTCTTCACAAATGTGGGAAGTGTTTCTTATCTAAAAAAATATCAAGTGAACAAAATCATGATAAAAACTGAAAAGGGTCTGAGGAAATGTACTGGAAACCCACAGCCATAGAAAGGACGTGACCAGGGAGACAAATGTGGAGGGTCAGGTAGAAACATTTCCACCTCTGGGGATTTCAGGACCCACAAAAGTCTCCAGAGGTACCCACTGAGAATGCCAAGGTCGATGCTGAAGGAGATCTGAAACTGCTTCCACATCCCCCTCTGCTGCCACTGTACATGGGTCTCTCTGCTCCTTACTGGTGGTCCTCTGGCATGTTTTTTTGTTTGGTGCTGTTTTCTCTTTCTCTTCCCTCTAGTTTTCTACATCCTCCTCTGCTGAGATGATGGCGAGCTCTGGTCATGCAATGAAACTTCTCAAAGTTCTGTCACACATCTACCAAGGGTAACATGGCAGCAGCTACATTTTAATCCAGATATTAGATGAGCCCAGTAAATGTGCAGTTATTTGTATAAATGTAAGACCACCAGCTTTTTCATTCTTCAGTTCTCTGGACTTCACACACTCTCTGTCTGCTCTCCTTACTCATCCTGTCCAAACGAACACCCTAATCTTCCACCAGCCCACCCTCAGGCCTCAGAGGGAACTGGAAAGCACATTACTGGTGACGTGGATTGACTGTTCGCAATATTCCAATACTAAATCTAGAGGGATGCTATGGAAATAACTCCTGAGCATTAGACACAGCAAGTCCCCTTATTTCAGCAATTTTCAGCTTGAAATGTTGTCCAAGCCCTTTTTCTATGAGCTTCTATGAATTAGAGAGAAATTGTTGCCATCAACTAAGGAACCACTACAAATTTCTTTTCCATGAGCAAGAAATTTGTGAGTCAGACAGTAAAGAAATAAATTAGTTTGATATTCTCAGGTCTTTCCTTTCCCTTTCCCCTGCCCTTCCCTTTCCTTTCCATCTCTCTCTTTCTTCCTTTCCCCTTCCTTCCTTCCTCCCTCCCTCCCTTCCTTCCTCCCTCCCTTCCTTCCTTCCTTCCAATGTTTTCTCATCATCAACAAAATTTCTGGAGAAGAGATAGGAAAGTATCAGGAACATAAGAAAGAATGTTTCATACTTGAATTTTATGTTCATTTCTTGAACATAAGAATGTTTCATACTTGACTGTTTCATATTCATAGAGGAAAAATAATATGTCACCAATGAATAAATATTCAATGGTTGAAACTTCTTTTTTTTTAAATTTCAATGTTGGTGAGAGAAAAAACAAAACATTTAAATTTCTTCATTCTCTCATGGACCTTTCAAGTGAGGTTCAGAAAGACTGAGATTCTTAAAGCAAGTTTATTTTTCTCTCCACACTTGCAATGGAGTTTAACCTGTTGAGGTGCACCTTGCATAGAGCCACTATGCTTTTCTCTGAATTTTCAAGAGCATAATTATCGTGTCCAATAATTAGTGCTGGAACCTTAACATCCATCCAAAGAGCACAGTCTGCAATTAAAAAAAAATTCTGGCCAGAACCTCCCAGTACAAAAGCTGTTTATCAAGTTACCATGCATATGTAGCCATATCAGTGCAGAAAACAAGACACACAAATGCAGTAATTAGGACAAAAGCACACTAAAGGCATTTTTAAACCTCCTTTCATATAGGGAAATTTTACTTGCATGGACAACTAGCCGTGACGGAAGTAAGACAGGCATGAGGAGCTCATTGGTTGTCTCAAGCCCAGCAGAGAAGAGGGAGACAGCATAGAACTGACACCTGGGTGAATTTCACTTCACTCCCCTCTTGTAAAGCATTTCCATTTACTCATCAGCAATTGCTCAGTGGCTTCTGTCATACCACAATAGCCCACCTGGCCCCAGGGACACCAATAACTTCCTAATGGAGACACCTCTATTCACCCCTCTGTAGCATTTGATTTCATTGAACTTGAAGCCATCTTTTCCCTACCACCACCAAGATTTCATTATGAAAATTTTAAACATGGAAAAGAATTGGAGAGACTTATAAAACAAGAACCATATACCCACTAGCTAAATTCTAAATATGCACATATATTTTCTATATTTTTATTATCATACATCTATTTATCCATCAATTCATCTTACCATTTTTGATGCATTTCAAAGTAAATTAGACATCACTACAATTCCCTCTAAACACTTCTGACTTTCTGGCATAACCTATAGAAACTGTCTTCCTATGGGGCAAGAATATAAACATGTTTTCCTGATCTTGCTCGCCTTCCACCTTCTCCTTGTGTTCTGCTACACACCGCACACCTTGGCTATGGTTATGGCTGGCACAACCTCAACAATCATGCCTTATAATGGTTCCCACCCCAAGCCTGTTGGTGAGTGACAGCTTATCCTGATGCACTTTCCACTTCTGGTGTCTAAAATAAAGCCATTTGTTCTCTCTGACACCTGTTATTTCCTTCTCTGTTCCCTATCCTAGTCACAGCTACTAATAAATACACCTGAGCTAGAAATATTCTCTGATGTCTCCCCCTGTACTCATTGCTGGGACCCCACTAAAAGTTTTATAACTTCCATTACCAAAATGTCTAGCAAGCCTTTTCCCCACACCCCACACTCTAATTCGAGCCTCCATCATATCTCTTTTAGGTTCCTCAACAGCCACCCTGCTCAGTATCCTCTACCCTTCCAATGTCACCTTGGATTGGGTTTCCACAGGGGAACCAGAGAAGATCTGAGAAATCAGTACTCAGCTGAAAGTCTTCTGCGTGCACTCCCCAGTCCCTGCCTTTCGACAGTGCTGTGCTGTCCAGTATGGGAGCCATCGACCTCGTGGGGCTGTTAAACACTTGAAATGGGGCTGGTCAGAACTGAGACATGCTGCATGCAGAAAATGCTACTAGACTCCTAAAGTTTTGTATGAAAATGCAAAATGTCTCACCAATAATGGTTTATCTTTTTGATTACATGTTAAAATTGTAATATTTCACGCATATTGGCTTATATAAAAATTATTAAATGAATTTTACCTCTTCATTCTTGCTTTTTTAAGGGAGCTACTAGAAAATTTTAAACAACATGAGACTCGCATTGCATTTCTATTGGACAATGCTGATCTAGAATAAAGTCCACATTTCCTAAGCATGCCATTTAATAATCCTCAGTGAGCTGACCAGTGTGGCTAGTTGGGTGGGCATCATCATATGAAAAGTTCAATTCTCAGTTGGGGCACATGCCTAGGTTGTAGGTTTGGTCCCCTGTCAGGGTGCATGTAAGAGGCAGCCAATTGATGTTTCTCTCCCTTACTTCATCCCTCCCTTCCCCTCTCTCTAAAAATAAATAAATGAAATCTTTAAACAAATAATCCTCAAGGATCTTTCCTTATGCTTTGATCCCAACTTGATGCTTCACTCCTCACTTGCTAAGGCAGATTGTTGAATTAAACCACATGGTGGGATTGTTTCTCAGAACAAAGATCTGATAATGAGGTATTACCTCATTGTGTCCTCTACCACTCCCTCCAAATGCTTCATAGATGCCTAGACATCCAAAAGACAAAGGGAAATATGGAAAAGAGAAAGATCTATAAATTAAACATGTACTAAAGTACGAAGTTAAGAAAATATCAATATCAAGGAATTATTAAGCTTTTTAAAAAATGACCAAAGACTGCTTCGATCTGTGTTTATGTGATGTCTTTTCCAAAATAAAACATTTGTCGTGGAGCGCATGATCACCTTCACATGAAATGCCATCATCGCAAACAACTCTGCAGAGGTCAGAAAGTTTCCACATGTCGCTGCCATGCATCCCCAGGATGGACTGTCCCTTCTCACACAGCTGCAAGGAGCTCTGTCATTTCTGAGTTGTATCTCCAAGTGGGAGGCTGATCATCTGCCTCATGCATTCACAACACATGCCATGAATGTTGGTGGTGGGTACTCACCTGAGAGTAACAGGATGAGTAAGGGAAAATGGTCTATAGCCAACCCTAGAAGTCTGTTCACCATGACCAGTGAGCCACAGGCCCGTGTTTAGAAGTAGTTTTACAGGAACATAGCAATACCCATCCACTTACACATTGTCTAAGGCTGTTTTCCTGCTATAAAATCGGAGCTGAATAGCTGTGATGGGGACCATATGGCCCACAAAGTCTAAAATATTTACTATCTGGCCCTTCCCAGAAAAAATGCTGACCTCTGCCCTAAATGTCATTTTAATTTTTTTTATTAAACAAATAGTGAAGCTATTATGTGACAGGTACAGTTCCAGGCCCTGCGGGTACAAGGCTGAGAGAGACTGAGCTTTAGAATCCATAGTATAGAATGCTCACACTGAGCTCCTCAAGGGACCCTGAAGCATGTTCATTTTAGTCTTTTCAAACAGAACTTCTGTTCACACTAGCCAGTGTTTTTCAAACGTTTCCTCTATTGAGAGCCTCTATAAAAAAATACATTTTATATCTAACCCTTTCTGCACACACACGCAAATAACAAAAAAGATGATTTGATTATGCATTAGTGTCTTGTGATCCACAGTGTGAAAAGCCTTGGTATACCAGCTTTTTGTTGTCTAGCTCTGGTCTTTGCTATAAGCCAGAGATTATACACTAACAGCTGTTTCCCCCCCAGATAAGAATGATATGCTTCATCCATTTAGAATTTTGTTTTGTTTTGTTTTAGATTTGGTTTTTAATATATGAATTATTTCCTAATATATTTTTAATTAGTGTTCCAGGATTATTTCAAAGAAATCAGAGGGATGGCAATAACGAGTCTGCTTCCCTACTTGGTAACCACCAGCTGGAGCAGACAAGCACTCAATCCAGTGTTTGCTTCCAACTTCCATCCTTTGCCACAGGAAAAATGCACCTGAAAATCCAAAGAATTTTTATCACGTGCATTAACTCCCCATGACTTCCCTCCCATATAAATATAAAACAGATCCAATTTGTTTTCTTTCCATCATTAAACTCTAGCAGGGCATTCTAGGAGACCCTCTGGCTCTGGGGAAAGCCTTTTTAACAGATACTGTTGTAATCCTAAGTCCTCCTGCACCAAGAAGAAAGAGTAAGTTCTCATTAGAAAGAAAAACAAGTGGCCTTTATTTCTTTACGTATATATAAAAAACACATACCCACAACATTTGATGAAAGAAACTACAGAAATAATGAGAGTCCACCAGGAAATTAAAAAAAAAAAGATGCCATCTTTGTTTAGTTAAAAGCTTTGTTTGTGAAATGAAATTAGTTCATAGCTGCAGCATTTTCTTTTGGCCAGGAGTTTTCTGAACACCGAGTGTGAACAAACGTAACTTCGGGTAAGAAAGGTGGCGAGGGGAGCAGTTTGCTCTGGAGATGGGACTTTAGTTGCAACTAAATCCAGTTCCTTTTTGAAGTACTTGAACTTAATGAGAATCTGCAACGATTTATGACCGTAACAAACAGATCATTTTTGACTCTGTCATTCAAACCAGCCTGGCAACTTTGATATTTTCTATTGAAAGGAGAGGGCTAATCTAAGTAAGAACTCTGAAAAAGGGAAAAGGAATTGTATTCCCATAATTTGATTGATTACTTCCTACCATGAACACTCAAGAGAGAAAAAGCAAACTTTTTCCTGTCCATACTCGGATTTCTCCCACTAATCTTTTACAAGCAGGCAACAATCATAAAACACAAATTACTCGCAGGGATCCATAGGCCAATCATGTTAGTGGGATTCTAAAACTTACAGGCATCAACATATTGGGAAAAACGTTTAGACAAAAACTAGAAGTGTAAAGATAAGTTGAGCACTGGCTCAATTCCATTCAATGCTTTAATTTGTCAGTTCTGGGAGGGAAAAAAATAACGCTAATAACTTGCTCTATCCTCTGGAATTTTGTTGTCATTGGTGCAAATCATCCAAAATTAAATTTATGTAATTCAGAGCATGCAACTGTTTCCCAATTATATTCTCCAAGTACTGTATACTAAGCCATGTTATACTCTGGCAATTAGAAGTCAAGTGCATCTTTGGGATTAACCTTGAGCAAGGCACCTCAGTTTATTCATATGCAGAAGATACTCTCTAAGGTATCTTTTAATGCCAATAACCTTTAGAATGTATGATTCCATCTGACTAGAACCAAAGAAAGTTCAAACCAAGAGATGTGTCTGATGTGGCAATGACCTGACCACTATAGTAAAGGGCCTGGCACTAATAATGACCAGGTGGCAAGAAATCAATTAGATGAAAGTTATTAATAATAGTAATGAAAATAGAATGGTGTTTGAAGGTGACAATGGGCTATGCCCTCATTGGGAGTATTAGTATATCTAAAGAAAAAAAAGTGTCAATCAAAAAGTGCGAACACAGAAAAGAGTGAGAAAGATGGACTCTGGCAATGACTCAGCCACATTCAGGGGGATTGTGGGGGATTCCTACAGCCAACAGGAAGCACGTGTTGCTGATGGTAGCAGCAAAGGGGTACAACCACCAACTCACATTGCTCTAATTCCAAGAGCAGTAAGCAACTGTCTGATTACATTTCTGATAATATTTTGGCTTCCCTATGCAGCTGTTTAGAAGGAAGAAGTTTGCTCTTTTGGACCAATTACTAATTGAATTTTTTTGTGGTTATTGCTATATTTTAATGGATGAGGAAAAAATCAATTGAATAGCCTAGGGTTTCTGATATGCTCAGTAAGATGAGTTCTGTGATTAGTTTACTTTAAAAAAAGAAAAAGAATTACATAAAAACAGGTGGCTTTAATTATTCTATATAGGCCAATGAGTTCACAAAGATATTAACTACTCTAAAAAATTTACTTTTCAACCATATGTTGATATGTTGCCTTGTTTTTAACTGAAGGTTCAAGACCCAGAGTCAAACACACTCAAGTCACTCTATCACATGGGAGAGACTTTTAGTCCCTACCATCGCTGAGCCACTGTTGGCTTGCTGTTTTGGCAGGAACCCACATGGGCGATTCTGTCTGAGACATAACAGAGTACTGCAGTGGTGAAGCACTGGCATGCTGCCGGTGGGCGAACCTGGGCCGAGCCCCATTTCTATTTATTTGTCTATATGACCTGGGGCAAGTTACCTCGTCTTTTTGAGCTTACCTAATAATATTAATCATATTAATAAAATATCCAGACTATGTACAGATCATGCAGCTTCATCCAGCACACAGTGAGAGCTCAACAAATGTAGCTATTATTATACATCTACAGTAACAGGCCATTCAGAGAGAATCAATAAGGAAACAGGCTTTTAAACTATACTTTAGATCAGATGGATCTAACAGACGCACACAGAACATTATAGCCAACTGCAGCAGAATGCACATTCTTCTCGAGAGCACACAGAACATTCTCCAGGGCAGGCCATATGCTGGGCTACAAAACATTTAAGGAGACTGAAATCATATCAAGTATGGTCTCTGACCACAGTGGTGTGAAACTAAAAATCAGTAATAAGAAAACTCATAAATGTATACATATAGAGATTGAACAATCCACTCCTGAACAAGTCAAAGAAGAAATCAAAAGGGAAATCAAAAAATATCTAGAGGTAACTGAATAGGGAATTACAACACACTAAAACTTTTGGCGTGCTGTAAAAGCAGTTTGCAGAAGGAAGTTTATAACAATAAATGCCTATGTTAGGAGAAAAGAAGGATCTCAAATAATCTAGCTTTACCTTTAAGAAACTAGAAAAAGAAGAAGAAGAAAACAGTGGAAATGAATGAAACAGATAAAATGATAGATATTTATCAAATGTACATTGCAGGGTTCAAATATTTTGCTATTTAAAAAATGGTTCAAAATGCATGATTTTTTTAAAAAAAAGTATATGCCAACTAAGGTAGAAAAATGCCAAACAACAAATTGGGAATGGTACTAAGTCACAGAAATTAATTTTATCTATATAAGCATAAGTAGCCTGTCCTTTCCATGAAAGAGGTTCATAAAACAGATCCAATAAAGATGAGTGACTCAACGATTAATAGGAAATACCATTAAATTCTTTGAGTCTTAAGATGTAGCTTGTGTGGTGTTCTGTTTTGCTTAAGTAAAAATGTAATGTGGATAAAACTATTTTTACAGTTGTTAAAAATATCAAAGGAAATGCTTCAAGTCAGATTTTCATTACTCCATTAAGTCAGGCTCTCAGCTGCACAACTGTGTGTTTAAAAACAGAAGCAGAACATGCTAGCATGCCACCTAGACAGGAACTTTGAGGCCAATAACACTGGCATCCTGGGCTTAGCAGTTCCAGCAGGAAGAACCACCCAGGATGTCCAGGTCCCTGTCATCCAATGCCTGGGGTTAGATTTTCTGTCTTCCTCCCTCCCTCATCCTTCAACCCCATTCTTGCTCCAGACCTGTTTGGCACCTATGACTCTTCTCATAAGCTGCAGTATCTCAACCAAAGGTGAAAGCATAAGGTTAAGCAGATAGAACGTGTAAGCCAGCCCAGAAAATTTGGACTGCGTTATCTTAGCCACAAGAAACATTCACAGCCAAGAACCCATCTCTTCACCCCATTATGAGCTTCTTGACCCTGGACAATGGCTCCTCCAATGTTTGTAGCAAAAGAGCCAGATGCCCAAGCCTGATTCTCCTCTGACCCTCACTTCAGTTTTTTGTGTTCTCAGAAACCTGTCACTTACATCAGTTTTTGCTATCCAGCACTAGTGGGATTCAGTCAGGATTGGGCAACTTTTTACACCTTCTTCACTTTACATTTGCCAGAGGAAGAAAGAAAAACAAAACGATCTCTGTGCCTGTTTCAGGGACTAGCGAGTGGGAGGGGGGCCGTGAGAGAATTTTATTATGAAATCAGCTGAGGGAAAGCTCAGCATGTCTGGAGGCAACAGGTGCTGGCAGTGGAGGCGAAGCTGGCAGGCCGGTGCTGGGGCCTTCCAAGGAGAGGGAAGAGAAACACGGGGTCAAGTGAGCTGGCGCGGCAGAGTATTTCAGTCTTGAGCCCATATCCCTTGGAGCTGGTGGGCAACTTCTGCCATCTTTGCTGATGTAGCTGCTTTTACTTTTATTTTAGAATAAATTTAGACATTAAACTCATAAGAAAATAGTAGAGAGAATGCTCGTGTGCCCTAACTCTCATAAGGTTATGTCTTAGGTAACCCTAGTGCAATGAGCAAGGCCAAGAAATTAACCTCGGTATTATACTATTAACTAGACTGCACACATTATTTGTGTTTCTCCAGCTTTTCCATGAATGGCCTTTTTCTGTTCCAGGATCCAGGCGAGAGGAGCTCACTTTATTTACTCACCAGTGATAAGTCTCGTTGGTCTTCTGCCATCTGTGACAGTTCATCAGTCTTACTCTGTTTTTCATGCTCTTAACATTTTTCAAAAGTACCGTTCAGGAATTTTGTAGATGTCCCTCCATTTGGGTTGGTCTCTTTTCTCATGATTAGAGTGGGGTTATGGACTTGGGGGAAGATCCCCCACAGATGAAGTGCCCTCCTCACTGCATTTCACCAGGGGGTGCATCTCAACAGGAGAATAAGGCAACGTTAACCTTACCCTGTGGTTAAGGTGATGTCTGCCAAGTTTCTCCACTGGAACATCCCTATTGTTCCCCTTCCTCCTGTGTTACTTTTGCCCTGACCACCATCCCTGCCTGTCCTCCCCCATTCCCTGCCCTCCCCTCCCCCGGCTCTGGACTGCATACCAGGAAGATGTCTCCTTTGGGAACTCTGAAAGCACCTTTCTATAAAACTGTACCATGTGAGCTGGGTCTTCAACAGTGTAGCTCAGGTAGTTAAGGGTTAAGCAGACTTCTGTGTGCTGCCTGTTAAGAATCATTGGACCCTCCTCCAGAGCCTGTACAAGACGGGAAGGAGTAAGACTGCTTGTTGAAATCAAATCATCTGGAAGTATTTTCATTTGAAGTTGGCTTCAGAAACAGAGGCAAAACACACTAACAAAACTAATCTGGGGCATATGGCATTCCTTTCAGTCATGTGCATTTCTAATATAAATCTCCTAATCATTTATATCTTACTTTTCAGATTTATTGTGAAGGCAAGTCTCTTTTATTCCTCTCCAAAGAATAAACTCCCTACCTAAAAAAAGTAAGCTAAGGCAGAAAGTCAAAGTGCAGCTCAGCCACACTAAGCAGATCTTCCTTGCTGTAAGTGCTACCTAACACAACCCCTCCTTATTCTTCTTCTTCTTTTTTTTTTTTTTTTTTTGAGACTAAACATATACTCTGATAATGATGAGGTTTTCAGTTTATTTAGCCATTCGGGTTCTTTGCTGACTCTTTCTTCCACTAGGTGGCGCTACAGGTCATACTCAAAATTGGCTGCTGTCAAGAGTCAGTGAATAGGTTTTTAGAAATCTTTTCAAGAATATCACAAGCCCACTGTCAAGTACTAAACTTCATTCTTAATAAACACTTCCCCTTTTCTTTTTACATTTACGGTCATCTGACAACTTCTGAAACAAGTCAAATTTGAACTTCTGAAATACTTTCCTCAAGTGTTCACAGGATAAAGGTAAATGTTAGAGGCATGACAGTCGTGACCACATGAATAATGCAGAACCCAGAAGTTGCGATCATTGGAGGCAAAAAACTGGGCAGAGGCTTCAATTCACTGAACTTAGCATTTCCTCCATTTCTGAGTTCTGTTTTCACATAAGTTTACTTACTAACTGTATCGATACTCCCTGCAGAGATTTTTAAATTGTACCAAATTAAAAGTGCTGGCATGTATTTTTAAGACATTCTTATAAATGCAAAGCCCAGGGAGTTAAAACACTACTTATAAATGCAAAGCCCAGGGAGTTAAAATACTACTTAGGTGAAATTTCCTCTTATTACATATTAAAGGCATTTAATTAGAAACCTCAATTTCACAATTGTAGCTCATCACTTATTTTCTGAAAGCTTGAAGTCTATCTAATATCGTTGGGAAACAAAATGAGAAGTGACAGTGTTTAGCAGCCGAGTTACTATTATTTGGTGGAAGAAGGTGTCTCCCTAAGGAAAGGTGCTGGGTATACAAAATTCCCAACTCAGCCCTGCAATTTGACTGATGGTCATTGCAATGTGCAATTGTTCAAGAGTGCCCCTTAGAGATATCAGGCCTTCGTTGTTTATATCACAGAGTTTGTTTGCTCTGTGACTCTTGTCCCCTCATGAGGTGCGCATCTGGTCTCTGTAAGGTTGATGACCCCTATTGCCATTAACTGCACAGGCTGATCTCATTCCCATGACCCAAAACATGGATTTGGCACATATTCTTTCTTAACCAACCAACAGACTTATTTATATGAGACAAATATTTTGTCCAGAGTGTTCTCTTTTTTTTAAAGGGAGGGCAGAAGATTACAATACTGTTGAGAATTTTCACTGATAGATGGCTATGCATTTGACATAAAGTATATCAGCACATGATACGTCTCATTGTTATGAAGGAATATTCATTCATATGAAGCATTCCAAGGCCAGACTATATGTGGTTTTTCTTGTTGTTGGGTTACTGATTGATCTTTGAGAGAGAGAGAGAGAGAGAGACATTGATTTTGCCGTTCCACTCATTTGTTGCTTCTGGTAAGCGCTTTGTAAGGACAGAGATGGAACCTGTGACCCTGGCGTATCTGGACAATGCTCTAACCAGCTGAGCTACCAACCAGGGTGTTGTTATTGTTTGTAATGCCTGGACTCAGTAGTCCCAAAGACTGAGTCCATACCCTAGCTGTTAGATATTGTTCAGAAGTTCCCTAACCACTTAATAACTTTCCCATTATCAATTCCCTCATTTTCACCTCCTACTAGGTGTCTGGTCTGGCATGCAAGTGCTTGCAGGTATGCAATTGGCAGACACATAGGACCTAGGCTACTTGACTTGTTTGCTGGGCAGTCTCCTGGGATGATGAGCCTGGAGCTCAGATATTCAGCAAACAAAAGGACAGCACTGCAGCTTCTCTAAGGGCTGCAACCTCTTGTCTGTTTGCAGGCTCTCAGTGGACAAAGTGTCCACAAAGTGTCCACTGAGAGCTCCTGGGAACTGTATGTATAAGAGACATTATATCCTCTCCCCCTGTAGACATGGGACCTAACTCAGGGCCCAAAGCAACTTCTCCCTGCTTTCCTCCTATCCATCTTCCCTTCTCCGTGTATTTAACTAGGCCCTAAGGACAGAGCAACCTCTTTGGACTTCAGTCCATATAACCTAGCATGGATAGCCAGACTCTGCAGCTCCCTTGGCTCAAATTTCCTTTCCAACCCTTCATTCAGAAGGGCCTCGTGGCTCAGGAGGGTGGGAAACTGCACATGGGGGTGCTTTGCAGCTGCTCCCAGCTGCCACGAAATGCCGGTTCCTCCTGATAGGAACCAAAAGTTCCTCTGTTCAGCCTGCCCCTCTCGTGGACTTGAAAAACAAGGCAATGATCACTAGAAGCCAGAAAACTTCAAATTTTGATGAAGCCAGGGGAGAACTAACTCCTAAATACCAAACTAAGTAATCTTTGATCTTCCTGAATGCTATAGAGTAAAACAATTAAAGTGATACTGATCTCGGCTGAAATTGTCCAGTCTTGCTAAAGAAAACAACTCAAAACATAAGAAATAAATGTGCTAGTATACAAGATTGGATAATAAATGCTTACTATCTTGCCCCAAAATAGGAGAATAAGGAGTTACAGAAACCAAACGTTTATATGCACACACCTATATAAACATGTATATATGTACACGCACACCCATATGTATTATATAAATACACATACATCTTTAAATACTTCATAAGTAGGTATGTTTTGTCTTAGGAGGGAAAAAAAAGCTCACCTTCTCACGGGTGCAGATATACACAGGGAGAGAGAAAGACAATACTAAATTCTAAGCTCACCCGCTCTTGAACTACATAGTCGAGGCATTTGGCCTTGACTTTCCAGAAAAGATCCGAATGTTGAGAAGCTAATGCAACAGTTCCCCGTTTTGTTCATGAACCTACCACACACACAGTGGAAATGGAGACTGTTCACTGCAAAAGATTACTCTCCCTTGGCACACAAGCCACAGACATTTGTTGGGCTGATATCATGTCTGCTAAATTAAGTAATGTGGAATGTTTTTTAAAGCCCATCAGGGTGGAGTTTCATATTTAGAAAACTATGCTGAAGCATACTAAATTATCATTAACAAATTTCCTGGCATATTACAATTTGCTTTTATTTCATTTATTTTAATGTTAGGACATTTTAATTTAATTAGAAAATTTTCTTTTGTGAAGATTTTAAATAAATTAATTTTCTTTGCCTTTACTACACATTTGTTCAAGAAACAGTTGATTACACTATTCTTGGGATGCACTTTATAAAGTACTTTATGTTTTTCCCAGCATGATAAGTTAGTTTATCAAAACATTCTAGCAACACATTTCTAACTCTCAAACTCTTGCTCTAAGGGATTTTCTGAAACTTCCTAACAGCAACAGATTTGTCCCTTTGTCAAGACAGTAGGGGGCACTGCCACAACAAACTATTAATTTCACTGGGCAAAAAGAAGCCCAGGCTAGATATTTACATGTGATTGTCCCATGTCAAAGAGCATCTAAAAGATATTAGCCCTGGCTAGGTAGCTAAGTTTCTTGGAGCTTCGTCCCAACATCAAGGTTGTGAGTTCGATCCCTGGTCAGGACACATACAAGAATCAACCAATGAATGCATAAATAAATGGAACAACAAATCAGTGTTTCTGTCTCTCTCTCTCTCTCTCTCTCCCTTCATCTCTATCTATCTATCTATCTCTCTAAAATTCAATAAATTGAAAAAATTACTCATATAAAAGATACTATACACATTTTTCTCTTCCACAATTCACTTTGGGGGGCAAATACTGGGGTCTTCTTTCTGCTTGTGTGTGTGTGTGTGTCTGCATGTGCATGTGTGGCCATAAATGTGGGACAGAAGCCCTACAATACAAATTTTGGGCTAATTCAAGAAAACCTGATTCCTTCATGCTGCAATAGTGGCTAAATGCAAGCAGCTAAAATGCACGTAATAGTTAAGTGGCATTCTGTGTCGGAGTTGTTGGTTTTTTTTCCCCAAAGTTAAGGTCTTCAATCTTTCTCACAAACATCAAACTCCAACTTCAGGGCCAAATGAAAGAGAACTGAGGCAAAATTTCATGAAATAATCACACAATCCAGGCTCCATAGCTTGGATTTTTTTAAATAAGAGTTTTCTATGTAATTGAGTAAAACTTAAATTTATGCATCCAATAAAAAAAAAAAACACTGCAAATGGTAAAACAAAGACATTGCTCCAACACTTAGAAAATTAAATTCACCAAACCATGAAGTCTACTGTGCAGTTATTTTTGTAACCACCATAAATTGCTTTATAGAACTCCTCTGCTGGAGTAAACAATCCAAAGACAGATTTACTTTACAGTATGCATCCAGTTTCCAAATGAGAGAATGCCCTAAATGTTTGTGACTTCTTCTCCCCCCTCTCTCGCTTCTTTTTTCCCAATACTTGTGTTTCTAGTTACCTTGAAGCTTTCCTTCTCTTAACACAAGCTCAGAAAGGTCCACAGAAAATAAGATTCAGGTCTCCAGATATACAGTACCCTTAAACACTCATTTCTGGAATAAGAAGAAACAATCCTACTTTGTGGAAATAACGTCTAAATGGTAAAATTTAAGTAAAGGGTTTTAGTACTAAATATTTCACCACATATAATAGCACCTCAGAGCCAAACATTGTCTTAGATATTCTGGGCAGTTGGCTTGAAATGTGTTCCCTTATTCACTGTACGAGGCCGAATTCAATGCAAAGTGCTATAGATAAGAGTTTTAGGGGTCTTTAATCACTTCTTTCTTGTGTCCTTGATGGAAAAAACAGAGTTGCCTTTGTGCTAAAAAGAAGGACCTGTTGTTTTCAGATTCAACAGGTCATTTTTATAAGAACTTCCCAGAGGATACAACATAAATGACAGAAACACAGGGGATTTTTTAAGAGGCTGATGATTTTAAATGATATATATTCTGTATTAAGGAAAGGCTGTTTGTTTTTCTTTCTAATAAACGGAAAATTACTGTTTTAAAGTAGTTTAATGTTTAAATTTGACTTTTAGGACAGACTGTTTTCTCATGAGTTGGGTTACTGTAAATTCAGCTCCTGAAATCCATCCGAGAGTGCGTTTGACCTGTCATGTAAATAAACTTGTCAAATCCTGTCCATTTCTGTTTCAGGACTGCATGGTTGGTTTAGTGGTCTTTTGAAATATATTTAAATTGTATTGTAATTTTTGTAGTATTGTTTCAGTTAAAATGACAAGGAGATTGCCATTTAAAGGATGAGATAAAACTATAAAATGGAAAATTCTGGCCACATGATTTTTCCTTGTTCTCAGATTAAAACAAAAAGCCAATATTTTATGGGGAACGAAATCCAGGTGACACTAGGATTTACTAGAGTTTAGCTGATTCTACTATTAAAAGTGTGGTGAATTTGAGAAGACTGGTGAATTTAAAATTAAAATCTAAATCAGACTTGTTTCCTAAACTGTAACCAGTGTCCCTATATTTCTGCTTCGCCCCCCCCCCCCACCTTTTTAATTAGCCACCTCATTTTAAAAGAGAATTGTGTGAAGAGCTTTGGGAAAGTTTCTGCCCGTTCAGAGACAAAAGGTACTCCTCCTTATAATTATAGATAGCACTTTATAAAACTCATTCCTCGCCCCCAGCAGAAGTTATGACCAAGGAAGACTTCTTTAAAACACAGTGACCCATGGCTGGCACTTGCTCCAACATGTATTTTCCGACTGCCTAGACTCTAGCTCTTGACACTTTTACGAAGTTTCTATATTACTTACCACCTACGATAATTATCTGGCAAAAGGTCAAGGTAAATAAATACCTGATGGCAAAGTCTGCATTAACCACAGGGAATTGCCCAGAAGGTAAAGAAGAAATGAAAACAGGCTTCCTTGGGAAAGGGGACAGATCTAGTAATAATTGATGAGCGGTTTCTGACTTAGGAGAGGTGTTCCGCCCCCCCACCACCACCCCCTCCCCGCCCTTTAGCTAACAAGAATCCTGTCACAGAGCAGAAGAAAAATATGAGATTGGCTATTTGGAGGAAAGGGAATCCCGAGGACTGAATAAAAAGGCATGAAGGCCCAAACTGCCCACCCACCCACGTGGAAACAGGATAGTACCCACTGTCCTGGAAAAAAAAAAGAAGAAGAAGGCACGGTGGGGAAAGAGATCCCTCAAGTTAAAGACAACTACCGCCGCCCCTTTGCCTTCTGCCTGGAATGGGGAGGGAGGTGACCTGGCGGTCAACATCAGCTTTCTCAAGTTCTCTGCACCACTCCAAACAACCCCGCGCTCTGCCAACCCCTCCAGCGCCCCACGCCCGCTCACCGGTACCAGGCGAGGCCCTTGTCGTAGCTGCGGTCGAAGAAGTGGGGCTCGGCGCCCACGGCGCGCACGTCGGGGTGCACGCGCAGGAACTCGAGCAGCGCCCGCGTGCCGCCTTTCTTCACGCCGATGATGATGGCCTGCGGCAGCTGCTTGCTGCCTTCATCCAGCAGCAGCGCCAGGGTCCCTGGAGGGGCTTCGGCCACGGTGCTCCCCGCCCCAGAGCCAACGGGACCCCCGGCCAGGCTGGGGGTCTCCTCTTCCAAGGCTGCCTCCTCGCCGCTGTTGCGCCCTGCGGGCCGCCGGCGCCTCAGTTCGGGCCGCAATTGCAAGAAGCGCTTTCTCTGCGCCGCCAGCTCCCTCCCGCCTCCGACCGGGACGCCGGGACCTGGGGCCCCCGCCTCCTCGCCAGCGCCCGACAGCCCCACGACGGGGCCCGACAGGGTCTGGCAGCGCTCGGCCAGGCAGTAGAAAACGTAAAGGGACGTGAGCAGAGAGCAGAGCATCAACAAAAACTTCCGGAAGATGCTGCGGGACAGCGGCTCGGCTGTGGCGGGGTGGGCACTGGCCGGGCCCGGAGGGGCCATCCTAGCCGGAGGCGACGTCGAGAAGCGTGAGGGCCATGCTAGGCCGGGACTCTTTCAGGTGCCATGGCATCCTCCGGGAGAGCCTGCGCACTGGACGGAGGCCACACACCCCGCGCGTCCCTGCGGCCGTGCGAGCTGCCCCGGGAGCCGGCAGCCGGGACTCCTCCCGGAGACGCAGTCCAGGGAACCAGGCGCTGGATCCCTGCCTCGGGTCTAGGGGGCGGGAAGGGGGACGTGGTGCTGTGCTTAAGAAACCATCGTTTTAGACTCGGCAAGTCCTGAGTCTTGTGGCAGGTTTCGGCGCGCCAGTTCTCTCAGAGTCGCGGAAATGGGGGTCCTGGCGGTGGTCGCGAAGGCGTGTGTCTCAGTCTCGGCCCCCGAGCGGCCACTCGGCACCGATCTCTGTTCAGCGACTGTGCATCCCTCGCTCCGTCCGGGTGAGGGGACGCATTGCTCCGGTGCTGCTGAGCTCTGTGCGCTCCAGACAGCGGCAAGAGACTGTGTCTCCCTGCAGCGGCTTCCTTGTTGTCTCCTCCGCCTGGGCGCTCCCTCTCAGCCCTGGTGCGAAGTCACCCGGAGTCCCGCTACCCCAGCGGGAGCCAGAAGGCCCGCGCCCAGCAGTCCGCCCCTTTTGGTGCGCGCCTGGCCACTCCAAACTGTTCTCGCGCCCTACCTGGGTGCGACGTGGTGGAGTCGGGCTGCTCCGGACCTGTCAGCGACCGCGGCCACTCCCTCGCTGCCTCCCGGGCCGTAGCAGCCACCACACGTGGGGCGCCCGGGGGCTGCAAAGTTGGCGGTGACGTCAACGGCCCGGGCCTGACCAACCCCCGGCCGAGCGCGGTGGGATGGAGAAAAGGTGGCTCGGACCCTGCCGCAGCCGCCCAATGACATCGGAGAGGGCGGCGGTGACCGAGGTGACGCCCCTTCCCCCACTCCGCCTCCCCCCAACCCCCACCCCGGCCGGCAGCCTCGCCCCTTTCCAGCTTAGATGGGGGCTGCGGAGGCCTGGGGTTGTCTAACTGACAGCTAGAGCCGCCGGATCCCCGGGGACCTGCCTTCCACCCAGCGGACGACTCCCTGAATTAGGGGCTCTGAACCTCTCCGACTACCTCAGCCCTTAGCAGCCCTGTCCCCATCCAAGTCCCCTGTGCTCAGCTTCCCTCCAGCCTCCGTAACTACATCCTTCCCGCGCGCAGCCCGGGCCACCTCCCAGAACCTTTGGAAGTTTTGTTTGCTGCAGTTCCCAGTACCCGGCTGCACGCCACGCCCCCGTTTGTCTCCGGCGAAGTGAATTCCTCCAGAACCGCCTCGACTCGCACCTACTCCACTGCCCAGGGGGCCCTTGAGTGGAGCCTTCTCTCCGCTCTGCAGTGTTTTGTTGTTGTTGTTGTTTTTCCTTTTGATTGTTTTCCTTTCTGTTAATTTAGAATGCTCAAGTGTTCCCCAGGACCTAGAAAGGAACTACCTCTAAGGAAATGAACCAATAAATCAAGGGGAGAAAGTAATATTTTAAAACGATAACAGCTCCGATTCCAAAT
This sequence comes from Trachops cirrhosus, assembly GCA_028533065.1. NCBI lineage: Eukaryota > Metazoa > Chordata > Mammalia > Chiroptera > Phyllostomidae > Trachops > Trachops cirrhosus. The sequence continues at coordinate 58,651,710 of CM052545.1, read as the reverse complement.
CCATATGCCCAGTTTTTGATGAAGGAATTTTTTTTTTAAATGCTGTTTGTGCCTGTGTGCGCGCGCGTGTGCGAAGGAGTTAAGTGTCCTTCCTAAACGGCGGTTTCCTCTCTCTTGCCTCCTCTGACCCCACTTCCTCCTCTCGCGCTCCTGGGAGAGCAGGTCAGGAAGGGATACAAATCGCCTTGCTGTTTAATGGAGGGAGGTGGCCCGTGGAACCTGCTTGAGGTGGTTTCTTATTCCAGTCCGATTTGTTTTTGATTTCTTGGCTTCCGCGTCTCGGCAGGACGCTCCGCAATGTGGGCGGTAGCCTGGCCGCTGCACAACAAACCCTGGAAGCTGCGCGGGCAGCTGTCTGCGCCCACTGCGGGCGCTGGCCGGGTCCGCCGCAGGCACAGCGACAGAGCTGCAGGACACTCAGGGGATTCCTGGTGCCCAGTGTTGGGACTTGCAGCCTTCCCCTCTCCTGCGCTCTATTTGACAATGAAAGTGGAAGTCAGGGAAGTCCTTTTGAACCTTCCAAAGGGGCCTGAGTGGTTCTAATTCTGCGTGGGCGAAACTGGGATATGTGTGTCCCCTGGATAAGTACTCAGTGCCTGGCATGGTTTTATGTTTATGCAGTGCCAGTCCCAACCTATTCTACGAGCCAGCAAAGAGCTCATTAGATTCTGATGCCATAAAGCAATGGGCTTTTACAAGGATGAACAAACAAGTCCTGCCAAGCTTTAATGCTTGTTTGTGCGCTAAAATTGGGTATCGACAAACCAGTTGAGATTTAATACTAACTTGAGGTTTAGTATATTTTAATTTTTTTCTCTAGATATTTCAGTCTGAGTTCCAGAGGAAGGCAGAAAAGAAAATGAAAGAAAGAAAGAAAGAAAGAAAGAAAGAAAGAAAGAAAGAAAGAAAGAAAGAAAGAAAGAAAGACCATTTTAAAGTTATTCTGAAGGCGTGTGCAATATTCCATAAACGCTTACGAACATGCCTCAGTTTTTTCATCCTGAAAGTGATGGTCTCCAAGCTCCCATGGAGCTCCCACATGGTAGGATACTGCATGCTTCTGCTTTCACATCGGAGCATAGGTGACTCTTTTATGTGGGCATTAAAAATGCACATCCTGTAGGAGATGTGGTTCCCAGGACCACTCATTATCTAGGGCCTCTCTACACGTTAGAAATAAAATATGAGCCACAAATACAAGTCTTACCATTCATTTAAAATTTCTAGTAGCCATCTTTAAAAATGTGAAAAAGAAACAGGTGAAATTCATTTTAGTAATATATCTAATCTACCTAAAAGTGTGATTTCTGCATGTAGTCACAATAAAAATTATTGAGGTCATTTTTGTTCTTTCTTTGCCTACCAAGTCTTCAAAATCCGTGTGTGCTTTACATTTCCAGCACTTCTTTATTGGGACAAGACATTTCAAGTGCTCAATACCCACCTGGGTCTAGTGACCACCACATAGGACAGTACAGACAGGATGGTTTTGGTGAGAGGGGCATAGCTCTCAGAGCCCCAATAGGAAACAGGCAGCACATGCAAATTAGGATAGTTCTTGGAAGGTTTATTTACAAAATGTTTGTTTACAAAGTAGTGGGAAAGGCAAAGACCAGGGTACAATGCAATAACCCTGGGCTAGTAGCTTTGGAGTTCTTACCACCCTCAAGTCTGAAGGAATGAGGGAAGGCAGAAGGTTGTCAAAACCTAGAAGGAAAAAGTCATCTAGAGGAGGCCCTGAAGAAAAGCGGAGGGCTTTATTGGTGGGGCATGGACTACCCAAGGCACCTTCCCAGGACAGGGTCATGGAAAAAGATTTTTGACAAAACAAAACAAAACCAAAAAACACATACATAAAACCAAACCAAACAAAAATCAGTCGGGGATAGGTAAATGGCATTGTCTAATCATGTGGTCATGTGTCTAATCATGAAAAAAAATAAGATTAAATTAAGTCCCCTGAAGTACCATGACAGCATTGTTAGTCATACCACAACCCTTTAAAGAATGCTTCTTCTCATCCATTCAAGGGAATTAATTGGAATGGAAACCAGTCATAGCTAGTCATTATTACAGAACTTTTAAGGGAGAGAAGTTCCTACCAAAATACCAACAAACACTGTGAACTTTGTTTTAATTTCTTCTTGTTTATTCCTTTCTCTGTGTCATTTCTTGTTAAAGCACAGAGCCACTCCTTATGGGTTAGGGGTGATAAGCTTCTGCCAGGAAAAGCTCTTGCTATTGTAGAAGCTGGTCTTGTACTTGGCATGGAGAGAGGTAAGGGTGATGTTCAGTCGCTTCCAGCTTCCTTCTCTGCAGCTTTGCCTCTTCCTCGTGGGTGCTCACTTCCGCTCCTCCATCCTCCAAGACACCCTACCTGCATACTCCTCTCAGCCCTGGATCTTATAAACTCATCTCCTCCACTGTTCAAAAGATCTCTTATCATCCTTCACCCCGACTCACAGAGTGCTTACATTTTAAAGTTAGAAATATATTTTAAATGACTTTCTCCTAGAATTGGTAATTTGTGGTTATTTAAAACACTTGACATATAATGAAGTATAAAGTAAAACAAAGCATACTCAAAATTTTAAATTGCATTGCCTAGAGATGACCATAATTAATATCTTGATTAGTTTCCTTTAAAGTTTTGTACACACACACACACATACATGTATAAATACATATATGTATACCATACACACATCTCATATACACATTGTATGCATGTGTGTGCATGTACATATGTGTACGTGTGTGCATGCATATATACACACGTATATAGATATAGTTGACCTTTGAACAATGCAGAGGTTGGGGCACCACAGATACCCAAATCTGCAGATGGTCAAGTACCCTCTATAAAGTGGTCTAGAACAATAAATACATAGTCGGCCCTCCTCACCCACAGACTCCTAACTGCCAGTTGAAAAGAGCACAGATAGTGATTGAAAAATATCTTCATATGGGTGGATCTGTGTAGTTCAAACTTGTGTTGTTCAAGGGTCAATTGTATATAAAGATAGATAAAGACATATAACACATTATAATGTAATATATTTTATTATATATTTGGGTTGGACAAAATGTTCATATGGTTTTTTTCCTTAAAATAAAAGACACATTTTTCATTTTCACCAATAACTTTATTGCTTTGGATATTTTGAATGTGTCAGCTATCTCCCACATGGTATAATGTTGATTTTTCTCAATTAATGTCTCAATTTGATCACTGTCAACTTTAACTGGTCTACCTGACTGTGAAGCATCGTCCAGCGAGAAATCTCCAGCACAAAACTTTGCAAACTACTTTGGACGTTCGAACAGTCACAGCACCATCTCCACATATTGCACAAATCTTTTTTTGCATTTTGGTCATGTTTTTACCTTTCTTTAACTAATAAAGCATAATATGCCAAAAATGTTGTGTATTTTCTTCCATCTTCAATATTAAAACAGCTGCACAAAAATTCACCACTTTTGATAAGTTTTTTTAATGCATACTGCCATGACAGCTGTCACAATACAATCTAACAAAATTGTTTCAAATGGAGTTAAAGACAACTAAGCACTACCAGAGCCATCTTATGGAAAAAAACAATGAACTTTTTGGCCAAACCAATAATATATAATACTAGAATAATTATATATTATATAACAGCAAATATACTGTTTATAATTTATTTTATATAAAATACCATAATATATTATCATTTGTATTATACAATGTGTAATATGATTTATTATATAATATAATTTACATATGTATTTATAATGTATTATTTCATATATATAGCTACACATATGAAATTTTATATATATATGCATCTATAGATAGGTTACAGATAGATATTTTTTAAAAAGACTAAGACATTCTTGCTGTGTGGAGAATGTGGAGAGCATTCTTTGGTGACCTGTAATAATGAGAAGGATTGATGTATGATGACTCACAAATGGTTCTGCTCAAAGGATTTCAGGTTCTTCACTGGACTTTATCTTCCCGTACCCCAGAAACCTAGCATTTCTAAGAAACAATCCCATGCCCTTCTGCCCTTCCACTGCCTTGTCCTTCCTCTCTGCACCTCACTCTCATCTCTGCCTCCATCTTCTGCGAAGGTATCCAACTGGTCAAACCAGCATCAGAGCCATAGAACCTGGAGCGCCTTGATGTAATGTATCCAGGGCAGCTCCCTAAAGAATGTATCAGGGGGTAAAATGGTCCTGGAAGAGCAAACAAACTATGTTCTACGTATGGGGAAACAGGCTTTAGGAGCTTATAATCTTAATGAGACAAAACATGTACATTCCTTGCAATTCATAATTGCATTATTTTCGATTTGAACTATGAGATGACATACTACACAATCACCAGCTTCACATTTAGTCTCAATGGTGCCCAGTCCCTTCCTCTCCCGAAGCACATGGTGTGTCTATCTGGAGTGTGCATCCCCTTTGTCCTTCCGATATCAGCTCAAAACACATCTTCTAGGATGTCTTCCTTATCCATGCTCTGCCGTGGGTTTGAACGAGTCTCCTGGTACAGGTTCTCCAAGTTTCCAGTTTTCCTTACAGACTTTGGGAGGTTTTTCACTGTCATAGTGTGCAGTGATGTCTACGCTTCCCTTTTAGACCACACAAACACTCCAGGGAGCCTGAGACAAATAATTTCCCTGGAACACCTAGCATATTACCTGCTGGAAGGACACCGGTAAAGATTTGTTGATGAACTCGGGCTCCCAGGTAAGAGGCGGGGGCTGGACACTCAGTCTGAGAGAGTACACAGAAAAGCCAAGGGACAAGACAGGGCATGGTGTGCTGTCACCTGCTTGTGTTTCAGTATGAATGATGTGTGCGTTGGCCTGGGGAAGGCCTTGACAGGATCCAGGGGTAGCATAAAGTCAGAATGGAGAAGAAACAGGAGCTTGGTCCAGAGGGCCCTGTATGATTTTCTTTGTAGTCTGTGCTTTTGTCATGCATTTGTGGAGGCTGGATGACAATATTTGCTTTTCAGTGACAGTTTCTCCTGAAAAAGCTTTCTCCTGGCAGTGCCAGGCCTCCAGGGCAGGATTCCAATTCGTATGAGGACAGAGAAAATGGAATAATCAATAGTTCACTAGAAATTAGGGAGGGAGATTTGGTGAAGGTGGCAGATTTGAAAATGAACCTTGAGAAACTGGATGAGGGAGCACGACATTTTGGGTCACAAGAGATAAGCAGCGATGTGGCAGTCATAAGAGGCAGTCCATAAATGCCGAACCATTCACTGGGACCAAGTGTCCATTTACATATATTTTGGCCATAAGATAGTGTTTCAGTTATCTCTCTGATAACTTAAGAAAGTTTCCTAGAAGCAGAAGTGTGATTTCAGCAGCCTTCGGAAGCTGTCTTGGGCTTCCACATCACGCTGCAGTGTCTGTCTGACTACACATTTCGGTCTTCTCTCCAGGTCACTCAGCATTCCTGACAGTCAAGTTGCCAGATGGGAAGCCATGTTCTCACCCACCATTTCTGCTTCCATCCATTCTCTCTCTCTAAAAGCTTGCATCAGTTTTTGTTGCCAGAAACTCTCTTGAAGACCCGAAAGGTTAAACTGTGGTCAAGAAATGACCAAGGAACCTCCCCCACATGCCCCTGTTCATCTGAAGGTGGACATCAGGACCAAAGACTATCAACCTTTGGGTCCTACTTTGCTTCTGCCAGGTGTGCTTACCTTCATTAAGTCAAGGAGACATCATTCATATTGCAAGCATTGCAGATACATAGTATGTTGGGATAATTTTCTCTCTGATGGCAGGACTGCACTTTGAAAAAGAAGCATCTTTATGTCAAGAGGACTCACATGGGTGCTGAAATGCCCTGGATGAAGTTTGCCTCTGACGTGGCTGAGGTCCTAGGAAGACATGCTTTCTGCTATAAACACTGAGCAGCCAGACTGGTGATAGGAAGCTATTATACATATTCTGGAGAAGAGCCGTAATTTTTGCCTGTTCTTTTTCTAATAATAGCACCCGGGTTTCCCTCTGAGCAAACACTCCTCCTTACACATCTGCCATAAAACCTGGATACACTTAAGCTCACCTCTTGGCTTTAGCTGTCAAAGTAGTCCATCTTCCAGTCCATAGGGTCTAGTTTAGAAAATACAGGGAAATCAAGCCATACCCAGAGGTTCAATGAGAGGACTGTGTTGTAATTACTAGGAAAGCTTGTCTTTTGCCCTAGGTTTGCCCAGCTGGCAGGACATAAGCCTGAGCTACTGGAGGCCATGCTTTTCTCTGAGAAGTGAAACCTCCCTGAGGATGAAATCAGCACAGGAATACAGAGGCAAGAGAGGAAAGGAGATAGAGGCCAGGACCCTTGGTCTGATCTCGGATTCATCTCTACCCTGGAGTAAACTCTGTTGTCATTGTCGATGTTCATTGGGATTTTAGAGCAGCATGTCTCTCTCAATTTCATCAGATCCACTTTTCCATTACACCATAAAGGCTTTCTTGTCCCCTGGTCAGATAATGCCACTGGTGGTCCTATTAATGCCCTCAGCTTGTAATTGCTCATGCTCACCAGCTTAGCTCTACCAGGAACCACCTGCTCTCACCTGCTGGCTTATATTTATTCTCCTGCCCCCAGCATGTCAGCCAGACCTAAACTAGGATTGCCTAGCCTGACTCCAGAGAGAATAGCTCAAATGCAATAAGCTAACTGTGACATTTTAAATTGTCTTTTTATTTACCTTATGAGAGGTTTAACACATTACTAATTTTTTTTACTATGAACAAGGAACATTTGCTTTGAAATTCAATTGATGACTCATACAACAGATACACCTATTGCTTTCAATTATATGTGCATGCCATTCCAATACGGTTCTTAAAAGATTTATTATTCATGAGTGGAAACCTTTTGCCTCTCTGAATGGAGTTCAGTCTCAACAATATTAGGAGAATGGAAGGTTGATTCACCACTGCTTGGGATATAGAACTACCTAATACTATAATCTCCAATTTATTTATAATTAAAATAAACAAAAACAAATAGACAAAAAATTGGGGTCCAGGAATCTTCAGATTTCAAATTCAAGTGCCTGATTTCTTGTTCTCAGCCCCAGGAATTATAAAAGTTTCATTTTGGAAAATTACTTTGAAAACCGAATGCTGTTCAGGTTAGAAAAGCTTGAAGTAGATAACCCAGTGGAAAGACTGGGGTTAGATGCTGGCCATGAAATCACAGAATGGTACATTGCAATGTTGGCAGAGGGCACAAATAGAAAGAGAAAATCTAAAATACCTTACAGAGAAAGAACCATAAAACTTTGTGATGGTAGATAGAGCAGATGAAGGAAAAGTAAAAGTCAAAAGCTACTCCAAAGGTTTCTTATTGAATCAGGCCTTCCACAGTTGGCCTGGCATTTGTTTGCTAGTTCTTTTTTATTTATCTGTCTTTACAGTTGGGATGCTGGTGATGGCTCTAAATTGACGTGGGGATGGGGACATGCCAGTAGGACTAGAGAGATGGAGTCCAGTGGGTAGCAGGCAAGTGGACAAGAGGGTTTGGAAGCTGAGTCAAGTCACTATTGGAAGTAACAATATGGCCTTGGTCACAAGTCAGATCTCATTAGAAGTTAGGTCAGTTTTTAAAGGAGATCAGAGTGACTGTTTTGGTCTCAGTGACTTTCTGTCTAAGTAATATGTAATTCTTACTCATCTCATGTTGGGGAAAAATTATTTGCTCAATCCCAAGTCACTTGGTGATTAAAGTGTATTAATTACTAAGCTATGGATTACCTAGAGTTCAAATAAAATAGAAATATCACTAAGAGTCCCCAAAATATGTGGAATTTAGGGAGGACTTTTTGGAAGAAGGAGTAAGATTTTTTCCAGAGGAAGATGAGCAAAGTGGTTGTTTCAGGTTGAAAAACAAAAGAAAACAGAAGTTATTGCAAGGGAACATTACAAAGTATTCTTACCAATAATATTGAGTAATCTCTTCATAGTTTGAACAAAAGAGGGAGAGAGACAAACCAAGGGGCTAACATTCACTGAAGGCTGGGTGTGCTGGCCTTAGCATGTGGCACTCTGAGTGGATGTTCAGGTTTTCTCTTGTCATTTTCTAATGTTGGAAGAGGCCAGAGCCTCTCTAAATGTAACCTTAGTCCTGGGAAGTATTCCATAACAAAGTATTCTGTGACCAAGTAAAGCTGGGAAAGCATATTACCTCTTGAGCATTCCTGATAAACAAGAGCATATTATAGTCTCTGAGATGACTCTTCAGTAAAGAAACTAGTTAAATTTTGCTTAGTCTGATGTTTTCCCAGTTTTTTGGACCATGGACTCTGTTTATCCCTGCCCTATCCAGTCCCATTCACTGTTCTGAGGAAAGTGCATTAAGAAACAGAATCCTAAGCTTTACAGGACTTGTTATTGTCAGGAACCTTGGGGGGCAAATGTTTTCAGGACAGACTGGGGACTCAGCTGCATGTAGTGAGGCCTAGGTGTACTATGAGGCCAGGTGGGGGACATTTCACCAACTATCTGGGATTTTTCTTTTGTTCTATTATTACTCTAGGGCCTGACATCCTTCAAGGGGTAGGGTTTTAACTAATGTCTTGACAAATGGCAATTTTATGAGTTATTGATTTGGCCAAAAATAATGGGAAAGGTGGATAATTACATAGAAATTTTCTCATGCTTCTTGCTTCTCTCCTGAGTCAATTCTTTTAGAGTCCGTGACATATAAAAAAAACTGGATGCAGGTTTTGAAAAATACCTCTTCAAGAAATGAATTAGCATGGAAAAGTGTCAAGAAACATTTTTCAGTAGAGTGACTATCCAGCTCTTCAAAATCTCTTGGCTGCACTAAAAATTAAGAAACAGAAGGAAAAAGAACTAATAGTTAAAAAATGGAACTTATTTAAGTAACCTAGGGCTAAAAGTTGATTCAATGAGGGTTATGTAGTTATTTTATTTAGTCTCTTCTCAGTTTCTTTTTTAAAAGTAGAGGATGCCAAGTCCATAATTTCCTGTTTTATTATAATATTGATACCTTGTTTTATTTTAAAGATATTGTATACTTTTCATAAATTAAAAAATAAGTTAATTTTTTAAGTGTGGGCATAAATAACAGACCTGAAAAATAAGGGGAGTGTGAGTGAGTTTCTTTGGTGCAGATTTAAAAACTCTTCCCTGTATTGTACAAGACGTGAGTCAGAGGGCACTGGGGACGTTCTGGTGCTTCCTGTTGCTCCCACTCCAGAGAAGTACATCCAACAGGAGTTGGAGGAGAGACATAGACCTTGCACAAAAGCCTGAAAGAACCTGGGAACATAGGGGACTTGTGCCTCAGTCCTCAAGGAGGCTAGGGAAGGGCCAGCCTCAAAGAGATCCTGCACCTCAGAAAGGTAGAAGAGCAGAAGGGGAGAAAGGAGGAAGCAGAAAGCACCTGTCACAGCTCTGCAGTGGCCCCTCAAAACTCCAGAGTTGTTGGACAGGGGCCCAGAAACAGCAGGGAGAGTGAGGGTCTGGAAGACACAACAGGGTCAGGAGAAGCCTGAGGGCTAGAAACACGCCATGGCACCATTGCGACATGCTAGTGACCAAGGACTGCTCTGATAAGTGCAGTTCATCAGATGCCTGTGGGTGGGTAACAGTGACTAAAGCCCAGGTCCCACATGGTATCTTGGCCTTCTCTAAGACTGAATGGGAGATATGGAGAAAGATCAGAGGAAGTCGTCAAAATGTGGGGTCTGAGAGCATTCTGGGGAGACCCTGAGATTTCCTGGAATGGGCTGAGACTACATTTGTCACAATTAGAAAAACACACTATAAATGGAAATTCAGCTCAGTTTTCAAAAGCACGACAGAGTTCAATTTTGCACACCTCATTTCCCAGCCTGAAATCATTTGCCTGCACACTCATGGAAGCAGGTATACACCTCTCTGTTTACTCATAAAAACATACACGGCATGGCTTAAGGTACCTATACATACCACTTCTTTCAACAAATGCTTGTTTTTCTTTTTAGTTGTGATATGATTTCTACACAATCACATAGCTTTTATTTTATTAAATTTATTGGTGTGACATTGGTTAATAGGGTCACATAGTTTTCAAGTGTACATTTCCATGATACATACATGATCTGTGTATTACATTGTGTGTCCACTACCCAAAGTCAAATCACCTTCCATCACCACATTTGGCCCCCTTTACCTTCTACCACCCTCCTACCCACTCCCCTCTGGTAACCACCATACTGTTGTCTGTTTTATATCCCATATGTGATTGAAATCATATGGTTCTTAGCTTTTTCTGACTGACTTATTTCACTTAGCATAACATTCTCAAAGTCCATCCATGTTGTTGCAAATGACAATATTTAATATTTTGTATGGTTGAGTAGTATTCCATAGGACAAATATACCACATCTTTATCCACTCCTCTATCGGATGACACCTTGGTGGTTGCCATATCTTGGCCACCGTGAATAATGCTGCAATGAACATTTGGGTATATAAATCTTTGTGAATAAATGTTTTTAAGTTATTTGGGTAGATACCCAGAAGGGGAATTGCTGGGTCATATGGTAACTCTATTGTTAATGTAGATATTTAAGTCATATTATTAAACAACTAAGACTATAAGATTAATTATTGCTGATTTTTATGCATATTGACTTGATCAAAGTTAAATCTTACAGTTTTCAAGTTTGGATGGCTTGATCTCTCAGTCTAAACAGGTCTTATTTGATCAAGTTAATAAATGTTCACAAGACTTTTAAGATTAGATACTTTAAATTCAATAGAGATCTCTTCTACTTTCTTTCCAAAATAATCTCTTTTTTGTTGTTCTCTGGAATACTGGGATAAGATATATGCACTTCATACATAAATATGCAGACACATGAACATAAATAGCTTCATATTTATCACAAGAGATTTGACTTGATTGCTCTCTTAGGATCCATCTCATTTCCTCTACTAGTGATCGATGTTAAAAAAAAAATGACCAATACAGCTGAACAGGAATAGTAACTGGAATTAGAATAATCATTGCAGATGCTTCTCAGGTTATGCAATATTCCACTTATGCAAATTTGCCTTTAGCAAGTTAGTCCATAAAGCACATAAAATACATGGTGATGGTAGAAAATAAATAAAATTTCATAGATGATAGAAAACATTGAATTACCTATAAAATCACACACATAAAAGAAAAAAACATGGTACATAGTGACTAAAAAGGAAGTAGAGAGTGGCTATCAAGTGATGTTTTATTTTCTATCTCCACGGGGTTTCTATTGCAGGTCAGATAAACGCTCCATCTCTTATAGAATAATTTGCAAACATACCTTCCTTTACTGCTTTTTTCTTTCTTATATATTTACCATCAAAGGGGAATATACAAATGATGCCAACCCCAAAAACTAATGTCCATCTTTTCTCTTTTCTCATCTACTAGGTTTTTGTAAGTTGTACTGGAGCATCTCAAATGAAATGATTGCATCTTTCTTTTTTTTTAAATGAAAATGCATGTAGTACGATGCAAAATAAATGCATATCTTTAGTTCTATTATTATTTTCTACACAATAATATAGATTTTGTTCAGTTACATTATGAAGTAGCTGCACATTGTATTCTACTTTTAGGGCTGCCATAAGAAATTGCCGCAAACTGGGTGGCTCTAAATAACAGCTATTTTCTCATAGTTCTGGAAGCTAAAAGTCTAAAATCAAGGTGTCAGTAGAGCCATGCTGTTGCAGTCCACCGTCCCGCGGTGGACTGAAGACGTTGTAGATGGCTCGCAAGTGGCGAGAAAAACATACACACGGACTACCGAGTCCTGTGGAGGAATAGTGACGGCATGGCTACCCTCTCAAGGGGAGGGTGCCTCTGAGTGGCCTGGCCACTCTCTCAAAGGAGCGCGCCCCGAGCCGCAGCCTCAATAGGCTTTTATTAGGTAGTATTGGGTAGGTAATCAGATACAGAATGTGGATTCATTGTCTAGCAGAAAAGATCAAACAGGTAGATAATTTACATAGGGTTCAAAAGACTCACGCTGGGTTTTGGGGCTAGTATCACCTAACAGGTACATGATTAATCTAGTTTCCTGCCAGAGCCTACACATCAAGAGCATCCTAGCAAGCAGGTCTCACAGGATTTTACATATCTTATGCCACAGGTCCAATTCACCCCAGGTGTCCACCGACTCTAGTCTGAGCCTCACCGCCCCTGCTATTTCCGCAGGCCCTGAGACAGGCCC
>CM052545.1:58623084-58638956 GCA_028533065.1 Trachops cirrhosus | reverse complement strand
GAAGGGAATAGCAGAGCAGGCAGTGCCCATGTTCAGGGAAATAAGTTTTGTCTCCTTAGGCCTCCCAGTTCTGGGAGGTTTCTCACTCAGCTTTAGCCACGGGGGGTTACGGCTCCTGAAACCAGGCAGGGCGGGCACCACACCATGCCGCCTCCAAAGGCTCCAGGGAAGGATCCTTTCTTGCCTCTTTTAGGCTGCAGGTGGATGCTGCCCTCCTCGGTTTTCCTTGGCTTGGATGTGCGCCACTCCAGTCTCTGCCTCTGCCTTCACATGGCCATCTGCCCTGTGTGTGACTGTTTCTTATGAGGGCGCTCAGTCCAGGATGGCTTCACTTTAAATATGAATTACATCTGTAAAGACCCTATTTCCAAATAAGATTACATTCACAGGTAGTAAGGATTAGGACTTGAACATCTTTTGGGAGGACAAAATTCAAACCACAATAAACACGTTATAAATGCATTTAGCTTAGTACAAATAGCTGACATTTATGAGCTCTTACTGTGTGTTAAGTGACTTGCAAACATGATCTCAGTCAGTTTTCACATGGCTGCCTGATAGTTTTTTTTTTTTTTTTTTACCACTGTTTGATGGTTGGAAAAATTGAGGCTCAAAGTAGGCAAATTGCACAACTCGTAACTAGAAGGATCAGCTCTAACATACCTTTGTTTAACTCCAGAGCTAATGCTCTTCACCATTAAGGCTGGTCATCTCCTTAATGAAACAACATACTTACAGGTCTTTCAGCATGATTCTTTGGGACTCTCATTTTGTCTCAAAATTCAGTAAACACACATTCCCAATTCAGTTTGCTGTATCTTGTTCACACCGGTAGAACTACTAGAAGTGTCCTCAGATGTTAGAACTCCTACCAACCTTCTTTTCTTGGAGCTTCTGCTCTTTCTTTTCATTGTTCATCTCTGTCATTTCCTAGGAAAGATCTGAAACTGATTTTCCTGCAAACTTGATCATCTCTATAATTCTTGTAGTTTTTCCATGATGAGAAACCAAAGGGGAGGGGAAGGAGAGGGGGAGGAAGAAAAGGAAGCAGGGTGGGAGGAAGGGGGAGAGACGGAGAGAGAGAGAGACTAATATTTGCTAATGTTACCTCTCAGGTGGTAAAGGAGCATTTTCTCTACTTGACCACCTCTTCTCTTTTGCATTTTGCCCTTTAACTACTGGAATAATATTAGCCAGGGCTGCAAAGATAATGCTCATCTTTACTAATTAAATACTAAAAACCAAGCTCACCTTCAAGCTTTTTACAACTTGACCTCTAATACAGGTTTCACTCTTTTAAAGGGCTTAGAATAACTCAAATTCTGGGCTATATAAGAATGTGATTTTTATGGACCATTTACATAGACACAATAACATTTTTAGACATGGCTAAAAGTAGTGATTTAAAAAATAATCCCTTCTTTGTATATGATTTGCTCTCATTTTTGTTCATAGACAAGGAAATTCAAGCTAATGTACTAAGTATTCTAAGAGAGCATGAGCAAGACTAGGGGAAGTTACTGAGAAACAGATGTTTTGAATAAGCTTCTTACCTAATCAATTTCTCTATTTGTTTTAAGGAAATGATCCAACTTTCTTTCCCTAAATAATGAACTAGCTTTCCTAATACCTATTATTTCCTTACTGATTTGAAATTATATATTTATCTTACTTTATTTATTATTACTATTTTTAATCTTCACTGATAATATGTTTATTGATTTTAGAGAAAGAGGAAGAGGGGGAGAGAGAGAGAGAGTGAGGAGAAGAACATCAATTGGTTGTCTCCCATATGTATCCAATGGAGGATTGAACTTGCAGCCTAGGTATGTGCCCTGACTGGAAATCAAGCCCACAACCTTTTGGTGTACAGGATGATGTTCCAACCAACTAAGCCACCCAGACAAGACTTTCTTACTCATATTTAAATTTGTGCATACTTGAATCAGCCTTGGGACATTTTATTTTGTTATGTGAATTTGTCATTTTCATCAGTACCACATTTTATTATTATACTATTTATGAGTATTATATACATTTATTGAAGGATTCTAAATTCTGGAATATCTAGAATCTAATATCTCATTTTTTGACTATTCTCACACATTTATTTTCCAGAAATTCTAGGCTTATTAGGCCAAATCACCACTAAAAATTCTGTTTATATTTTTATTGGGCATTCATTACCTTTATTGATAGCTCAAAAGGAAATTTAAATAATTATAATCCCTTCAAAGAACACTGTATGGTGTATTATATAATTTATTACATATAATTATTCTATTTTATGACGCAAAAATATTGTATTGTCTTTATAAATTTTTGTATTTTTGCTATGTATGCATAAGTGATTTAGATATATTACTGTCTTGTGAATAACTCTTTCCCTGTGATATTTTTCATGATTTTCCTGGTATATAAACAAGCTATTAGTATATTTAATAATTAGCACACTTATGGGGCACTCCTATTAGTTTTAATTTTTTAGTAAGCAATCATCTAATCTCTAGTTGATGACATTTTTAAATCTTTCCAAAATGTCTAATGCATTTCTTTTTCTTGCCATATTGCATTGGTTAAAACTATAAAAGTAATGGAAAATTGTAGGAGACCATTCTGTGTGGCATGGGCCCAGCTCTCACTTGGAGATGCACAGGACCCACACCCATGGATAGGTTCTCCCATGGGAAATCAGGCCTGCAATGTGCGTAGGCCACTTTGAGTCTTGCTCTTGCTAAAAAACTCCCTCACCCTGAATTGAGGACATTGACTGCAAAGTAACTTCCTAAAATCTGTGCTAAACCTTCCAAGGATGAGTATAACTGGTTCAACCACTTTTGCCTTTTCATTTGCAAATATCCCTCTTCTGTGATGTGATTAGCAGCATTGGCTCCTTTGTTTTCTGTAAAAGGTAACCACCTAAAGTGAACCTGTGCATAGAAAATGAGGACCATTATGTAATGTGCAGAGAAGAGAAATAAAGGCTGGTCATGGCAAGGGCCAAGGCTTTTGCTCCCCTTGAGAGAAAAGCCATGCTGTCCCTTTTCCTCCACTGAATTTGGTAGTCTATGTGAATGTTTCACTTCATCCATAATGATGCAGATACTGCGGGCTGGTGTATGCATCAGAAAATAATAGTAAGATTTTAGACGGCCTTCTTCTGTTTATGTTATTAATGGAATGTTTCTACAGTTTGATTTTTAAGTATGACATTTATTCTTTTTTCCACAATAGAGTCTTCATCTTAAGAAATTAGCTAACTTTATTTCTAATATTAAGAATATACATTAACAAGTATAAAGGACACATGGACAAAAACTAGGGGGCATCAAAATGGGAAGGAGGTGGGGAGGACTGGGGGGCTGGGCTGGGATGGGAGTAAAAGACAGAAAACTGTACTTGAACAACAATTAAAATAAAAAAAAGAATATACATTAATTATATAAGTAGTTGTTCGATTTTGTTTAATGCCTTTTATAAATACTGAGGTAATTGCCTTTCTTCTGTCTGCCTCTCTCTTTGGGGGGGGTTGTTTATGGTACATGTATATGAATTTGTTTTGATGTTGAAGTGCACTCACATTCCCTACCTTGTTAATGTTGTATTGTTATTTATTAGTTTATTTTGCTATCTTATGTGTTTTGCTAAGATTTTATTTGAGATGTTTGCATCTATGTACATTAAACAGTCCAGCTTTTTGTTGTGTTCAGTTTTTCGTCAGTTTTTTTAGTATAATTAAGCTAGCTCTCTAGAATTTGAGAGCTTTTTACATTTTTATGCTCTACAAGAGTATAAATAATTTATGCATTACATTCCTTGAAAGTAATATAAAAATTATGTATAAAATAATTAAGATCTGGAGCCCAAATGTTGAAGGGTACTTGTTGACAATTAAAACATTTTTTATGATTGTTATATTTAGGTTTTTCTACCATTTCTAGAATTCTTAATTATTCCTTGAAATTACTTATGAGAAATGACATTAAGATAGTAAACTGAGCATAGTCACCCACTCAAAATGAATACATTACCTTACTGAGAGAAAAACAAAGGAAAAGTGTAACAAGTAGATCAGAAATGTTACAGAATGATGAAAGCAAGACAGAAAAGTAGATTAGATATATGGAGACAAGTTCTGTCCAAAACACTGTAGGAAAAACTGTTGCAGAGCTGAGAATGGTCCCAGGCAATCCCAGTGCCATAGTCACAAGGAGGGTTCCTCGTGGAGTGGGAAGTGACACTCAACCTCTTCCTCCACCCCTCCCACCCCCACTGCTTACTGTGCAGCTCAGCCAAGGACAGTCCTCTGAGGTTGTGGTTCACACGTGCCAGCATAACCCACCTAAAAAGAGCTACTAACTGCTGTCAGTGACCAAACTACAAAACATACGTAGAAAACAGATACTTACAAGACTTGCCAAATATGAAATTACTGTTTTTTTAAGTTATAAAACAGCCAAACATCAATAATGACATTTGGTTTAACCTGAACTGAACCACCAGAAAAATATTGATATTTAATTGCATTAAGAAAAGAATCAATACCTGATGGTGAAATAGCTAACAGAGGAAATAACAACAGCAACAACACTCCAGTGAGTACAATTAATATCATCAGCAAGGAACATTGCTTTTACAGAAAAATCATCAACTAGATTTCTGTCTTAAGATTTAAATTTCTTCACAGAAAATATCTTTCCCAATACCTAAAGAAATGAGCAAAATGTCAATCAGACAACAAGAAGAAATAAAAGACATCCAAATAGGAAAGATAGAATTGAAATTATCATTATTTACAGATGAAATGATACTGTATACGGAGAACACTAAAGATTCCACTGAGAAACTAATGTAACTGATAAATGAATTCAGTAAAGTAGCAAGCCACACATTTAATATGCAGAAATCAGTTGCATTTTATACACTAATAATGAACTATCAGAAAAAGAAACTAAGAAAACAATCCCATTTATAGTTGGATCAAACAAAATAAAATACCTAGGAATAAATTTAACCAGGGTGGTAAAAGACTTGTACTTAAAAAAATTATAAGACACTGAAGAAGGAAAAGCACAAATAAGTGAAAACATATTCTGTGTTCATGGATAGGAAGAATTAACATCATTAAATTCTCTATACTATTCAAAGAAAACTATAGATACAATGCAATTTATTTCAAAATACCAATGGTGTATTTCACAGAACTAGAATAAATAATCCAAAACTTTATACGGAACCACAAAATACCTCAAATAGCCACAGCAATCTGGAGAAAGAACAACAAAGTTGGAGGTATCATGCTACCTGGTATTAACCTATACTACAAGTGTATAGTAATCAAAACAGCATGGTCCTGACTTTAAAACAGATATACAAATTAATGGAACAGAATAGAAGGCTAGAAATAAACTTCACTTATATGGTCAATTGATATTTGACAAAAGATGCAAGAATATATAATGAGGTAAAGACAGTCTATTCAATAAATGATGCTGGGAAAATTGGACAGATACATGCAAAAAATAAAACTATACTACTGTCTTACACCATATTCAAGAATAAACTAAAGATGAATTAAAGGTTTAAATGTAAGAATTGAAATCATAAAAATCCTAGAAGAAAATAAGCAGTAAAATCTCAGACATTTCTCTTAGCAAAATTTTTCTATATAACTGCTCAAGCAAAGGAAATTGTCAACAAAATGAAAAAACAACCCACTAAGTGGAAGAACATATTCACCATACATTTGATAATGAGCTAATATATAAAATTATTGCCAATAATACATTTCATAATGAGTTAATAATCAAAAAATAACCCAATCCAATTAAAAAATGGGCAAAAGATCTGAACTGACACTTCTCCAAAGAAGAAATACAGGTGGCCAATAGACATATAAAAGATCCTCAATGTTACTAGTCATCAGAGAGATGCAAATTAAAATCACATGACATATCACCTCACACCTGTCAGAATGGCCATCATCAATAAATCAACAAACAAGTGTTGGAGAGGATGTGGAGAAAGGGGAACCCTTATGCACTGTTGGTGGGATCATAGATTGGTGCAGCCATTATGAAAAACAGTATGGAGCTTCCTCAAATTTTTAAAAATGAAACTGCCTTATGACCTAGCAAGTTCACTCTGGGTATATATTCAAAGAAATACACAACACTTATTGAAAAGAATATGGATACCCCTAAGTTCATTGCAGTGTTATTTACAATCACCAAGATATGGAAGAAACACAAATGCCCAGCAATAGACGAGTGGATAAAGAAGTGGTACGTATACTACTTCACCATAAAAAAGAAGGAAATCTTACTATTTGTGATGACATGAATGGACCTGGATGGTATTATGCTGAGTGACATAAGTCAGTCAGAGAAAGACAAGTACCATATGATTTCACTTATATATGGAATATAAAGAACAAAATAAACAAACAAAGAATACAGACATGGACTCATAGATACAGAAAACAGACTGAGTTTCCAGAGGGGTGAGGTGTTGGGGAAAGGGTGACAAAGGTGAAGGGACTGAGGAGTACAGGTTGGTAGATTCAGAATAGTCACAGGGATGTAAAGTACAGCATAGGGAAGATGGTCAATAATATCACAATAACTATGTATGGTGTCAGGTGGGTACTGAAAATATTAGAGGAATACTTTGTCAAGTGTATGATTTTCTAAGCACTATGCTGTATAGCTAAAACTAATACAGAATAATATTGATTGTAAAAAAAATGAGTAAACTTGAAGAAACACTTTACCTCTCTACCATTTCAAAATTCATCACTAAAAATAGAAAACCAAAAAGAAAAAGAGGGAAAACCTAATTCAGTTAGAGCAGAGCCAGGGATAAGGTGTGATTCTGTCCTATGTCTGCCTTCAGTACCTAGAAATGACACTTTTCAATGGACATAATCTGGAGAATTTTTATGAATGTTCCCAAGTCTATGGGGATGAGAACTGAGATGGAAGTTTTGTCATTTGACTCTTTTGATTGATGATTAGTAGAAATTACTGTTGGGGAACAGTGAAAATATAAAATAAATTACTGGGTGGCCTCATCCAACTGGCAGAGTGAAAACATTGATAATAAAAAATATTTTCAGGAATGAACAAAAAATGTAAAAGAGTTATGTGAAAAGTATAATGTTGTTGAATTTTAGGAAGGCAAGTTGCCTTCCCCTGTCAAAACAGAAATGATAAATTCTTTCAGGAATTTATGCTAAAGGAATACTTGCACTCATGCCTAAAGATAAATATATATATATCTTTATATATATTTATATATATCTTTATATATATATATACACACATATATATACAAAGATGCTCAATTTTTATGTTGTTTGTCCTAGCAAAACTGCTAACATCCAAATGTCCATCAATAGAGAAGTTTTTAATTAATTAAAAAGGCTACCTTCCTGAAAACGCTCTGAGGCTGTAAAATTAGGTGAGATAGACCCACATACAAACATTATCATTAATTCATCTGCTTAAGTGGAAAAGTAAGTTCCAGAACACTGTGGGCAATATTATACCACAGGTAGATTTTCCCATGTTACACAGAAGTCATAAATACACAGATATGTAAATGAATCAATGGGGTAAAGAATCAACACCCAACTCTTGATACTGGTCATTTTAAGAAGAGTGCAAGAGAAGGGACTGGGATAGGGAGCATTCTTGTTTTTGCTATGCTTGTCTGATTTCTTTTAATGACAATATATTCACATTTTATTTGTGTAATGTTTGCTTAATAAACATTAAAAACATGTTAAAATAGTTATATTCATCAAGGTATTCACATTGTATATAGTATTCCATTATTATTTTTAAAATGTTATATCTGTTTATAGTATAATTCTAATTCTTATTCAGTACATTGTGTTTCATCCTCCCTTTTCAAAATTAAGATCACTGGGGTTATGTGAATTTATTTCTGTTGTTCGAAAAAGCAACTGAGAAGTATAAGTCCCATTTTCTATTTTCTGATTCATTTATTATTTTTTTCTTCTTTCCTTAGATGAATTTTGCTGTACTGTCCTGGACTCTTGAGCAAGAATAAAGATAATGTTTTATCTGTTTTTACTTTTTTATTATTCATTGATAAAATTTTTTAAGGTTATAGTTTTTTTCAATCTAAGTAGAACTTTGTCCACATCCCAAAACTTTTCAATGTGTTATCTGTATCTAACTAGTGATTACTTACTGTGTGTTGGACATTGTGTTGTGAGACTTATGTATAAGATTAGAACTCTTTTGTTTCATTTTATATGCCAGGGAACAAAAATACCTCTTTGGGGATCTGGTACCTTCTCATTCTTAGTCCCTGTGGTTTGGGAAGCATGGATCCAGCCTGAATTAGAGGGATGGACACATGAGCCAGGACTTGGCCACAGTAATTGATTCAGAACCAGGCAAACTACCCAACTGACCCAGTCAGTTAGAGTCCTTTGTGACTTTTGCTAAAACTTTCAGAAAAATACTCTTTTCTATGGAATTTTTAGCTATATAAAAAAATGAAAACATATCTTTGCCCCATTGTGAATAGAGTTTGCCTGAGATTAGAAAATACACAAGGATCCCTGTGCTGATTTATGGAAGAACTAGGACAAATACCCAAATATCTAAGCACCTACAACCAAATATATCTGAAGACAGAATCACCCTGTTGAATTTCAGGGTTAAATGAGCCAATGAATTTTTAGTTCAGCTACTTGAGATGATTTTCTATCACTTAAAACCAAAAGAGTCCTCAGAGAGTTGAATTTCCCCAGATCCCATAACTATTAGTCAGTGGAGCCAAAATATGACCCCAGGTAATCTAACATCAGAGCCTATGCTCATAACCATGAACTCCGTTGCTTTTATTTATTTATTCATTTATTCATTCATTAAAAACTTGCCATTGAAGAGGTATGGGATAGATCATTTAGAAATTTCAAGACAGAAAAGAAACATGGAGATCTTTCTTGTTGTAATGAGAAAACTATTGAGGAATATTGTGTAAGAGTAACATGATATGATCTATTTATTTAAAATCTCACTCTATCGATGCATAGAGAATAACCTTTGGCTGGGCTGGGGGGAGGGGCAGAGAAAACAAGCAGGAATACCAGTGAGGAGCTATTACAGTTTTCCAGGAGAGAAATTATGATCTCTTAAAGCAGGGTGTTATTAGTGAAGGTAATAATAAGAGGGGATATTTAATGTGTTTTGGAGGTAGAGCCAATGGGATCAGCTGACAGATTTGAATATGGGGTATAAGAAAAAGATGAATCCAGGATGGCTTCTAGGTCTTTGGTCTAAGTGACTCAGAAAATGACTGTGCCATTTATATAAATAGGGGATATTTAGGAAAATAAATTAGAGGATAGTTCTGGAGCAGGAATCCAGAGTACAGTTTTAGTCATGCCAGTTTTGAGATGTTAATTAGACATCAACATGGAAACATCAAATAGACAAATGTAAATCTGGAGCTCAGTTGGGAAACTGGAAATGAGGATAGAATGTGAGAGCCACCAGCTATTGAATTCACTTGAAACCATGGAAATAAATTTTATCATTGCTTGAGGAAAGAGTAAATAGAAAAATGAAGAAGACCAAACTCTGTGATTTGAGGTATTTTATATGTAAAGACTGGGTAAAGAAAGAAAAGTCCAAAAAGAAACACGAGGAACAGCAGCCAGGGTGGTTGGAGAAAAATGGGTTTAGAATGAAAAGAGGAGGAAGAACTTGTTTCAAGAATAATCCATTGTATCAGCTGGCTTAAATGATGCTGTTGATCAAGTAGAACTAGGAATAAGAATTGGCCAGGTATGATTTTTTCTTGAACTTAACAAGAATGGTTTTATCAGACTGGTAGGGTCCAGGGAGGGTTTCATCTTTGTCAGATAGGAAATATTATACACATGTAGCATGTTTGGTTTCGTGATGGAAAGGATCTAAGAGAGAAAAAGAAACTTTTATGTAACCTCTGAGGGAGGGTTGGCAAAAAAAGGGTAATAGAGAAATGGTTTGTGGACTGGGGAAGGTGGGGGACATTTTTTGAAAAGTGAGATATGTTATATTGTATGTTGATGAGAATGAGTCAGTCCATAGGGAAGAGAGATAATTACAGAAACTAAGTCCCTGGTAGGTGAGAAATCAGGAGATCTTGTAGCCAAGTGGAGGAAATGGCCTTGGGCAGAAGCAGATTTTAGGGCAGAATATATGGGCACAGGTACAGAGGAATCAAACATTTGGTGGTAAGAAGATGAAGCACAGTATTCTTTCAAGTATCTCTCACCCTGATGTCACCAATTTCTATAGTTCAAACTCACCTAAGTCATCCCATATCAATCTTTCTTTTACATACAATGCATTGTTCTCTTACCAATTTTTCACTGCTCACTTGTATTTCCTCAAAATGGAGTGAGGACATTGTTTCAGGAGGCTAGGGAAAGAAGGTGTGAAATTTTATTCTCTAAGAGCAAGAGAGTGAAATTACCGGGATGAAGAGCACACAGAGCCCACTTGGCATTTGTGGTCATGAATGTAAAGTACAACAAATACGTATAGTTACATTTTCTTGAACCAGGTTTAGCTGTCTGCCTGCAGGCTGAAATGGATCAAGATTTGGGCCCAGCCATGGTAGAATTTATTAAATATGCATGAAGTAAAAAAACAATAGGGAGTTAAGAGAGGGATTATATGAAAACCATGGAATCTCAGCTGAGTGGGAGTAAACAGAGGCATAAGTGGGTATCAAATAATGAAAAATGGTAAAATTGATTTAAAGAACACGGTAACACATACCACCAATCTTAATCTGATATTATAAAAATTTGGGGCATAATAAGACCAGAAGAGACTGTCACTGAATAATATTTTTTTTCAGGGAACAAAATTAAAATTGGAAAGCCTTCCATTTATTCCTATGTGCATTTTCTCCTTCTCATGGTGCAAATTTCCTCCTGGTGATTACAGTAATGTCAGGAGACTTTCAAGAAAGACTTCCAGACCTGGCCCGTTAGCTCAGTTGGTCAGAGCAGGGGTCCCTAATCCCTGGGCCACGGACCAATAGTGGTCCATGGCCTATTAGGAAACTGGCAATGAGCGAAGTTTGCAGGAGGTGACTGGTGGGCAAGCAAGTGAAGCTCACATGAGCTCCACCCTCCCACCCTGGTCCATGGAAAAAATTGTCTTCCATGAAACAGGTTTCTGGTGCCAAAAAGTTTGGGGACTTCTGGGTTAGAGCATAGTCCTGATATGCCAAGGTTGTGGGTTCAATCTCCTGTCAGGCCCGTACAAGAATCAACCAATAAATGCATAGAGAAGTGGAACAACAAACCTCTCTCTCCCTCTCCTTTCCTCCCTCCTTCTCTCTCTCTCTGTCTCTCAAAAAAACAAAAGAGGACTTCCACTTAAATTTTTTGATATGTACAGTGATTGGTTCAGTAACCTCTTGAGAACAATGCTAGATATTTTTATTTTATCCAAAATCTACCTACCACCACAATTAACTATCCCTACATGAATTCTTTGTCATCAATACATGTTTAGTAAATGTAAGGCATTATTGTTAAAGGGCAGAGGTATTAAGAAGGTGAGACCTATTTTATGATAACTAGACAGCATAGTACATAAATTTTGAACTGTTGAAATTTAGACAAAAGGACATGTAAATGTTTTGCTAGCATTTAAGATACGGAGGACAATAATTCTTGTGGAAATGCTGAAAAAACAATTTAGTACAAAAAAGTTAAAATATATGAAAGGTGTGGTATGCATTTGGTCCTTATATTCACGTCAACAACAACAACAACAATAATAATAATTTGTTTAATTAACAAACATCATTATGTAGCTGACATGTGTGAGATACTGAAGATAATGTAAAGAACAAGAGGGACAATTCTGGCTGTCACCAAAGATGTAGTATGAAGAACAATATAAAACAATATAATAAATAAATGAGTTCAAATATTGAATGAGTGCTGTGAATAAAAAATATAGACATGTATTACACAGGGAGTGAGGGGAAGAGACAATATAAGATATAATAGGGGAGTCCTCTTCTTTTATTGAGCACTTACTATATCACACATTCAGCGAACGACACTACATACATATTTTCTAATTCTTTTTACCGCTACTCCACCTGATACTATCCTCAGTTTGCAGATGAAAAAATGAAGGGTTACATATTTAAAGTAACTTGTCCAAAGTCTCCTACCTAGAAAATGGTAGAGCTGGATCTAAGGTTGTATAATTCAAAATCTTAAGTCTGTGTGATTTCTGGCTTTTTTGCTTTTAATTATTATTCATTATTGCACATTAATTTAATAATATTAAATTTAATATTGCACATTAATACATGCAGTCAGTATTCACTGTATTCTAAATGTTTTATTTATATTAATGCCAAGCCTTTCAGCTCTTTTATAGGATCTTAGAAATGCTGGACTGGGTTCAGGAAGTTGAACAGATCTAAGTAGGTATGCATTCTGAATCTGTCTGCATACGTTCCACTTTACATACTTGCAGTGGTCTGAGAATGGAATGCATGCCCCAGAAGACTTTTTAGCAAATGGTCTTTACCAGTCTGGCTAGTACACATGACTCTCTGAGTGGCAAGTACTTGCCATCAGCACACTGTTCCTGCTGTAGATTTGACCTTGGCAGGTACACCTCCAG
This sequence comes from Trachops cirrhosus, assembly GCA_028533065.1. Lineage (NCBI taxonomy): Eukaryota > Metazoa > Chordata > Mammalia > Chiroptera > Phyllostomidae > Trachops > Trachops cirrhosus. Next base: position 58,626,267 of record CM052545.1, on the reverse strand, counting down.
CATACTTGGATAAAGTAACACTTATAACTGAAATGTGTTGTCATTTCTCCCACAGATTTGAGCTGCTGAAGTTTAACCCCATTAAATTTACGTCACCAAATTGACATAATGAAGGAAAATAGGTATAAGTTATACCTTTGGTTGAATCATGTACATTTGGATCCTGATTAAGTCACATCTAATAATCACTAAGTATAGACACCCTTAACTCAATAAAGTTATTTTTCTTAAAAACCCTTGGAACTTAAACACAAATGATTTTCTGATCATAGGCCCATTATAAAAATAAACTGGATATATCAGATCTAATCTAACATCCCCACACTGGTCTTTGTTATTCTTAAACATTTATTTCAGATGGTTCTGTATATGGGAATCCCATCCCAACTTTTTTCATTTTAAATTAAACATATAAAGCTTCTCAATACATGTTGTCAAGATTACTTACCGAATTTATTAACATTTGTCAAATCCTATTTGAAAATTTTTAATTTTATATTTATGTCACTTCTTTCCAACAGATGCAAATTTAATTTTCTAGCCTGTTGACTAAGAAACGCCCAAATGTGTGAAAAATTTTTACCAAACTGATGACAAATGCAGGGGAGCAAAATCTCAAGTACTCCAGAAAACAAAAGATTTGCAGTTTCTTTTATGCATTTGAGCCAAAAGAGGAAATATGAAGTAGATTACAAAGAGGTGGGAAAAAGCAAGTCAGGGATCAAATTACAGAATAGTTAACAAGATCATGTGCTGTTTTGAGAATGGCTATTGCATATTTCAAAGGTTCGTTAACCTAGATGCAGAGAAACAACAGACAAGGCTTGCTTAAGGCAAAGATAACCCTTTTACTAAAGAAGTTATATGCCTGGGGCGTGAATGACCACAACAACCTGTCCAGTTAGGAATTTATGATCATATCACCCTGTGAAGTTACTTTCCATAGAACTCCTTGTTTTCATCCACAAATGACATATAAATTTTTTCTTTTTAATATTTATTTTTCAACATCCACTCTCAGTCATTTTTAAAAGTTCCTATTTATTTTTCACTTGTCCTCCGATACACTTTTTTCATAAATATAAATGCACAATGTTTTCTGGATTCCTGAATATAAATAAACTTTATATTTCTTTTCTACAGGAAAAAGAGCTTTATTTAGTATATAATATTTAAAATATTTTAAACATTTAAAATAGTTTTTCCTCTAATACTTTATACAAGTCCCTCTATTGTTTATTAGTATCTAAAGTTGTAGAGTGGTCTGAGGCTGATTTTTCATCGTGTTTAGAAAGTCTTCCTTTCCTACCTGCTTTCCCAGGCATTTCCTTTTTATTAATCTTGTCTGGTATCTATTACTCCTTTTAATTTCAACGTGTGATTTTGTTTGTTTAGCTTTGTTCACAGTTCAAGAAAGTTCTCATGGATTTTAAATTGATTATTGATTTGGTCCGATTTGTTCTGCAGAAGACATCAAGAAAACTAAAGAGCTACAGAATCAACCTTTTAATTCTTTGATCTCCATATCTAGCATCTCATATTTTAAATTATCTTTCTTTTTTTCTTGCCACCTTGGAATAACTACTTTTACTCTCCATTTTCTAATTCTATATTCTGGAAGCCAAATTATGTTTTTACTGCTTATAATGAATTTTAGATGGTTTAAATCACTTTTTAAAGATTCTATCATCAAACCCCTCTTTTTTTCTGGCTTGTCCTACAAAGCCTCCCTTTTAATCTCAGTTAATTATCCTGTTTCCTCATTCTTTAGTTTCAGGGATCCAGTATGTTTTATTTTTTCTATTTTTTTAAGAGCCAAGCAGAACTTCCAGCCAAGACGGAGGCATAGGTAGATGCACTGTGCCTCCTCGCACAACGAAGATAGGGACAACAACAATATAGAAACAAAATAGCAACCAGAACTGACAGAAAGTTGAAGTGTATGGAAGTCGGACACCCAAGGATTTAAAAATACACACGTTCACCCAGACCGGTGGAAGGGGCGGAGTTGGGCCGGGTGAGGGACTAGGAGCAGAGAGCTGAGCAAACGGGGTGGCGTGCAGGTCCGCAGCGGGCAGACCCTGGGCGCACAAGTGGCGGTGGCTGGTGGGCACCTGCTGGGGGTGGTTACCGGCAGACCCAGCAAGGCGGCCATTGTGAAGCAAGGCACTGTGCGCAACTCAGGGTCCCAGCTCCAGGAAATAGAGCTTTGGGTCACTGACTGAAAAGGAAGGTCCCACGGGGTGCACAGGCCCACCCACACCGGAATTGGTGCTGGAGGGGCCCAGTTGGCTTGCGAAGAGCAGCGGAGGGGTCTGGAGTCCTACAGAGAGCAGAACAAGCACCACTGTTACTCCTCGGACACTGCCCCCACATACAGCATCACAACCCAGCAAAACAGGTTGCCCCACCCTGGTGAACACCTAAGGCCCACCTCTTACTACAGGAGCTGGACAAGACCAAAAAAAAACCCAGCAAAAAGATGGCTCAAACAGAAGAAGAATTGAAAGCTCCAGAACCCATCCTTTTAAGCAACCAAGAGATAGCCAACCTATCAGGTGCACAGTTCAAAGCACTGGTGAGCAGGATTCTCACAGAATTGGTTGATTTTGGTCACAAATTAGATGAAAAAATGCAGGCTACAATAAGTTTAATGAAGAAAAATGCAAAGGGAACCAATAGTGATGGAATGAAAGCTGGGTCTCACATCATTGGAGTGGACCAGAAAGAAGAAAAAATATACAACTGGAAAAGAATGAAGAAATAAGATTTCAGAAAAATGAGGAGAGACTTAGGAACCTCTGGGACATCTTTAAACGTTCCAACATCCGAATTATAGGGGTACCAGAAGGAGAAGAGGAAAAAAAAACAAGTGGAAAAGATATTTGAACAAATAATAAAGGAGAACTTCCCCAATCTGGCTAAGGAAGTAGACTTCCAGGAAGTCCATGAAGCTCAGAGAGTCCCAAAGAAGTTGGACCCAAGGAGGAACACACCAAGGCACATCATAATTACATTAACCAAGGTAAAAATGAAGGAGAGAATCCTAGAAGCAGCAAGAGATAAGGGGACAGTAACCTACAAAGGAGTTCCCGTCAGACCAAGGCCCATCATAATTACATTAGCCAAGGTAAAAATGAAGGAGAGAATCCTAGAAGCAGCAAGAGATAAGGGGACAGTAAC
>CM052545.1:58598321-58622584 GCA_028533065.1 Trachops cirrhosus | reverse complement strand
TTCTGGGGCTTCCTCCTTTCCCTTCATTTGGGGATTGTTTCTTTGTTTTCTCATTGTTCGTGAGACTCCTCTTGCTAGCCTCAGCTTCTTAAATTGATCTGTTCTGGCTCCCTGGGTTTATGGTGTGAACCTCTGTTGTAGAGTACTGGTGAGATTCAGTGGTATAGTCTCCTTCTGGTATCCAGGTGTTCACAGCTTCGTCCTACTAATTTAATCAGCCAAACAAAGAAGTCTATACAAAGAGAAGAGGAGTGCCAAAATACTCCAGGTCCCGGGGAGCGCCTGGGCTTTTCCGGGTTCACGAGTGCGCACTCTCTGGGTCCCGAGGGGCGCCCACTTCTCCTACCTCCGGTGCCTGGGCCTCACAGGTCCCGGGGAGCACCTGGGCTTTCGGATACCACATTTGGGATAAACTTTTCCTGTTGACATTATGACATAGAGGTTTATCTGTCACTTCAGTGTTAGCAAACATTGCTGAGCTTCAGGATATTTAAAAATTCCAAGATATCATAGACTTTTAGGTGGATACTAAGTCAGAAGAAAAAAAATACATATATATCCTTCCGGGTGTTTTAAGTCTTTTTCTTAGAATTTGCATTAAATCAAAAATATTTCAAAGTGTGAGTTATTTTATTGAGATGTAATTTATCTGCAAAAATACATAGATTTGAAGTGTACAGTGTAATGAGTTCCATGCCCAAATGTAACTGCCAGCTAGCTACCACCCCCATCGAGATATAAAACATCTTCATCACCTCCTAAACATCCTTTGTTTTCAAGTCACTATTCTCCCTGCCGCCACCACCAAGTGTAGCCACTCTTCTGACTTCTGTTACCACAGCTTAGTTTTACCAGCTACAGAACTTCATGTAAATGAAATAATAAAGTGTGTATCATTTTCTTTCTGGCTTCTTCCACCCACCATAATTTATTTTGAGTTTCATCCACATTGCTGATTGTGTCTGTAGTTAATCTCTTCTTACTGCAGAGTAGTTGGTGACCATCATTCTGTTCTATATTTGGCTTGGTTCCAGTTTTTGGTAAATATGAATAAAGCTGCCATAAATATTCTTATATAAATCTTTTTTTGAACTTGTTTGTTTGTTTATATGTTTATTCATTACTTAAAGTTGTTACTTAGAGTAACAGGATCAAAGGAAATTCTAACTTAACTATATAAAAACTTGTTAAACAAGTTTCCTAAATAGTTACACCATTTTATACTCCCACCAGCAATATTTTAGTTATTCTAATGTGTGTGTGGTCATAGCTTGCACTCTCTGATGAATAGATTTGTTGAGCAGCATTCCATGTGTATGTATGTACATGTGTTTTTTTGTAAACCTTTTTTATGAGGAGTCTGTTCAAGACTTTGCTCATTTTTATTTTCATTGTAAGAATTCAGGATGCAAATATTTGTCAGATATGTGTATTGACAATATTTTCTCTCAGTATGTGGCTTACCTGTTCAGTTATTTTTGTATCTCATCTGATAAGCAAATATTTTAAACTATAATAAATCATTTTTCCTTATTATTTTCTGACTAATAAATATTTCCCTACATCAACGTTTTAAATTCTCCTCTATATTTCCTTCTTGAAGATTTATTATTCTGCCATTTATATTTACCTTGTTTAGGCCTATTACCCATATTGAATAAATTTTTGAATATGAGGTGAAGTGTGGACCAAGACTTCTGACAATATTTCAAAGTTTTTCATTATTTTTATATTTGTTATGGCAATCTGTGATCATTAATCTCTGGTGTTATGATTTAATTGTTTCAGATGCACCACAAACTGCACCCATACAAGATGGCAAACTTAATAAATGTCTGTGTGCTCACCAATTCCCTGACCCACCATTCTTCCATCTCTCCCTTTTTCTCTATTTGGGCCTCCCTATTCTCTGGAACTAATATTGAAATTAGGCCAATTGATAAACTTAAAATGTCCTCAAAGTGCTCAAGTAAAAGGAAGGGTATAGTGTCTCTCATTTTAAATCAGAAGCTAGAATTGATTAAGCTTAGTGAGGAAGACATGTCAAAAGCCAAGACAGGGTGAAAGCGAGGCCTCTTGCAGCAGTTAGCCAAGCTGTGAATGCAAAGGAAAAGATTTGAAAGAAAATTGTAAGTGCTTTCCCAATGAACACACAGATGATGAGAAAGCAAAACATTCTTATTGCTGATGTGAGGAAAGTTACAGTGGTTTGGATAGAAGATCAAAGCAGCCATAGCATTCCTTTAAGTCAAAGCTTAATCCAGAGCAAGGCCCTCACTCTGCAATTCTAGGAAGGGTAAGAGAGGTGAGGAAGATGCAGAAAAAAAAACCTTAAAGCTAGCAGAGGTTGGTTCATAAGGTTAAGAAAAGAAGCCATCTCCATAACTTTTATGTGCAAAGTGTAGGAGCAAATGTTGATGTAGAAGATGCAGCAAGTTGACTGAAAGACCTACTTAAGATATTAAGGTGGCTCCACTAAGTGAAAGATTTTCAGTGTAGGGGAAACGTCTTGTATTGGAAGAAAACGTCATCTAGGGCTGTCATAACCAGAGAGGAGAAGTCAGTGCCTGGCTTCAAAGTTTAAAAGGACAGGTTGACTCTATCATTAGGGGCTAATGCAGCTGGTGACTTTAGGTTAAAGCCAGTGCTCACTTACCATTATGAAAATCTGAGGGCCTTTACAAATTATGCTAAATTTACTCTACTTGTGATCTATAAAAGACACAACAAAGCCTGGGTGGCAGCACATCTGATTACAGCATGGCTTGCTAAATATTTTCAGCCCACTGTTGAGATTTACTACTCAAAAAAAAAAAGATTTCTTTCAAATTATTACTGCTCATTTACAATATGCCTGGTCACCCACAAGCTCTGATGAAGATGTACAATGAGGTTAATGTTGCTTTCATGATGGCTAACACAACATCCATAGGTCAAGGAGTCATTTTGAATTTCAAGTCTTATTATTTAAGGAATATATTTTGTAAGGATAGGGCTGCCATACACAGTGATTCCTTTGATGGGCAAAGTAAATTGAAAACCTTCTGGGAAGGACTCACCATTCTAGATGCCATTGAGAATATTCAGGATGTATGGGAAGAGATAAAAATATCAACATTAACATGAGTTTGGAAGAAGCTGATCCCAACTCTCATGGATGACTTGGAAGGGTTCAAAGCTTTACTGAAGAAAGTAACTACAAATGTGATAGAAATAACAAGAGAACTAGAATTAGAAGTGGAGACTGAAATGTTGCTGAATTGCTAAAATCACATGACAAAACTTTAGTAGATGAGGAGTTGTTTCTTATGGGTGAACAAAGAAAATTATTTCTTGAGATGGTCCACTCCTGGTGAAGATGTTGTGAAGATTGTTTAAATGACCACAAAGCAATTACAAAATTACATAAACTTAGTTAATAAAGCAATGGCAGGGTTTGAGAGGAATGACTCCAATTTTGAAAGAATGGTTAAAATGCTATCAAACCATATGACATGTTACAGAGAAATCTTCTGTAGAAGAGTCAAGTGGCATGGCAAACATCATTGTTGTCTTATTTTAAGAAATTGACACAGCCACCCCAGCCTTCAGCCAACACCGCCCTGGTCAGTCAGCAGCCATCAACCTCAAGACCAAACCCTTCACCAGCAAAAAGATTACTACTCCCTGAAGGGTCAGATGATGCTCAGCATTTTTAGCAATATTTTAAATTAAATTATGTATACTTGTAGACACAATGCTATTGCATGCTTAATGTTCCATACTTGAAAATTTAGCTGCTGCAGTGGTGGGTTTAGTATTCTCCAAATCCCAGTTAAGTGAAGGTGGTTGGTAATGTTTACATCTATAGTCTTAGTAACTTTTTCTCTAGCTGCTTTAAAAATTCATTTATTTCTCTGTGTGTGCGTGTTTCATGTGTTTGACTATAATGTGCCTATGTGTGATGTTCTTTGTATTTATCCTGCATGTGGTTAACTGAAATTTTTTGGTGTAGGTTAATGTATTTCTTGAAAGTTTTCATTTGTTTTAAAATTCTTGCAAAGTTTTTAGTACTCACTGCTAGAGTACTAACACAAATTTACCATCCCAAATGTGCTATCAGGAAGTATAAGAAAGGAAAGGGTTTATTCCACAGTGTATCTGAATTATAAAGCCTCTTCATGACTCTGTCAACCCTTTCCTCTCCTAAGCCCTACTGGTCCACTACAGAAACACTTAAATCTCACTTAGCAGTGGGGAGTCATGGAAATAAACTACAATTGTAACTGAGCTCAGGAAAATGCTAGTTATGTGAGCATTTGCAAGTTATTGAAGTTTTCTAAGCCTCAGGTACATCATATCTAAAGCATGGGTTCTTATCTTATAATACTATAACAAAAATTGAGATAACATATAGAAAGGGCCAGAAGGTGTACAGTACACCTTCTCCTTTTGCACACACAAAAAAAGTATTTACTCAGGGTATCTTCTCCTCATGACCAAAGCTGGTCTCCATTGCTTCTGACTGATTTCTTTGCTCAAAATTTCCTCATCACTAGCTCTTTCTCATCTAAAATATCACCCTTTTCAAAAGGCCATACCAAATAACTCATTCAGAACTGCTTCCTGGATCCCACAGAGTTCTCAAGGAGAACTTGATCTTCTCCAGCACACATACTCATGGCCTGGTCTCCGCATGCACGGCCTCTCTACCACATATATTAACTTTGCACAGCTCAGCTGTGCAATGTTCTTGTTAGAGCCTGGTACTGAGTTTCCCTTGATCTAGGTTCTGAGTAAACATCTGTTTGAGAGGTTTCATAAGACAATCTAAGGTCCTGAAAGTCATATTATCTAAAGCTAAAATTTTAGACTCCTCAGTAAATATATAAACATACCTAATGGATGAATGAGTTAAAGTTGGAATTTCACATGTTTACTTTTCCTAAAGCTCTGTGGCCTATCCCGAATGCTCTCTTAGACTATTTCAGTGCCATTAGGCGGGATTCCAGACTATTGTATCCCATGTTTCAGTTCAAGGCCTTGCACAGTGTCTAACATTTGATGTAAGTAAAATAAGTATTTGTTCAATAAGCAAAGGAGGTGGGGTGGGAAGGGAGGCATCAGCTCTACCTCTCAGTATCCCCATAAACCTTGGCAATATAAATTAGTAATAAAATCTTCCAAATCAAAAATTTCTTGTTATAACCAGGTGTGAGTATACTAAATTTGGATGACAATCAACAATTTTATGGATGGCTGTTATAGTCATAGATATGCTTGTGATGCCACACCAGATCTCTCCATGGGTCACATAATGTGTTTAGCTCCTGGTTTCTCTTGTAAAAGAGACATTCTTTCACAGATAAATGCATTTATAGCCATTTTTACCAGTTTTCTTCATGCTTACTTATTTATATTTCCATGTTCTTTTACATTGACTTTATATTCACTCATAGTGTAACATATAATAGATGTACCAAATGATTATTATATTTCAATCATTGAGATTCAGAATATGGGTAAAACTGAGCACTATGCTAGTAGTCAAATAGCCTGTGCTCTAGTTCTGTGTCTTCTGGTAATTTCCTGGCTGTCTGTCAGGAGGAACTCTATCTGGGCCTCAGTTTACTTACCTGCAGATTGAGGGGATTGGGGCTAGAACCAGATGCCCCATTATAGCTGTAGGGCTCTCTCCACAGCTCTGCTGCCTAAGCTGATGAAGAGCAGGAGGCACACATCTTGTGATGAGGGCATGCTCTACAATATGTCACACACTGTCAATACCTACAGTATCTCAGGCACCACGGGGAGCTGCAGTCACTGTCTTCTGAGGGATGGAAACCACATATATTAGCATTGTCCTGTCTCGAGACCATCTGGCTACTGATAATACAATACTAATACCCACACTCAATTAATCTAGGCTTCCCTTGAGTAAATAAGGATACAGAAGGGGTAATACTAAAAGAATTGATGTAATCCGAATTCTGGAACTACTGAGAGCCCCTGACTGGGTCAAGTCAAGGGAGGAGGGGACATATAGCTGTATACTCATCATATGGCTGCCCCTTTGAACTGTGAATTAGGAAGGTAAAGGGAGACAAACAAAGTTTTGGGAGATTTCTATGAATTTTGTAAGACCTCGAGTGTAAATGAGACAGAGAACATCTAAGAAGAAAGCAAGCATTTACCTGGCTCGTGTGACTCATGGATTGAGTGCTGGCCTGTGAACCAAAATGTTGTGGGTTTGATTCCCAGTCACAGAACATGCCTGGGTTGTGGGCCAGGTCCCTGGCTGGTTGGGGGCTTGTGAGAGGCTACTGATTGATGTGTCTCTCACACATCAATGTTTCTCTCCCTCTCTTTCTCCTTCCATTGCCCTCTCTCTCTAAAAGTAAATAAATAAAATATTTAAAAAAAAGATGAAAGCAAGCACAGCTCTTCTTTGGTTTCTTAGTGAAAATAACATGGTAAGTAGAGAACTGTGGAGATTATTTTGTATGGATAATATGTAAGTATGTAGGGCCCAATATGATGCAGTTACTGAGCTGGGGACAAGTGGCACAGCTATCAGAGAGCCTTGTATCTTTATTTCACAAATCAGAACGAGCCCCTCTGATCTTTCCCACAGGAATGCAGGCCACTTAGAGTGCTGCATTTGGGTTTTGACTATGGAAGCTATATATACATATGCATTTAATATATAAACTATTTGAATTGTGTGTGTGTGTGTGTGTGTGTGTGTGTGTATTCTGAAGCTGTTTAAAGTTAAATTATTCTCTAAGTATTGGGTAAAAAAAGAAGATTGAAATGAACTCCAGTTTTTCTCTCCTTCTGAGTACTCTTCATTTGTCATCTCAATCTAAACACCCATGCTGTTTGGACTCAGTATTCATCCCTAGGTCCTTTACTTGCAGCTGGAAGGTGGACATTCTATAAACTGAGGACAGACCCGTTGGCTCTGGTTGAGTTGTTTCTAGGTATCACTTGAAGCAAGGATCCCTGTAAAAGAGGTTGTATCTGGGAAGATGGTTGACAGAGAGAAGACCTAGCAAATCAGGGGAGCAAGACTTTCTATAGAGGGCCTCTGGGGACTCTGGGATTAAAGGACTGGATAAACCCAGACATACATGATTTCTAAGAGAACATGAAGATCTGGATAATAAGCTTAAGGAGACAGTTTAGTTTGGGTCGCTCCTTCATATAAAAGGTTGACTAGGATTTAGATTAATGAGAGATCATGTTAAACCAGCTCTGCTACTGTAGAAAGTTGATTTAGTGAACCAGACTTGAAGGGCAAAGCCAGTATATCATTTGACACAGGCATTAACAACTACCTTAGTTATCACACACCTTTACTAACTTGGAATTGACTGTCATTGTATGTCATTTGGATCTTTCAGAAAGGTCTAGTAGTGACAGCATTTCTCTATTTGTAAAGCACAGTTGTTTCCCTGGATTAAATTTTACTGACAAAAGATAGTTCTAGTGATGGAGATGAAGGATTGCTAATAACATTGCACATTCAGCTTCTGTGCATAGCTTCTCATGAGCTTCTTTGCTGGAGCTCCCTCCACATCTGATGGCCATGTGATTGCTGCATTAGCCTTGCTGGATTCTGTCCCTTTCCTGTTCTTGCTCCCAAAGGGATCCAACTTTTGAAAGTGGATAAAGTTTAGACATCATTGTTACCATCTCAATAAGATTTTATGAGTGTGCAAGCATGGAAAAACAAAAAAACAGGTACAAAATTTCATGTCTATTAAAGTATTTTCTGGGGAAAATTTTCATTCTCTTAAGATTTGGTGTCTATCACTAAACCCTAAAACTATTTATTTCACACTGAATTGTTTTACTTTTCTGAGAAGATGTCTGTTAATAGCTTCCCCACTAAGATAAATCTGTGATCTATGATAGATGTTATTAAGAATTTTCTTGAATTTATTAATGGATGTTAGGTATGGGGGATTTCTTGGAAAGTGGAAAAAAAGAAAAGAAAAAAGTCCAGTTAATTGGAAGTCAGCATGTCCAGCTCCACAGCTACAGATGCTGGGTGATTCTCAGCTAGTCACTGCACCTCTTGGGGACTCAGTTTATAGATATGTAAAATGAGAGTGTTGAACTAAAATAACTCTTGAGATTTCCCAGCACTAGCATTCAATGCTTCTATGTTTTCAGTATTTGTTGATGTTTTAAATAATATTATTTCATTCCCAGAGGCCCCCTGATCTGCCATACCTCTCTCCAGATTCTTCCACAGATAAATAGTTCCAGGTGGAATTCGTTTAGATTTATTATTATTATTATTTTAATAGCTACCATATATCCAGTGCTTACTATGTGCAGAATATATATTATCTGACATAATCCATATGTAACCCAAGTGCTAGGCTTACCTTCCTCCATATTTTAGGAAAGGGGATTTTTTTAAACCATTTCTTGCACCTACTAGCAGCTGCTCTCCAGGCTGCACAGCCCTCTCAGGGATGGTCAGCTCCCTCTTGAAACAGCCATTACCTCACACTCAGATTCTGGCCCTCTTTGGTTAGATGCGGCTTCTGCTATGCTTGCTTCAGGGGACTGGGAATTGTGAAGTGACTCTTTCCTTTACACGTGTATCTCTTAAGTTCTCTAACCCCACCATACAAGTCTTTATTTATAACAGATATTACTATAGAATTGGAGATAGGTGTTCCTATACCACAGAAGAAACAATGGCTCAAGACTGGATGTGAAATATGTCTGTGCTTAGAGCCCAAAATAAAAGACAATAAATAAAGAGAAGGCAGATGGATAATTGGATGGATGGATAATGAAGTGATGCTCTTCTCCAGACCTGTAAGGAGCAGCATCGTTCAAACTCTTGTTCTCTGTCTCCAGAGCCTCCCTTCCTTTCCTCTGAGAGAGGAACATTCTTTAATTCCTATTTAAAATCTCCTGCTTTTTCCAAAATCCACACCTGCAGTCCACAAGGGTTGATCTCAGCTTAGGTTTCATCAACTGCCTCCTCCAGGGCACACCAGAGACCACACAAACTCTGCAGCAATATATTTCCCCAAATCTGAATTATTAAAGTGGGAATGACATCACAGGTTGTTTCGTCAGAGCAGTTCAGTTCTGGGTCTCCAAAATATATTAGATAAGTTCAGGGGGAATTTTGACCCTTCAAGTCCAATTCTATTCAAAGTGTTTCTCACATGTAAGATCTAGATATGCCTTCTCATTCTTCCTACAATTTTCTTAATTATAAGACCAAAGATTTACGCACATCTCCCAATATAAACAAATTATTTTTATAGAACATATGGTCTAAATGGAAAATATGAAATGCTTTTTTCCTAAATGCAATATAGTCTGCACAGATTCCTTGCTTGGCCCACATAGAAATAACACTTTACATGATTTACACACAGCAGTATCAGTTTTTTGTCAGACCCAGAAGAGATGGGTGAGTACAAACCATCTGTAACAAGTTGTTGCTGGGAAGTTAATGAATACTATGAAAGAGCTCAGGTTGATCTGTAAGTTATATTCACAATAAGCCTTTGGTATTGCAATTATTACTCTAGTCTTAGGGAACTGAGGTCCAGGGGGTCCAAAGGACACAGTACAATTGCATATACAATCAGGATTGTTGCTGAGATCCCATCAAGTTTGAAGTCCACTTGCTACCACAGACAAAGATTTCATGTTGTTTAGGGGTGTCTTTTTACTTCAAGTGTGGAGAGAAATTATTTTTTGTCCCTCTTTCTCTTTTCCTGGTGTCTCATTTTATGGGAGATGTTCATTCTTTCCCCTGACACTCATTTTCTTTCCTTCTATTTTATTCAGTCTTTGCTTAATGCCACTTTACTGGATAACTATGTTAAATACATTTGTGTTTGTCTCTTCTGGAATGAATTAAAATAAAAACTCAAATTCTGTCAACAGATTATTAGGAATTAACCATCAAATGGAGGATGCTTTTGAAAAGAGGACATTCCATATCCCTCAAATTAAATCTGCCCTTTCTGTCTTTACTGAGAAATCACGTCTTAAAGAATTTATTGATTTGATTTACTTCAGCATTTTAAATGAGAGATGTATTTGGACTCATACCAGGGAAATTTTTGCCCATTGATTTATTTATTGGATTTTTTTACATGCAGTAAAATGTTTTGACTTAAGAGTACAGTTCAATGAATTCTGACAAATGTTTATACCCATCCAGCACCATCAAAAGGTGGTGTTCAATGGTGTTCCCTTATGCCACTTCCCAGTCAGTATCTCTCTCAGAAAGGAAATTTTGGTCTGATTTCTATAATCAGAGATCATCTTCACCTATTCCTGAATTTAATAAAAATGGAATAATAGAGTATCTACTCTTGTGTCTGGCTTATCTACTCAACATTATATTTTTGAGAGCCATATTTTTAATTTTGCTTAGTTAAGTAATATAAAACATTATTAGTTTCTTTGAAATGCTTTACAGTTTTAGCACTTATATTTAGGTATATGATTCATTTTGTACATGATATAAGAAAGAAGTTCACATTATTTTTTCCCATAAAGATACTCACTTATTCTAGCACTACTTGTTGAAAAGACTCCCCCCACCATTTAAATTTATTGGCATCCTTTTAAGAAAGTAATTCACTCCATAAGTGTGCAACTATTTCTGGGCTTTCTGTTCTGTATAATTTGTCTATATACTTATACAGGTTTCTCCCACTATCCAAAAGACTGTTTTTATGAAAGTTTTCATAAGTTAAACTGGTATAAAGCAGAGTATCCCCAGCTTTCCCAAAGTTTGTAATATTACACCACTTGGCTTCTCTGAAAGACTTACATTAGTACCTGTTTTTGCTAACCAAAAGAAGTCAAAAGAGGATTTTTGCTTTTATGGAAGAGCCTTTACTATTCTAATGTAGGTCTTTAGTGAAAGCAAAGTGGTGTAAATGCAAACTTTCAGAAAGCAAGGGAGTGCCTCTCCTTGTCTTATATGCTGCAGTTTCATAGCACAATATATATTGAAATCAGACAGTGCAAATCCTCTAACATCATTCTTTGTCCAGAATGCTTTAGCTGTTCTAGGTGCTTTGCATTTCTGTGTACAATTTATATTTAGCTTGTTGGTTTCTACAAATATGCCTATCGGAATTTTACTTGAAATAATTTAAATCTATATTTCAAGTTGGAGAGAAATACAATTATTATAATATTGAATCATTGAATACATAAAATATATACATCTTAACCTATTTAAATATTTAATTCCTCTATGTATTGATATCTTTTTTCCTATTTGGTTTTATTTTTTACTTCAAAAGCTACATACATGCAAATGTTGAATATGTCATCACAATGCTTTTAAATAAGGTTCAAAAATAAAATACTTCAAAATCCATTTACTTATGTATGTATGACAATTATAATGAAGATAAGTCAATCATATCCTTTTTCTAATCTATTAGCAAAGTATTTATAAAAAATAATTCTATTTATGCTCAGAATAAACTTTTAATCTTTAATGAATATTGAAACAAGTTGGATGTTAGTATAATATTTAAAGAAACAAGTTTAAGGCTTTTGAAAAATGGGTCTGATATCCTTATACCTCATTTTAAAATCACTGAATACACTCAAATTTAGAAACAATGCATTTAAAAAAACTATGATTATTATTATAATGGTTGTTGTGGTTAGTAATGCAAATAAAGGATACAACTTTTACACATAGATATTTTGAAAGTCTTTTTCAATGTTTGAATGAACAATTTTATTTACAAACACAGGCTGGAGACTTAAAGTACTGCCACATCTCTCTGTGTTCAGTACGGCAAGGGGAATTAAAAATCCTGGGCACAATGAAGTTCTGAACACTCAGCCCTTCTGTAAAATGTATAAACATGCAAGAGCAACCCTGACTCCAGAAAACACCAGCAGGAGGAGATGTCTTCAAACGGCCCTGCCTCTTTTGGGTAGAAGCAGCAGGAAGTGTGGCGGGGTCAAGGAGCAAGTCCCAGTGTTCCAGAGGGTGGCCTTTCCTTCTACGAAAAACAGCATAATACAATATATAGTAACAATTCCCAAAATTCATACAAACAGAATGCCCTGAAAGTTCAACTTTGTGAATGTTCATGTTCATCCTGAAAATGAGATTTAGCCTCCTGCCCCTAAATGAAAAAGGCAGGGAAAAGCTACCCATTTTGGAGGATCACTGATTATTGGAAATGACATGTAATGTGAGCAGGAAAGGGGTCCTTTAACATGATGTGTCAACTTGATATGGAAAGCCCTAAATGGGCACACATGCCCAAAACTTGAAAGAAGGCATCTTGCACAGTTTTTATTAAATTTATTTCTATGTATTTGCATTGTGTTGGCTATTATACATGAAATTACTCATTTAATTTCCTTTCCCAAATATTTGTTGCTTATAGATAGAAATACTTTCACATTTCAGTCAAGTTTTTTTCTTTCTTTTGGTTTTAAAAAATTTATTTATTTTTAATTTATTGGTATGACATTGGTTATCCTTGGATTATTTATACTCACAATCATGTCACATGTGACTAAAGGCAGTTTTACTTCTCTTTGAATAACGTCTATTTGGTTTTGTCTTTTGTGCCTTCTATTTTTTTATTGTCTTATTATATTTCCTCCACAATGTGGACAGGGTAGTGAGAGCAGAATACTTGTTCTTGATATTTCAATATTTCACATTAAGGGTGGTGTACATAACACTCTATCAAATTGATGAAGTCCCATTTTATTTCTAGTCAGAGTTTTTTTAAAATCATAAGTGGGTATCAACTTTTATCAATACTATTTCTATATCTATTGTATTGAGATGATCACATAATTCATCTCCTTTATTCTATTAATATGGTAATTATGTTGATTAGCTTCTGAATGATGAGCCAACCATGCATTCCAGAGATGAATACTACTTGTTAATGATATACTATCTTGTTTATTCAGTTTTTATTGATTTTTTTAGAGCGAGAGAGGAAGGGGGAGAGAAAGAGAGACATCAATTTGTTGCTCTGCTTATTTATGCATTCACTGGTAAATTTCTGTATATGCCCTTACAAGAGATCAAACTCTCAATCCTGGCATATTTGGAAAATGTTCAAATCAATTGAGCTACCCAACCCCGTATCTTTTTTACTTTTTTATTGTGTTTTATTTACTCTAATAACTTCTAGTTACATAGTTTTCCTTAAGCAGTTGTTTTAGAGATTATAATTATATCCTTAAATTATCAGAGATTAATTTTAAAAATATTTAATTACTTCACAAACAATTTCAGATATTTATGATAATATTTTCAATTACTACCTTTATCCCTTTTTGGTCTTGTTATCACATATTTTACATAACCTATGTTGTTTGTTATTATTTTTACTTTAAATAGCAATTGTTTCTGAGAAGACTTAATAATTTATGTGTAGCAAAAAGTAATTTTTAAAATAATCTTTTTTATTTTTTCTTTGTAATATTTATTGTTTCTTACATAACTGGATTTCTGGCCTAAACACCCTTAAGCCTGTAGAAAGTCTTTTACTGTTTTTTTGTAGAACAGTTCTTTGCTAGAGATTCTTTCAACTCTGTCTGAAAATATCTTTATGTCCTCATTGATTTTTGAAGGATTTTTGGTTGATATGACAGTCAATTGTTAATTTTTTTCAGCACTTTAAAACTCTCATTCTGTTGTTGCATTCTGGTTTCCATTGTTTCAGCTGAGAAGTCAAACATTCTTATCATTGTTTCCCTGTTCATGAATTTTTTTGTTTGTTTAATTTCTGGCTACCTTGTAAGTTAATCTTATCTTTGTTTTTCCACAGTGTAACTATGATATGACAATGTATGAACTTCATACTACCTTGAAGATCTCTAAGCCTTTGGTATGTTTTCTGTATTTTTATTATCCTATTTATATATTGCTAGGTTCTATTTGGTAATTTTTAGTCAAGAATTTATCTCTGTGCTCATGAAAGATGTTATTCTGTAATTTTCTTTTTCTGCATTTTCTTTTCCCTTGTGTTAGTATCAGGGTTTGGACCAAAACGCAAGATGGGAAGTGATCTGTTCTTCTTCACTGTGTGAAAGAGTTTGTATTACATAGGAATTATTTCTCCCTTAAGGAAGAATTTGCAATGATGCCGCCTGGACCTAGTGTTCTTTGTGAAAGAGATTTTAATTTTTAAAAATTTTTGTAAAATATACAGAGATGTCTAATTTTCTGTTTCTTTTTTGATCATTTAAAAGGTTGTTTTTATTAAAGGACTTGTTCATTTTTTCCCAAGTTATCAGTATTTTTGGCATAAAGTTTTTCATAATATTGTTTCTTTTTAAATTGGTTTTGACTGCTCATTTTCTATTTCTACCTATTTTCTTTAATTCTTATTTAATTGAGTTTCTAACTTAGTTGATTCTCAATTTGTTTTTTTTTCCTATACATGTTTTTAAATTTGTAAGTTTACTGCTTGGTATTACTTTATCTGGATCACACAAATTTCGATATTTTGTGCTCTCCTTATCAAAATATCAATGATTTCTATTTTAATTTTTTATCTGTTATATTTAATTAGGTTGTCTAATTTACAGCTATATATTTTTTAATTTTAATTCTTTTGTATTCTGATAACATACTCATTAGGATTTCAATACTTGAAATGTGTTAGGACTTACAACCAGTTCTGGTGTATATTCTGAGTACACTTGAAAAGAATCTAATACATATGAGAAGTCCATATGTATGTGTGTGTATATATATGTATATATACGTATATGTAAATTTATAATTCTGATTGTGCAGGAGGGTGTTGCCCCAACACCCACATTGCTCAAGGGACAGTAATGTGCTGAAAATATGGGGATTGCAGTTTATAAATATCATTGAGGTTAAGTTGGTTAATAATGCTGTTCAACTCTTCTGTATTCTTACTGTTACTCATGTCTATGACTGAGAAAAAAATGTCAAAATCTATAATGGTTAAAGATCTTTTCTTTTCTGTTACACAATTTTTTTGCATTCATATATTTTAAAAGTACTTTAGTCAGAGCACATGAAATACCACCTATTATATCGTGCATTGCTCCTTTTTTCTGATATTAATGCAACTAAAACAGCTTTCTTGTGATTAGTATTTTGCAGGTATGTAATTTTTAATCTTTTTATTCTCAGTGTTTCTGTGTCTTTATATTTAAATTTTGTCCTTTGCAAAAACCATATAGCTTATTCCTTTTTCACATTGTTTGACAACAAATACCTTTTAATTAGATTCAGTTTATTTACAGTTAATGTAATGTACACATAGTTAGGTTGAATCCTGCTATTTTGTGACCTGTTTTCTATGTGTGCCACTTATTTTTTGTTCTTCACTCTCCCTCCCTTTCTGGCCTTTTTGTAGACAATTCTTTATTTTATTTTATTTTTTTAACTACTCTACAGGTTAAAATATGTACCTTTAACTCAATCAAGTCTATTTAAAATTGACATTACACTACTTCATACATAATAATTTAAAACAGTGTAATTCTACATTTGTTTATTTCCCTTTCACTTTAAATACTTTCAATTAACATGCATTTAAATAATCCATTGGGTTTTTTGCCATGTCTAATCTGTTGATAAACCAATCCTATAAATGCTTTACTTAACATACATTTTTCATAAAATTTTTATTTTAGAATAGTTGTACTTTTACAAAAAAATTATGAAGGTAGTACAGAAAGTTCCCATAATCTCCACATGCAGTTTTTTTGCCATTTCATTACATTGTAAAAAGGCCACCACTATCAACATGACAGCAGTATTGATGTCAGCTCTGATCACCTGG
This sequence comes from Trachops cirrhosus, assembly GCA_028533065.1. Taxonomy (NCBI): domain Eukaryota; kingdom Metazoa; phylum Chordata; class Mammalia; order Chiroptera; family Phyllostomidae; genus Trachops; species Trachops cirrhosus. Next base: position 58,606,775 of record CM052545.1, on the reverse strand, counting down.
CTGAAGTCATGTTTTTTTTTCAGATTTCCCCAGTGTAAAATTATTCTTTTCCCCTTTCTATACTGAATTCTGGAAGAATATCACTATGTGGAGTCTACAAGCTAAGAATTTATAATTCACATCCTTGAAGATTATTTGAAATTATTTTGTTTTAGAGATTTGTTTCTTCACTTATTTATTTATATCATCACAGATATATATTTATTTTATGCTTTTGGTTATAATTCAAACTTTATTTAAATATTTTGTTTCCTCAATTCATTTCAGTTTTGGTTGTTGGGAGCTTTTTCATTTGTCACTTGTATCCATTTAACATACCCCATTTGTGTGTGTGTGTGTTTAAATACTTAACTCTCTTTTAAGCACTTCCATACTTTTACTACAAGATGCTCTATGATCATCTAGTATATTGATATTTATATTTTTATATATAAGTGTCATATTTATATATGATTCCTTTTGTCTCTATTTTTGCAACCCCACTCATGTGAAGAGTTCATCACCTTTTCAGGAAAGTTGTTTCATATATTTGTAATACAGTTACATTCTTTTGTTACATTCCATATTTCATCCTGGTATCTCTTGACCCTCTAAATCATTTTTGAAAAATTTGAACACTTTAATGCTTTGTTTTATAAGGTCTATGAAATTTGAAAATCACATTGGTTTTTGTATCCACCATTATATCATACAGAATATTTTCACAACCTTTAAAAAATGCATGTGCTGCACCTATTAAATTCTCTCTTCTCCCATCAAGTCCCTGGCAACCACTGATATGTTTACTACCTCTATAGTTTTGGCTTTTCCAGAACTATGCATATAAATGTAATCATGCCCTTTATATCAGATTCTTTAACTTAGAGACATGCATTTATGATTCATCTAAGTCTTTATATAGCTTGACACCTCCTTCCATTTTATTGTTAAATATGATCCCAGTGTTTGGATATACCATAGATTGTTTTTCTATTAAAGGACACCTATTGAAGATGTCCCTTAGGACATCTTGAAGGACCTGAGGACATCTTGATTGCTTTTAAGTTTGTGTGATTATGAATAAAACTGTTATAAACATTCCTGTGCTGTTTTATGTGGACATCAGTTTTCAAAAGTGTTGGATAAATTCCTAGAAGCCCTAGATCATGTAGTAAGTCTGTTTAGCTTTGTAAGAAGCTACTACATGTGAGTGAAATTATGTGGTATTTGTCTTTCTCTGACTGGCTTATTTCACTTAGCATAATGTTCTCTAGGTCCATTCATGCTTTGCAAAGGGTAGATTTTTCTTCTTTTTTATGGCTGAGTATTATTCCATTGTGTAAATGTCCTAAAGATGTTTTATCCACATACCTACTGATGGACACTTGGACTGCCTCCATATCTTAGCAATTATAAATAACACTGCAATGAACATAGGAGTGCTTATATTCTTTCAAATTAGTGTTTTGGGTTTCTTCAGATATATTCCCAGAAGTGGGACTGCTGTGTTGAAAGCAAAATAGAGACAGACTCAGATATAGAGAGCAGGATGCCAGCTAAGGTCCGGGGGGAGGTTAGGGGGTGGAGGAATTGAGAAAAAAGGAAAAAGTACTTATGGACATGGACAAAAGTGTGGTGATTGTGGAGAGTGGGGGTATGGGGGGACTAAGTGGTAATGAAAAAATACAATAACAATATCTCATTGGAAAAAAAGAAGTTACCAAACAATCTTCCAAAGTAACTTTACCATTTTGCATTCCAACTAGAAATACATGAGAGTTTCTATTGCTCTGTATCTTCACTAGCAACTATTATTGTTTTATTTTGTTCTGTTTTAAAATTTTAGCTATTTTGATAGGTGTGTAGTATCATCTCATTGTCATTTTAATTTGCATTCATTCCCCTATGGACAACAAAATGTTGATCATATTTTCATAGGCTTGTTTGCCATCTGTAAATCATCTTTAGTGATTTGTCATTAATAGCCCCTGCCCATTTTTAAATTTAGTTGCTAGTTTCCTATTTTTCAGAGTTAAGAGTTCTTCATGTATTCTGTATATGAGTCCTTTATAAGATGTGTATTTTGTAAATATTTTCTCACAGTCTTTGACTTATCTTTTTGTTCTATTAGTAGTGTCTTTTGAAGACCAGAAGAGTTTAATTTTACTAAGTTCCAACTTACATTTTTTTCAGTTATTGTGATTATGGTATTGTATCTACAACTCCTCACCAAATACAAGGTCATCTAAATTTTCTATGTTTTCTTCTAGAAGTTTTGCATTTTACAATTAGGCCAAAATTCATTTTAAGCTAACTTTTGTAAAGGCATAAGGTCTGTGTCTAGGTTAGTTTTTTCTTTTACATATGGACACATATGGTTCAAGTTTCAGTTGTTGGATAGACTATCATTTCTTCAGTAGGTTGACTTTATGCCTTTGTCAAAAATCAGTTGTTTGTATTCATGTGGGTCTATTTCTGGACTCTATTCTCTATTGATCTGTGTGGCTAATCTTTTAGCAATACCATATTTTCTTTCTTACTTTAGCTTTATAGAAAGTCTTGAAATTGGGGAGTGAGATTATTCCAGTTTGTTCACCTCATTTAATATTATACTGGTTATGACAGGTCTTTTGCCTTTCCATATTAACTTTGGAATAAATTTATTATCTATATTAAAATATCCTGGGAATTTTATTGAAATTGCAGTGAATCTATAGGTCAAATTGGGAAGGATAAACCTCTTAACAATACTGACTGAACCAAACAATGAACATAAAATATCTCTCCATTTACTTAGAACTTTGATTTATTTCATTGGTGTTTTATACTTTTCTGCATATAGTTCTATAAATATTTTGTTAGATAAACACCTAAGTATTGTATTGCAGAAGGAGTTCTTAATTGTATTTTTATTTCCATTTTAATTGCTAGAATATGAGGAAACAATTGACCTTTGTACAGTTAATTATTTTCATTTTCAGATTTTGTATTTGCAAATTTGTCTTCTCACAAAAAGCTATGTGTGACCCCCAAATCAATACTCCCAGTGTTGTCACAGCCATTTTTGGGCATGGGCAGAGTGCTAAAATATTTAATTCAGCTAATACAAATTTCCAGCTGAGGCTGAACAAGGCAACCCTGGCCTTCCTCTTTAAGCTCTCGTACTATAAGCAAGTATCTTTTTTGCAGTCCATTTAGTATCACTTTTATTTTGCATTTACATGCTGTATGTTAGTGATTTAATTGTTCAAAATGACAAGTGTGGTGTTAACTGTCTTGCTTTCATAGCGTGTTAGGTTAAACTTCAATCAGGCATGAGTTATACATCTATTGCTTGTGAGTTTAATTTTCAATCAACAATACAATGCATCCAGAACAAAAAAAGGAAGAGGAAATTCATCTATACTATATGTAATGTTGTTGTAGAAGTGCTAAAGTAGCATCTATAGTGTGTCATGAAACTATGGAAAAGATATAAAAATGGTTAAATGTTTAGATTCAGGAGATAATGACATAAAAGTATAGTAGACAGCATTGTTGTGAATCTGAAAGCCAAAGAAGTCTATGGCCATACTACCCTGAACACTCCTGATCTCATCTGAAAGCCAAAGAAATTTACAATCACATTGTACATGGTCAAGCAAATGTCAAACCCTCATCAGCTAGTATTTTCTTGCAAAGGAATGCTACATATAATTAACTCTTTGTATGAAATATATATTAAATTAAGTTATTTAAATAGAAACATAAGAAAAACAAAGTTATATATTGATCAGTTGATAAAAATGCAACCAGAGGCTTGTAAAAACCTCACTCTATATATTGTGTATATATGAAGTCTGTCCAGAAGGTACCTAGCCATGTAATATGAAAAATAGAGACATTTATTGAAGAAGATACAAGAAACATTGTACACAGGACAATGACACTTCAGTCCCCTTCAAAGTAAGCTCCTTGGGACCTCACACAGTTCTCCCAATCACCATTAGCTGCCCCATCATATTTTCCTGAATCCCATCAATGGTCTGAAATCGCTTCCCTTTCACAGGTGTTTTAATGTTGGGAAAAGCCAGAAGTCTCAGGGACCAAAATCTGGACCATGGAGGGACTGAGTCACCTGGGTAATTTGAGGTTTTGCCAAAAAACTCTGCACAAGATGTGACACATGAGAGGGTGCATTATTGTGATGAAGATGCCAATCAACAGTTGCCCATAGCTGTGGCTGTTTTTGTTGTATTGCATCTCCCAACCAACAAAGAATATTGAGGTAGTACTCTCTAGCTCAGTATTTGGTAATTCAGTCTTAATGATGATTTTATTGAACACAATTACCATGAACAATGAGAATTGACTATATATGAACCTCACATCATGCAACCTTGCTATAGTCACTTATCTATTATAGAAAACATTTCTGTAAATTATTTGGGATCCAATATAGATGATCATACTGTGTGTGAATAAAGACAGTTTTATTTTTCTTTTTAATCTACATACCTTTTCTTTTTTTTTGTCATATTGCACTATCTAAGAATTCTAGTATGTTGTTGACTATGTCTAGTAAGAGATGACATACTTGCATTTTCCCCAATTTTATTGGGAAAGTGTCCATTAAGTATGATGTTAACTGTTGTTTTTTTAAATCAATATTCTTTGTAAAGTTGAGAAAGATTTTCTATATTCTTAGTTTGCAGAGACTTGTTATTATGGATAGGTATTGAATTTTATCAAATACTTGTTCTGTGACAATAAATGTGATCATGGTTTTCTTTCAAAGCCTCTTGATGTGGTGGATTATATTGACTGATTTCTTAATGTTGAAAGAGTCTTTCGCACCTGGAATAAATCCCACATGGTTGTGGTATATAGTTAATTTTATACATAGTTGAGTTCGACCTAATATTTTCTTGAAAAGGTTTGCATCTTTATTCATAAAAGATATTGATCTGTGGTTTTGCTTTCTTGTAATATATTTTAATATCTGGTTTGGTATTAGGGTAATTGATAGAATAGCCTCATAGAATGAGTTAGGAAGTGTTTTCTTCTCTGATTCTGTTTCCTGAAAGACGTAAGAGAGAATTAGTACTTCCTTAAATTTTGGCAGAATTAAAATATCAATCAGGTGCTTTCTAATTTGAGAAGTAATTAATTTTTGGTTCAAATTCTTTAATAGGTATAGGTTTATTCTGGTTATTTATTTCTCTGTGCATCAGTTTTGGTAGTTTGTGTTTTTTATGAAGCTGGTACATTTAATTTAGCTTATCAGATTTTTGACCAAAGAATTATTCTTAGTATTATTTTATTACTTTAGTATTTAATTACATCATTACTTATTACTTCATTACTTATTTATCCTTTTAATGTCCAGGGAATCAGTAGTAATAGTCTATTCTTCATTTTTAATATTTATCATTTGTATCTTTTCCTTTTTTATTTCTTTTTGGTTAGTCTGGCTAGAGGTTTTTCATTTGATCTTTTCAAAGAATTAGCTTTTGGGCTTGCATAGTGGTGGTATATATTTTCTTTTTTTCAATTCTATTGATTTTTAAACTAATTTTTATTCTTTGTTTATTCTTCTAATTTTAGGCTTTCATTGCTCTTCTTTCTCTAGTTTTCAAAAGTGGAATTTGAGATTATGAATTTTAGATCTTACTTTTCTAATATATGCATTTAATGCTACAAATTTTTCTCTAAGGATTGTTTTGCTGTATTCCACTGATTTTAATAAATTGTATATTTACTTTCATGCACTTAACATTTTTTAAAATTTCTCTTGACACTTGATCTTTTACTCATGGGTTATTTAGAAGTATGTTTTTTTTAATTTAATTTCTACATATTTGGGGATTTTCCAAATATTTTTTGTTATTGATATTGGGTTTAATTTCACTGTGGTTTAAGAACATATTTTGCATTATTTCTCCTTTTAAGTTTTCTTACGGTGTGTTTTGTGGCCTAAAATGTGGTCTGTGTTGGTACATATTTGATGTGAGCTTGATAAGCCTGTGCGCTCTGCTGCTGTAGGGTGAAATAGTCTATTGTAAAGTCAATTAGGTCAAGATAATGCTGTTGAGTTCAACCAACAGCATTACTGTTCTTGTTTTTTTTTCCAATTGCTAACAAAATGTTGTTGGTGTCATCATATCTAATAGTTGTCCATTCTGCTTTTAGTTTTACCCAGTCTAGTTTGATATTCATACACATTAAGGAAGGTTATGTCATTTTAGAAAATTAAACCCTTTATCACTGTGAAACACTCTTTATCCCTGACAGTATTTCTTTTTCTAAGATATGTTTTGTCTTAAATAAATATAGCAGCTTCCTTTTGATTAGGGTTAACATTGTGTTGTATATCTTCTCCATTCATTTACTTTTGACCTAAGTATTTATATTTAAAGTGAGTGTCCTATAGACAATAATAACTGGGTTTTGTTTCTTTCTCTCCATTGACAATTACTGTATATTTAGATCATTCAGATTTAAAGTAATTTTAATTTATATTTGAAGTAATTATTGATTATATAATTACTATAATGGTAATTATAGTTGGATTTACATCTACCATGTTGGTAACTGTTTTCTAATTTGTTCTTTATTTCTTTTTTCCATCTCTTTCTCCACCTTCTCTGGTTTTAATTGAATGCTTTATATAATTTTATTTTATCTCCTCTTTTATTATATAAATTATACTTCTGTTTACAGCCTTTTATAATTGGCCTAGAGCTTATAATGTACATTTTTTCTTTTTATTGAATTTATTAGGGTGATATCAGTTAAGACTGTATAGGTTTCAAGCAAAGATTTCTATGATCCATAATCTTTCCATTGCATTATATGCCCACCACTCAAAGTACAGTCATCTTCTATCATCATATATTTGACCCCCTTTACCTTTTCCTACTCCCCCACACCTCTTCCCCCTGGTAGCCACATACTATTTTCTATGTCTATGAGTGTTTTTCTTATTTGTTCATTTGTTGATTTCAGTTTTACATCCCATATATAAGTTAAATCATATGGTTCTTAACTTTTTCTCTCTGACTTATTTCATTTAACATGATATTCTCAAGATTCATCCATGTTGCCACATTGGTGGTATTTTAACTTTTTATTGCTGAGTAGTATTCCATTGTATATATGTACCACATCTTCTTTATCCAATCATCTATCAAAGGACACACTTTGGTTGTTTCCATGTCTTGGCCACTGTGAATAATGTTGCAATAAAATAGAGGTGCCTATATCTTTCTGAATAAGTGTTTTCAAATTTGGGGGGGTAGATACCCAGAAAAGAGTCATATAGTAACTCTAGTCTTAATTTTCTGAGGAGCCTCTATAAAACAAAACAAAGCAAAAAATACAATATACTTTTTTTAACTGATGTAATCCCCCATTTAAATAATACTGTTCTGCTTCATGTGAAGTACAGATACCATATAACAGAGTTTTCTCAATTCCTTCACCTCATCTGTTATAATATGGTTATCATTCATTTTACTTACCTGAAAGCTATAATTACTTAATACAGTATTAATTTTGTTTCTTCAAACAGTTGTCTTTAGATCAATTAAGGATAAAAAAATGCAAGATTTCTTTTTCCCTCATTAATTTCTTCACAATGTTATTCTTTTCTTTTGGTAGGTCCACATTTCTGATCTACTGTATTTTGCTGTGTATAATGCACACATTTTTCCCCCAATTATTAGAGGGAAAAATAAGGATGTGCATTATACATCGGTATAATGATTACATACCATGGGTATAATAATACTGTGTATAATAAGCACAAAAACATGAGTGCACATTGTACATGGCAAAATACAGTATGCCATTTTCCTTCCACCTCAGACAGAAGAACAAAAAAACATAAATCAAAAGAACCTCTTTTAATACTTTCTGCAAAGAAGATAAGTAATTTTCTAATTTTTTTCTGAGAAGATAATTTTGCTGAATTTATAAGTCTAGGTTTTGAGGGGCTTTCTCTCTCCTTTTTTTAGGTTTTATTTATTTATTTTTAGACAGAGGGGAAGGGAGGGAGAAAGGGAGAGAAATATCAATGTGTGGTTGCTTCTTATACAACCCCTACCGGGTCGGGGCTTGGCCCGCAATCCTGGCATGTGCCCTGACTGGGAATCAAACTAGTGACGCTTTGGTTCTCAGGTCAGTGCTAAAACCACTGAGACACACCAGCCAGGGCCATGGGTTGATTCTTGTATGTGCTCTGATTAGGGATCGAACCGGCAACCTTGGGCATATAGGGACAAGTTCTAACCAACTGAGCTACCCAGCCAGGGTGTCAAGGGTTTTCCCCCAACACTTTAAATATTCCCTTGACTTTCTCCTTGTTTGCATTTCTAGTGAGAAAGTTCTTTGTGAATTTTTAAAAAAATATTTTTTTGATTATGCTATTACAGCTGTCCCATTGCCCCCCTTCCATCCCCCTCCACCCTGCACACCCTCTCCCACATTCCCCCC
>CM052545.1:58511983-58591063 GCA_028533065.1 Trachops cirrhosus | reverse complement strand
GAAAGAAAGAAGAAAGAAAGAAAAAGAAAAAAGAAAGAAAGAAAGAAAGAAAGAAAGAAAGAAAGAAAGAAAGGAAGGAAGGAAGGAAGGAAGGAAGGAAGGAAGGAAGGAAGGAAGGAAGGAAGGAAGGAAGGGAGGGAAAGAAAGAAAAGAAAGTTACTTGTTGCTGATTTGGTTGCAGATCCTTCAAATGAAAGTGTCATGCTGATGGAGAAGCAACTGGACTTGAAGGGACTGGCTTAACAAACTAAAACATAATGTGACAAAATATATGTATATGCACATACACGTGTGTGTGTGTGTGTGTGTGTGTATATATATATATATATACACAACCCTAATATATATATTAGGGTTGTTAGAGGTTAAAAAGATTTGAGGAGGCAGGATAAGTTAGAATCAGTCAGCCCTGACATACAGAGCTCAGTGTAATTCAGTTATACGTTCTGAGCATTCTTGCAGTGACTGTGTCCAGGACGCAGAACAAAATAAAACATGATCCCACCCTGAAGAAGTATAACTCTAGAGCCAGTGTCAGCAAACTACAGCCAGGGAGGCCAGATGGCCTGTGTTGTTTTTTTTTTTTACTCATCCAAAGGAGACCTATGGATGTAGGTATAGTGTGACTTCCAGTCTGGGACAGGCACTGGCACTGCCAGCTTGCAGCCGATTTTCTCTTTTTAGCCTCTGTATCCTAGTCTGCCACCCAGCTGGCCAAAGCGCTGAGTCATCATGAGCTTCCTTTCCCACTACCTCCCAACTCAAACCTTAACCCTCCTCCCTTCCCTCACCCTCACTGGGGACCCAGGAACCTTTCCTTTCTAATCCACAAAATAAAAGGTCTGATAAACCCTTTTTTCTGGACAAAGGAGCTCCTCATTCCATTGTTTGTCATCAGCCACAGGAAGCTTAGATGTATGAGACGCCGTTGGAAACACTAAAAAGTGAACACATCTGGAAGATTTATAACAAATTCATATTCTACAGTGACTGACTTTGATGTCCAATAAAATGCAATTTAGTTTTTCTATAATTCAATTGGACACATAACTCTCGGCCCAGTCTGCCAATTCACTGTAGGCATTTCAAAGAAAACGAAGTCAGTTTGAGAATTACAAGAGGTCACTTTATGAATTAACCTAGGTCAGCTCAGTATTTAATGTGCTCCATTGAGATTCTTCTCCCTCCACTTCTCCTGAGGGAGGTGACCTAAATTCGGAGTCTTCCACAGCCTGAGAAAGGGGGCTGGCTTGTGGCCACCACATCCACCTGCTGGCCTCTGCTGACACAGACAACCCTCACTAGTCTTTGCCTGTGGCTACCTATTCCTGTACATCTGGGGCTGAAACCTCAAATTCCTCACTGCACTCTGAAGTCCCGCCCAGGTAGGTCATTCTCTCCCTGACCACAGAGCCTACTCTCAGCTAGTTCTGAGCTATTCTTAGATCACAAAACCATTTACTATTCTCCAGGGTCTTCTAGGAATGTCCCAGCCTCCCTCTGCCTGGAGACATTGCACCACCATTTTTTTTAATTGAGGTAAAATTTACATAACATAAATTTAACCATTAACCATTTTAAAGTGTACAATTAAGTGGCATTTAATATGTTAACAAGGTTGTACAACTGTCACCTGTCTCATTCCAAGATGTTTTCCTGTCCCCAAAAGGAAATCAACCCTGTCATCTGTAAGCAGTCACTCCCAATTCACCCCTTCCCTAGCTCCTGGCAATCCCCAGTCTTTATTCTGTCTTTATGAACTTATCCATGTGGGATGCTTCATATAACTGAAATCATACATGTGATGTTTGTGTCTAGCTTTGCTCACTAAGCATAAGGTTTTAGAGGCTCATCACATTGAACCATGTATCAATAATTCACTCTTTTTTATAGATGAATAATAAGCAATGTATGGATATACCATACTTTGTTTGACTGGCCTGTGGGTTGTTTCCACTTTTTATTTGTGAATTGTGCTGCTGTGAAAATGCATGTACACATATTTCATTTCTTTTGGGGTGTATATCTAGAGAGGAATCGCTGGGTCACATATAGACCTGTGACCTTTTTTTCACAGCAGCTGTGCCATTTTATATTTCATGATTGCTTGTGCAGCCCTACAGATGCCTTGATGTAGAAGACTGCTTTTCTAATTCACTGCCTCGCTGAGCTGCACCAGGTATGGGGAAGCAAGCACCTTCTGCTTTATGAATCCCACAGGATACAGTGCAGAAGTTACAGCATAGGATTTGTACACTGGTCAGCACTTTTAGCTTCTATTCATATCAGCTGATTGAACTTGATCTCTTTGGATGGGAACAGTAGACCTCTGTAATCATGTCTTCCCTTCTCTGTTCTCTACATGCTGTGAGCACCCCAGTCAAGGCCTTATTCTTTTGGTACTCAAAACTTCTCTCCAAAACTCCAAAACTTGTAATGAAAAACTTTCATTTTTAAGACTTGATATCAGATATCAATGTGAAGACCTTGTAATTTCAAAGACAACATCTGATTCCCTTTTCAGCTCTACCCAGCCCTCCCCATGAAGCCAGAGCACTGAAAGCCCTCACTGATTTTGGATTGTGGGGAAACTGAGTATGGGAAATACTTGATTACTATCTCAAAATACTGTCCTGTTAATCAGTGCTGTGAGCGAGAAATCAGAGAATGTAGTTATTGATTGGATAGCGTAGATGAGAGAAAGGGAGAAGCTAAGAATGTGGCCTGAGTTTATGGCAGTTGGTGGTAATGATAGAAAGTGAGTTTTCGTAGAGTGTTTGAAATGATATGTTATGGAAGCTAAGATGAAAGGCAGTAAAAATACAAAGGTGAATGTTTAGGGAATGAATAGAAAATTCAAATAACTTGATGTAACCGTGAGATTAAAAAATTGTTGTAGACTTTAACTGCTAGGATTGGACTAGAACCAATCCTGCTGTGGATAACTAGAAAAGCTGAACAAAATTAAAGAAGAAATTCTCCTTGAAATCAGTGGAGAAATGACAAGAGGCTGAAGAATTACTGGGCCAGAATTAGAGCAGATAAGCTTATAATGTAGAGCTACTTTTCACCTGAGGAGATTTGTTGATTTCTAAGAAGTCAGTTGAGAGGCTAAAATGTCAAGCAGTGATTTTAGCCCCTAGTTGGGCCAAAAGGCCAGGCATCAGCATTCTAGCTCTGCTGACGTAGAGTGTACTACTGAAACCCTTCATTTGGTTTGGACTCCAAAAGTCTTCACCCATAGAGGAGGCAGGAGCCAGAAATAGTCAGGCCCTCCCAAGGCCTCCCATCACAACTGCAAGTCATCTTGGCTGGTCCTTGAAATCAGACTACAGTAACCATGGATGATGTCCCTCCCTTCCAGCCAATAGACATAGTACTTGAGAAGAAGAAGGCACCTTTCTAAGCCTCACATTGTTTCTTTGAGCTACTTCAAACACAATATCCAGCACATGCACTCACACGTGCACTCACACACAAGCAGGCACACAAGAAAACAGGACTAATCATGAATGCTGTCTCATTTTCTAATGATTAAGAAAATATTGTAAATATTTCATGTATACATATAATATATGTATAATACTTGACTACTATTTAGGATACTGGAATCCATGTGAGACCAAACTAGAATTTGATTTTCTTAGCACAGGATAATAAACAGAATGTGTGATCACAGTTTCAGTTCCACCAATTATTTTGGATACGTTGTTTCACTTCTGTGATACAGACAGCATGTGCTTTAGCAAGATAACATTTTTTTTTAGACTCACCTAGGACATGCTAACTTTAGAGGGAGAGGAAAGGAAGGAGAGAGAGAGAGAAAAGGAGAGAAACATCCATGTGAGAGAGAAACATCGATTGGTTGTCTCTCATAGGCTCCCAGACTGGGAACTGAACCCGCAACCCAGGCATGTGCCCTGACTGGGAATCAAACCCAAGACCTTTCTGTTTATGGGGTGATGCTCCAACCCACTGAGCCACACTGGCCAGGGCTAACAGGGGAATATCTTAAAGGGTTACAGATAACTTGAACTGGTATTCCCATATTTTACTCTCTTCTACTTTCAAGCAGTATGCCATTATTTGCCTGTTCTCACAGAAAGAATGTGAGAGAAGGAAGCAGACAAACAGGAATCTCTTCAGTGTCAGGGTTTTGAAATACATGTTCTTAAAGGAATAGAAAGGATTTGTGATAAAGACAAAATATTTGGGAGAAAACCTCCTAGTCTTTTTTTCTCTCTCTCAGATTAGAAAATGATGGCTTGGACTGTGGAGTGAGGCCTGAGGGGCCATCAGCAGCTCCCAATCCTGGGGATGTGTGGAGTCCCAGAAAAAGCTGACCCAGCACAGCTCAGGGAGGCAGCAAAGATCCCAGAGGTGTGCTCAGGGAAAGTGATGCCTGGCATGCCTGGACATGTGCCGTGGGTGAAGGCAGAGCCAGGAGGTCCTCCCACTTGGTCAGGTTTCCTGGCATCAGAGTGGATTCTGCTCACCCTTAGCTGACATGGGGATGCCCCAGAGAACCACCAGAGGTGGAGCCGAAGCACCAGGAGCAACTGTGACTCCAGTTGTCCCAGGATGGAGATCAGATGGCCCATCTGAGAGGACGCCATTGGACAAACACTGCAAACATTAACTCATTTAATCTTCATGGAATCCCAGAACATAAATGTTGTTATTGTTACCTTCATTTTACAGAGAAGAAGATGACAGCTTAGAAAAGTTGAATACTTTAGCAAAAGTCGTACAGCAATGGAGACAGGGTTTGAGTCCAGATCTGCTTGCATTAAGAGACTGGACACTGAAGCAACGGAAAGTGACTTTGACATTCAACTTTTGGTCCTAAACCCTGTACAGGAATGAGTTATTGCACACTTTAGCTTCTTCAGTATGTGTGACAAAGGTACCAATCATTTGCACAATTTATGCAACTCATATTAAGTATCTTTTTTGAAAAAGAATAAAATTTTCCAGTGTCTTTTGAGTACTATTATGTAAAACTACATGATAGTCTTGGCTTTACGGTTTTCTAATTATTACTGTCTTCTGCTAATAAATTCCAAGTCCATAAAATTATATGTGGCATCTTTTAGCCCATACAACTGTAAACATCTGCCAAAGCCTTTCCAATGCATGTCAACACCATAAATTTCCCTTACCTCACAGAGAAGCACACATGAGTGAATTAGGGTCAGCAACGATTGTGGGAAACATATAAACTTAACACAAGAGCAGCTTAAACAAGACAAACTTCACTCATTCTCTTTCACATAAAAGCCAAGAGATGGCTTATATATAATCCAGGGATGGCAGGGTAGTTATGTTTCACAAAGTCCTTGGGGACTCAGGCTGTTTTCTGTTCACTGCTCAACCATTGCTGGAGTATAGCTTCATCCTCACAGTTCCAAACAACACTTGCATTCCAGGCAACAGATGGAGAAAAGAGGACAGAGGTATTAACCAATTGTCTCCTAAAGAAGGTTCTCAGAAACTGCCTCAAGACACTTGAAGTCTCATCCCACTGGACAGAATTTGGCTACAGGAACACATTTAGCTGCAAGCTCGGCTGGGACTATGCTGTATTCTATTCTGATAACTAGAAATTCTATTGTTAAGGAAAGAGGAGAAAACAACCATTGAAGAAGAGCTAATAGCCTCTGGCACAACACTAATGTGTATGCACCCAGCCCACCCCAGGACCCAGTTCTATGGCTTGCTTTCTATGGCAAGCTCTAGGAGCTTGCTTTCCTAAGGAGTTAGGTGTCTGTAGCCTGAATCCTCAACACTGATTCCCATGGGGCTGCTCAGTCCACAGCTGATCTCAGTGCCTGTCTCTTAGATATTGCTTAATGAATTATACATTAGGAAACAAAATGTAAGGGCTAGACTGTATAGCTGAAGAATAAACATGTATTATATGTGTATATGTATTTGTATATGTACACACATATACACACATAATGTGCACATGTCTATATCATGTTCATGTAATATATATAACTATATAATATATACATAAATGCCTATATCTATATGTATTTTGTTCCATATAGATACCTATATATTGTCTAGATTTTTGAGATCATTAAACATATAACAATATAAAAATACATAAAACATAAATATATAGTTTAGTGAATTATCATAAAGTGAACAGCCATGTACTCACCCAAGTGAAGAAATAGAATAGTGTCAGACCCTAGAAGCTCCCACATATCCTCTTGCTCATCAACACCCTGTCCTCCTCCCAGATAGCTATAAAGACAACCACAAACTTGCATCTTACGACAATCATTAGATTGCTACATTTTGAGATACAAGGCTGGTTCTAATGCCATTTCTGCTTCTTATTTGTTGTATGATCTTGAAAAAACCACTGAATCTTCCATATATATGTAATATATATATACATTTTTATTTTACTTAATACATATTAAATATGTCCCTGTGTCTGTATGCAGGTATAATGAATATCTCCAACTAAATGGTGTTAAAGACTGTTTCTAGCTTTTAAAGCCTGCCTTCTGTATATGGATAAATAATTCCACAGTTTTTGTTTGTTGTTTATTTTTAATCCTTAAACTTTTCCTGTTAACTTTGACATCTTTTTCAAAAGTTAACTAGTTGAAATAACTAAAATTGCAGCATTTACAACAGAAAACATGTCCATTTATAAATAAAGCAATACCTTCATTTAATAATGTCACTCTTAAGTAATGAATTTTTATGCTTAATGTTCCAGAAAGAGATCATTTGGCTTCTAAGGGCTTTTTTGGATCTACTGCCTTAATTAAATTCATGGTGTCAAAGTCCATTACAGTGGCCACATGTGAAAGCTACCGGTTTGTTACACTAGATAATGAAATTGTATCAAGAGAAGGATGGGCTCAGTGAAGTAGTGTCAATGATTTGTATCTCCCAGTCCAATGAGACTAACTAATTATTGCAATTCTAGAATAATTTGGAATTTTTAACAAACAACTTTCTTTAAAACTTATATGGCTTTAGAACCCAGTCACAATAGTATTGGTGAGGGAGGTAGGGAAGACAGCAGAAATGGAGGCAGAGAAAGGGAGATGGAGAGTGAGAGAAGAAACATGAGGGGAAATGAGAGTAAAGTGGGAACAGGGTTCAATATTCTTAGAAATGAATTGACTCATGGTAGCCACTCTAATATATCTCTGTGCTCACCTCTGGACAACGGATAGCTGAGTAAATGGCCCCTTTAATTTTTTTCCAATGAATTGTTTTCTTAATTATTTTATTTATTTATTTTTAGAGAGAGGGAAAGGGAGGGAGAAAAAGAGGGAGAGAAACATTGATGTGAGTGAGAAACATCAATTGGTTGCCTCTCCTATGTGCCCTGTCCAGTGACAGAACCTGCAACTCAGGCATGTACCCTGACTGGGAACTGAACCAGCGACCCTTCATTTTGCACTTTGTAAGACACCCAACCAGCAGAGCCACATTGGTCAGGGCATTTTCTGTGAATTGTTAATTAGTAGATATTCCCTGAGAAATCTTTGGAAACCTCCTCGTTTACAATGTGGTGTCCATATATTTGACTTTAACTTGTATAAATCCAATATGTATGCATGTAAAAACAGGGGGGAGAATAAACTATAACTTTGATAGTGGGGGTGATTGCACTCACATTCCATCCAAAAGCAATGTTTTGAATGGAATGTGAAGAGAGAGCAGTGCTCTGCAATTCCTCCTGACGTGAGTGTCTCACCATCATGAGGGTAAACCGAGTATTTAAAGATACAGGTTTTCATGCATCAGAGCTTTTTTTCTGCAAATGGCACTTTACTGAAGAAATGATCTGTTCCCATTCTGGGGGAAGAAACTGGCTGTGCTAGACTTTCCAAGGCCCCATGTTGGTCTCCATCAAGCAACTTCCTATAGAATTTTTTAATACATTTTACCAACATACTTTATATCCTAACTTCTGCTTCAGGCATGAAATCACTATTTTGTTGAAATGAATACTTTATTTTTTAAAAGATTTTATTTACTTATTTTTAGACAGAGGGGATGGGAGGGAGAAAGAGAGGAAGAGAAACATCAATGTGTAGTTGCCTCTTGCACACCCCCTACTGGGGACCTGGCCTGCAACCCAGGCATGTACCCTGACTGGGAATCAAACTGGTGACACTTTGGTTCATGGGCCAGCACTCAATCCACTAAGGCACACCAGCCAGGGAAAAATGAATACTTTATAATGTCTGGAATTTTGAAACTTTATGAAAAAATAGAACAATCTAGATTTAATATTTGGAATGGATCTTAGGGGTCAATCAGTACTATATCGGCCTCACTGAGCCATCCAGTCTTCAGCACCTTCACCAGATGGACAGCCCTCCTGAAGCCGCTGTGATGACTGACCATCAGTTACACCATGACCTCCTTTATGGCGATTCCATTTTTGCTTTCCTCAAATTTTTCTTTTTCAATTTAAACAAAATTAGCTTATTATACTATGACTTAGAAGTCATTATTTTAGACTGCTTTTTTTTTTGCCTTTTTATATTCTTTGGGTTTACTAAGATATCAAAATGTGCTAACTTCAAGTAAAAGAATTGTCCACGTATAGTGTGAACAATGGAGATAACATGGCACTGCCATTTCCTATGATTAGGCACTAGTGTTACCCTTTATGAACTGTCAAAGAGCATTAACATTTTTTCCTACACTCATCCCCAGCAACCATTGAACTGATTACTCTTCATACTGTTTTACCTTTTTTGAAATAGTATCTGAATGGAATCATACAGTATTTAGTGTTTTGAGTCCAGATTCTTTTACTTAGTATAAAAAAAATTGAGATTCTTCCAATCTATCAGTTGTTCATTATTTTTTTTATTGCTGAATAGTATTTCCTTGTGTGGAGGTACTGTAGTTTTTTTATTCATTCATCAGTTTATAGACATTTGATTATTTCCTGTTTGAGGCACAAATAAAACCACTATAAACATTTGTGACAGGTTTTGGGGTGCACAAACATATTTATTTCTCTTGAGTAAATGCCTAGAAGTGAAATGGCTGGATAATATAGCAGATGCATGTTTGAGAGTATAAGCAACAGCCAATTCTCTTCTAAAGTGGTTTTGCTATTATATATTCCCTACAGCCCAGTGTCTCTTTTTCATCTGTGCCCTCCTTCCCTCCAACTGGGTAGAAATTCAATTTAATAACCATTTATTGAAAGTCTTGCTTTTGTCAGCTCTTGTGTTTTCCTTTGGGGATCTGCATACTCAGGGGTAGCCAAAATATTCCTCTGAGCTTTAATAGGAAGACCACCAAGGATTGTTCAAAACATTTTTTTTGTCTTGAGCCTTTGTTTTTTTTAAATAAAAATTTCAGTAAAGAGGTATATGCTTAGTTGTGGTTTGTTGGACATTTCACCTTTTCCACTTTGTTGCACATGTGAGTAGATGCAGGAGTGACCATGGTCAAGATTCAACTCCTCCAGGACTGGGTTGCCAGAGAATGTGGCCTTCAATCGGATGAATAAAGACCCTAAAGGGCCTGTTACCCTATTCTGGTATCCTTTCCACCCTGTTACTGAAGTTATCCATTGGTTATCCTTTATCTACATTGTTTCTCACTGTTTAATCACTTGTTCAGGGTGCTTCTATGTTTGGATCTTGCTGTTCAGGAACTCTGTTTTGCTGTTGTTATAAGGTGAACTCATTATATCTCCCCCTTAGAGTAATAAAAATAATCATTATGGTGTTAGACCTCATGTAGATGCCTTTTTTACATTTGTTTTATTTAATATTTGTAATAGTCCCTTAAAACAACTATTTCATTCACATTTTACAGAACGGGAAATTGAGAATTAGAGAAAGTAAAATTTTCAAAGCCATAAAAGAAGGTGCAGAATTATAATCTATGTCCATGTCTTTCTGAGGACAACTTTTGATGACAAAATTGTTCTTAACTTCTCTCCTATGATGACATCTAAGCCAAGAAGAAAGAAAGGCAGGTTCCTTGGGCAGCCCACTAAAGCCAGTAATTCTACCAAGTTTTAGGGAAAAGCTTCATCAGTGACCAGATAGCTTCTGTTGTATAACAATCAACCACAAAATTCTCTAAGACTGGGATTAATGAGAGATCAGTTAAGCACTTTGGTGGTCACAGCTGTGTTTTCCCCTATATCTGAGGGCTGTCTAACTGGTGATCTAATCTGGCCTGCCCTTTGCTAGGGCAACAGTCTACTTGGCTCTGCTTAATGCGTCTCTTCATCCAAGTGAGGTTGGGTGTGTTCTCATGGTGATGGGAAAGGCATGAGGCAGCAAGCCCATTTCAGGACACAGTTTGTGTCAGTCTTCTCACACCCCATGGGCCAAAACAATCCATGTAGCAGAATTCAGCCTCAAGGGTCAAAGCCCATCACTCACAGCCCCTATCCCAACACTAGCATAAAAGTGGGAGGACATGGTCAAAACAGTGTGGTTCTGGACTAAGAATATCATAGAGATGAATGTAATAGAATTGGATAGAGAGTACAGAAGTAAGCCCATACATTTGTGCTTTCAGTTGATTTTCAATAAGATAGGTCCATATAAGTCTACTAATTCAAGAAGGAAGAATGAAAATAAAACATGAAGAATACTTTTTTTAGAAGTGCAAAAATCAAATTATATACACTAACTCTACCTTTTGCTTGGTTCTTCCCACTGCTGACCACCTAAGAACTATGTGATCTTCACTTTCCAGTAAAGGAAAAAGATATCCTCTTTTTCTCTGTTCTCTTGTCTAAGTGCCCAGTGTCTCCTTGATTCTATTTTTCTTCCTATGCAGAGACATCAGGAAAGGAGGGCTTGTTGTGTATCCTGGGTGCATCCACGTTGAGGACCAGGTTCACATATATGTTATATCTGGAAGATATTTGCCGTGGTGGGAATACTATTCCCAATATCAGCACCATTTCTACCATTAATTTATGGTCTTCAGGGGGCTCTGAAAGTATCAGAAATTGAACAGCCAAAGCTTCCATTCCTGGTCCAAACCAACAAGTCTGCAATGATTGAGCCATGAATTGGCAGTGGTTTCTAAAATCAGGGTGTAGGAAAAGGAGGGCGTAAATGCAGGTGAGATGACTTCAATTTGGAGTGTAAAGCAAGCATTTTCTATCTTAATATGGAGTAATATTCTATATATTATTTCTCAAAATAATATTAACCACTGCTAACTCTTGTACAGGATTTCATAAAATAGAAGTCACTTTCATCAGTCAAGATGGAGGCATGGGTGAACATGCTTTACCTCTGTGCACAACTACAGCAAAAATTACAACTAGACTACAAAACAAGTATCACTCAGGCTCATCAGAAAATTGAGCTGCATGGAAGTCTGACAACCAAAGATATAAAGAAGCCACATTCATCCAGATGGGTCAGAGGGGAGGAGATGCAGAGAGATGTAGAGAGGTGGAGGAATGAGTGGTTACACATTCATATGTGGTGGATAAAAATTGGGAGGGTTACCTCAGGAGTGATGGATCCCAGTCCCACACCAGACCACCCAGAGCAGGGTTCTAGAGCCAGGAAGATAAGTCCCTATAACTTCTGGCTATAAAAACCAGTGGGGATTGGGGCAGTGAAAGAAACTGAGGAATACTCTCGAGACTCCTCTTAAAGGGACTACAACAGACTTAGGACACACACATACCTACCTCCTCTGGGATTCAGCACCAGGGAAACACCTAGATGGGCACATGTGGCATGTGGGGAGAAGAGGAGAGAGTGAGGTGACTGGCAGCAGGGTGAGGGCAGGGAGACAGCTTTCTCCTGGACAATCTCCAGAGGCCAGGCAGCAGCATTGTCACTTCTCTGAGCCCTCCCCCACAAAGAGCCACAAAGCAGGGAAATGGGTTGCCTCAGCCTGGTGATTAGGTAAGGCTCTTTCCCACACAATTTACAGGTGTTTTTTCTACAAGGAGTCTAAATAGCTCTACTTAATACACAGAAACAAACTCAGTGAGTTATGCCAAATTGAAGAGACAAAGAAATATGACTCAAATGAAAGAATAGAAAAAGACTGCAGGAAAAGAACTAAGTGAAATTGAGATAAGCAACCTATCAGATGCAGAGTTCAAAACACTGGTTTTCAGGATGCTCAAAGAATTCATTGGGTACTGCAACAGCATAAAAAAGACACAGGCAGAAATGAAGGCTGCATTAAGTGCAATAAAGAAAAATCTCCAAGACCAGGCAGTAAAAGAGAAATACCATATGATCTCACCTATAAGTGGAACCTGAACAACAAAACAATCAAGCAAGCAAAATAGAACCAAGATATAGAAATAAACAACAAACTGTCAGTGATCAGAGGGGATGGGGGAGGGGGATAACAGGGGAAAGAAGGGGCAGGGGCAAGCCCAGGAACATGTATAAAGGACCCATGGACAAGGACAATGAGGGGAGGATTGAATATGGAGGTGGACAGTTGGGCAAGACAGGGGAGAGTAATGGGGGAAAATGGGGATAACTGTAAATGAACAGCAATGAAAAAGTTAAAAAAATTATTATATCATATTATGGGTCTCTATTCTAACTCATTTTTTTATACCAAAGGCAACATCATATTGTTTTTATTGCTATGTTTTTAGAGTATATTTTAGTCACTAATAAAGCATACTTCTCACTAAAAAAAAAATCTCCAGGGAACCAACCATGGAGGGGATGAAACCAAGAATCAAATCAATGATTTGGAACATAAGGAAGAAAAAAGCATTCAGTTAGAACAGCAAGAAGAAAAGAGAATTTGGGGTGGGGGGAAGGACAGAATAAGGAGCCTCTGGGACATCTCCAAATGTATCAATGTCTGAATCATAGAGATACCAGAAGGAGAAGAGGAAGAGCAAGACATTGAAAATGTATTTGAAAAAATAATGACAGGGAACTTCCTTAATTTGGTGAAGGTAATAGACATACAAGTCCAGGAAGCACAGGAAACAATTTGGACTCAAAAGAAGTCCACATCAAGACACATCATACTTACAATGCCAAAGATTACAGATAGAGAGACAATCTTAAAGGCAGCAAGAGAGAAGCAGAAAGTTACTTACAAAAAGTTCCTATAAGACTTCCAGCTGATTTCTCAAAAGAAACTTTGCAGGCTAGGTGAGACTGGCAAGAGGTATTCAAAGTGATGAAAAACAAGTAATCTACAACCTAGATTACTCTAAAGTGCTTCCCAAACAAGGTGAACCTAAAGGAGTTCATCATCACTTAGCCATTATTATATGAAATGTTAAAGAGAACTATATAAGAAAAAGAAGATCAAAACTATAAATGTTAAAATGGGAACAAACTCACAACTATCAACAACTGAATCTAAAAAACAAACTAAACAAACAAACAGAACAGAAACAGAATCATAAAAATGTAGATCATTTGGAGTGTTATTAGCTGGGAGCGGGAAGGGGGAGAATGGGGGAAAAGGTACAGGGATTAAGAAGTACAAATTGGTAGGTACAGAATAGACAGGGGGATGTTAAGAACATAATTGGAAATGGAGAAGCCAAAGCACTTATATGCATGACCATTGGACATGAACTAAGGGAGAGGATTGATGGAGGGAATAGGGGTACTGGGTAGAGGAGGGTAAAGGGGGAAAATTGGACAACTATGAGAGCATAACAAATAAAATATATTTTTGAAAAAGCACTTTCACATTTATTGTCTCATTTTCTGCCCTCCAACAATCCTGTGAAGAAAGTAGAGTTTGTGCTGATCTCATTCAAAAGAGGGTTAAATGGACATGCATACAGGTTTATGATTTTCATGAAGTTTAACAAAGACTAAGAGATCAGGAGTTCACATCAAACAACCTTTTCTCTATCTCTGCATGATGTGCTCTTATCACATTTCAGGCCCCTTACCTGCCACTGCCCAAATTCAGACATGCTCCTTTCTGCAAGAGGCTTCTAAGTATCTTTTTGCCTCCTTTATACATCACATTCTATGTAACTATTATGTGCTCATCATAAAGCACAAATCTGATATACCTTTCCCTTCCTTAATATCCATTAATGTCCTTCTCCTTACTGTTATCTGAAAGATATAGAATGGCATAATCTGATGTCCAATTTTCCAGCTTCTGTACCACAAACCTATACCACAAAATCTGTTTTCAAAGTGTGTATGAATTCCTCAGTTAGAACTGCATGTTGCTTGAAGAATCTAGGTCTTTTCATATGTTCTACCCTCTTGGTGACGCTTCTCCCATTCTGGGGCTATAAGTGAATGCCTATCCATTTTGCACACATCAGGTCTAATATTACTGTACATGCTGTCTTCCCTGACTCTCATAGTGTGAAGTGTTAGTCATTGCCTTCTGTGCATTCTCTTGGTCTTGTACAATATATTGTCCTATTATAATGTTGCAATTAATTGGAACTGTAGATTATTAACTCCATAAATTAGAGACCAGGATTTTTTATTGGTATAACCTCATGATACAATATAGTTCCTGGTATACAGTAGCACTCAATAAATATATGTTAAATGTGTCCATGAATGATCAAGGACCACTTTATTGAGGATATGACATTGACCAGGTGGAGAAGGTGCTTTCTGACTCTCACCCTTTTTTCCTTCTTTCCCTACTACCCCGCACACTCCCACCACTTGTTCATCTCTGTTAGGATAGCTGTGACCTAACAGATTCATCCTCACTAGAAACAACCTGCTTTGGTCATGAGCACAATCTCTGTGGGTGTTATGCAGCAGCCCACGTGGAGCCGAGGCAGTGGAAATGAGGACTCTGTGAGGATGCCACAATTCCACCTGATTTCTTCCCTCTTTCCTCACCCTGTCTCAGGGGGCAGGAATCACATTGCATCTACTTCAGGGTCTTTGAGACTAGAAACTCATAAGACAGCTGGAGTCCACAGCTTCCTCAGAGAAACTCTGGGCTGGTATTGACCCAAAACAATGGAAATCCCAGGGGCTTTGACTAAAACAATCTGCAATGGGAATGTAATACTCCAAATAGTTTTCAGTTAGTTCTGGTTTCCATTTATCTTTTTTTCTTGGCAGGTAGGGCAAGGGTGAGAGTAAAATGGGACAGGTGGAGAGTGGAATTTGATTGAATTACCTACCAGGACTCCAGAAACCCACACAAAAGAAACTCACAACTCAACTTGGCATCTCTTTAGGAACCATTCCTTGAAGGTTGCTGACAGAGATGCAGAGATGCGGTGGTTCAGAAAGCATTAGGCTGCTCTGGGATGATTCACATGGCAGCGTCAGTGTAAGAACATTGTCCTGGCAGAGGTTAAAGAGGCTGCTGAGATGGAGAGGCAGATAGAAGACTTCCCCAGCCTACCCTCTGTCTGCTGCCATTATTTAAACCCTTCCTTCCATGTCACTGAAATAAGCCAAAGTTTTCTCTCCTCAAAAGGTTTGGGTTCACAATTCCCATGCAATATTTAGTCCTTCCTCTCCTTAATATCGAACTTCTTATCTCGGCCACAGAGAATTTGTTACCATCCCTCCTATCCCATTTGATATTTATGAGCACACTTTCTACACCATTTAGTGACTGAGGCCATTCTTTCTATGGCTTGAAATATACAAATATCACTTACAAAAGAATATTCTAGTGATTTCAATATAATTAGAGATTCTAAACAGGTCAGTCTGTTTCTTCTGTCTTCTGGAATCTTAGAACAAGTTATTATTTCTAATATTCACCTGATGCTTGCTCATGCAGAGTCCATGCAACACCCATGAATTTGCAGACCTTTACTGAGCAACTGCACTGGACTTGGCACTGAAAAGTACAATCCCTGTCTCAACCATACTGTTATCCTTTGTAGTGCTACACAGCATCCACATGCCTCAGACATCCTGCTCCAAGTGAGTTTGTGAGTCAAGGACTGGACATCTTTGTATTACTTTGTTCGTCTCAGCATTAGGAACATGGCAGACACAAAACCATTTTTTTCTAAAAAAAATTCAGTTCTAATTTCCCACAATCTTTTTGTAACAGGGTACAGCCAAGGGCGGGGGGCAAACAGAGATTTATAATGGGGTCCAGAACTCAGGGTGTCCAGGAAATATTAGAAAAAAATATATATATAGGATGTCCTCACCCCCACCAGTCTGAGCTGGGGGATTGGACACATGGAGCAGGGCCATTGAGAGCTCTTTTGCATAGCAACAGTTTTGCAGATAACCTCTAGAACATTTAACATATCTATAACCTTTAACTGGTTTCATGGATATGTTAAATAGTTGTGACCATGCTTTGAGCCAGGGGGATGGGAGTGACTTCCATCCAGGTTGTAACTGGGAGGCAGCTCCCCCTGATTACAGCACTTATGTGAGATGATTGGCTCCACACCACAGGGCCACACCTGCCTGGACTTATTATGGCAGCCCAGTAAAGCTGGAAGAAATACAGGAATGCTGGCAGCTGTGGCCAATTGTGGGATGAGTCAGAAATGGTGTGGCAGAGGAAGATTAACGCTGGGATTTAAACCTAGGTGTGGCAGCCGTGCGCCGTCTTTTGAGGACCATGTGGCTTGGGCAGAATAAATAATCCCTTTCCTTTTAACCAATCTCTGGCATTGAAAGATGTCTTTCCCTGGTGACAGGCAAGGCAAACCTAGTATGGGGTGGGGGACCCCCAGAGCACAAGGGTGGGTCCATTCAGTAATAGTATATCTTTCACCACCTCACTGGGTCTGTTCTGTAACATTTTCGCATCATTGGTAAAAATTAAATCACAGTATAAGTGATTAACCCAAATAACTACAGCAATTCTCATTCATACCTTCAGAATGAAGACCTCTAGCCCAGAAAAACAATGTAGGGCCCTCCATGTTTTTCTGGGAGTCTCCAGGAGATGTCTCACAAGATCCAAAAAAGAAGTTCTGTTTCCACTGCCCTGACGGGCCCTGTAGTTCCCATCAGATACTGCTGATAGTCTTCCATATGTTACCTGGACCTCTTCCTATGTTCTACCAGATGGCAGAGGCCCTTCCCTGTGCCTACCCAGTGAAAGTGCTGCCTTGCAACACTTGAGATCCCAATGCTGTGCAGGCCTCTGTGAGGTCACAGAGTCCTACATCCTGCTACATTTAGGGAAGCAGCTCTTTGTGACTTAAACACAGACTGCATGTTAGAGTTCAGAATAGTTGGAGATTACATTGACTACATTGTTCTCAGAAATATCATTTCTCTTGATGATTATGGCTTGTCATTCTTAATCCTCATCCAAGGATATGTATATTGATTTTAGAGGGTGGGGCAGGGGGGAGGAGAGAGTGGGAGAGAGAGAGAAAAAAAAACATTGATATGAGAAACTGGTCTGTTACTTCCCATACATGTCCTGACCAGGGATGAAACCCACAGCCTAGGTATGTACCCTGACCAGGAATCAAATCCACAATGTTTTAGTGGATGAGGCAACACTCCAGCCATGGCTATAGCTTGTTATTTTGCCCATCAGCTTTGTGAAACATGCCCAATTATGTCTGAAACCCTGAATGAACACTACCTGTGGCCCAAACTTCAATCTGTGCTGTATTTTAAAATGTCTTATTATAAAAGTAATGTATGTTAAATGTAGAAGAAAATAAAAATCACTTGTAATTCCACCACTCAGACTTAATATTTTGGCATATATTTTAGTTTTTTTCTGTTGTTTATTTAAAATAAACCTAAGGAAAATGGTACTGAGCAAAATTCATCTTGAATTGGTTTAGAGATATACTTTGAGAATGAGACCCTGATAAGAGGCTTAGTAGCAGAAGTTGATCTCTATAATTGCTCAGAAAACCAATGGGTTATAGAGTTAGAGCTTCTCTGGAGAAAAACAAAACTGGAGAGAAGAGCAGGAAAGGTAAGGCTGGGAACATTCTTGCAGAGTAGAGAAGTAACTGGAGAGAACTGAAAGTCTGAATGAAGGTTGTTGAGCCATGGGCTGTGATCTCCATTAGCATGACCTTAGAGAACAACAGAGAGAGGCAGAATCAATATAATGTCATACACACACACACACATACATATAAATTAATAGAGCCCCTTGGTTTGTAAAGAATGGTGGAAGGGAAGGAAATGGCAAAGGCAGGGACACTCTAAAATCAAAAAGAAAAAAATAGATAATAGTGTATCTTGAGCCCAAGAACATCAGGTGTGAAACCCCCATGACTTACAAGAAATGAAATTTCAAAAGAGTTAAATAGTGGTGAGTATTTGGGGAACTACTAGATTTCACTATGTATATTTAATACAGAGAGTCTGTATCAACAGGATACCTCTCTCTGCTAGTTTCCAGCTTGTTTTAGCAAATGGGAACACAGAACAAAAGATCAGTGAGAGGGGGAATGAGATCCTTCCTTATGAGATCAGCTGAGACCAGCTGTGTTCCTTGATGAAAAGTTCTCCTCCTCCCAAGATAACTGACTACACAATTCTGCCTACTTCCAAATCCCAGGAATCTCTCTCCCCATGTCCCTTTAGGTCTAGGGTTGCAATAGCTCAGCTTCTACCAGTTCTAGGTAATCACACTATCCTTGTGAATCCCTTACACCCACACCTCATAAAACTGTGCCATCTGTTTTCCTATTTGGAATGATCCTATTTTAAGTGTACCATCTGTTTTCTGTTGGGACTTGGCTAATAATTGATTCCAGAAATGGCCCAGGAAAGAGGCCCTCAAAATGAGATTGTAGCATTGGGTTGGTCATATATTCAAGAGATTCAGGAATAACTTCCTTCCTGAGTGAAAATAGAATAATTCAAATTATCTCTGGTGGCTAGAACAGGATAAAATGCAGGAGGGAGAAGAAAAGGCAGTGGAAGAACATAAGCCTGTGGCCATGGCTTCCTGTGGCAAATAGAAATAATAAATATTGTGGAGAAACTGGGCTTCCTCTTAGACCTTAAATGCTGTACACAGAGAAAAAGAAGTAGAAAACCATGAACACACAATCGAGGATATGCATGGAAAACCAGGAGGCTCTCCAGCAAGTATTCCAGGGTCCTTCACATCCTGTAGTCCTAGGAAAGATGCATCTGGGAGCTAAGTCCAGAGGATGAGTGTAGGGATGGTTGAGGTGCAAGTCCAACTATATGCTAAACCCCATCGAGCCTCTTAGGACATTATAAGGACACTTTGGGGGGAAACAGGGACCCTAAGAGATAAAATGAGAACATTGGGGCAAATGTGGACAAAATTGACAATAGAACATCCAAATTTAACTCCCATTGTAGGAAGAGGCAGCCTCACACCTTCCCCAGTAAAGGTAACTAACCAGTTATCTGCATAACAACAGCCTTTCAGTGACTGTACCTGTGGCAGGTGTCTTACAAGATGATGCCTATTTGCTCAGGACACACATTGAGGGTAGCCAACTTATCCCAGTTTGCCTGAGACTTTTTTAGTTTTTAGTACTGAAAGTCTCATGTTTGAAGAACTCCCTCTAGGTTAGGAAAACTGGGACAACTGGTCACCCTACCATACCCAATACCTTTAATTGCTTCTAGGTCCATAAAGCAAGTTAGAACTTAACACAGCCCAAATGTAGAGGTACAATGTTTGCTCCAGGAGATAGTCTATAATCTAAGACAGTAACTAACCTTGTTAATGAGTATCAGCTGAAGCCTAGGGAGAACATCGATTTTGGAATTTAGAGTGTTAGCTCACACAGCTTGCAAATACATTAATGGTCTGCTAGGTTGCCTATTCAAATGTTAAACTTAATAAACATTCAAAATATCAGTGCATTCCTAACATATAGTAGAAAGGAGGCTTAGCAAAATGGGTGTGTTGGAAGAATCTATCTTGTATAACTTGCTCACCCACCCATTCCCTACCATACCTCTAGGAGGGCACATGGGAATGTTAATTATTCCAAATTTCCTTATTCTAATTTGTATTACTTGACTACTTACAGAAAGCATGTGTTTTAAAATCAGGAAAAAGTGGTTTGACTAACTTAATTTGTCAAACAAGATATGACAGAAAAGACTGATAAAAGAGTATAAAATACTTCAAACATTTTGGGGTGAGTTTTAAGATGACATACTTTTTGTAGGCAGAGATTAGAAATTCCCTGAGAGGCAACAGGGGAGAAATGTATGGAGGCAACTCTCTAAAGGAATGCGGAGGAAAAACAAAATGGCACTAGACAAGGCTCAGGCTTGAGAAGCTGTTGGACTACTGGATGGACACTCCACTGGAATCCTACAATTCTAGGATAAGGGGTATTGTTTACAGAACGGATGTGTTTGGCAGCCTAAAAACTTACTGACATTATATTTTTCATTATTTGGCCAGTAGGGTGGGAGGATGGACACACGAGAGAAACATCTAGAATCCTATATTTAAAGAATACATATCTGAACCAAAAAGATGGGGGTAAGCAAGGAAAGGAGGTCCTCAGAGTCAGGCAACCATTTTGTCCTTCTTGTGGGTGAGAAGGAAAGGGATGCATTTTAGAAACCAGTAAAATTGTTAAAAGCTAGGTTGAACCACTGCAAATTAAATTCTGGTAATATTTCTCAGTTGAAGATCTTGGTTCCTTCCCTGGCTGGGTAGCTTGGTTGGTTAGAGCATCACCCTGATGCATGAAGGTTGTGGGGTAAGTCCCAGGTCAGGGCACATATAAGAGGCAACCAAGGAATGCATAAGTAGGTGGACCAGCAAGTCAATATTTTGCTTTCTCTTCTCTCTCTCTCTCTTCCTCCCTTCCTCTTTTTCTCTAAAAAAAACATTGTTTCCTGTTCTCTATGAACCTGGAAGTTTCAAAGGTTTTGGAGGACTAGTTTGGTGGAACTTGTAGCAGAAGTCATACTGGTGCACATGGGGCACTGACCACACAGATGTTTAAAACATCAACAGCTTCAGTTCAAAAATTTATTGAAAAGGATGATCCTGCTGGAACAAATCTAAGGTTGAAACCAATACACCCCTGTGCAGTTGTTTTCGCAGGCTTAAACAATTGCAAAGTAAACACCAACACTCAGAGACATGTCCAACAGAGCTTGTGGGCCTTGGGGCCTTGCTGGGGATTCGGTGAGAAAGAATAGATCAAAATAACAAAGGAAGCAACTCCATGGACACTTCTATATCCCAGCCACAAATTGTGAAGAATCCTTGCCACAAGAAGGGACAAGGTCTTTGTCACTAGAGTCTGAATTTACTTTAATGTGGAGATGTCAGGAAAAATACTCAAAAGGAAATAGAAATCACGAGTTCACTAGGTACATGCTGAACCCTCAGAGGAAAAAAATGGACACACAAGCAAATGACTAAGAAATTGGCATCACTGCAAATTTTGGAAGACAGAAACACTATTTCTAACATTAACTTGTTCAAAATATAGTATGGAAGGTAACAGAATTACCTGGCTGGAGATTTCCCAGCATCCCTTTTAGTTCCCATGCATTCAACTGCATGCAACAGGCCCAGGAGGCTGCCTGACATCCTTGAGCCTGAGGTCCCATGGATGTTGTTCTTTTCTCTTACATTTCTGTCTCTGCTCCTTTTCCAGCAAATCACTAAGGCTCTGCTGGAAGCAGGTGCTGAGTAACATAATTTTATTGTAATTGCTGGAGGGCAGGGGAGATTCCTATTTATTTTCCCACATTTTATAGTGAGCCACATTCTGTGATACCCTACAAGTTTTATTGACCCTCAAACACTACATAAATGTTGAACACAGTAGAGTTGGGGGTTATTTTGCTTTTGATTCATACTTTCTACTCCAGTTGGTGGGAGATGGGCAGTGTTGCCAGACAACTATGAGGCAAATCATCTAGACTAAACCCAGATATCTTTAAAAGGCAGCAGCCTGAGAATGGGCAAAACATATAATTTCAGAGGACAAAAACTTCCATTTATTTTTGTAAGATTTCATTTGAAACTTTAATTTCTCCTTAGAGACTGAATAATGGGAAAGTGGCCATATCCAAAGTTTGTGTGTGTGTGTGTGTGTGTGTGTGTGTGTGTGTGTGTATGTGTGTGTTTCTGCCTTTAAATTGTTTGAATATGTTTGGAACCCTTTGCTACCTATCTCATAACCCTCTCAGGTAATGTAGGTAAACTATATGGGACAACATGGCTAATAATTATAGGTTCACTGAGCAAGAAATAGTCACTTTTATTGTTTGTACTGCTTGTTCTCATTTAGTATTATGTAGTTCCACCTACAGGGCTAACTCAATGTGTATCCATGTATCGTGTTTTCCCTACTGTACTGCATTCTCTTTAAGGCAAGAACTTTGGTTTTTGTAACCATAAAAATAAACACAGCGCCTCCACTCAGCAGTGTAGAGGACTCACCCAGTGAATGAGATGCACCTGCAGTGTGAGCCCTTCAATGCTGCAGATCAGTTGTGGCTGCTGTTGATGATCCTGCATACAGCAGCAGTGATGGTGGTGGTGACAGACACAGCTGGGAAAATACACTTCAGCTGCCAAAACAGTCAAAGAAACAGTCAGCGAAGACACAGACACACTTCTTGTGGGGGAACGGTATTCCCAGGCTCTGACCAGGCACGTGACCTCTCACCCTTCATATACCTTCTCTTCTCTGTCAGTTTTTACACAAAGAAGTCATGGACTTTGGACCTACCCTCCTATACCTGCCATGCTTAATTTACTTAATGCTGGCTGAGGTCCTAGCATCTTGGTCTTTCCCTAGGTAAACAGAGACTGGGGGAGGGAGGAGGGAATTGTAGCAGAATTTCACTTAAATATGTGCCGAGTGCTTTATAATATTTTTCTTGGCCTTGTCACTCAGTAGTTACCTTTAAATTTACTTTATGTGAAACCAGAGAAGCCTCCCCCTGCAAATCCATTTCAGGTGGAGTTCAAGCTCACAAACTTCAGATTACCTGGTTGGCCCGCTCACTGCCTTGCCAAAACTATTGGTCAAACTGCCACTTGTACTTCTGACCCTTTGAATTCTCTTTTTTCCCCCTAAGTACATACTTAATAAATAAGCTACACACACACACACACACACACACACACACACACACACACACACAGAGTATATTCCCAAATATAAGGTGATTCTCCATTTTCCCAGTGGGAATATCAATGAAAATAAAATGTTGGTCAATTCAAATATTAGTAATATAGATAAAAAGATAAAGTCTCTGTGCCCAATAATTAATTAGGTGCATATACTATTTAAAAGTACAAACTATGTAGAATAATCCTGCAATTTCAAAGCATTGCTCTTTCACATTTAATAAAGAATGTTACTCAAACGTTCCACATGCAGGTTCGAGTGCACATTCGAGATCACTGTCTTGTCTTCTTTAAACCACTTTCCTTGAGTCATCAAAAACAGTTTCCCCGAAAATGGCATCTCTGCTTCCTTTCTGAGAGGAAGTCTGTTCTGAAGCTGTGTGTAGGGATGACACTGGAGGTTTTGTGCCAGGCCACAAGTTTCCATTTTCAGAATATAAGGACAGTTTTTAGTTTCTTTGTTTTTGTCCCATCCATCCTTGAGGGGTGTTCAGGTGGGAGGTCTGCCACATATTCACTTAGTGTATGACTTCTTAAAAATAATATTTAAGTGGTTTTGGGTTTTAAAAATCTGATACCCCTCAGGAATAATTACTAGATTTGTTTAAATTTCTTTGCATATTTTTAATAGATTATGTCAAGTGCCCACTATAAAGGTCCAAAATTAGCAATAATTGAAGCTGTTTCAAGCTAATGTGCCTTTCCCAAATGGTTTGTTGTTGTTTAAAGTAATCGAGAAAGCAGATACAATAATAAAGAAATGGTAAAGATTCAAAAACACCACAACACTATCTTTTCTAATGATAATTTTTGTCTGAAAAGAAAAACTCAGCTTCACATACATGCACTTATCTATATAGGTTTGTTTCTTATCTAAAATCTGAGTTAGATCTGTCACAAGGGAATCAACTCTTATTTATTCAAGGCTCTTGGCTTCAAAAGATAGAAACTTAACTCAGACCCAAAAAACATGTAAAGAGGCTTAGTGGGTCATATAAATACAGGACAGGGATAAAATGGGCTCGGAACTGAGTGAATCTAAGGACTAAAAGAATGTGGTCTTCACTTGATTTCCTTCTCACTCCCGAGTAATGTCTTTCTTAACCCTTCTTGCTTATCTCTGTTTGCCTGTGTATTGGGCTCATCTTTCTCCTCTTTCATAAAGTTCTTCTCCACATGGAAAACACACAGACCAGGAAGTTACAGTCTTACACCATCCTGAGTGAGCAACTGTGATCAAGGAGGAACAAGGCTGTTTCTCCCCACTAAGCATGTAAAAAACTCCAAGAGAAGGATCTGAGGTTTCTTGTCCATCTTTGGGATTCATTTCATTGTGAGTCATTTTCATTGGCCTGGCCTGGACCCTGCACTGGCC
The DNA here is from genome assembly GCA_028533065.1 of Trachops cirrhosus. Lineage (NCBI taxonomy): Eukaryota > Metazoa > Chordata > Mammalia > Chiroptera > Phyllostomidae > Trachops > Trachops cirrhosus. Next base: position 58,566,678 of record CM052545.1, on the reverse strand, counting down.
CCTGAGAACACTACTGAGCTCCCACCAGCTACTCTAGCAGGAGTGAAGGGAAGAGGAAGGAGCTTGCAGGGAAAGTGTGGGAAGGGAATTGTGGACATAGGAAAACCACAGAAGTGCACAGCAGACACTTTAGATTCATTCATAAGTTAACAAATTTGAAGAAATTTTCTTTTTACTAAAATATTCATAAGTTGCTTTATTCTACAAATAATAAACTTCTTAAGGCACATTTTGCTCTGAGTCTGCGTTATAACTGTGTTGACTAAATGTCCAAACTACTGATGGAACTGATTTCTGCTTCAGAAATATGATTAACTTATTAATAGTGTATGTCTGTGTCTGAACCTACTTAGTAAAGAAAGTCCAAATAATAAATTTATTCACTTTACTCCTGTTTAACTATTTCTGCTACAATCATTCATACTTAAAAAAACTTTTCTACTGTCCTACTATTCTTTATATTCTTTAAGAGAAGTAAACCTATATGGTTTTAGAATTTAAAGCAGGAACTAAGTCCTAGTCAATATTTTGCCATAATTGTAATAAAAACTTTGGCCTTTCTTAAGCTATGAACAGTTATGCTTCACAGCAAAACATAATTTTGTCCTTCACCCTTTGAGAAAGAGTTCCAGCAGCCTTCTTCATCTACCTTAAAATGCTTTTCCCAGCTGCAGGGGATTAAACAAGTTATGAGATTTTCCTAGCAGTAAACTTTCTGAACAAATAGAACAGTTTTTCATTGTGGTGTTTGGGAATTTTTCAAAGCTTTAATTTTTTTAGTTCTTTTCCATTAGGTTTTAATTTGCAAAGTTTTATAAGCAAAATTAAGCAGGAAAATCAGATCTTGATATATAAAAAGTTTCCAATTAGAAAGTCTTAATTAAACAACATAGCTCTGGCTCTCCTTCTTTCTCTTTAAATGGTATGCTTGCAGGTATCTGGGGGCACTGGAGAGGGCTCAAAGATCAGAACAAGACATCAAACTTCAACATACAAGACAGTGTGAATGGAGTAAAAGAACGTAGTGTGAACTTTTATGAGTTCCAAATACCAGTTATGGCCAAGTCAGTTGGGACTCAGGTGAGCAACACTGGTGTGACTGAACATTACAAAAGACAACACTCTTGGCTATAACTAAAAGACCTAACGTAAAACATCACCTATTGAAGTCTTCAGAGAAAAGGACAAGCTTTAGGAGCTACTCTGAAAACCTTATATTCATCAAAAATTGCCCAACTGTCTCAGGAAGAGTAAAAGCCCAAGTCTTACAATGGCTACCAGATCCCATAAGATCTGCTCCCATAGAATTGCTAGGTTTGGCAAAGACAGATACAAGCTGCCCAGTTAAAGTTGAATTTCAGATCAACAATAGGTAATATGCTGGCATAATAAATCAGTATAAGTATGTCCTGTAGTTTTTCTGGTCACCCCACCTGCATCTCATCCCCCCATCCCCCTCAGTTCATTTCGAGTGCGATTCTGTTTTGTGCCAACACACCAGGCTCTTTTTGTTCACACTGCCTAGAATTCTCTTCTCCCAAGTACTCACATAGTTAGGGCTACAAGATTTAGCCAATGAAAATATAAGATGCCTAGCTGTATTTGAACTTCATTTAAACAACAATTTTTAGTATAAGTAGCATGAACAATAAAACTTTTTTGTTGTTTATATGACATGCAAATATAATTGCTTATCTATACAGTTTCCCAGGGCTGCCATAACAAAATATCACAGACTGAGTGGCTTAAACAATAGAAATTTATTTTCTGACACTTTTAGGGGCTAGAGATGCCAGATGAAGGTTTTGAGATGTTTGGTTTCTCGCAAGGCCTCTCTCCTTGACTTGCAGGTGGTCACTCTCTCACTGTGTTCTCTTATGGCCTTTACCAGGGTGCATGTACATTCCTGGTGTCTCTTCCTCTTCTTTAAAAAAAGATTTTCTTTATTTTTTATTTATAGCTGATGTACAACATTATATTAGTGTCAGGTATAAAACCCAGCGATTAGACATTTATGTAACTTACTAAAAGATCCCGATAAATGTAGTACCCCAACTGACACCATGTCTAGTTATTACAGTGTTATTGACCTTATTCCCCATGCTCTACTTTATATACCCAAGACTGTTTTATAACTGCCAATTTGTATTAATACTTCTTAATCCATTTCTATGTTTTCACCCATTCGCTGTAACCCATCTCTCATCTGGCCACCATCAATATGTTCTCTGTATCTATGAATCTGTTTCTGTTCTGCTTGTTTGTTTGTTTTCTTAGATTCCACTTACAAGTGAAATCATATGGCATTTTTCTTTCTTGGTCTAACTTATTTCACTCAGCACATTACCCTCAAATCCATCTATATTTTTTGCAGATGACAAGATTTCATTATTTTACTATGACTGTAATATTCCATTATATGTATGTACCACTTCCTTTTAATTCATTCATCTATTAATGGGCATTTAGGTTACTTCCATATCTTGGCTATTATAAATAATGCTGCAATGAACATAGAGGTGCATATGTCTTTTCAATTTAATGTATTGGGTTTCATCAGATAAATACCCACTAGTGGAGTTGCTGGGTCCTTCTTTTAGTTTTATTATAGTCTTTTTTTTAAAGCAGGGGTGTCCGGCCTTTTGGCATCCTGGGCCACATTGGAAGAAGAGTTGTCTTGGGCCACACCTTAAATACATGGCAACACATAATCACAAAAAAGTCTCATAGTGTTTTAAGTAAATTTACAGTTTTGTGATGGTCTACATTCATAGCCACAGTGACCTGAATGCGGCCCACAGGCCACAGGTTGGACACCCTGTTTTAAAGCCTGTTTTGTTTGGTTTATGTATTGCTACCCCAGATTTTTTGTTTGTTTTCATTTTCATGAAATATTCTTTTTCATTTTTTACTTTCAATTTGTGTGTCTTTCTATTTGAAGTGAGTCTCTTGTAGACAGCATATGTAAAGGTCTTGTCTTGTTATCCATTCATCTACCCTTTGTCTTTTGTTGGATCATTTAATCCATTTGTATTTAAAGTAATTAATGATTGTTTTGTTGATTAGGTTCCACTTATAGGTAAGATCATATGGTATTTGTCTTTCACCACCTGGCTTACTTCACTTAGCATAATGCTGTCCAGTCCTATCCATGCTGTCACGAAGGGTAGGAGCTTGTTTCTTTCTGCCATAGTATTCCATCGTGTAAATGTGCCACAGTTGTTTTTTCCTTAACGTTTTTTTATTAAGTATAGTTTTCTGCCCTTTCCCCCAATCCTCCCCACCACCCTAGTCCTCCCCTGTTTCTACCCCTCCCTTGTTATTGTCCATGTGTCCTTTATAATTGTTCCTGTAAACCCTTCACCCTTTCCCCACATTATCCCTTTCCCTCTCCCCTCTGGTCACTGTCAGCTTGTTCTCAATTTCAATATCTTTGGCTATACTTTGCTTGCTTGTTTGTTTTTGTTAATTAGGTTCCTGTTAATGGTAAGATCATATTGTACCACAGTTTTTTGATTCAGTCATTTACTGATGGGCACTTAGGCTGCTGTCAGCACCAGGCTTTTGCAAATTGTGCTGCCATGAACATTGGGGTGCATAGGTTCTTTTGAATTAGTGTTTCAGGATTCTTAGGGTATAATCCCAGCAGTGGAATTGCTGGGTCAAAAGGCAGTTCCATTTTTAGTTTTTTGAGGAAATTTCATACTGTTTTCCACAGTGGCTGCACCAGTCTGCATTCCCACCAAAGAAACAAGCAAGTAAAATATAACCAGAGACATTGAAATAAAGAACAAATTGACAGTAACCAGAAGGGAAGGGGGAGGGAAATAATGGGGAAAAGAAAGTAAAGGATTGTCAGGAACATGTATAAAGGACCCATGGACAAAGCTAAAGGTGGGTAGGATTGAGGGTGGGAGGTGGGGGGGTGGGGTGAGGGAAAGTGGTGGTAGGAAAATGGAGACAACTATATTTGAACAATGATAAAAATGATAAAAAATAAAAAACAAAAATAAAGTAATTAATGATAGGTATGTATTTATTTACATACCCATTTTACTATTTATATTTTTATCTTTTTTCCCTTCTTCTTAAAGATCTTTTATCATTTCTTATAAAACTGGTCTGGTGGTCATGAACTCCTTTAGATTTTTCTTGTCTGGGAAGCTTTTGATCTGTCCTTCAATTTTTAAATGATGGCTTTTCTGGTTAGAGTAATTTTTGTTGTAGGTCCTTGCTTTTTATCACCTTGAGTATTTTGTGCTAATCCCTTCTAGCCTAAAGTGTTTCTGTTAAGAAATTAGCTGGAAGTCTTATGGGAACTCCCTTGTAGGTAATTAACTCTCTTTTTCTTGCTGCTTTTAACATTCTTTGTCTTTTGCCTTTGGCATTTTAATCATGATGTATCTTAGTGTGGGCCTCTTTGGGTTCATCTTGTTTGGGACTCTGTGTTTCCTGAACTTGTCTGTTTCCTTCACCAGATTAGGGAAATTCTCTGTCATTATTTGTTCAAATAAATTCTTGATCCCTTGCTTTCTTCTTCTGATACACCCCCATGATGTGGATGTTGGTGTGCTTGATGTGGTCCCAGAGGGCCTTTTAACTAGCCTAGCTTTTTTTTTTTTTACTTTTTGTTTCTTTTTGTTGCTCTAATGGAATGTTTTCTGCTACCTTACCTTCCAGATTTCTGAATTGATCCTCTTCTTCATCTAATCTACTGTTGATTTTCTCTAATGTATTTTTCATTTCAGTATTGTACTCTTCATTTCTGGCTCATTCTTTCTATGTTTTCTATCTTCATTTTTGTGTTTTTTATCTCTTTGTTGAAGTTCTCACTGAGATCATTGAGCATGCTTATAACCACTGTTTTGAACTCTTTATCTGGTGATTGCTTGTTTCCATCTTAGTTATTTTTCTAGAGTTTTGTTCTGTTCTTCATTTGGGACATGTTTCTTTGTCTCCAAATTTGGAAGCCTCCCTGTGTTTGTTTCTATGTATTAGGTAGAGCTGCTACATCTCCCAGTCTTGTCAGAGTGGCTTAATGTAGCGGATATACTGTAGGGTCCAGTTATGCAGCCTTCTGGGTAACCCAAGCCAGACAATCCAAGTGCATCCTCCTGTTGTATTTGAGCTTTGATTGGTTTTGATACATCAACAGGAGGGATTGACTGCATGCCAGTTGGGTGCTAGAGCCAGCTGAGATTATAGTAAAGGAGCTGCTGTGCAGGGGCAACCACAGAGCAGGACTCACTTTAGCAGGGCTATGGTGCCTGCCAAGGAAGCTCCTTGAGTGTGTTGCTAGTGGAGGTGGTTGAGTCATGCTCCAGTATGTTCTGAAGCTATACACCTGGTGCACTGGCTCTGGGGCCTTTCAAAAGATGCAGGCCAAGGTCAGCCTCCAGTGGTCCCTGGCTCAGGCCAGTCAACATGAGCTACAAAGAAATCTGCAGATGGATGTTACTTGTGCTGGGCTTGGGGGTGCCTGGAAGAGGCCAAGCTGTGAACCAAGGACAGGTGCCTCTAAGTGCCGGGCTTAGGGCCAGTTAACAAGAGGTATATGACACACAAAGGCCAGATGCTCTTTTTGGGGGTATGTAAACCTTTGAGAGATTTTAGGAAAATCCACAGCATAAGCCAAGACAGGCCATCTGTATGGAAATCCCCTGGAAGCAGCTTGGGTGGGTCCAAATTCTAGGTGGTATGGGGTCTCAGGGCCTCAGGGCCTCAGGGCCTCACCAGCACAGGGTGAACACTCTTAGCCAGATTGATGCAGATTCAGATGTGGTGCTTGCCTGCACCTGCAGTGGGAGGACTCAGCAAAGAAACAATGGCCTCTGCCAGCACTTCTCTCTAGGGGAAAACTGGCCCTCCGTCCCACCCCAAAGCCAAACAATTCAGTTTATTCCCACAGCTGAGATATCCCTCCTGATTTTTAACTACCACACAACTCCACTCCTCCTACCTGTCTCAACACCCCTCTTTCTGTATATTCTTAGTTAGAGAATTCTGTTCAGCCACATTTCAGGTGGTTCTCCATAATGGTTATTCCATAGTTCAGTTGAAGTTTTTATGTAGTCATGGGTAGATGCAAGTACCATGTTTACTTACTCCACCATCTGTACCAGAAGCTCTTATTCTTCTTATAAGTACACCAGTTCTGCTGGCTTGGGGCCCTGACCCTACAAGCCTCATTTAACCTTGATTACCTCTTTAAAGGTCCTATCTCCAAATGCAGTCACATTGGGTATTAGGGCTTCAACATATGAACTGAAGGGTTCAGTCCATAACCCTTCATCTTCTGGATCCCCAAATTCATGTATTCCTCAAATGAAAGATACATTTACCCCTGTATTAGTAGCACCAAAACTCTTAACTCATTTTGGCATCAATTCTAAGCTCAAAATCTCCTATAAGTATCATCTAAATCAGGTATTAGTGAGAGTGAAGTTATTGTATTTCACCCTGAGGCAAAATTCCTTTCCAGCTGTGAACCAATGAAACCAAACAAGTCATGTGCTTCCAAAATACTATTCTCCATTTTACTTATTTAGTTTGTTATTATTTGTCTTCTCCCACTTGAGTACCAGCTCCATGAGTGCAAAGGTCTTTATATGAGTTGGTTCTCTATAATATCTGTGGACCTAGAAAGTACTTGTTGCATGATAGGCACTCAATAAATACTTAATGTTAACAGTCAACAAGTAGAAAGGAAGATCCCATTCTATGTAGGATGGTGCAGCTAACAGGTCTAATAAGAAGAGTAAAATTTTGAAAACTTGCCCTGACTGGTGTGGCTCAGTTGGTTGGACATCGTTCCACAAAGCAAAAGATCACTGGTTCAATTCCCAAGGTCAAGGCACATGCCTAGGTTGGGGGTTCAGTCCCTATTCATGGTGACTACAATGGGTCAATATTTCTCTCCCTTTCTCTCTCTTCCCCTCTCTCTTAAAATAAATCAATCAATAAATAATAAAATCTTAATTAAAAAAATAACTATAGAAGATTCCAGAGCAGCCTCCAGCCCCAAGTAACCAGCTGTGAAACATATGAATGATTCTGAAATGTTGATGCTCCTGGGCTACTTGCTAATAATGCAGGTTCCTGAGCTGCATTGGATTCCATTAGACAAGGACCTATTTAACATGCACCTCAGCTGGTCCTGCACAAGGACAACTCCTTGAAAAGCATTAGGCTACCTGCAGCCCCCGAACCAGTCTGGCTAATACAAGAGGATTATGGAATGGAAATGGGGGTTGAGGCAGGGTGCTTCTTGAATTAAAAAAATAAAAAATAAAAACAACCTTTGACTCCCTTTAGCTTTTTAATTGTTGCTTTTGCCCAGAGTTTCTTACACAAACTTTTTATTCTATAAAACTATTCTCCTGGACTTCTACCATAGCTTCCTTGCATCCTTGCCCTCACTTACCTTACTTTCCACCCCCAGGGCTTTAGTGTGGGTGTGGAGTTGAAGAGCCACAGCTGTACCTGAAAGTGGGTGGGGTTGGCCTTCACCTGCTTTCACCTCTCCAGGCAAAGCTGGGGAGCCATTGAGGCAGGAACTGTGAATGGAAAGGGAGAAAGCTGTTAGGATACAGAACTGGCTGACATTTTCCCAGACCCTAAATCTGTGGTCTGCATCACTCCACACCAGGAGGTCCACTCATGCCAGTTGTGTTGCATGGTTCTGCATTATCTTATCCCACTTAAGGTAAGAACTGCAACCTTCACTCTCACCCACACAAACATGGCTTTGCCGATTTCTCTAGGTTTTGTGTCATGTCTCTGCTTCACCCCCTCAGCCTCACTTCCGTTTCTCTGTTCTGCTCTGCCACATCTGGCTTCTTGACATCCACTGCTTTCTGAACTGTTCTCTTGTTTCCAATTAGATGCCTAAGTTGAAGAAAGACAAATAGATTCAGTTCTGATTTAGGTTAACTAGCTGGTAATAAAGCTTTAGACAAATATTTTGTTTTCCTAGCAAATGCAAATGTTTTCCATTGCTTCCTGCCACACACATCCCTGGAATATTTCTTTCTTTAAAATTTGAAACCATGCTTTTATTTATAAATGCCTTGCCACTTATGAAAAAAATGTATACCAGCTTCCTAATGATTTTTGTAATACCTGTCATTTTTTTGTAACTATCTAATAGGACCTGCTTGTGGAAATACTGCATTTTCCTCCCTTGTATTCTACTTATTTAAAGTTAACACAAATATTTTTATTTTAATGTTTTAAATTATTTTTTCTGATATTTATTATCACTTTGTTAGTTTAGTACTAGATTAAGTGTATAATTTACTAAAATAGGGTTTTATTTCAAATTAGCAATTCAGATTTCATATGTATAATTATAAAATGAACAATTAAAGAAAATTCCGGGAAGCAAGCCAGATCATGTAAAGAAGCAGTCCTACTTTATAAATGGCACATGGTGAATGATTAAGAAATATGTGTCGAGAAATAAAATAAAGGAAATTAAAGCACTGGGTGGTTAGGCACTCAGCCACTAAAATGCTTTATGATTTGGAGTCAGTCATTTAATTTCTTTGAACATTGGTTATTTCTCTCACCTTATAAGGATCAAGTGTCATAAATAATTGGAAAATGCTTTGAAAACATTACATTGCAAATATAATTAGTGGTGTTTTTTTTGCAGAAACACAGGTTAATTCTTTTACCTTGACTAAAGCTGGCCTTCACTTTTCCTCACTACATGTGGTCTACCTTTGAATCAGTATACCAGTGACAGTGCAAGAGCAGGGAGAGGCTTTATGGGAATGCTAGGCAATGGGTCTCAGGACTCAGAAATGGCTGGTCGGGACAGAGACACACACTCCTGATGACCAAATAACTTCCTTGTTCTGATATCAAAACTCCTGCCCTTACTGGTGTGGCTCAGTTGGTGGGAGCATAAACCCATAAATTGAAAGGTTGCAGGTTTGATTCCTGGTCAGGGTACATGCCTGGTTTGTGGTTTTGTCCTCGAGGTCCCAGTTGGAATGCGTTCCAGAGACAGCAGATCAATGTTTTCCTCTCACATTGATGCTTCTCTCCCTCTCTGTCTCACTGCCTTCACCTCTCTCTAAAGTCAATGCGCATGTTCTCAGGTGAGGATCATCTGAGAGCTTGTTCATCTGGATGGAGGTAGGAAATGTGCCCTCATCACAATCCATGTATACTACAAAAGACAGGCAGGTTTTGGCCTCTTTTCAGCCCATGGACAGCCGATGAGAAAGCAGCTGACCTGAGGTCTCTTCATTCACATCAGGAGACACACACTGTATCTGGGTTTCCTATTATGAGCAAACTTTGATGGAATGCTGAAAAACTTCTCCAGGACATGTTTAGTCATTCAACCATGCACACACAATTAGCTCCTGCACAATATGCTCCTCATTTTAAAAAATTGCCTTTTCATATGTATTCAGATTCCATTTTCATTTCTCAGTGGTGATCTATAAATGCATATGTAACATGACTACAGGCTTAAAAGGATAAATAATTGAAAGAGAAAAGCTGCTGAAAGGTGATCTTAGCAGAGAGGCACTGAGGGGGAGATGCTTTAGAGAGAAGAAAGTTACAGATTATGGAAAAAGCAGAGATGAGGAATCACTTTTCCTTGCTGTGTTGGTTAGCTATTGCTGCATAACAAACTATCCCAAGATCTGGTGACTTAAAACAAGAAGCATTTATTATTGCTCATTACTCAGTCATCTGGGTAGATCTGCTGATTTGTGATTTGTGTCAGGCCAGTTCAATATATCTTCAAGGAACAACCAAGGAACAGATTTAGGTCATCTACATACAGGTTTAAGATGGCCTTGCTCCCACATCTGTGGCTGTTTATTTGTTCCTGGGGCAATGACTTGTCTGAGCCGTGTATCTCCTATGGTTCAGCAGGCTAGCTTGGCCTTATACACATGGTATTAGCTGAGGCTGGGACCCGGCACACCACCTTGTCTGCTGCATGCTATTGGTCAAAGTGAGTCACAAGACCAGGCCAAATGCAAGTGGTGAGGAATAAACTCTGCTTTGTCACTGGAGGAGTTAAGAAGGATGGTTTTCATGTGTGCAGTCAATGCACTACTGTCTTTCATAAAACTTGTAAAGGCTCTCCATAAGGACAGGTGCATTGTTTTGAAGAATGCACAAAGTTGGACATATGGGATCCCATGTAACTATTGGAATCCCAAAAGACAGGTGAAGCAGGTTGGGGCAGAGGCCTCTGGATGACCCTCATAAGATTATTAAAAAACCTATCTGGTAAAACCTCTCCCTTATGATTAAGCCTAGTGTTGAAATGTCAGACAACAGCTATTTATTGAGTATCAACTTGTGTGTCTGGCACTGGGGACACAGCAGTGAACCACACAGACAGACTCCCTGACTTTGAGCTAATGGAGAAGACAGTGTAAATGATTGCACACATGCTAAATAAGACAAAGGGCCTGCTCTTTCTGAGCACCAGCCCTCTCATTCTCGCATTCTCTCTCAAATGATAGATGTACTTTCTTAAAGAAAATAAATAAGTTTCAACCCTTCTTAAAGATGGTAATGTAGGACTATGGCGACAGGTATAGGGACCCCTGTGATGTGATCTTACAGTGGGGAAGAGGGATTGGGCTCAACTCTGAATGCAGCACTAGCAAGTGGGAATTGATAGCCAAGGAGCAGAATGGAAGGTTAGTGGATGGAAAATTACTCAGGGGAAACATCACAGGAAAGGGGGTTTCTGGCTAAACTGACCTAACAGGATTCTTGCTGAAGGCAGGCCAAGGTAATCTGACATCATGGCAGGGATGTTGGAGGACAAGGGACTTGATTCAATATGAGATCCGATACCAAGGATTGGAGTGCTGATTAAATGGACTTAGTGGAGCTTTTGCTAAAACCAGCTTTTATAATAAGTGCAATAGGCCTATGAGAAAGTTCAGGAGCCTTACTAAAGTTTGGTCAAGCAAAGGATCTCTATCAACTTGTAATCTCCCAAATGCACCTTGACATTTAAGCCTCTGGGACTGTCTATCCACTTTCCTTCTCCGGTAGCCCCAGGCTCCTTTCCCACAGCTCCACGTCTTCTCATGCAGCAACAACCTCCTGCAGTCTTTGACTTAGATCTCACTCTTCCAGGTAGTTTAGCTGTCCCTCCCCTTCACCACAGTACCATCTGGGTTCTCCCCTCTCATCCTATCACAGCATGGCTCACACTCTCTGTCACTCCTGTCACCTTGCCAGTTTTCCCCAGGAAGCTCGGGAAGGGGTTATGAATATGTTGCAGTGGTATAAAGATTACTTTGAGCTGAAGACATTTGCATCAACAGCTGAAAAAAGATAAGTTCCTGTTTTTCTGAAATTCCCTCATTTGCCCAAAAGCATTGCCTTCCAAAAGAATTCAAGTGCCATGGATGGGGTTCAGGTCACACTACTCCAAATATGGCACCTTGGCTGGTTGGACACTGGGCTACAGTTTGGCTCTCCCAGCAATGGCATCTGACACCCACCTCTCAGGAATCCCCTGGTCAGAGGAGGAGGTCACCTGCCTGATCATCCCCACCACTTCCTAAAGGAAAGTGACCTAGCAATAACCAATGGCAGTTTTTTCCAGTGCAACTTCCTGTCCCTGCTCCCTTCTGTTTACCACAGTCCCATTCTGTACCACTCTCAGAGCTCCTTCCCATCTGTGAAATGGGGGTGCCCAATTCATGAATTGTTGAATAAAGCCAATAAATCTTTAGTTTCTTTGTCTTAGTATTATGCTTTATGCATTATGTTTTACACTTAATATATTCAGACAAGACACATTTAAGGATAAAGAGAGAATCTTAAAAGCAGCAAGTAGAGCATGAATTTTATTTTTTAACAGAAAATAACAGAAACAGGAAGGCTACTCTGACCTTCCCCCACTCTTCACCCCTGAAGCAGTTCATACAACTCTTTGGTGAGAGGAGCCCTGAGATGGGCCCTCCCTCCAGCAGGATGAAAGAAACATCTTCATCTTCAGACAAATTGGGCTGCAAAGAATTCCATCAGGTCTTGTAACTGTCGCCCAGTTTATGACACTTACCTCCTAAGCTCTGGGCTCCCACATTTCCACATAACTGCCCAGTTTGCATCACACCTGGCATAAATATATTCAGGAATAGCTGCTTCTTTGGGTCTTCATTTCCTTATAAAAGCTCTTGTGTCATGTAAAACTTACATTAAGTTTGTTTTTTCCTGTGAATCAGTCTCTGTTGGTTTAGTTTTCAGGCCCAACCTGAGATCCCTAGAGGTCTCCCCTACAAGGTAGTGAGTCAGGTTAAAAACCCCAGCGCCTGTGGGGCCAGGCAGGGATCACAATGTATGAGGCAGGCAGGATGCAGGAAAAGCCCGCTGTTCCCTTTCATTGTCTTGAAGTGCCCCACTTTCATAGAAATGTGTGTGAGGAAAATATTTCTGCAGTAGAAGGAAAACATCAGTTCAAGGACAATGATAGTGACTAGTAACACAGCCTTGGGAGGGGAGGCATGAGGGCCTAGGAGGACTGGGGGCACATGCCCACCAAAGAGCATAGCTTGTCCTGGGATCCCATGTCATAGCTGTGTGGGGTGTGGGGCCAGCTTTGTCACATTGGCCCATTTTTTCAAGAGAAACTGGAAATGCATACCTTTCTGTGAAATGTGTTTCTTTTTAAATGTTGGTCTGAGCTTTTAAAGAACAATAGTATAGGGCAGAAGGCACATCTGCAGGCCACATCGAGGCCACAAGCACTAGTTTAAAACCTTAGCTGCTGAGGCTCCAACAGAGAAGGTTTTATATGTAAAGCACTGTATTTAAAATATTATTTACAACTATTTCAACAACATAGATTTTTCTAGCAGATAGGATAGTCCCTTGGACTTGGCAGTCTCTGGCATTCAGTCCCATGGGGAAAGTGATTTGCTTTGAGGTAACATGACTGGCTAGCTCCATGCGAGGCTGTAGAGACTGAAATAGTAGTCCTTAGTCCTCTGCAAATTCACCTCCTGGGTGGGCTTTCATTCCAGCAGGAACCTGTACTCCATCTTCATTTTGGTTTCAGCTCAATGTCTGCCAATCGTGCCCAAAGACATGAGGTCATAATGGCTGAAAGCCTTACACTTTGAAGAGATATTTAAATTTTAAATGAGGATTCAAAGATGAAAATTTCATCTTCTTTTTTCACCATCCCTCTCCCAAGAATGGGGGTGTTATTAAATGGCAAAGCGTGCCAGGACCTGCAGGCCCTCCATAGATCACGTGGACACTGCACATGCTTGTATGTGGTGCAGCATCAGCTAATTAATTTTATAATAATATTGCTTTGTTCTAGTTTTGGAGGTTACCAGGAATCCATAGAAGTAGTCTTCATGACATCCTAGCATTCTCAAGAAAATAAAGCTAATTATTGGGAATAAATGTAAAAGTTCAAAAAAAAGAAAAGGGTTCTTTTTTTTTTTAAACTAGGAGCACTGAATCCATTTACTGGAAAGATTCTATTTTAATGTTGGCCACTCACACAGATGAAGTTGATTATGAAGAGAGAAATTGTTTGGTTCATTAGGCTTTAATTATAGAGATGAATTATTATGGATGAAAAGAGGGAACCACAAAATTATGGAGATTGAATTCCAGTTCAATAAACAAGTTTAAATATCTTTACTGGAGACATAAGCTAGTCATGTTCTTCTTCTTTTTTCCCCAATTTAATTTGATGTCTGTTGACAAATGATGTTAGAATGTCCCTGGAAAAATCTTAATATCTACAGTGTGTTAGTGGTTATCATTTAAATTATACTTTTTTCCCTAATTATATTTTCTGATGGCGGTATGGAGATAGATAGGCCTTATTTCTGTTTCAATTTATGTTATGTAATAATGACAAAATGTTACATTCCTGTTATGCCATTATCCATGAAGCCAAATTGCTTTCATAATAGCTCCAAGGCCTTCACTGGCTCCCCAATGTGTGCAAAGATAAGCTGAAAACCTTGAGCTTGATATTTAAGGACTTTCAGGATCTGATCCAACCTAAATATCTAATATTATATTTTAGTATTTTGTTGTAAACTTACAAAAGTTCTGCCATACCAAATGTTCTGTTCACCATCTTACAAAAAGGCCTTGTTTCATTTGTTTTCAAGATTTGAGGCTTATCTTCCCCTATTTGTATTTTCCCTTTTGTTTATTTATTTTTGATGTTTATATTAGCTTTATTTATAATTGCCAAAATTTGTGAACTACTCAAATATTCTTCAGGATTTGATTTCATTGTCTGGATTGTCATATTTTCCCTTTAAAGTCTACTTGTATGAGTCTATTTTCCAGGCCCTGTTCAAATTATACATACTTCATCTTCTTTTCTGAGCATAGTGTTCTTGCTGACCTGCTGCTTGTTTTATAAAACGTATTTATACCATTCTTCTTTAAACCTCTTACATTATTGGTAGTTTTTACTCTGAAGTTATTCAATAAAATTTAAAATTCTATACCCAGTATATCTTACATGATAGTCTACATTGAAAACCCTGTAGTCTCCACTGAAAAACTACTCAACCTAATAAGTGAATTTGGCAAAACAGCAGGATACAAAGTCAATATTCAGAAATCAAGGGCATTTTTGTATACCAGCAATGAAATATCAGAAAAAGAAACTAGGAAAAAAATCCATTTACTATAGCAATGAGAAAAATAAAGTACCTAGGAATAAATTTAACCAAGGAGGTAAAAGATCTATACTCAGAAAACTATAGAACACTGAAGAAAGAAATTAAGGAAGATATAAATAAATGGAAGCATATACCATGTTCATGGATTGGAAGAATTAGCATGAAAATGTCCATACTACCCAAAATAATCTACAGACTCAATGCAATTCCTATTAAAATACCAATGGCATATTCCACAGATCTAAAACAAATATTAAAAAAAATTGTATGGAATGAAAAAAGACCCCAAATAGCCTCAGCAATCTTGAGAAAGAAGAACAAAGTAGGAGGGATCACAATACCTCATATTAAACTATACTACAAGACCACTGTAATCAAAACAGTCTGGTACTGGCACAAAAACAGACACATAGATTCATGGAACAGAATAGAGAGCCCAGAAATAAACCTATGTCTCTATGGTCAACTGATATTTGACAAAGGAGGCATTAGTATACAATGGAGTAAAAATAGCCCCTTCAATAAATGATGTTGGGAGAACTGGACTGGTACATGCAAAAAAAATGTAACTAGACCACAAACTTACACCATATGCCAGAATAAATTCAAAATGGATAAAAAACTTAAATAAGTCATGACATCATAAAAGTCCTAGAGGAAAACAGGCAGTAAAATTTCAGATATCCCATGTAGCAATATTTTTGCTGATATATCTCCTAGGAAATAAAGGAAAACATAAATAAATGGGACTACATCAAATTTAAAAGCTTCTGCATGGCTAAAGAAACCATCACCAAAATGAAAAGGGAACCAACTATATGGGAGAACATATTTTCCAATGATACATTGGATGAGGGTTTGATCTCCAGAATATACAGGGTCTAGCAGAAGTAATACCTACTTGAGTGTTGTTGGTAGGGTAATAACATGGGTATAATGATTTATAGTTTTAATTTGAACATTTCACCTAAAATGTCATATGGTGTGTTTGAGTGTGATATTGTTATGTTATAGAATTATGTGCTTATGATTTTAGTAATAAAAGATTTTGTAGTAAAAAAGGGGCATTGTTTGTGCCAGGCCCCTGTATAAAGAACTTATCCAATTCAACACCATGAAGGCAAACAATCCAATTAAAAAATGGGCAAAAGACCTGAATAGACATTTCTCCAAGGAGGACATACAGATGGCACCATAGATATACAAAAAGATGCTCAATATCACTAGCCATCAGAGAGATACAAATTAAAACCACAACAAGATAACATCTTACACAGGTCAGAATGACCATCACTAATAAATCAACAAACAACAAGTGCTGGCAAAGATGTGGAGAAAAGGAAACCATAGTGCACTGTTGGTGGGAATGCAGACTTGTGCAGACACTGTGGAAAATAGCATGGAATTTCCTCAAAAAACTAAAAAGAGAACTGCCTTTTGATCTAGTGATTCCACTGGTGGGAATATACCCTAAGAATCTCGAGTCACCAATTCAAAAGGACCTATGCACCCCTCTGTTCATAGCATTACTGTTTACAATAGCCAAGTTCTGGAAACAGCCTAAGTGCCCATCACTAAATGAGTGGATCAAGAAACTGTGGTAATTACACTTACACAATAGCATCTATGCAGCAGAAAGAAAGAAGGAACTCCTACTTTTTGTGATAGCATGGATGGAATTGGAGACTATTATGCTAAGTGAAATAAGCCAGCCAATGACAGACAAATATCATGTGATCTCACCTATAATGGGAATCTAATGAACAAAATAAACTAACAAGCAAAATAGAACCAGAGGCATGGAAACATGGAATAGACTGACAGTGACCAGAGTGGGGGGAGAGAGAGATAATGGTGGAAAGAAGGGGAAGGAACTAGTCAAGGAACATATATGAATGACCCATGGACATGGACAAAAATATGGGAATTGACTGTGGGAGCTGGGGGGTGGGCTGGTTGGAAGAGGGCAAAGGGGGAAAAATTGGGATAACTGTAATAAAATAACAATAAAAATTTAAACAATAATAAAATAAATTAAGGGTTCTACAACATATTGCAAAAAATAACATTTATGTCACAATTAAAATTTGAAAAATGCACATTTGAAAAGTCAGAGAAATATTGTGAATTTTTTGTGTGATACTATCATGCTGGTTGTATGGTTACATTTTCTAAAAGATTATTTTATTTTCTATAGAAAGTTTCTATAAATAGTTATGAATGAAATAATGTGATGTCTAGGTTTTGCTTCAAATTAATATGTGAGAGAGGAGAATGTCAGGGTACAGATGAAACAAGAGCAACTGTGATATCAAGACTGACCAAGATGAGTCAACATCAACCAAGATTAGCCAGTCATCACTAATAGTTGTTGATTTGTATACTGGGGGTTTTATCTACTTTATAAATGCTTAAAATTTTGCACTATAGAAGTTCTTTTTAATTTTTTAAAATAAAACAATAAAATTGAAAATTTCAGAGGCAGCATGAAGACACTGGAAAGGGGTATTACTCTCAGCATGGAATAGCCACTGGCTTTTGGTAAGTCACTTAGCCTTGCTGAAGCTATCTTCTCTCAAGACATTCCAGTGAATGCCTGTGCTTTGGCCACTTCCAGCTCCAAAACTCTGTGAATGTGTTTAGGAACCCAAGACTGATTGTTGAAAAATGGAAAGATATATAAACTCTCCATAGTGGTCACTTTAACATGAATAAAGTATAGGGAGGGAAATAAAATATACCTAAACTCAATAGGGCAGAAGCAGTAGAACATTCTGTAGCCCAGGAGAGCATCACAGCATGACAGATAGATATTCATAAGGTAAAGGGCTTCTAGTCTAGAGTTTGTTTTGAGAGCAGTGATTTGGCAAGGAAATGTTCCCTCTCATAATCAGGAAGCTTTAAAGGCCTAGAGGGATTTGAAGTTTCAGCATAAGTTGAGCCCAGATTGGCTTCACAGAGTCACTCTGGACATACAAGATATGTCTGGGAAAATGTCCAGTTATATTATTTTAATATAACAAAAACAGTTTGTGCGACATCAGTGTAACTTGGCAGCCATGGTGAGTGGACTGAAATGCACATGCATGAACAATGACAACTTAACTGTACTAGTCAGTGGGACAGTAGATGCCATTGAGTAACCATGTGTACTGTGTGGCCATCACATTCAAAATGACTGAGTGAGTTGAGCAACGAATCTGTATCAAAGTTTGCATTAAGCTTGAACATTCCTACACAGAAACTACTTGGATGATTCAGAAGGCTTTCAGGGATGATGCAATGAGTGCAGCACAAATAAAAGTGTGGTACAAATATTTTAAAGACAGTCAAGAATCTGTTGAAAGTGATCCACGTTCTGGAAGGTCTGCAACAAGCAGAACACCTGAGAATTTTGAACATGTATGGGCTGCAGTTAACCAAGATCGGCAACTGACAGTGTGAGAACTAGAAGCTGATCTTGAGACTACAAAAGCTACTGTGTCCAAGATTTTGATGGAGGATCTTGGCATGAAATGTGTCATGGTAAAATTTGTTCCACAGCTTCTGCTACCAGAACAAAAGGAACATTTTACTGCAGTTGGAAGAACTGTCTGAGGTCCCAAGGTGCCTACTTTGAAGGGGACTGAGGAATCATTGTTTTGTGCACAATGTTTCTAGTATCTACTTCAATAAATGTCTCTCTTTTTCATAGTGCATGGCTGGATACTTTCTGGATATATCTTGGTATTATCATGTTGAATCAGGGAATCAAAGGAAATCTTAGATCATAGAGTGAGAAGAGACCAAGCAAAATCAATTCGGCAGGTGAAGTCCAATCCAACCAGAACAGGTATCAGATTCAATTGTCCAAAGTGCCCAGGATATTTTCACTCAGTGATGAGGAAGTCTTCTTGATGCCCATCTGAAAATTGTTCTTTCAGCATGGAGCCATGCTAAGCCTTCTGTGGACACAGAAAAAAAAAAAAAAAACAGTGTGCCAGCTCTATGATTGTCAAATGCACTTCAAATAAATGCAGATAACATGTTATCTTGAGCCTTGCCATGGCTAAGCAACCTCTTCAAGAAAGGCCAATTCACACAGATAATCCATGGGTGGTGGTACTGGGGAACACTTTAGCTTCTCAGGCTCATCAGAATAAAGGTACTTGGGCTCTATTCAGCACAAATGCACGACATCTGGAGGGTGATGCTGTTCACTACCCTTGTCAACACAGGGTTGACTTTTATGGATCACAAGCCTTGATTCCTATAGTCTGTTCCTTTCTTATGTTAGCTATTCCTCCAAAATGCTGCTGAATCCCCAACTGTTGGGTAACATATACAATACTTATTGGAAAACAAACTAAAATAAAATTCATTATTTGGCGAAGAGTAGGACAAATAACTTAATTTTTTGAGTGCCTGCAGTGTCCCAAAGGCTTTCTAAAGATTGTTTGTACTAAAATCACCTAAATTAAAAGATATTTACCCATATAAGGTGAGGAGACACCAAGTGACAGGGCTGGGATTTCAAAGCAGGTGATAGAACACCCAAGGACCCTTCTACTGTATGTGTTTTTTTGTCAGCACCTTAGAATGATCTAGAGAGCTTCAAGGAATGCCTAGGTCCTATTTCTTGCATATCTCAATTTAACTTGTCTTGGGTAGGGTATCAATATTTGAGGGGATTGCTAAGCACAAGTGGGATTGCGAAGCTATTACCTCTCCCTTCTCCTTGGTCTGTAAAATGAGGGGATTGGCATGCAGTCTCTCTAAGATGAAGAGACATTAAAGACATCTTAGAGACATCTCTCTAAGATGAAGAAGCTCTAAGATGAAGAGCCTGTGTGGATGAGCACACAGGCTCTGGAAGCTGCTTGCCAGGGTTCAAATCCCTATGCTGCCACTTACTAGACCTCTGGACTGTTACCCCATCTACACAATAGGAATATAAGCAGTGCCTACTGTGTACAGTGGCATTGGGAGTATAAGAGAGCAGAGCATTTAGAAGAGTGCTCCACACTCATTAAATGCCACCAACTTCAACATGTGTCATGCAGAGGCCAAGGGAGAGCACAGCCTCACAAGTTACCTGCACATGTTCTGCATGGAGAGCATTCAGCTTAGCTTCTAAGACTGTTCTTGCATCTTTCTGGGTCTGCTCTCCTATCCTGATTCCCCAACTGTTACTGTTTACACATTTCCTGACTGCAGTCTTCACCCTAGATCTTGGCTCTAGTCACTTTGGGGTTTCATTATTCTATTGTTATCTACTTTTTATCCATTTTTAAACTGCCCAACAAAGAGCTAATTTTTAAAAAATAAAATGAGAATAAAGCTGTATCTCCTATCTTAAACATATAACATCTGGTTTCCAAAATATTTCCCAGGGATTGGGGGCTCACATTTACTATTACATGTTGTTATTGAATAAATTTATCAAGAAACCTTATTATAATACCTATTCATCTGGATTTACCATTTAATTATTCACTATTTACTTGAGATTAAGCCACGCATACAACTTGTCATCTTTGCTAACATTAACACACTCTCTTTAGTGTATATCCCAAGAATGCATACTGATAAATTTGGACATGTTTATTTGCTACATATCTCTTTCCTTGTCTCAGACAGTGATGTCACAGGCATTTTTAAAACATTTTTCTGTTAAGGGTCTCATTATCTACAAGGCTTCAACTGTTTGTTGTGCTGCTATCTTGAAGAGTGCTATCAGACCCCTTACCCTTCCCAGTGTCTCTGGAACATCCATAATGATTGCTCTGGTGGATATGTAGGGTTTAGAGTAAGAGCATTTACAGTGCTGAGAATCATGATATGAGCTCTAAAGGGAATGGCCAATGTTCTAGGCCAACAACTGATTTTGCAGAAATGAAAACTTAGGACAAGAAAGTAGCCGTATTTGTCCCGTGTCCCACAGCTATCCAGTATTGCAAACTACCTCTTTTCTATTTGCAGGTGACTTTCATGGTCCTTACAGTGATGGCAGGGGGTGTGACAAGGGAGTGAAGTAGGAGTGAGCATCCTGTGCACATGGGACAATTGCTTTCAGAGAGTACAAGTACAGATGGGCCTCATTCGAAGGTTTCTCAGACCAGTGCTTCTCACACTTTAGTATACATCAAGATTATGTTGAGGACTTGCTGAAACACAGACTGCTGGGCCCTGTCCTCGGAATTTCTGATTCCGATACTTATAAAGCCTGAGAATTTGCATTTTTAAAAAGATTTTATTTATTCATTTTTAGAGAGAGGGGAAAGGAAGGAGAAAGAGAGGGAGAGAAACAACAATGTGTGGTTGCCTCTTGCACACCCCCTACTGGGGACCTGGCATGCAACTCAGGCATGTGCCCTGATTGGGAATCATACCAGTGACCCTTTGGTTCACAGTGTGGCACTCAATCCACAGAGCCACACCAGCCAGAGCAGGATTTGCATTTTTAACAAGGAGACCTAGCACCCTGAGGACCAGATTCCTTTAACAAGGAAGCCCTGAGAACCAGAGTTTTAGCCAAGCACACCTAACTCGTGTCCCTTACTCCCAATTGTTACCATTGTTAATCATTATTAATCATTATTAATAATGCTCTCAAATGCAGTGCTCTTCTCAATACACTTGCTTCTATGAAAGGTGGTTCAAAAGGCACCTAACTAAATTTTCTTTCTCTTCACTCCACTGTCACCTTTCTTCACCCATTACCACTGAGGCACCTGTTATGTGTCTAAACGTCAATGGCGCTGTTTGGCACTCGCTCTGCCACATCGGTCACTCTAGGTCATGTACTGTTGGTGGTAGGAATCTCAGCAGGGTCACTTCAGCTTTGTCATGTGGTAGGAGAGATATACAATTGTTTACAGTCCCTGACCTATAGGGGCCCTAAAAATGATGTTCTGCTCTTTTGATAAGTTATTTATTGTGATTAACTCATACATCCCCTAGTTGTGCTCAATATGAAAGGCTCTCTAAGGAGAAATGTTACCTAGAAGCACAGCTTACCCACAGTTGTTGGGACATTAATTGAGAAACTGACACTAAGACTGTTTTCCCCTGATGAGAGCTTCTGGACCTCTCTCTGTTATAGGGTAATGACACAGGTGGAAATTCCTCACCTAAGTGATACAGGTATGGACTTCACACAATGTAAGATGTTCCAGGTTGAAAATAAGGAGCATGTTGCCACCAATATTACATATGGTAATGTATGTGGGATTGTGTTTCCACAAACAGTGAATCATGTCTTTCAATCTGAGCAAGTATTTTATGATTTCTGTTCATAGAAAATATGATGGACACCCTCCAGAGGTGTGAAAGAAATTTTTTTAAAAACTTTTTTATAGTGTTGCTGGAATTATTGCAAAAACATTCAGAGAAGATGAGAAAAGGACAAATTTAGTCCCCTGGGGAGAAAACATGCTGCATTCAAACCCATTGATCAGAAAAATTTGCATTGCTAATCCATAAATACTTAATTAAGGGTCATACTACGTGGATCATTTACTTCTCATGGCGCCTTTATTTCTAACCTTTCCTTATTCGCACATGTCTGTTATTGATCACTTTTCAGCCAACCAAACTGCACGTTACCAAGACTTGGTATTGCAGTGCAGTTGAACAAGCGCATGAGAGCAGTGGACAACATGGGGTCTGCGATGCAGGTGTCCCAGTGACAGCAGGTGGACTTCCTCTGGGCACAGAGCTGCTCTACTCCCCTTCTACCCAAACCAGGACTTTTAGCATGTCACAGTGTATCACTCTGTCATTTTTCAGCCCCTAATTTTTTCCAGCTGTTAGCCAATCAGATTGCTGACACCACTTTCCATGTCTCTTAGAGTGTTATCTAGGGATTCATTATTTAAAAATCCATTTTACCCATGAGCGTGTGTGTACATCCAGAGAATAAAGTTCCCCTTGTGCTGTTGCTATGATGTCAGGGGCAGTTTCTTATTCCCTTCTACAAAGCTTTCCTTCTTCTGATGCAGCAATTAGTTGACTATTAATAAAAAGACATTAGGTTATGCTTATTTATTTTTAAGGAATGACATCATTCCCTGCCTTAATGTCTAGCAATGGAGCAATTCACAGGTCTTTCCATTTATTACATCATGGAAGCCAGTTGAACTTGGCAATTACCTTGCTGTTTTCACAACAGTGTTGAAAAGGGTACTGAAAGGGGGGTCAGTTGCAAGGGTCTGAATAAACATCTATGTGGCTATGTGTCCTCTTATTTTGTTAAGTAAATTTGTAGGCAGTGAAAAGTACCTGAGCAGCCTGGTTCACAATGCAAATATCCTCATTTTATTTCACAGCAAAGCTACAACTCTCAGTCAGTGGTTAGAGTAGACCTGGTAATATCCCATTAGTTGGCTGGCCATCAGAGATTATCAGATAATAAAGGCCTGCTAACTAAAAGCTACAAACCTCTAATTTCTAAGTTGAGCAGTTCTAGGAGTTCTCCAGCTAAAACACTCTCAAGGTTCATAGAAATTTGCAAGTGGAAAGGACTTCAAGGCTCAATTTTAGAGGCAGGGGAATTGAATCCTAAATTACTGAGGAAGTATGATTAATGAGGAACAGTTAGCAAGTGGCAAGACTGGTTTTATTTCTACTCTGTGATAATACCCCTGTCTTAAACATGCCACCTCTTTAGACTAATAAAGATTCTCTTTCCACAAGTGGAACTTAAATATGTTGCTTGAATTTATCTGACTCTTTGTATTGATTTTTAAAGAGCCATTTCTTGTTGCTGGAGTACTCAAGTCATGAGGCTGCTTCTCACATTGAATAACTTTGTACCTATAATTTAAACTTCAGTAACAGGACCATTCAAGCCATTAGTGTCAGTGGCCTATTGAAATGGAATTATTTTACCTCCTTCCTTCCCAAAAGACTGTATTTTAAGGGCAGAGGTTAGTCCTCACCAAAGGGATAATATTTTTTCCTGAACTCTCATTATGGTCAAGCACAAAGCACTGACTTTATTAATAAAGGTTTGATTATGTCAGTCATGAAGAAGATAATCAGATGTATTGCTCAATGATGAAACTGCCAGAGGTCTAACTAATTGAATACAAAGGCATGGCCTTTGACCAAAGCCAGTCAAGGGAAACAACTGTTTCACAACCATGGCTCCTGCTCATGATAAGGTCTGGCCATGATGATGACAAGACCCACTGACTTTATCAACATGTACATGTCCTTAGATCAAGGTTCTGATGGAAAACACTGGCAGAACTACATACCCAGTGTTGCAACTCTAGGGGAGGAAGAAATTTTCCTCCACCCTCTTAGGGTTCCTGGCCAGCTCTGAAAATGACCATATTTTTTGGACTATAAGATGCACTCGCCCCAAATTTGGGAGGAAAGGGGGGTAAGTCTTGTAGTCTGAATGTAGCTTACCTGGCTCACTGTGGGAAGTGGGGGTGGTGATGGAGTAGGGTCACAAGAGGCAGGAGCAGGGTGGCTGCTCAGTGCAGGAAGCCAGCATCAGCAGGAGTGAGGCGATGCTGCAGGCCCTGGGCTGGGAGGAGGGGGTATGCCAGCAGTGCGAAGCAAGGGAGGCAGGAGAGTCCCCGCTGTGGCATACTATAGTGCTAGAGAGGAGGGAACAGGCAGTGCAGACACATTAGAAGAAAGCCTGTGGTGCCTGTAAGTGCCTCCATCATGTGACTGGTGTGTCCCCCATTAACATTAACAGGCAAATTCCACTGCAGGGTCTCCTGTCAATGTGGCTCTGCAGCTTTTGCAAAACTACAACTCCCATCATGCTTGGATAGGTTGGGATGATGGGAGCTGTAATTTGGCAACAGCTGCAGAGCCACACAGGTTATGCAAAACTGCTGTCCCCATACAAGAGTGTTGCACAACCTGTGGCCCTCCAGCAGCAGATCTCCCCCATAACAGTGTCAGAAGCAGATCTTCCCATAACAGTGCATCATTCATTGATGTTCTAGGCTATGGTGCCCCCATTACTATGAAGGATACAGTGCTGATAATTCTGTCATTACTGTATTTTGTTGTAGAAAGGTATGATAGCATACCGTAGTCTATTGCGGAATCTACCGTAATTATGGAAAGATGTCAAAGCAGGAAAAGATCTCATATAAAATCCCTTTTAAACTGAAGGTAGTGAAGTATGCCAAAGAACATGGGAATAGAGCAGCAGAGAGACACTTTGGGCCACCTCCAACTGAAAAAATGATACAGAAATGGAGGAAAAGGGAGGATCAACTGCAAAAAATGGACAAAACAAAACAATGTTTTCGTGGGCATGCTGCAAAATGGCCACAGTTAGAAGTAGATATGAAAGAGTGGATCACACGTCCCAGGAACAATGGCTTTTCATATCTACAAAAATGATCATATATGAAGCCAAATGTCTTACTGCAGAGAAAGGCATTGAGGACTTCTGGATCACAATCATGGTGCCAGAGATTTATGAAGAGATGTGGCCTTGCTCTGCACACCAAAACTAGGATTGCACAAAAAATGCCTATAGAATATGAATCCAAGATTGTGTCTTTTCACAAACTTGTACTAAATGCAAGAAAGAAAAATAGATTTGAAATGAGCCAGATTGGGAACATGGATGAAGTCCCATTCATCTTTAATGTTCCATTAAACAAGACTGTTGATGTAAAAGGTACCAAAACAATAACTGTGAAAACCTCAGGGCACGATAAAACCCATTACACAGTTGTGTTATCCTGATGTGCAGATGGCACCAACTGCCACCAATACTGATTTTCAAGAGAAAAAAAACCTGCCAAAACAGTCAATCCCAAGAGGAGTTATTGTTCATGTTCATGACAAAGGATGGATGGACAAAAATGGCATGAAGATAGGGATAGATAAAGTGTGGTCCAAATGTCCTGGAGGGCTTCTGGAAAATCCTGCTCTATTAGTGCTTGACCAGTTTAGGGCACATGTCACTGAAGCCACAGAAAAGAGATTTAAGGAAGAGAAAACCCATCTAGCCATAATTCCTGGGGGCTTACCAACCAGTCGCAACCTTTGGACATTTCCATCAACAATCCATTTAAAGTTTTCATGAGAGAAGAGTGGAACAAATGAATGGCTGCTGGAGATCATGATCTGACACCAACTGGATGAATGAAGAGGCCCGCTATTACCCAAGTTTATGAGTGGGTGAAAACCCCGTGGCAGTCAGTTAAGGATGAAACTGTTGTGAGGTTCTTCAAAAAGTGTGGCATCAGCAATGCCTTAGATGACTCTGAAGATGACATCCTCTATGAGCAGAGTGAAGACAGTGATACTAGTGATTCTGAGGAACCAAGCTTCATAAATGTGGACAGTAGTGACGAGGAGTTCTTGGGGTTCCCTGATGAATAGGGGAGTTTCTGTACTTAAAGCTTAAAGTCAGCAATAATTGTTGTTAATGCTGATGTTGAGTTCTGTTTACAAATACTTTGGTGAAATATTATGTTATTTATGTTATTGAATATTTTATCACGTTTTTTGCTTCAAAATTTTTTCCCTATTTTCCTCCTCTAAAACCTAGGTGCATCTTATGGACTGGTGTGTCTTATAGTCCAAAAAATACGGTTCACTGACAGAGAGCAATTGATGGGGAGCAAGCAAGCATGCTTTATTAAATATTTACACATACATGGGAGCCTTCACAAGATAATGAAGGTCTAAAGAAGTAATCAAAGCAGGAAGCTTTTATATCTTTTAGGCAAAGAAATAATATATTTGTGAAGAATTGACAAGACAAAGGGGTTTGAGCTAGGTACAGTGTAGTTAACGGTGAAGAAGAGTTGTTTATCAAGATATGTTTGTACAGTCTTCTCAGCCCCAAATTCCCTGTATCTGGTGATAAGAATGCCTTCTTTTCTCCTGGCACAAGGTGGCTACTTCTCACATGGAGGTCTTCTGTCTCAGGGAAGAAAAACCTCTGCGGTTTTCTGAAATTCCTTTAGTTTAAGATTTTTAACACACCAAGGTGCCTTATCTGGGGTAGCATGTCTGGAACCCCATCACAAGCAATTATGTACCATGAACATGCCTAGAAGATTGTCATCCATTCCAATAACCTACCTGTTTCATAGGTTTAAGGAGTTTAGAGTACTTTTATTTGTTTTGGGACAGAAGAAGATAAGTATAAGGTGATATACAACCCAGAAGTATCACTTTTTCATGGAATATTTTTACTTTTTGCTTTACAGTGATTGCTCCATCCACAGGAGAGTAAGCACAGCACCTTACACGCAGTGGACCCTCCAATGTTTGGCAACAGAAGTATTAAAAAATTCAAATGGATTGTATTGCTCAGCCCAAAGCCCCAGGCAGAAAGCTCATCTATGATAAAATACAGTCATTTGGAACAAGATAGTGGGGACAGAAACACAAACTCTCTACGTACCCACCAGCCCCACGAGCACCACCGTACACTTCACCCTAGGGTCCTCAAAGTTTCTACGCTGCATACATGGCCACTGACACACCACATGCTATGTCTGAATGTTTGCTTCCTCCAAAAACATCATAGGTTGAAACCTAACCCTCAGGGAGATGGTATTAGGCGTTTGAGAAGTGATGAGTTCTCGAGGGTAGAATCAGACAAAGGTCCTCACCCTACCATACTGGAACCCTAATCTTAGACTTCCAAGCTTCAGAACTGTGAGAAATTAATTTCTATTGTGTATAAGCTGACCAGCCTGTACTGTTTTATTATTGCAGGCTGAGTGGACTAAGACACCATACATTGTACTCTATGTGGACCTACTAGAACTTTGATATGAAAGAGAGGTCTGAGGAGAGCCCATATCAACAGGGCTAAGCACTTATTCAAATGATAGAATCTTGGGCTCCAGCCAAGATATTCTGAATCAGAATCTGCATTTTAACAAGCTCACCAGGTGATTCTTATGCAAGTTAAAGTTTGAGAAGTACTCTTTTAGGTGAATGATTCTCAAACTTCAACAAATGTGGACTAATGGGGAGTTTTAGAAAAGCCTGTGCTCCATCCCTGAGTGTTCAGATTGAATTGCCATGAGGATGCACCCTGGGACTCAGGATTCTCATGTGCAGCCAAGTTATTGAATCTGTGCTCTAGACCAGTGTTTCTCAAGCTTCCTCGGTAAAAAACACCTGGAGGTAACTTAAAATTTCAAATTCTCAGGCTTAATTCTGAAGTCACAATTGCAGTATCTCCAAGGGCCACATCTTGGAAGCTTATGTTTATAGGTGCCCTAGGTGAAACCGACCATCAGGAACCTTTGGTGGAGAGTGCTTCAGAGTAGTTTGAATACACAGAGCCTGAGAAAGAAGTAGTATCTTTCAAAAGAATGAATTCTGGGCTCTTCTCAGGAGTGGCATTACTTCCTGCATTTATTAGACAGCTCATTCACAAGGCATAATTATGAATGTACTATGCTTGGTTCGCTAAAGAAGTGCTTTGACTATTAACCTCTATGCTTTAGAGCAGGATCTTTAAAGTCGTTATTTTTCATTCAACAAATATGTGTCAAAGGTTATATTAACTAGACAATGTTCTAAACACTGAGAGTAGAGCTAAACAAATTCTCTACTCCAATGACATTTTTACTCAAGTGAAGAAATACATATTGAAAAAATAGTAAAGGATGGCTTTGGTGATACAGACTATGCAGATAAAAATGTAATATAATAGAAAGTGGGAGCTGGGTGTGGGTGAGAAGCAGTCTGCTTTGGAAAGGTTAATGGAACAGCTTTCTGTGAGGTGAGATTTAAAATATAAGAACCTCCAAATAAATAAATAAATAAATAAAACTGGCAAGGAGAAGTGTGTTCCAGACAGAGGAAACAATAAGACCAAATGACTGAGCTGGAGCAAGCTCAGGATGCTCCAAGACCTGGTCATTGCAGCCATCCCAGCATGAGCAATGAGCACAGGAGTGGTTTGGAAGGAGACTGCAGAGATAGCCAGTCCTTGTCAGCTGGGCTCATGGATTAGGTTTCACTCTAAGAACAATGGCAGGTCATTAGAAGGTTTTTACAGGGAGGTGATAGGATTTGGAGGCTCTTTGGAA
This sequence comes from Trachops cirrhosus, assembly GCA_028533065.1. Taxonomy (NCBI): domain Eukaryota; kingdom Metazoa; phylum Chordata; class Mammalia; order Chiroptera; family Phyllostomidae; genus Trachops; species Trachops cirrhosus. Next base: position 58,537,979 of record CM052545.1, on the reverse strand, counting down.
GATGGATTGTCATGACAAAAGTGGGACCTGAAAGTCCAAGCAGGCATTTACTGTTGTTGTCCAGGTGAGAGAAGATGGAGGCTCAGGTGGGAGGAGCAGGTATGGAGAAAAGTGCATGCGTCCCCCACTGTATGCTCCATTGACATATTGCTATGAGTTGGTTTACTTCCCATTTCACAAAAAGACATTTTTTCCTGTGTGGTTATGCTTTACTCATTTTGTAGAAGTCTTATTTTTGTCTTTGCTCATTAGGCCAAAAGACAGGAATTCACTGTAATATGGGTGTGAGACCAGGGAGGTTCTGTCCACTCACTCTGGCTTAGTTAAAGATTTTCATTCATAAATCTCTGGAGTATTTGCTTGTTCTGATTTTTTTCTAGCTTAGATTTTCAAGCTCCTCTAATGCTTTTTGTCAATTGTGCAATGCTTTCCATATGAGTGGAAGGAGAACTCATACCATTTTGAGTGGTCAGGTGCCTTTAAATGATTTACAATGCGGGGAGATATTTAACTCTTTGGCAAGGGGATTTGGAGAACATGTTATTTCCAGCTGTGGGTTAGTTAGATCCATATTGGGAAGGAGAAATTCTTAGCATCAAAAATAACATAGAATACATCAGGTGTTTTTAAAAAGCTGCAACAAATATTGCAGCCAAGAAGAATCTTTCATTGTTCCCTCATGATGCCATACTTCTTCCTCAGTGAAAATGGATACTACACATCATGCTTCTGAAAGGACTCTTGGATTCATTCCAGTCATCTAGGATGGAAAATGGACTTTTGAGAACATTAAAAGCAGGAAACTGGAGCAAGAGAGTGTGGGCACTTGCAAAGGTGCTAAAGATGAACAGGACTGAACTTTGTAAAGAAACAAGTCTGGGGTAGGTGGTAGAAAATTCCATTCCGGAAGAACAGGGATTGGGAGGAGGACTTGAGAAGTAATAAACCATTACATTGATAGTTCTAACTGAAGAAGAGGAAAAAAAATAAAGCAAGACTATGTCATCATAACTCAAGTAAAATAGTTGCTTTTGGGACCTGCACAAGTTATCAGTTCACAATTGGTTGGTTATATACTCAACATGATTATAACTGGGTTGTAAGAGTAGATGCCTGGAGTTTAAAGTTGACCTCCAGGAGGACAGTCAGACAACGCTTTCCTTTGTGTTGCCTTTAGAGAGAGGACATGGGAGTGATTGGATCATGGACCATTTTAGAATAAAGACTGAATTAAGTTTGCTGGGCTTCGATCCAATTAATAGCAAAGCAATTCAACATAACTGACCCCAGAATAGTTGATTTGGTGACACATGGATAGAGCTTTGACAGCTTAGCAGTGAGATCAGGGAAGGAAATTAATATGTGATTTAAGTAAACTCAGGCACCTGGTGGTTTAATAGACTTAGACACTTTCATCTTTTGTTATTGGATTGAATCTGGCCCAGTTGGGAGTTATTGAAAAATTGATTGCAATAAACTGGCCTCCATGTTATGCCACTTTGGGCTCAAAGCTCTTCCTGGATCACCTAAGGGAAATGATGCAACAGCAGCACTGGCACACACTCGTGTATTTAACTTACACAGACCAACCTTGTGTTTCTTCCTAGGAGGTGGCTGCAAGGTACGATAAATGGTGAAAAGTTTTGGAACCAAAGGTAAGACTTAAAAATGACAGAAAGACCTGTGTTGGACATAGCTCAAGAAATACACTTTTAATTAAAGCAAAAAAAAAAAATTGGTCTTAAGCTGATTTCTTCTAGGTTCTGCTCCTACGTTTGATCCAATATTTTCACGGCAGAAATAAGGACTTAGGTATATTTGCTTAGCTCTGCCTCACATGCTCATTCATTTTTTGCTCTTTGGACTTTGCTATTTCACCCTCTCCTTCCACTACTCCATGTTTGCATGTATGTGGTGTGTGTGTCATGTCATGATGTATCTAAAAGAGAGGGCCTGAAATTTTACTAGCTTTTTAAATGTAGCTATAATACATGAATAAAATGTTAAACCATCTGGAAGTAAATAAAGTAAAAGAATATTTGAAATTTAAATGGGCTTACCACATTGCCTTACAAAAAGTCTGTACCAATTTATACTTCCACAACAGTATAGGAGAGGGTCCTTTCTTTTTAGTATCTTTGCTGAGAATTGTTTTAACAACTTAGTGTGTCTCAGACTAAATACAGAGGTATTTGAATGTGTTTTTGTTTCTTGTTTGTTTCACAACATGGGATAACTCAGTGTTCTCCAGGTCCACTTTTCTCCCTTCTGGTCTCTCCCAAGTGGCCTGCTCACAGTCACTGCTTGGTGTTCCTAGCTGGTATCTTCTCACCTTTCAAGCCATTGCTCAAAAGAAGCTTCTCCTGACAGAACTTTTCTCTCCACTGTTTGAAAGAGAAACCCAATTTGCTCTGAAGTAACTGTCTATAGTTCTCTACTTATTTCCCTCAAAGAATTTATCATAATCTAAATACTCTTCTTTGGGTATTCATTTATTTGTTTTCTGTCTTTTTCCATTAGTTCTTTGATATCTGAGACCTGTGCATCTTTTACTGCACTCTTTCCCACCTGGCCCAATAACTGGCAAAGAATAACATTGAATGTGTTGAATTTATGGTGGGCTGCAACTCCATTCTATTCTCAGAGGTTGCGGGGAAGGAAAGGGAGGTAGACGGATGTGGCAGCTCTGAAGACTCCCACTAACATTGCAACTTCATCCCTTCTCCTTTTCTGGAGATAAACATAATGTTTCCCCATAAAAACAGGTGCTTTAAAATTTCCTCTTCTTATTCTCTTTTTATTGAAATTTGGGAAAATTTATTACATTTGAGACTCATACTTTTTCCTATTTAGTTCAATGCATCTTCCAAATTAGAATTTGTACCATAGATAATTTGCTTGTTTTTAAGGGGAAAAAAACTGTATTACTTTATCAGACTTTTGTGCATTCTCTACCACCTAAGGAAAAGCAGGGAAAATTCATGACAACTTGATAAGGCAGGAGTTTTTCTTGATGCGGATTTTTATCCTGATCACATGTGCATTGTAGAACATTTAGACAAATTCTGAAGAGTATAAAGAAATAAATGTAATCCTTACATTACCTTTTATTACCAAAATATACAATTTGTCTTAAGCCAGACTTCTCTAAAAGCAGACACGGAGGTAAGGATGAGAATGTAGGTAGTATTTTGGAAGTAATCTCAGGAAGCACTTGTGGAAGAGTGGAGAAGTACAAGGAGGAAGGGAAGAAAAGCAGCACAGGCTGTTTGAAAGAGCAGGTTGCCATCTTGGCCAAGGGGAGCTCAGTCCTTCTGGGTACATCTGTGAGACCATGTAATGCATGCTTCTGTGTTGTTCCACCTGAGAAACAAGTAAATTTGTGTATTTGTATTCTATTTCCAGTCCATGATTGATGAGGGATGCTTCTAGGGGTATTAACTCCCTGTGCCCCAACTTTTGCCTTCTGGGTTATGCTTTAAGAACAGCCAGAGCAAGCTAACATGACCAGAGAAAGCTTTTAGGCAAAGAGTTGTGGGTACTTAAAATATGAAGCCAGTGTGTGACAAAGACCTAGGCAGAGCATCGATAGCATTGCTGTGCAGTCATTAGAGGAACCAAAGGTAAGACTTAAAAATGACAGAATCTGCCCCAAGTGGACCCAGTCTATACCAAGTTTTATCCTCTCTCACAAACAGGCAGTGCTTAACAAGTAGGTCATTCACAGAAATAATAGTTTTAAAAAAATCAAATTCAAGACTGAGCATACAAAAATCATCATTAATGAATGTGGCAGTGAGCCAAAACTTCAAACATGCCTGTGCTGATCAGCTTGGTCTCCTGTATTCCTACATCTACCATGAAGAGAATATGCCCCCAGGTAGTTGATCTAAGGAAGGTGTGAAGTGAGTCAGACCTGAATCCAACCTGAATTCGGAAGCCCAGCCCAGCCCAATACCATCTAAAGTGGAGTCACCTTGATTTGTAGACTTGAAAGCAAGAATAAATAAATGCATACTGTCGTAAGTCATTGCTCTGCAGAGTTCCCTGTTCTGTAGCATTCTCACAACAGCTGACTGATACAGTACTCACTGATACAGCTGATATAGTTTAAAAACTAAATACACACATATGTAATTATGATCATTACAGATCATTTTTAAAAGAAAGAGAAAATAAACTAGAGAACTTGTAAATTATAAATTTTATCACTAAAATTAAAAGCTCAGTTATAGGGATTAAATATCATGAAAGCAGATAAAGAAAGATAAATTCATGAGTTAATAAATTGAACCAAAAACTTTTTTCAATTACTTTCTTTTATTCTGTGAGATTTCAGTAAAGTAAATAGGTATGTGCATGATATATGTTAATTTAGAGATGATGGAAATGAAAACCAAAGGAGAGGCTTCTGGGGAAACTCCTACTACTTTTAGAAGATCTTCGGGGCAGAGGCTGATTTCTCTTGAGTTCCTGACACTCCTGACAGTAGGCTGAATGCATACTGGCCTAATGTTCAAATTAGTTTCTTGAAGATGGACAGTCTGTTTGGAATAGGACATTCACCTGTTTGGTTTTAGGGTACAAGTCAATGTCATAGAAACAAGGCTGAGTAGGGAGTCCAGGCACTGTGCTCACTGTTCCCACCAGGGGGTACAGAAAACCTGCCTCAGTGCTGGTGTGAATGTCACAAATGGGCAGGACAAAGCCGGTGGGCACACATTTTTGCTCTGGATTTTGGGACAAGGACAGGTGTGTTTTGGCCATGTAGATGGGCAGATTCCCAAAGCCCTGCTTTGTGTAGATTCCACCTTGTGCTGAGCTTCAGGGAGCAACTCAATGTCATCTGCCCCGTAGATCTGCATGATGATCCTGATTTTATCCTCAACTGGAAGCTTGAGGTCATAGAGGAGCCAGAAGCTGCTGGTTGCCTGAGCTGCTCTCCGGACAGCCTGAGCAGGGCTAGGGTGCCCTTGCCCCCTTCTGCCTAGTGAGTACATTTTACAGCGTCAAAAGCCCCATGTTCTTTGGCAAGGTGGCTGACAAAGTCCAGCTCAGTCTCGAATGCATTCACAGCCACCACTACTGGAACTCCAAACATTCTGGCATTTTCAATTTATTTCTTCAAGTTACTAAAGCCTTTTTTAACCAACTCCAGGCCCTCCTCTATGTAAGCCTTGGGGAGAGGCAGTCCAGCAGTTACCATGGGGCTGCCTCCATGCAGCCCTGACAGTGACAACAAGCACCACCATGTGAGGGCAGAGAGCAATGTTAAAAAACGTTTTCATTCCAATGTGGGCTCCTAATCCTGCTTCAGTTACTACAAATCCTTCGGGGCCAACAAGCTTGAGCACAATCTGGTCTGCAGTGATAGAGGAATTCCCATGCATGATATTAGCGAACAGCCCAGTGTGAACAAACACTGGAGTGCCCTCGAATGTCTGCATGAGATTGGGCTTGATTGCCTCCTTCGTGAGCATGGTCAACATACCACTCACCCCCAGATCTTCAGTACTGATGGGCTCCCCTTTCTTGCTGGATGCCACCACCATTTTGCTCAGTCTCTCTCTTATGTCTTCTAGGGAACTGGTCAGAGCCAGGACAGCCATGATTTCACTGGCCACGTAGATATCAAACTGGGCCATCTGTGTGTGCCCTTTCTCTGTTGGAGCCTGTCCAATGTGATCTTCCTCAGGAATCAATCGTTGGTATCCAGCACTCTTTGCCAGGTTATAGATTCTATCAATATCCAGTCTAGCAAATCTGTTTATCTCTTCACCTATCAATGTGATAGGGTCGGTCTTTTCAACACCTAGTCTCCATAACCTTCAGATTTGGTTATCAGACAACTTTCTCACTCCACTTACTGATGGTACCAAATGATTAAAGAGAGCCTTGTCAGTCTGAGTCAGTTCATGGAATATCCGGGCATCAATGGTGGCAGCCACGAGGTTATTAGCTACAGTGATGGCGCGGATGTCACCAGTGAGGTGCAGATTAAACTCTTCCATAGGAATGACTTGTGAGTAGCCACCACCTGCAGCGCCACCTTTTATTTCAAAGGTGGGGTCCTGAGAAGGCTGGCGTATACATGCAAAGACATTCTGGTGGAGGTGGGCTCCAACAGCTTGCACCAGCCCGATTGTGGTCATGCTCTTCTCCTCCCCCAGGGGAGTTGGAGTTATTCCAGCTACCACCACATGTTTTCCATTGGGTTGTAGCTTCAGGCATTTCAGCACGGACAATAAAACTTTGGCCTTTGTTTCCCTATACAGTTCCACCTCTTCAGAGAACAGACCAATTTCTTGAACCAGTGTACCAATGGACTTTGGCTTGTGGGATTGTGATATGTCAATGTCACTGGGAACAGGTGTCTTGAGGTTAAGCTTGGTATACTGAATCGGCCAGTTTCCTGGCTTAAATTTCTTCAGGAAACACTTTGCACTCTCTACTGTGCTCTCCATTAGCATGGCCATGGTCATGGGCCCAACACCACCAGGAACAGGAGTGATGAAGCCCACACTCTTCTTTGCCTCACTGTATGCCACATCACCCACAATCTTTTTCCCACTTGGTTTAGTATTGTCTGGGACATAATTGATTCCATAGTTAATGAAGATTGCCCCAGGTTTGATCCACTCCCCTTTCACCATTTCAGGCTAACCAGTTGCGACCACCAGGATATCTCCTTTACTTACCTCCTCATCCAGGTTGGCAGTCTTGGAGTGGTGGGTAGTCACTTTGGTATGGTTCCACAGAAGCAGGTCATGCATGGGGTGCCAACTATTTTGCTGCGCCTGACCACCACAGTGTGCCTGCCTGCAATCTGCACCCCTGTCCCTTTGATGAGTTCCAAGCATCCTTTAGGTATACAAGGGATGACACAGCCATTTAGGTCATCTCTAGCAAGTTTTCCAGCACTGATGTTAATCAATCCATCCACATCCTTCTCCAGTGCAATAGTGTTGACCACTGTTTCTATGTTAATGGGATTTTCTGAATCTAAAGGTAGCTGCACTATGGACCCATGTACAGTGAAGTCTTCATTCAAAGATGTAATGTACTTTAACACCTCAGATTCTGTGGCAGTTCTTGGTAACTTAATGTGAGTGGATTTGATCCCAATCTCCTCTGTAGCCTTCAGCTTCACATTTATATAAAGAATGGAATCACCTCTGTCGACAACCTGTAATATTGCCAGGCTTAGTGTGAAACCAGGTAATTGCTCCTTTATCTCAGTGACCTGGTTCTTTAGTCACTACCTTATTTGCATGGAGACCTCCTTCCTGTTCAAGATTTCCACCGGTGCCATGACCTTTACTAGTCTGTTACCCACGATCGATACTGCCAAAATCGATGTTTGCCTATCTTTACTGTCATGTGGGACCTGAACCAAAAACTTGATCTAATAATTTAGCACAAAGATAGAAAAAGATAATTATGAAATAAAAATTAAAACATGTTAAAGAGATCAAAGAATGGGGAGAAAGAAATAATGAAAGTGGCAACAGAAAAAAAAAAAGCAAGAAGTAAAAGCTCATCAGATTGTTCAGTAGGACTAAATGAAAAGGGGCTATTACGTAGATATGTTATGGCAAAATTTCATTAGAATAAGAATTTGGAAGAGAGAGGGGCATGGGGAAAGGATACCTACAAGGTACATTATATTAATGAATAACAAGATTCTCATAAGCAACAGTAGATTTTAAAAAATTAATTAAAAAAAAAGCTTTAGTAAACTAAGACTAGAGGATAACTTTATTAATTCACAACTTTCTTAACCTCTAGAAAACTATATCAAATATTATACTTAATGGTAAAACACTTAAATTATTCCTTTTATAGTTTTAAATTTCAAAAATATCACATATATGTTTTCATTCTAAATTGATATAGATCTATATAAACATTTTGAATCACTGCATGGTATTTCATTATATGCATGGATATATTCTAAATTACTTAATCAGTCCCTCTTTAATGAGGATTGATTGTTTCTTATTTATAATCAATAAAGTCTAGTTCAGTGAATGTTGTAGTTGAAATTTCTCACATCCCCTCGAATTGAATATCATCAATATCTTTAAACTTGACTACATTAATGATTGAAAAATAAATATTGTAGGGTTTTTAAAGTATTCTTTAAAAATTGCTAGTAAAGCTAAAAATTATCCTGTGTTTATTCATTTAACAAATAGTGCCAGCTCTCTGCCAGGTCTGCTCTATGAACTTGACACACATCCACTGCTGCATCAAACAGATGTGGTTTGCTGCCCTTGGGTTTTCTGTGTATTTCATCTTTTATGAGCAGCTCACTAATCTACTGAACTGTTCAACTTGTCCCTTTTGTTTTTTAGAAACTTTTATGCATTAGAATTTTTAAATTACTTAAATTACATTATTGTTTAATGCCATAATTACAACCAATTTAATACCTGTCTATATTTTAGCTCTTGTAGGGTTTTTGTGGTTTTTTGTTTTGTTTTTTTTTGCAGCCCCAGAAGGTGCACCTTTCAATGTTTCCCTGTATTTTTATTCCTACAGATCTGAGGATTACAGGAATACTCATCCATATTCTCTTCTCATGTACTTATAATTATTACACTTTTAACTTAAAAACTTACCAAATAATACACAAAACAGACTTTCTCTCTGGCTGGCCTGACCTAAGAATCATGTGTACCATGAATAATGTTGACTGCATTGTTTGGTAACAAAAGTGTGCTTTTTTACCTATTAAAGGGTATGTGTTATTCCTGCATCAAACTCTCCCTGTATCAAAACATGGTGATGTCAGCAGAATTGCTTCAAATAACCTAAGTCAAAATGTTCTTGAAAGCAGAATCACTGCCTTCAGAATAAGGTCTAAATTCTTAAGGGACCCCTTAGCCCTGCATCAATTCCACTGCAGCTCCCTGGACAGGGCATGCCCTCTCCCCTGCACCCTTCAGCAGGCATTGCTCCTGCGTGCCCTGGGTTTCTTCTCTATCTTCACTTAACTGACTCCCACAACACTTCAGACCACAGCTTCAAAGTTGTCTAGTTGGAAGGAAGCTGGCAGTCAGTTAATAAATATTTATTGGACCAACTAGTAAATGCCAGTTCTTCTTTGATCACCCTCTCCCCTCATTTCCTCAGCCAAGGGTGGTGAGGTACCACTCTATGTATGGTCATATTACCCATCACACCATATTATAATGGCCTCAGTACTTCACTGTAACAACTACAAGGGAGTATGGACCTTGTCTTGTTCACAAGGGTATCCCCAGCCACTCACATATAAATCAAAGTGGATATGAACCAAACATTAAACCAATAAGGACCAGGAGGAAAATGTGACACAGTTTAATTTACTGGAAAATCAACAGATCAAGAGAAAATGTACCCATCCTCCAGAGACCTGTGCTATGTTTGACTTAGAATTCTAACACAGGCTTTGAAGTCAGAAAAACTTATTTAAACTCATGGTAACATTGGGTTCTACCTCTATGACCTTGAACAAACAATTTTTCTCAACTCCAGTTTCCTTATCTATTAATTGACATAATGCCTACACTCCTCATGTCTTAAGATAACATTTCTTGAGCTCTTTTATGTGCCACCCATTGAGATTACTTTATTAATTATGTTACCTAGTTTAATCTTCCTGCCTTATGGTTCAGATATTATTGTTGTCCACACCAATAAATTGAAAAATCCAAGGACATTGAGTCCAGATGAGGACAGTGGGTAGGCTTACTGAGAGTAGTAAGAGTGATTAGAGGTAATTTGGTTTACTCTAAAAGTTTAAAAGGTTAAATGAGTTAACCAAGTTCACACATCTCGAAAAAAAACAAAGCCATGATTCTGACCCAGGACAGCCCAAAACCTGAGCACATCACTGAATCATTGTTTAAGATTTATTCAATTAGGACAAGGGAGTTGTAAGTGGATGGGCTTTGTAAACTGTCAAGCACAGGGGGAAACCTGGTCATGAGGAGCAACTCATCTGTAGGTCAAAGAAGGCAGCAGCAGTATCTGAATGTGAGTTTGCCTTTAGGGAGGAATGAATGCCTGGGATTTCAGATCTGATCCAAGTTCAATGTGTCTAGCCCAAGGTTATTTTTGATTCAAGGCCACTCTGTGCTGGTTTCTATCAACACTGAAATAAACACCACTTTGTAATCTGCACCGTTTATTAACGATGTGACTCACTTAATGAGGGCTTTGCTGACTCACATCAATCTTCCTTCTAGAAGAGACCCATCAAGGAGTTGTGGGCAGCTGCCAGCCTGGGTCTCCCCTGTGTTCACATTTGGCAAAAACCAGCCTCTTTGCAAGCATCTCCTCCCTCCAGCAGAGGGAAAGGCATGAACCCTCAAGACTCAGGATGGGCACAAAAACACACATGAGTTTTAAGAACTATTTTATTGGCTTTCTCTGGACATTATTATTTTATTTATTTTTATTTTATTTTATTTTATTTTATTTTATTTTATTTTTTATTTATTTGTTTCAGGCAACCAAACAGCCATGGATGAAGTCCTCTAACAACCTGATCATAAAATATTCTCCAAGTGGGCAAAGGCACTAATCAAAATTGTGAAAGATCTGAATAAGGAAAGAGCAAAATGAGATATGGAAGATTTTCTATTGCACAGTTTCTCTGATTTTGCACCCCAGGCTGACTCTGCCATAATGATAACATGTGAATTAGCATTGTCATTATGGAATGGTCATGTAAGAAGGTAGCATGGTTTCCCCAGATTCTGTTAATCTGTGATTCTGCCTGTGTATAACAAAACACTGACCATTTTTTCCTCAGGAACTGCTTTTTGTTTGCTGTGAAAATAAGAGCCTTTACCCAATCTACTAGCTCTTAGGTCTAATTATTTACACTGTCCATATAGAGTTTTGGGAAAGCAGTTCAGGCCAAACCAGTCAGGACAGCCCATGCTCTTTGTTTTACATGGAGATGCCAGCTGCACCTCCCTCCTTCCCACCCTGTGAGTAGCACATCAAGTTTGAGAGCTTCTGGATACTGGTACCATCTTGAAGACCCACTCCCCTCCCCTTCTCACCATTGCAGTCCTGACTGAACTGAGGAAGAGAACCCCAAAGCAGGGAAGAAATCTTTCTAAGTATGGCATCAATGGGAGGGTGCTACTGAACTGTGAGGATATAAACTACACAGAACACGAAGGTGAAAGATAAGGACAGCCAGGGCAGAGTGGTAGCTCAAAACTTTTTCGGAAGGCAGTTTGGGCCTCAGAAGATACATGTAGGGAAAGCCTGGTTGCTCTTGTGTTATTTTGGCTGTTTCTAGGTTGAGGGAAGTTGCAAGTGAGGAAATGCTGAAAGGCTCAAAGGGAATGCTCCATGCAAGGAACTCTCCTTGGCCACGGTGGACCGCTGGGATAGAAGGCTTCCATGCAGTGCAGAGTGTGAGAATTTCCATAAGCAGCCACATCATCGCCCCACATGATGGTGGCAGTCCCTGGAGAGCAGTCATGTGGAATTCACAGTTGGTTTCACCAGAACCCCTGGGCATGAAGCCAGAAGCCAGAAGCCAGCCAAGGCAATGAAAATAGTATGGCTGGTCTCTCCAACTGCATTGTACCAAGCAGGGCCCACCCCCCACTACCACATAGCAACTGGTCAGGTATAGAGAAGAAAGGCTGCGAGGAGTTACCCTGCCGTATCGTGGTGTCTGAAGCATTGCCCACCCCCATTGGGCTGTTTGGCTTCTGAGCTGGTGACTAGCCACCCAGGTTAAGATTGAAGAGGAAGACCCTGTGGGAAGGAAGGAAACAAATGGAAGACCTGGACAGTATCCAAACAGAATGAAAAGAAGAAAAAAGCAGTATTGCACTCCGAAGATGGTGGAAGAATTAGGGGGCATCATAGCAGACAAAATACAGGTGTGTTGCCACCTCTTGCATTTCTCAGCAGTGCCCCTCAAGAGAGAGATGAACTTTAGCTCCCAGCTAGCCAGCCCGGCAGCCAGGTGGAAAGGAACACAGCTCTTCCAGGAGAGACGTTTTCTTCCCATGGTCTTCAGTCTAGGTTGATTAAGAGTTTGTTAGTGTGAAGCCTTGCAGGGGTGAAAACAGAACAATGTCTCCTAAACTCTGAGCTGAAGCAGTTTTAAATAGTGACTCAAATCTCTGGACTTAGAAATAGGTAAAATCCACCTTCATATCACTTTAGAAACATGTTCTGTTAAGGGTTCCCTGCCAGAGGACATGTCCCAGGCTAGTGCGAATAGTCAGGTTCCCCAGGAGAATCACTGAAGCCTGTTGAGAGGAGGTCTGGGCAGAGCACAGAAGCAATTAAACAAAATACCTCGCTTGAAATGGTAATGACACAAGAGCTTTAGCAGTGGTTGCTTATACATGGAATAGATGAGAAGCAGATAAACAGCACAGCTACTAACATTCTGAGGAAATTGCCTTCAACAGTATTGCTAGCTAGACTGCACTGCCTAAGAAACTCCCAGCCCTCAGCCCCACACCACAGGAAGAAGACCAAAAGGATACACAGTGCCCATGGACAGCAACCTCTCCAAAGTCCACCTCAGCTGTGACCCCAGGGACAATGAGCAGAGAGCAGGACTGAGGCTATGAGATGGGACACCCAGCATCCCAGCTCACTTATAGAAGCTGACTCTGCTATTTCTTTTTAGTGACTTGGGTCATTTTAATAGATTGAACAGGGCCAGGGAGAGAGAGAACTACAAACACACAGTAGTCACTGGTCAGTAACTGTGCTGTGCTTCCAATTCTCCTGTCTTATTTTCCTCTCTAAAAATGCATTCATTTGGTTTTCACATTACTTTTTCACTGATGTAGCTTAGGTATAGGGGGACAGAGCCCTTCGGTTTTAGGTTATAACATAGCTGTGGGAGCTATTCCAGACTTAATAGTCAGGGTTGTACCTTATCCAGGGGTCATGGAGTCTGGGTTGGATGTACTAGCAAGGTAGGACCTGGGACTGCCTCCCTACAGGAGAGGAAGGTGAATATGTAAGGGAAAACAACACGTACATTCAGGCGGTCAAAACAGCAGGTGGGCAGAGACAAAGTGCACCCAGCTAGCTGGAAACAACCATGATGTGATGCTGTCTTGGCCTGTATCCCCTGGGAGAAATCCTTCTCACTCACATAGCCAATTGCAGTTGCACTGCTGGCTGGTCAGTTTAGATCTGGTTCCCCACTCCTAGGACTGCTGTGTCCTAGTCGTTGAATCACAGGGCCATGGAATGTTAGAACTAAAAAGAGCATTACAATTGTCTTGCCCTGTCCCTAAATTTCACCAAAAGGAGGAACCAGAGGTCAGAGACGCAGAGTGACTCCCATGTCACAGAGCTATGTTACTAAGCATGGCCTAGAAAACTTAGTTCTCCCAGTACCTGGGCCTGTGAGCTTTCCCACCACCTCATCATCTCCAACCGAAACACATCCATTCGAAATGGTCATTCCTGGCATATTCCAGGCATTCTCTTCTGCAGTTCTCACAATAAAGAGGCTTGCAAAAGGGAAACACTGGAAGGGTTTGGGGTGCAAATGCTGGCTTTGAGCTGAATTTGCTATGTGGCTGCAGCTGAACCATAGAGCAATTTGGTCTTGGCAGCCCCCTTCTTTAATTCAATTTTGCAAGTAAAGTAATAAAGTATAACAGAAGCTTCCTTTGATTTAAGGCTGCTGGGGGAGAGCCTTGAGTTAGATCTGAGTTGTTTATTTAAATCAGTGAATGGAACTTTAACAGAACAGCTAATAAACAAGCCCTGCACAAGGTCATGCCAGGTTCCCTGGGACCTGAGGTGTTGGGTCTGAAATCAAGCCAAGGAAACCAAGGCCCCGTTGGTCTCACAAAACTCTCCAGTGGTGTCTCAGATCCCTGTGGGGCTCAGCTTTGGAATGCCTTCTGAAAAGCCAGGCCTTGCGGGGGGCAGCAAGAGGATATTTATTTTATTCCCCCTAGAAGAGGGGACAGCCAAGGGATGCTGCCAGCCAGGGAGGCCAGCACCCTACAGCACTGAGGCACGCAGAGGCCTCTTTGAGATCACAGATCCATCCTCCAAGGCTGCCATATACTCCACAGAATGCAATGGAAGAATAATAAGACTTCAGATACAGTTCAGCTGACATTTAAATTGTTTTTTTTTAGACTTTTACCTTTGATTTATAATTATTGGGTGGGCAAAAAGTTCATTTGTTTTTTTTCCTTAAGACAGATTAAGATTTGGTTTTTTGAAAAGATGGCTAAGGTAGTGCTTGGTTGTCTTTAACTTCTTTCAAAACAATTTTTAGATTGTACTGTGATAGTTGTCATATCAGTATGCATTTAAAAAAACTTACCAAAATTGGTGAATTTTTGCACAGACATTTTAATATTAAAGACAGAAGAAAATATGCAACATTTTCAACATGTTATGCTTCATTATTTCAAGAAAGATAAAAGTGCAACTGAAACACAAAAAAAGATTCATGCAGTGTATGGAGAAGGTGCTGTGATTGATCAAAAATGTCAAAATTGGTTTGTGAAGTTTTGTGCTGGAGATTTCTTGCTGGATGATGCTCCATAGTCAAGTAGGCCATTTGAAGTTGATAGCGATCAAATCAAGAAATGAACTGAGAACAGTCAATGTTCTACCACATGGGAGATAGCTGGCATACTCAAAATATCCAAATCAATAAAATTATTGGTGAAAATTAAAAATGTGTCTTTTATTTTACAGAAAAAAACTGAACAGATTTTTTGACAACCCAATACGTTCACATAAGGACGTAGTAGTGGCACTCTGACCTTAGAATGACTCCTAGCCCCATCAGAGATTTTTCTACCTAAAGCTTCAATTCCTGCTGCCCCTTATGCAGAATTGTCTTCCTTCTCCTTTCTTCCTGTATTTCAAGATTGAGGTCAGAAATAACATCTTTCATGTTTTCTTCTTTTAACAACTCAGGAAACAGTGAACTTTCTCTCTTCTGCTTCCTAAAAGATTGCTGGACAGGTGGCTCGCCAGTACAATGTATCTTCTAATATTGTCTAGCTCCGAACACAATTTTCTTTTTCCCATATGTTTTGTCCATAATGAACATTCAGTAGAAACGATGGGAAGCAGGGAAAACATCAACATGGTGATGGAGAGCTGGCCTCATCCCAGAGAAAATGAGGGAGGCTGAGGCGTATTGCTGTGTTACAGTGCCGTAAGGATCCATCTCCACTCACAAAATGAGCTCTGGATGTTATTTTTTGTTTTGTTTTTGGCAAGATATGTGCACCTTAGAGCTTAATTCTACTTCTTTTGCCTTTTAAAACGAGGTGGAAAGCCCCAACTGGCGTAACAATTGCTTATGACTTTCCTTTGCAGTATTTTTACGAAAGCAGTTTTACTAATAGGTTGTTTACAGTCACTTTCCTTTCACAGCTGGCCCCAGAGTGAAATGAAAACAAAAAAATGATACCCAGGGGTTTATCAATTTTTCTCCCTTATAAACTGTTAGTGTTTCTCAGCAGGAGAAGTTCACAGTCCCCAATTTATAACTCCTTTCAACAAGATTTGTCTGCCCAGGTTGACTCACCACATGAAAAAGGCCAAGAGCCCTACAGCAGAGCCTGGTGCCCCTTGCTGAACCTGGTGACATCGTCATCATTGGGTCAGCACAACAGTTGGGGGTCTGTGGTCCATGGAGCACTGGAGCCTCCCAGAGAGAAATGAGAACACTATCCTGAGGTGGGTTAATGAGGATTCCAAAGAGCAGAGGGATTTGGTCCCCCTCTCTACATTTTTCCTTAAGTTTATTTTTAATTTTTCCAAGAAAAACCTCTGGTATGATACTCAGTATACAGGAAGTAGGGAACAGCGTGTCAGCAGCACCTAAAATTCGAAGCCAAAGTAAAGAAAGTGAAGGGGCAGGGGCACAGACCAACTGGGGAGGAAAGCATGATGCAGAAAGCAAAGACAAGTCAGATTACCTCACTGATCTGAAGAGAAGGCCATAGCCGAATCCCATTAAGACAGCATGTGTGCTGAGCTATGGCAAGAGGCATCACCTCAGAGCTAGGTAAGTGTCAGGGAGGAGTTTCTACAAGGGGCCTTTTCATCCTTTAGACATGTGCCTTGTTAAATAATATAATACCATACTGATGATTTGATTTTGTTATCTTTTATCCATTTAATATTTTATTCCCTTATTTATTCATTTATTCAAAATGAGTATCAACTACAGACTGAGTTAACAATAAAACAATCTCTCCACTCATGACACTTTCACTCTAATGCTAGGTGTGAGTTTAAATACATTATTCCACTGATTAGCTGTGTAAAGGGGGGTCAGCCCCAAATCAGTTCGCATAGCAGAAGCAGGAAGAACCATCCTGAGGAGGTTCCATTGTGTCTGAGGCCTAAATGGTGAAAAGATTGAGGCAGAAAAAGAGGTAGATAGAGAAACAAATGATATGTGGAGAAAGGATCCTAACACTAAAAGAAGCTTATTGAGTTAGAGAGAAAGAAAAGGCCAATATGATCAGAGCAAGTGGCTTAAGACAAGTAATTGGCAGGGGATAGTCATTCATCAGGGTCCTGTAGTTCACATTGAGGATAATGAATAATACCTAAAAGACACTGGGAAGATATTGGAAATTTTTACATAGCGAAAGATGATCAGGTGTGTGTATTATGAATATTACTCCATCTGATCTATGAGAAATGAATCTAAGAGAGAAAAGACTGCTGGGAAGTTAACATGGTAGTTTGAATATAAATGGTAGTTCATTCATTGTAGGATGTTAGCTTTGGGTCAGGTGACAGCAGTAGAGTTGCAGAGAGTGGAGATTTAAGTGAAAGAAGCCAATCAAAGGAAGACAAATACCACATGATCTCACTTATAGGTGATGTCTACTAGATAGAATAAACTGACACAAAAATAGAAACTCGAGTGGATACATCAAACAGACTGATAGCTGTTGGAGGAGAGAGGGGACTGAATGACAGAAAGTAAAGGGATGAGCCAAAGAACATGTATGCATGATACACAGACACAGGCAACAGTGTGGTGACGACCAGAGGGAAAGAGGGGCAGGGGCTTGAAGGAGGGGAAAAAAGGGGGGGAAATGGGGACATCTGTAATAGTGTCAAAAATAAAATAATGTTAAAAAATTAAATGCACAGTCACGCACAAAAAGCACAAAAAGCACAAAAACAAAAACAAATCCCAAATGTGGCACTAATAGATCTCAAGCACACTCGTTTACAGTATGAGAGCTGGAACAAGAAGGTTTTAAAAATGAAGGTACATTTGGGAAGTAGGTTTGACAAGATTTGTCGATGAGTGGGATATGTGGTAGGCTTCTCACACAGGCAAGGTGGTAGCTGAGGCTTTTGCTTTCTCCAGCCAGCACCTTAATGTCTACTTCCCCTCAATCAGTGAGAACTGAAGTGAGGCATCAAGTTTCTCTCTCTTCAGTGTCGTGTTCAGGCCACTATCCACCTCTCTATCAGCTACCCCTAACCCCTGCCTCTCCACTTGCCATCTTTGGGTCCTTGGCAAGCTATTGAATTCCACAGGTTTCAGAGCCCTTGTCTGTAAAATGTGGGAAAGTGTGAGAATTAAATGAGTGCATATCTATAGACTCCTGGAACACAGAAGGAACTCAATTGATGCATTTTTATTTCCTCCCTCCCTCCCCTTTGTATCTCTGCCCTCTGAGATCTTGAACTTGGTGTTTTCCTTTTCTGAGTATAACCTTCTGTCCTGCTCTCTCTTTCATTCCCCACCCCACAAAAACATGCTCTTCCACCTCATTCAAATAAATATTCACTTATTGCCTCCATCCATCTAGCTAATTCCATTTTCCATGTCTGTTCTACTCAACTTTCAATACCTATTTTTGACCTCATGGTTATTTACAACCTGCATTTACAACGGCCTCCTGGTTCCTGGTTTCAAAAGCAGTAAAGTGGCTGAACTGGGGGACAGAGGTGGAGTGCTCAGGAAATAAAGAGATGTTGCAGGTCAGAAGCAGGGCAGACAGGGACAGTCTGGAGCTGGAGCTGGAGCCGATTCAGAAGCAGAAAAAACAGAGCCAGGCAAGCTGTTAGGTGAGTGGAGGCAGACATAACCTGACAGAGATAAGGGGTTTTGAAACAAAAGCAAAAACCTGCCACAGACAGGAAACCTCTCATTCCCTCCTGTCACTGTTGTGGCTGGATCCAGGGATTGCCTTCCTTTGCACATTTGCTAACGGAGTCCTGGAGCCCTGGGCTGCTACCTGAAGCCACTGCCACATTAGCATACCAGACAGCAGGCCGCACACAGTCATGAAGTCTGGCTTCTGCTGGAGATGTCAGATCTGAACTGTGTGCTCCCGAGAGCGCCTTCCCAGCATTTAAAGATACCTTTAAATGAAGGAGGAAGTTTAAGCCAGTTCGTTTGAGAGTCCTTCCAGGTCTAGGAATTCTTGTCATCAGTGGAGTAACTTGACTTTATTTCATTACTTAGCACATTTCATAAAATTATTTATTGAACAGATAATGAATGCGTGTGATAAAATGAAATCAAACAGCATAAAGGGGCACGTATATGCCAGAGCCTTCACTTATCTTCTTTAGAGAAAGCCACTGCCACAAGCTTTACAGGTAGTATGTGTGTATGAAACTTTTCATAAACATTTCATTGTGAATAATTACTTACAAGTATGAATAGCTAGGCACCTTTTCCAACCATTCACTTATGTTTCAATCATGAAAGTAAACCTTTCCCCTACCTCTATTTCTAGAATTGGTTCCTTTCCATTTGGTGTTCTCATTGTGCTGAGTATAGACTCCTGTCACATCTATAATGCTTTCCTGTCTACATACGACTCACTCCACATATCAAAAAATAATGAACAAAATAATAAAATAACCCCCCAAAATAAAAGAAACTGTAAAGATGGCAGCAGAAGTTAATGATAATACAAAACAGCCACTCAGAAAAAGTTATAGTTGATCTGTAAAACCAAAGTTTGTTCTATGTAAAAATTAACAAACCACATAAATCTTTGGCAGGTTTCACTAAGAGAAAAAATAAAGAGACAAAAGGAAGCATTATTGAAAGCAAGAAAAGTGATATGATGATAACTATAGAGGAAGATTTTAAAATACGAGAATATTTTGTACCACTTTATGCCAACAAATTTTAAAATCTAGGTGAAAAAATGGTTTCTCAGGAAAATAGAAATTACTCAAGAACGAGTACAAAATCTCTGTATACTAATAACCATACAAACACTGACAAAGTAGTCAAAGATTACCACCAAAACTTTGGGCCCAAGGGTTTTATATGCAAATTCTACCACACTTTCAAGGAAAAGAATCTCTACATCATTGAACTTACTCTATAGGATAACAAAAGATAGAAAATTTCTCAACTCAATCTGCAAAGATAGTGTAGGAGGAAAAATGTTGGCCAGTCTCACATACATAGATGTACATGTTCTAAGTAACAAATTAACATATAAATCCAATAGCTTAGTAATAAAATGTCAGAGCGGTTTATCCCACTTACTATTGGGCAATTCACTAATCTAATTTATCACATAGCCTGATTAAAAGAGGAAAAAAACATGGTCACCTCAAAAGATGCCAAAGAAAGCATTTGATAAAATTTAACATCCTTTCTCAGTAAAATAAAATACTTTAGTGATATTCTTTCATTAGAATGAAATGCCCTCACCCTCCAAAAGGGTATTTGACAATTACTACATTAAAAATATCATGTAACTGTGAAATATTAAGGTGTTTATACTAATCAGTAACAAAACAAGATCTCTGTTATAATTGTCACTGGAAATATTAGCCAATACTATAAGACAAGAAAAAGAAGAGTTTAAACTATTGCAAAGAACCAAATGACTAATTTTCACAACTATCAATAAAAAAAACCTAAAAGCAGCCATTATAAGTATTATTAATAAAAACATACTTTAATAAAGTGGTCAAATAGAAAACAAGATAGCAGGGCCATTTGTTTTGTTATATAAAAGAAAATATATTAATAGTAATTTGGCAAATATTTGTTATATCCCTATAATATGCAATGTGATACTATAAGTGTTTTATACAGATTAACCCATTTTATTCCTACTCCAACCCCAAGAGTGAGGTATTACTATTGTTACTATTTCATAGAGGGGATAAATAAGCCACAGAAAGGTGGGGTAATGTGTCCAAGATCACACATCTCGTCCATGACAGGGCCGTGGTCATGGACCACGTGGTAAACAGAGGGAGTTTGGCTGTGTATTCCATGCTCTGGAAATTAAATTCAGAGTGAAAATCCTCATTAAATGTTTTATGAAGACACAAACGATTCTGTCAGGTTGGCAAACTCATTTGAATTTGATAAACCTAACTAATGATGACCACTGAAGAATTCAGATTTCTCCAGTACTGGTACTTGAGCCATGAACTGATGATGCCATTTTGAAGACAAGTTGATAACATCTATCAAAACTGCAAACAAGCTAGAAATGTATGTTAAAGAAATATTTGAGTACAAGAATACTTCTTACAGAATTATTGGAATTAGCATGAAATAGACAATGACTAAATAAATTTCCATTTATAGGGGTTGAATAGGGTGTGTTATACCTTTACTATAAAATAGTATGCAGCTGACAAAAAGAATGTATTGGCATGGAAAACAATCACAAAGACAAATTTTCAGATGAAAAAAGCAGACTATAAAACAATGTGCATAGCATGACCCCACTTGTGTTTTGAAAATAGCATTAGATAAGTGAATGGCACCTTCCTCTCCAGAGAAGTGATTCAATGCCCTTTCTCAGAGGGCACTAGAAAGCTGAGAGTGTAAAAGTGTTTGGAGATGCTGTGGGGAGAGGAACTCATGCTCAGAAAGACTGGCTGGCTGAAACACCATCCCATCTGTGGCTGGTAAAATGAGCCAGGGAGACATTGCCTGCACCCATATACTTCAGTGTGAGCAGCTCCAGGCTGAGGTGAGAGGCATCAGTTAATACTCAGGAAGGAGCAATAATGACAATAAAATAAAAGCAAACCAAGAAACAGCAGCATTGCCTAGTGTTAACAGAGCTGGCTCTGAAAACATCTACCTAAGGATCCTGGCTCCACCACTCAAACGCTCTGTGACCTTGGGCAAATTGTGTAATTTTTTTATCCTCAGTTTACATCCCTTTAAAATAATGATAAAACATTTTTCTCACAGTTCTGTTGTGAGTAATAAATGAAATAATCAAGTGCAAAGCACTTAGCACAGTGTCTGGAACATGGTAAGTATTTAATATATATTTGGTATTATTACAATATTATGACCACTTTAGGGACTAGAGAAAAGCAATCGGACTCCTTTAGAAATTTGGTCTTTAACTTATGGTATCTTTGTTCATTGACAAAGTGTGTTCCAGGCTCTTGGAGAAATACATGGTTGTTTGGGCTGGACTGGAAAACTCTTGTTCGCTAACGCACAGGGTTATGGAGCAGTGCTGTCCAGTGAAATAGTCACCAGTGTCAAGAGGATACAGGGAACCTGAAGTGTGATTGGCCCACATGGAGGTGCCCCGTAGCATAACTACTACTCTGGATCTGAAGATTTCATGTGGAAAAAGCATGTAAAATATCTCATTATAATTTTTATATTAATTATATCTTTAAATGATAATATGTTAGATTGGGTTAAATAAAATATGTTATAAAATTACTTTCATCTGTTTCATTTTACTTTCTTTAAGTGGCTACTAGGCAGTTTTAAATTACACGTCTATTGGACAGAGCTGGGTTTCAATCTATTTGTCCCGTTAAGTATCAGTTTAGCATTTTCAAAACACTTTCATATACATTTCTTTAAGTTTCTAGAAAGGTGGGTGAGAAGGAATTCTTTTCTCCATTACTAAGATAGAGAAATTGAGAATTGAAGTGATTTGCTCATAGACTTTCTCAAAGTGTCCATGCGGGGAAAAAATTCAAATAAAACAGAAGTCTTATAATAAAAGGCAACAGCCTTCCACCTCACCGTGTGTGTGTGTGTGTGTGTGTGTGTGTGTGTGTGTGTGTGTGTGTGTAGTGGGCTCCTGGTCACTACAGCATGAGCCAGGCAGCTCTTACCACCTCTGAACATTTCTTACAAAATCCTCTTCTGGTGTAGCACCCTGTCTTCACTAGAACAATTCACTCAGTTGTCGAAGCACAGTCTCAAGTTCATAACAAGGACTGTGGGTTGCTTCCAGAGAAAAGGAAGAATAATTCTTGAGGAAATAAGAAGTGTTTGACTTCAGTCATCTTTTTTCCACAACTGGATCTTTTGTGGCCCTAGTGCCTGCCCTGATTTGCAGCACAGGATAACTGAAGTAGGGATGTCTTTCCTCATAACAGAACTCTCCCAAATTTTTGAACCAAAGAATTCTTCTCAAAAGGTGATATGGCCTATCCAAAGTCTGGCATTAACTTATCAAAGGGAAAGAGAATGAAAAATCACATAGGGCCTATAACATTAACTACAGGTTCCGGCAGAAGTAACACCTGCTTGAGTGTGGTTGGTGGGGTAATAATATGTGTGTAACAATTTACCGTTTTAATTTGAATATTTCACCAAAATATCATATGGTGTGCTTGAGTGTGATATTTTATGTTACAGAATTACATGCTTATGATTTTCTAATAAAAGATTTTGTCACAAAAAGAGGTGTTATTTGTGCCGGACCCTGTATAAGAAAGAATAACCCTGAGGTTGGCAAACTTTTTTCTGTAAAGGGCCAGATAGTAAATATTTTAGGCTTTCAGGACTATATAATCTCTGTTGCAACTAGTGAGCTCTGCCATTGTTGCACAAAAGCAGTGCTAAATAATATATAAATAAGTGGGCATGGCTGTATTCCAGCAAAACTTTATTTATAGGAACAGGCAGAGGGCCACTTTTGCCCAATGGCTGCAATTTTGCCAACTCTAGGATTAAGGGTTCTAGATAAAACCACATACAAATCACAGACAGCCTATAATATTTGCACAAGGCAAATAAGTACATTTTAACACTGAGTAGCTCTGTCCGTAAAAACAATAATACAGGATTATCTGGGAACAGGAATTCTGAGGAGAAGATGCCTGGATTTTTTCTGAAGCGATGCTGACAGTGAGAGAACAGCCCTGGTAAGGGGCACCATGGTAGACGTACCTTGAGATGCTGGGCTGGGGGAAAATTAAGAAAAAGTAACTAGAGAGGTTGTTATATCTAGTGTGCATTATCTCCCCAACAGTGGGGAACCCATCCACACAGTTAACAGTGAGAAGAGGTGAGTAGAGAGGAATGATTAAGTCATTAGGGAAGCAGGAGGACTTGGTGTCATAAAAGGTGGAAAGTTTGTCTGGACAAGAAGGAGCAGCATTTCTTATCCCAAGAGAGGACTGAGGATTGAGTTAGCTCCAGTCTCTCAATCACAACTCAGTTCTCTGTTTTCCCTGCCTTCATGATTCATTACTCTGTGTCCTTTCCGTCTTGCTCACCTGCATCATCATGGCTAAATTGAATATTAATCTTTTTTTCTTGAGGAAAAGGAACCCATGTCAACAATTTTTTCATCTTCGTATCTATTCATATGGTATACTCCAAATAGAAGACACCCATTATTAGACCAGAGGCAAGAAAGTGTGCACAACGTAGAATGCATGACAGGGCTAGAGGGCAGCTTTATTAGCAAGCCTCCCTTTCAGATTGAATTAAAAACCATCACAATTTAAGAGGTCACCTGGCAAAATGCTGGCTTGCCCTGTGAGTGGATGAGCATGAAATGGGGCTGATGGCAGCCATCCTTCCTGAATCAGAGGATAAATTGAGATGACTGATTTTCCTGAGTAAAGCTGGGTTTGCGTTCAAGATAAATGGCCAGGCAAGGTGAGGTTTGATGATGAATGAATTGGGATTAGAATTGCAGGCGTGATGGAGAAAGGTTTTCTATTCCTGACACTTAAAATCATTATTCTTGGTTAACATCTGCCACAATTAATCACTCCACTCCTGTGTGTGCTCAGAGTACTTTGTTTGGATCTCAATTAGAGTACTGATTTTAGTCTACCTTCTGTTATTCATAGAAGCATGAAAGCCTGCTTTTCCCCTGGACTGTGCTTCCTTTGAGAATTTGAATGTTTTAACTAAGAATGTATCATAGTGGAAAATCTAGAATTCCTGCAGAGCAGTGGTTTGGGGGGTATAATCTAAGGCAAGGCATGAAAGAAGAGTCTCTGGGTTGGATGTGCATTACAGCTGCACTTTCTCTTACATTGTATGTTTCTTCTGCTAGTTTTAGGGGGTGGGTGATGGAGGAATAGTAAATCTCTGGTAAGCTACCCCTTGGCAACAAAAGTGTTCCTAAAATACCTTTAAAAATGAATATGTTGATATTTTACATGGCTTTTTTAAAAAAGTTAAGGATACGGAGGAACTGTTTGTCACCTAACTCATCTTTCTCACATGGAGAGTTACTTCACATGTTTGAAGACATATTTTGATGATTTCCAATGTCTATGTCCTTCAAAGAACTTGGGATTGTACTTCCAAGGGCTGTCCTTCAGTTTCCTCAGTGTGGGCACATGATTTAGGATTGGGGGGCTCACTCATCACCACAGAGAGAACAGGCATGAAGAGGCAGGCATAATAGTTTGAGGAAAGCCAGCTTGAACCAGCTAGAATAGGCAATACACAGAAGGTATAAAGAAAAAACACCCCCTACACACATATGCATCCATGCATACCTTTACTGGTGATGCAGTTGAAAATGGACTTTGGAGAGTAGGAATATCTAGAGGACATCTAAATCTATTTCTTGAGGAGTGTACAAGGTGATCCCCCTGCTGCAGACCTAGTAACCTGAACGACAAAGCTTTTTGTTCCCCAGTGTGAAAGGACACAGTTGATACAGAGAAGTATCTACCCAGCCAGAGAGTCCACTTCTTAGCTTTTTTGCACCTGGGTGTTTCCTTGTGGCTAGTTCTTGCCAATAGAATGGAGGTGAATAAAGTGTGAGCTTCCAAGATGAGGGGGTTAAAAACTGGGTGCTCAATCATCGAGGTCAGGGGTTGGCACATTTTTTTGTAAAGGGAAGATAATAAATATATTCAGTTTTTTTAGGCTACATAGTCTCTATTGCATCTACTTGACTCTGCCACTTTTTACAATAGAAAATATATAAATCAATGGGCATGGCTGTCTTCCAATAAAACTGTACTTATGGACATTGAAATTTGAGTTATATATAATTTTCACATATCATATTATTCTTCTGATTATTTATTCATCCACTGAAAACTGAAAACCATCTTTGGCTTTCAGGCCATAGAAGCCTGATGGTGGGCTAGATTTGACCCCTGAACCTCAGCTGGCCACCTGCTCTAGGTGCTTTCTCAGCACTGTAAGAGCTCTTGAGGTCATCACATCACATGCCTCACATCACCTGGATACAGGAGACCCACTAGAGGACTCTAAGGTCCCAGGGAGCAGTGGGGTGACAATATGGAAGGAGAATCACCCAGGTGAGCTGCTCAAGACAGCTGCCCAAGTAGGAATGTCTTTGAATAAGAAGTATACCTTTATTTTGTGAAGCCTTTGAGATTTGGAGGTTCTCTGTTGCAGGAGCTAGTGTTATCTTTATCACTTCCCTCTTCCATCTCTTGCCTCAAAGAAAGAGTCAATAATTTCTACATTGTTCACTAGGTTTTGGGGGGGCTTGAAAAGGGAAATAAAGGAATACTAGACACCTAGGCTACAGCATAACATGTGGAATGTGGTGGGGGGGGGCTCTGCCCGCAGGGCCTGCCCCCCCTCCCCAGGCCACCACGGATGAGAATAAGTCTACCAAGACATGATCTGCTTGGGGAGGAAAGGTGGCCAATCTTTCAAAGGAGAAGGGCCAGGAGCCTGTTCCTCAATGGGCTTTTATTGGGTTGATTCTCACAGGATTACAGATAAAGCTCATTAATCATTATCAGGCAGTAAGGATCAAACAATAGA
>CM052545.1:58478243-58511483 GCA_028533065.1 Trachops cirrhosus | reverse complement strand
CTTTCTTAGGCCTGATCGCCTGGGGAACCCACCCTTTCCAGCACAGGGCTGCACCACCCTCTGTCATTGTTTCAGGCTTAGGTGGAGCAAGGGAAGTGAGGCAGCCAAGAGATTAGGAGACTTCTCCCAGACAGAATGAGGACTTAGGCTTTGTTAAAGCTGAGGGGCGAGGGTCCTTTACCCACTTTTGCTGTACCCCCCAAAGTCCTTCCTTGGGGGCCTCCCATGTGATCGTGCCTGTCTTAGGTCATTCCGCCCTTGGGGAATCTTACCCGTCATTGGCTAACCGATCAAGCATTGGGGACCAGTTATGGAAAGAGGAGCAGAAGCAGCGCTCCTGCCAGGGAGATAAGCTTTTGTGTCCTTGGTGGCTTACGGTGGCTTACTCCCTCAGCCTTAGCTTAGGCAGGGGTTACAGCTTCTGAAACCAGGCAGGGCAGTTCCCAACAATGTGGTAGTTAATTTTTGGCAAAGTATTCTTGATATAAATAACCAAGACTCCTGGGGAATAGAAGCTCATACCAAATATTGTCTGGACTATTTTCAAAGGCTTTTTGTTCTACTTTAAAATAATATCCAAGAAACAGGCACTACCACTTCATTAATTCACACAATTGTCCCTTTTCCTTCACTACCTGCTATATATCTTGCAGTAGTTTTTTATAATTCATTCCATATTTGTCAGACCTCCAGTTCCATCTTTATCTCTGACTCCATAATTCAACTGTCTACATCCTTCTCTATGAATCCAGGTTCATCTTCTCAAATAAATTCCTCTCTTCATCTGTCACTCGTCTCTTCATTTCATTAAAATGCCTTTAAATCAGTATCAGCTATTTTCATTCTCTTTTGAAGAAGGAGGCTTTCTCTTTCTACACAAATGGATCTGTCTCTCTCAAAATCTTTCTCTCTCTCAAAGGATCTCTCTCTCTCTTTCTCTCTCTCTATCATTTAGTTCCTCTGCTTCCAATTGATTCTTCTCTCCATTCTTCAGAGGTGTTATCATTGTTCTTATTTTTTAAAGTGTTTAAAGTGAAAACAGAGAAAAACAGTTTCTTTGATACTCCTAACCTCTCAGGCTTATGACTTTCTCTCTCTTTAATACACTTCATTTTTAGAGCAGTTTTAAGTTCACAGGAAAATTGAGGGGAAAACAGAGATTTTCTGTGTATTCCCTGTCCTCACACATGGACAGCTTCCCCCATTATCAACACCCCAACCAGAGTGGGAAATTTGTTACAGCTGATGAACTTATATCGTTATCACCCACAGACATTAGGGTTCATTCCTGGAGGGGTACATTTTATGGACAAATGTATAATGATATGTAGTTACCAGTATGGTATCATGCAGAAGAGTTTTACTGCCCTAAAAATCCTTTGTGTTCTGCCTGTTAATCCCTTCATTTCCTCTAACTCCTGGAAACTATTGATCTTTTTGCATTCTCCATAGTTTTGCTTTTTCTGGAATTTCATATATTTAGAATTATACAGTATGCAGCCTTTTTGATTTGGCTTTTTTGCTTAGTGATATGCATTTAAGGTTCCTCCATGCCTTTTCATGGCTTGATACCTCATTTATTTTTAGCACTGAATGATATTCCATGTTAGATAACTCAGTTTATCCAGTCACCTACTGAAGAACATCCTGTTGCCATGACTTCTCTTGTCCACCACTAAGATTTTTGAGCCAATGCTTGATATCATCATTTTATCATTCATCTCCATTACCTTTTACAGTCAAGTATCAGTCCTATTCACACCACTGTAAGAGCTCTTGAAGTCATCAATGATTTGCAGGCTGGAAAATCAGTGATCTTAAGCCATCACAACTTCTGCCGTCTTGACCCCATAGAACACTAAGTACCCTAGGTCTGGGGTATCCAACTTGTTATATATAGCCTCAAAGCCTATATTAAATAAGTTATTTGTCATTGGTTCTGTGTATTTACAGGCTCAGTAGGGGAAAGCTAGATAAGACATAAACTTAAGTGTGGTTTAGGCAAGGGAGAACTCTCTGCCAGTTGCTAGAGGTGTCCTCTAGTGTGCTCATGTGCTTTCTTATAAAATTGAAGTGATTGTGACATTTAGTCACCTCTGACAAAGCCAGTGCTTCAAGTAGTACAGAGGAAAATGGGTAAAAGTAGGGTAAATGTAAGAAATATAGAGAAAAAATGGACAAACATCAATATACCTCCATTGTGGAATTTAAATATTATTAGACTGAATCAAATGAAATCACCAATATTCAACATTTTTGACCTACAAACTTTCAGTATCATATGACTTGATCTATTATGTGAAATATCTTTTTTTCCAAAAGCTTGCATTTAAAAGTCTGGAAATTGTATCTATCTCTAAAGCTTGGCATATAGTGAGCACAATGCATGCTGAACTGACTTGGAATTCAGCTGAAGACAAAGTCTGCACATCAAGAAATCTTATGTTTCAGTCTTTGCTCTGCCACAACTATCTGTACCAACTTTGCTGTCACCCTTGATCTGAGTCAGCATTCTTCATCTGTAAAATTGGGATGGTTTCTGTACTCTCTCCCTCAAACAATTCTTGCTAGGATTAAATAGCATTGTACATATGGCAGCACTTTTGTCAGCTATAAAAAGTTGTGGACCTCTATCTAATTTATAGACAGGATTCACTCATAGGTACTGTTGAACTAACATGGAAATAAGAAAAATACTACCATTGTGACCTAAATGTGTTTTCCTATTCATAGATCAATGAGTGGGGCTGAACAGGGACATAAGTCAGCTCAGATACCTGTGGTACATATCTACTCCTAGAACCTGGATCTTTTGCATATATTCTTCCCCTTTCTGAACTGCATAGGCCATTGAGCCATAAATTCCACACTACTTTTAAAAGGCAGGGCTTTCAAAAAAACTGCACTGTTTCTATACTCAACTGAAAACTGAGTTGAGCAGCTTATGAGTAAAATTTTTAACACTGAAAAATGCCATTATCAGCTCCCTAAAACTAAGAATTCTCCCAGATACCACTTGGAACTTGGCTTATGTCTTCTAGTCAAGACCGTTCATGCCCATATTAACTCCAGCCTCCAGTTTGCAAAAGATCTTTAGAAGCTCTCTGCTGTCTAGTCAAAAGCTTCTTGACTTAGTTCCAAAGAATCCTTTTCATCTTCTCTTTATCAAAATCATTGCATTATATCACAACCTTTCAAGAAGACATGGACTGCAGCAGGGAAATAAGTAGAGCCAATTTATTTTGTCTCATCAAAGTCCTTAAACAATATGGATGTGAAATGTCAATTTTCTCTTTTTTTCCTTTTCATCATTGTGCTGAGGACTATTGAAGCTACTTGAAGCCTATTTCATTTTCTGACTATTAATGTGGATTTTAGCTGAAATGAAATGAAACATTCTCTATGAAGGGAGATTACTTTTACAAATTAAACCAATGTATCTTACTGAGTTCTATTTCCAGAAATGTGACCTTATTATACTTCATAATAAAAAATGAGAGCAATAAAGACATGCTAGCCAACATGACTTCTAATAATGCCTGCTGGATTTGAATTAAGTTTGGTCTTGGCCATTAAAATATCAGCAAGTATCCTGTGGGAACCATGATGAAAAGCTCCCCATTGTAGTAACAGTTCTTGGCCATTTCAGAAAACATAGCAGTTTCCATCTCTTCTAAGTAAATAAAAGGCTCTTGAATATTTGGTGCTATACAGAGAGGATTCTCAATCCTGGCTGCCTGCAAGATGAGAAAGAAGGAAAGGAAAGGAGAGGGCAGAAAGAGAAAGATAGGCAGGCTTGGAATCCAGGTTTCCTTTAAAAAGGAGAAAGCAGCAAGAAAGCAGAAAAGGAAAGAACCTGAAGGCTGACTGGCAAAAGGAGCCACAGTAGAGGTATGAGAGTTTCATGGATGGTTTGGGCCAGGGGGAGGAAGGACCTGTACTGTGAAGTTCCAAGAAAGTAAATCAGAGGTTTCAGGACATCAGAAAACAGGGGGAAATTTTAAAGGGGAAGACATGGGTAGATAAGCAAAATGACTCAATCTTATAAAAAGAATAAGGTTGTCCAAATGTGCCTGCTAAGCAGGACAATGCAAAATGCTTAAGCCCATAGATTCTTTTGGAATGACTTTTCCTTCTTACTGTGGTAGTAAACTCTGGTGCATCTAGGACACCAGCTCTCAGACTGCTGTTTATATACCTTAAAGCTACAGAAGGACAGAGGTAGGGGAACGTAAGGGGATAGCTCTGTGATTTCAAATCTTGTCTCCCATTTGGAGCCCCAGTGGTTAAGCCCAAAACATTTTCTCTCCATCCACATTTGCTCTGCATTTATGGTCTCCATTTATTGGGGTAGTTAAAGTGCCTTTAATTCTCCTTGTCCAGCTGGACTTGATCCCAGCCAAAGTAAATTTCAAATACTCTGAAGTCTGAAAAACAAGCCTGCACTTGATATCCCACAATTCTAGTACAGAATGCAGTGGTCATATTTTTAAATATCAACTGGCCTAGGCAACCTGTGATATTGGAGACAGATGGAATTTCAAGTATCACCTGCCCAGTCTCAAACCATCCCACTTAAAAAGGTGTGTTGTCTTCACAGTGGACAATGCCAAGAATTAGAATACAGCAGCATCTATGTCTCAGAGTGCATACATTCTTATCCCATTTTCTAGCTATGTCAGATCAAGCAAGTTCTTTAAACAGCTTCTAATATGTGGCGTATGAACATTAATGAACCTATTTGATAGAGGCATTGTGAGAATTAGACTAAATCATCCATAGAAAATATGCTGAGTGCTAGGCCTGCCAATAGTAAGCATTCAGTGATTGGCAAATATTATCACTGCAGCTAATACTTCTTATTACTGCTGCTGCAGTGTCTATTCTTATTACTAGACTGCTTGCTTGGCATCTTTCTCTGAGTGTGGCCCCTTTCTCCACCGTTTTTCTGGTTGCAGTTGGAGTAACCATGGTACTTGTCTTTTCCACCCACTTACAACCTCCACTATAGTTTATGTCCCAGGAGTTGTGTGTTGATTCAAGCTTGATCAAAGGGTCCCTTCTGAGTAAATTTTAATGTAAGTACAAATGACAGTGAATTCAGACTTCTCTTTGTGTCTGAATGCACAGCAAGTAAAAGATAGGTGACATCACTGTCATGAAGAAAAGAGAAATGTGGTCCATGGCAGTAATCTTTATTGAGCACCAGAATCACCAGGAGGACTTGTTCAAACTCTACTTGCTGGCCTCTACCCCTGTTCTTAGTTCTGGGGCAGGGTCTGAAACCATACATTTGTAACAATTTACTAGGTAATGTTGGAGCCATTGGTCTGGGTACGACATCATGGGAAGCAATGATCTATAACAAGAAAGAAGAATAAAATTGATCTATTGAGTACATCAAAGATGATGAAAGAAAGAAAGAAAGAGAGAAAGAGAAAGAGAGAAAGAAAGAAAGAAAGAAAAATAAATAGAAAGAAAGAAAGAAAGAAAGAAAGAAAGAAAGAAAGAAAGAAAGAAAGAGAGGAAAGAAGGAAGGAAAAAATATCCTGGCTTCTCCAGAGAGATCTAATTCCTTCCTAAGGCTCAGATACTCCATCTTTTGATTTCATGAAATAATCCAGGATTATTCCAATAATGCAAATTTCTTGCCCAAGTTAGCTTAGAGATTTTTGCCACACAAAACATCATTAAAGAGTTTGGAAGGCAATGTAGTCCTCTGTACATGAAAAGCCAATTCTTCATATTTTATTTCAAACTTCCAGGTAGTATCTATACCCATACTTTGTATGAACAAGTAGCAGCCTAATTTTCAGAATAAAATGACTTTTGAAGCCTTCAAAAGTAAGGTAAGGTTTCCAGGACTACACCACCGCTGAGCTGTGTGATGTGTATCATAATTCCACAGGCAGCCAGAGTGAGGACCACCACTCCAGCCTGTTGGGGGAGAGCCTCTAAAGTGCTTCCCAGCCAAGCCCACATCTGCAGGGTCTCCCTGCAGCCTGGCATGTAGAAAAGACAGCAAAAGAGGCTCAGATATGGACCCCAGCTTGGCTGCCCCTAAGCTGTGTGTCCTTGGGGAAGTTCCTATTTTTGACCTTCAGTTACTTGGTCTATCAAGTGAATTGGATAACCCTGCCATATTACAGGTTTGTCATCCTGCTAATTGCTAAGCAATGGAAAGTATCCCATGTAATTTCTTGGGTGTTTCAGGAAGGTGCAAAAGAATCATTACCCATAAGTAGGGAGTTGGGGCGGGGAGAAGCTAACAAGATGAGTGGTATGAGGTCACATAGAAAACCGAACGGCTATAGCAGTTTGTTGGGTGATGAGGCCAGAGGGTCGATCTGGCCTTTTCCATGATCCTTCCCTCTCCCCGTACCAAACACATCAAGGTCTACTGCTAGGAAAGGCAAGTGCAGAGCCCTAGCCCTTAGAATCTTAACATACCACCAAACCCTCTTTGTTGGTTTATTTCTTTCCACTCAGTGACTACAATTTCTAGTGAGAGCACAGAGTAACCAAGAATCTCCCTATGGGAACATGCTCAGGTCAGCCTCTGGTTGAATGCCCTGGCTCCTCCCATCAGGTGCCTGCTGCACACAGTCTCTCCTGGGAGGTGGTTG
The DNA here is from genome assembly GCA_028533065.1 of Trachops cirrhosus. NCBI lineage: Eukaryota > Metazoa > Chordata > Mammalia > Chiroptera > Phyllostomidae > Trachops > Trachops cirrhosus. Next base: position 58,504,857 of record CM052545.1, on the reverse strand, counting down.
GTTCATTGGTCCTTTTCCTCAGAGCAGGAGCAGACAGCAGTGGGTCCCAGTCAGGAGCATCCTGTTTCCTTTCACCAGTATCCACACCATCCTGAGAGGGCCCCTGAGCTTAACTGCCTGGGCTATCCAGGTGTAACACTGAGGTAATTCGCTCATTTTTAGAGAATGAATACCCCAGCACCATGGCTCCCTGATGTCTGCTGTCCTCTTTCAAGCAGGAGCCTGCAGATGCAGCGATGTCTTGCTATATATGTCTCTGGAATTCCCCTGGCCCCCAAAGCCACAGCATGTCCTGCTCAACATCGTTATTGGTGTCAGATCTTCATCTGCTCAAAGTGAATTTGATTTTGGAAATAAGCTAAGAGCTATTCATTGCCAAGCCCAGAGAAAGAGAGCTGATCAATAATAGCACTTTGGGTAATAAACAAGTGTGACTTTTGAGACTGAATCTTCTGGGCATGGATCATAGACAGATTCGGAGGGAATTCAGAAATATAGGTACATGCTCTTTCCCAAATAGGCTTTCCGCCTGAGTGAGGAGTGAAGTGACAAATGCTGAGTGTCTCCTGTGTACAGATGCTTTACAAACATCATCTTGAAAAACATACTCTAACAACTATGCTACATGGTGACCATTTGCAAAAGAAGAAATAGAGTTGCCGAGCAGGGGCCTGCTTCATCTCCAGAGGAGGTGAATGGCCCAGCCAGGATCAGAATCTAAGCCTCCTGACTGCAGATACTCAGGGCCCAGGACCACAGGGGCACTGGGCCAGCTGGCACTGTGACCTGACTCCCAAGTCAGCTGCCCCTTTCTCTCCACATTCTCTTCAGCAACTCCCTCTCTGAACCTCAGCTTCCTATCTAGTACCTTCCATGTCCTCAAAACATTGGATCAGGGTGACTTCACTCCACAAAATAAAACCTTCAAAAAAGGCTAATGAAAATAGTGTTCAATGTTAAAATGTTAAGATATGGCAATCACCCTACCTTTCTCAGAAACAACCCCAAAGCAAGAAGCAAACAATCAGGAAACAACAAAGACAGTCACAAACTCTGACCTTGGTGTGAGTAGGAGACAGTGGTAACCCAAATTTCCAACCCAGCTGGTTCTTGCTATTTGCAGTAGCTACGTTCTATGAATTTGCTGTGAACGCATTATGAGTGCACACTGAACCAGTGCTCTGAGGGGAAATACAGGGTTAGGGTCCTGCAAGTGTCTGCTCATGGCATTTTCATCTGTCAATCAATACACATCCTTGTTTTATGCACGCTTCCATTTAAACATTTCCTAATTAACCCCTGCTGTGATACATCAACGTGGAACTCAGGGCCAACAGCACTCTAACTCATGCTGAAGGAAGCTTATCTAACATCTGCAATTCCTCCCCATGGCTCATCGCAGCCTTCTTGGACACAGGTGACACTTCAGATCTATGCTTGGAGGACAATTGAAACAGCAAAGTTACCAAAAGCGAGTTTACACCTGTGGCAAACATGGCACTAAATAGACCACTAGAAAGAACACTTGCTAACAGTGTGAGAGCTAAAACAGGTAGGTGGAGTCTCTCATCCTGTTCAGCCTCAGCTGGGGACGTGTGTGTTAGGTAAATCAAAATTTTTACCACTCTGAGAATGTCTGTGAAAACCACAAAAGTGCCATAATTATTGACTTAAGGATTATAAATAAATTTTAGTAAGAGGCAAATTTGCAAATACAAAACCTGAGAACAATGAGCATCAGCTGTTTATGAGAAAGTAAGATGAAGGTCACACAGACTTGGGAGACAGAGCAGAGAGGGCACGGAAGCTTGGGTTCCCAGATGAAGTGGGGAGAGCACAGCTGTCCAACAGAAGCAGGTGTGATGAGGCCAGAACCAGGGCCCTTTTGTTTGGAATAATAGGAAGTGAGCAGGCTGGTAGAGGGGGCTTCTCTCAACTTAGTCTACTACTAAGTAGAAATAAGGATGGTGGGCAAAAAGAGGAATCTCATGGACAAGCCATTTTGCAGGAGTGATCAGCTGCTGAGACAGGGTGAAGGAGAAGGACCTATGTGTGGCCAGCTGCCCTTTCCCTGCCAACCCCAGTGGACTGGGGGTAAGTCCACTCGACAAGAGTTTACTCACACTTCAAACTGCTTATCACGAGGAGAAGTCCTGCAGGCCCAAAGCACTGCCCTTCTTCCTCTCCCCAGCCAGGCAATGCTGGCGGACAGCAGGTCAGGAAGGATTCATCTGTTAAACCACAACAAAAATAAGTGTTCAGCGAAGAACGTAGGAAAAGCAAATGGAAAGTGAGTAACACTCACAAAAAAATGTTGCATGGGGCTGAGGAAAATTAACCAAGTATATGATCATTCATCAAAAACCTTAAGAAGCAATCACCTTTATTATATAAAAGCAGAAAGCAGAGATACAAGGTCTCAGAAAAAATAAATAAGATGACAGAAGGAAACAAAGCATGAGTTGAAAACTATTAGGAAAACAAATGAAAGAAAAACAAATTCATATTTAGGAGTAACACATGAAATAAACACTACTGTAAACATAGTAAGGAATATTAGGACTAGAAATAAGGAAAACAAGAAAAATAAAACAAAGTAATTAGAATTTTAAAAAATAAGAGAGAAAACAATAGACAAGAAAGACATACATGGTACAATACACAAGTAATTGGTATATCCAATAAAAGCAGTAAGAGAGGATAAAATTTAGCTAACTAGAGATAAATGGGAAAGAATAATGTGACAAAATGATTGATGGAATTATAGAGCTAAGATGAAAACAAAAGTGGATGATTGTCCAGAATAGAATGTAAATTAAAACTAAAAATGTTAAAATAAAATTCTAATAAAAGTCTGAAGAGTAAACCAGAAAGAAGCTGGGGCATAGCAGTGCAGCTGTGGAGGGAAGAGAAAATAGCATTTGACAATGATATATCAAGTAATTGAGCTAAAAGTGTTCCTAACAGCTCTAAGTTAAACACTGAGAAAATTATGTCAACTAAAATTGGGTGGTGGAAGCTAAGGGAAAAACACAAAATCAGCATAATGCCAATTTTTTTTCTGTTTTGCAGACACTGGAATGTTCACATAGCTATTTAAATGTCATACACAAATATGTTATATGTATCTTCACATTTATGAAAGTAATTCTTAAACTAAAACATAAATTTTCCAAATTAGAACACACACACCACACCCAAAATGCCAAGAAAATTCAGTCATGGAAACAGTTCTTTTTTTTAATCAAGAAATTAAGAAAAGCTCAAAACTTAAAAGAAAATAAATTATAGAATGAAGGACAAATGTATTTCTCATGATAAAAATGGGCAATAAGCACTTTAAAAAAAGATAGCTCACAAAGCAAAATACAAATTTTACTGTGTAAATAGACAAATCTGAAACAAAATGACCCACAAAGGTTGAAAATACTAGGATAGGCAAACTGGTCATGATCTTAATGACAGACAAAATTATATTCCAGGTAAAAAGACTTCAATGAACCAAAAGGAAAATTATAAATGACAGGCTCAACTTGCAATGAAAAACTAACACTTATCAATGAGCACCAGACAACAGCATTATCATCCATAAAAGATGTGAGCAGGGAATACTGGGTGGACAGGCACAGTTGTAGGGAACTGTATTTCACGTCTCTCATCTTACAAAATAACAAGTAAATATTTTTAAAGGATTTTAAAAGGCTAAAAGAATGTAATAATGTAGATAGCATTTATTTATTTTTTGCCAGAGAATAGATCTCCATTTCAAATGTCCATGAATCACTGGGGGGCAGGGATCATTTATTAGGCCAGAAAATAAACCTCAGTATATTCCTCACAAGGAAATTGTTTAGAAATCTTTCTCTTCTCACAATAAAGTAAATTTAAAAAATAACTATATCTCTAGCAGGTAAAAACACCCAACTACCTAAAAATGTAAAAACATTTAAATAAATGTTGTGTTAATTGCAAAGAGCTACAAAAATAAATATGAGAATATAGAGCATAGGGTACATGCATGATGGGGCACAGGTACAGCAGAACTCAGAAGACAGTCTTGAACATGCATATTAACAAACCACAAAAAGTGAAAAAAGAAAACTTATACAGCCAGAATGACATCTTGGAACACATAAAAGACCAACCAATCAACAAAAGAGAATACAGAAGACAGAATGATTCTTACTTCCACTAAAAGAAATTTCACATTAATCAAATGCAAACATTAAAGTAAAATGACCAAAAATTGCTATGTTCTTGCTATAAGAAAGAACATTCTATAAAAGGCAAAACTAAAACACTTGACCACTACAGAATATTTTTTAAAAAATTTACACTGAAAAAATCATAAAGCAAAAATGAAGAAAAATTGAGAGAAAAAACTCCCTCTACCACAAAACAATGTTCTTAATATATAAAAAGATCCACCCCTCCATAACAATAGAATAAAGATGTAGAGCCTAAGAGAGAAATGGACCAAGATTATGAGCAGACAATTCAGGGGAAAAAATATAAATGGCTCTTAAGACAATAAAAACATACTCAGCTTCACTGACAATTAGAAAAACAAAATGAAACTCTAACATGGCTTTTCTTTCTTTCTTTCTAACAAACAGGCAAAGACCATATAATAGGTGATGCACATCTCACAAAATTGCTGGGAGAAAGGCTTGGAGAGTGAAAAGTATGTCTCTGTTCACAACAACTTAGCAATAACCAAAATTAAAGTATATTTGCCCTTGACTCAGAAATTATACCTCTACAAATGTAGCCATGAACTAGACTCATAAAATTGTGAAACAAAACATTTGCAAGTTTACTTATAGTATTGTTTATAGTAACAAAGTAATTGAAACAATTTCAATGTTCATCAGTACGATGTGAGCTAAATATATTTTGAAGTATCCATACAGTGAATACAATGTATTTGAAAATGAAAGGACCCTAACTATACTGATATGGAACCAACTTTGCAATTCATAATTGAAAGTAAAAAGCAAAGTGCAAAAAAAAGTACGTGCAGACAGATATGTATCTATACAGATATACTGGTGCAGCACTCACACTGGAGAAGGAAACTGATGGCAGTTTGCACTTAGGCTGAAGGGTAGGGGGAAGGCAGTGGTGATGTAGTGTTTATGATATACCTTTTTGCACATTTTGGGTTTGAATATTTAGAGTTTAGCTGAAGGTCACAGAGACACCAAGTCCAGGATTTGTAGTTGGTGGTAAGAACAGCAGGACTTGAGGAGATCAAGGATGTATCCTCCTTTCCTCTCCCAGTGGATCCTTCTCTGGTCTCAGCTCCCTTTTTCCCTTTGCACACTGACATCTTCCTCAGCACATAACCCAGCTTTGCTGTTAGAAACAGGAGAACTGATGATATAGCTCCAGTTCATAGGTCAGCAGGCTTGAGACCCAGGAGAAGCCAATGTTTCACTTCTGGTCTGAAGGCAGGAGAAAGCTGATGTCCCGGGTCACAGGTAGTCAAGTAGGAGAAATTCTCTCTCACTCAGGAGGCTCAGCAATTTTGTTCCATTCTGGTCTTCAACTGATTGGGTGAGGCCCACCCACATGGGGGAGGACAATCTGCTTCACCAATTCAAATATTATTCTCCTCCAGAAACACCTCACAGGAAAACCCAGGACCAGGACAACATGTTTTTTTTTCAAATCCTTACTCAAAGATATATTTTCTGATTTTAGAGACGGAGAGAGAGAGAGAGTGGGAGAGAGAGAGAGAGAGAGAGAGAGAGAGAGAGAGAGAGAGAGAGAGAGAAACATCAATTGGTTGTCTCATATACTAGCCCTGACTGCTGACCAGGGATCAAATCTGAAACCTAGGTGTATGCCCTGACCAGGGATTGAACCTGCAACCTTTCAGTGCATGGGAAGATGCTCCAACCAACTGACCCACCCAGCCAGGGCCCAAATGATGTTTGATTAAATATCTGTGCACCCTGTAGCCCAGCCAAGTCGACACATAAAATTAACCATTAAACAAGGGTATATAAATAAACAGGGAGTAAATAAGAAAACAACTAGTCAGCCTTGCTGAGAATCTGGTATGAGGTGAGAAAAAATACTACTCGACTATAGATTAATGCAGAGCTTAACAGGATGAAACTGCAAAACAACCAAAGGAGAATTTACCTGATGTTATTAATGGGGGCGGGGAGGGGTGTGCCAATAAACAGTAGGACAAACTGGATGCACAAGCCTGTGCAAACTTAGAATAGCATGAGAGATGTTTCTACAAAGCAGCCAGTTAGGATTTAGAGTGAACACACAGTTGCTCTTACACACTGTTTCTCCAAGCCAAACCAGACATCACTATTGGGAGAGTGATGTTAAGAGAACGGAAAAATCCATGAAAAAGTTCCTGAGCAAGAAGTTCTTCTCTTCTGAATGCCAAAGGTGGAACATACACACTCACAGGAAGTCCGAGGACTCCAGCGCTAGGTGAGTGCTGATCGCCCCACCCCAGCCCCAGGACCGGGGTGGTGCCATGGAGGAGCACAGAGTTCCTTTCAGACTCGAAAGCCAGAACCAGCCTGGCTCTTTCAGGGATTTCTGAAGGTACACATTTAGAAGTAATCCGGCCTGGTGGGGATAATATGTAAAATCATGGAACTGAATGAGACCATCTCAGGAAGTGGTTCTCAGCCCTGTGTGAATGTAAGGGTCACCTGGGAAATTGTAAAACCTGCCAAGGCCAGAGCTACACCCCCAGACACTGAAACTTACCTTATCTGGGGCCCAGCATTCCTGCATTGGGAACCTGTCCTAGAGGAGGCTGATGTGCAGGCAGAGTGGAGAACCTTCCATCCAAGGAAGAAAGGAGGAATCTCAAACAAACAGGAAGGCGATCAGCATGAGTGTGAGGATTAAAGGCCACTTCAGGAAAGGAAAGCCAGAGAGGAAAGGGTTTGGAGAAAAGGCGAGGTCACGCGTGTCACATGCTGCTCAGTGAATTAGGCAGGAGTAGAGAAAACACCAAGCACTGGGCAACAAACTTGATGGCAGGGTCAGGAACAGAAGCCAGATCGGAAGGCACTGAAATGGAAACAGGCATTGTAGCAGGATTTCTGAGTCTTACTCTGAATAGATGTGTCCATGGCCAAGTGGCTGCTGGAGGATGTGGGGCAATGGAGAGCCTTCTCCTGCACCAATGGGAATGGCCTAACAGAAGAGAAGACTTTTGTAATTACTGAATCAGTAATGTCCCTGTGGAAGCCAGAGTAGATGGAGTCCTGATGATGAGAGATCGGCTTCTGACAGGAGCTGGGATTCCTCGTCCTCAGAACCAGGATGGAAGATGGAGAACTAGGGAACTAATCAGGGTGGTCTGTGCACCTGGTGGTGGGGAGGTGGGACAGAGGCCCACTGGATGGCTTCCATAGAGTTGTATTCATATCAATAGGATCATGCATGAGTAATATTTTGAAGTTTGTTTTAGTCACCCCATTGACCATACCATGGACATATTTTTATGTCAACAGATATGCATCTCAAATATCCTTTTACAATTGCTGCATAGTGTACCTTTGTATCATTAACCATTATTTATTTAAGCAATATTCTTGTTGGGGCAAGTTAATTTTTTGCCATGTTTTGGTGATAAATATCCTTATATATTTTTAAATTATTTTCCTCAGGATAGATTTTAAGGCAGAGTTTTTGTAAAAAAACAAACAAAAAAAAAAACCACCTCATCCTTGGCTCTTAATCAACTTTCCCTTCTCCGATATTTCCATTACTCCTTGAAACAACCAGAATTCTCCTTTGTGCCACACAAAGGATATAATCATCATTGTGTTTACATTTTCTATACTAAGAAAAACTGTTTTCCTTTGACCTGACTTTTTCCCCACAGGCCTCTCTTAATATATTGTGGTCTTACAGATTTGTTGGACTTCCATGTAAAATTGCATATTAATTTTTTACTTTAAAACACCACTTGACATTTTTCTGGCAACAGAGATACCAAACGAGAGCTAACTGGCCAGCCTTTGCAAAACTGCTTCTGGAAGTTGAAAGTCATCAGTTTAAATGCTCAAAGACCATTGCTCCTCTCCTTCCCATGTGCGCACGGGAACACACAACCCTCTTGTTATCTTCACTCTTCTGTTCATTTTTGTTAGTCTCACATATGACTCTCAAAAACTGACCCTCAGTTCTCTGAAGACAAGACTTGTACCATTTAAACTTGGCTCAAATGCCTCAGCTCTCCTCCACCCAAAAGTATTTCTCAGTTTTTGGCATGGGACCGTCTACTCAAAGCCTTCTTAACATGGGTGTATGGAATGGCTTCAGAGGTTCAATCTACTGCAACTACATAAAATTTTGTTTACACATATATTTTGACTCTGATACTAGAATCTATGGCATGCATTAAATATTGCAATATCCTTCCTCTCCAAAAATATGAAAAACCATTAGTGTAATCCAGTTTTTAAACAGGAACTAGATACACGGCCAGAACTGAAATCTGATCCCTTGCATCCTCAGCTAGTGCCCTGTCCATTCCCTTTTTATCAAAGAGTAATAATGGTAATAATATCAACAATACATCTGTCTGAGTCGACTCCTGATCCTGTGAAGACCCACTAAGCAAAGTTAACTCTTTGACTCTCTGGGCTGTCTGTGTCGGATGAAGGGAGCGCTGGCTAGCTGCCCTCACTTGTCCAGACTCACCTCCTCTCCTTGCGTCCTCACCAGCAGATAGCTGTGAAGGCGGTGTGCAGCCTAGGGCTTTTCACCCTCTGTTTGCCTCTTGTCCCTAGCTAATGAAGCCTCATGCCCTTGTTGGGTCTTGTTTCTACAAGGCAGGACACCTTTTTTGAACAGGACATACTTGAAAAACAAGATATTTTCCTTTGTACTAGAAACAAATGGTGATTAATGTGCTGATTGTAATTAATCTGTGGTGACAGATTAGCGATGTAGCAGCAGTTATTTTGCTGCTGTGGGAGCCTTCCTTGATAGGACAGCTGGTGAGAGGAGACACCAAATTCAATTTGTTTCTCATTTGCATACATATGACAACCATCTGTGCTAATAGCACTGCAATGTCTCCATTAGGCCCAGTGCTAGTGCACAGGCTCTCCTGGGCTCCTGTTAGGCCTGGGAGGGGAGCTCTGAGCATAAATGTTTGTAGAGGCAAAGGAGTGGGCTTGATGGAACACAACCAACCACATTCCCTTCCGCCAGAGTTCAGCATGAAGCATGGGCTGAGATCGCTCTCACTCAGAGGAGGGTGACCTTTTGAGAAGGCCTTTCATCAAACACCCTCTACCCATTCCGTCTCAGTGATGTAATTGTGTTAGTAATGGTCTATTCCCTGTGGCCCAGTTGCTCCAACCAACTTCACTTTGGTAAAGACCTTTTTCTGTGTGTGTTTCAACTGGCCTGTTCATTCAGAAAATATTCATGGAGTATCTACAAAGTTCGGGCACTATTTCATGTGGAAAAGAAATAGGAGTTAACAAGAGAGAAAAGGTTTTTGTTTTTTGGGGTTTACATGTAGTGATGAACCCTGGCAATAAAAAAAAGGTAAACAAGAAAAATTGTGCATAGCGTTACGTTCTAAGCAGAGTCTCCAAAATAGGTGAAAGGTGGAGTGGAGAAGACAGTGTGTGATGACTCCTTAGACTTTGGGTCCAAGGTGTCGCCTGGGGGGAGGTGAGATTTAAGCTACTATCTAGATGCCAAGAAGGAGTCAGCCTGTGAACATCAAAGAAAAACACATTTTTTCAAAGAAAGGGAACAGTGAACTTGACATGTTGAAGAAAAAGAAAGACAACCAGCGTGACTGGAGAAGGGGGGTGAGGTGGTAAGAGTGGTGGTCTGTCTTAGCTTCCTGGAGCTGGGGGTCATACAGCACCACAGACTGGGTGACTTAGAGCAACACAAGCTTATTGTCTGTAGTTCTGGAGGCTAGAATTAAAGAAATCAAGTTCTGGCATGGCCCTGAAAACTGGGGTGGGGGGAATATTTCCTTTCCCTTCTAGCCTCTGGTGTGCTGGCAGTCCTTGGTGCCCCCTGCCTTGTAAACATATCACTCTAGTCTCTGCCTCTGTCATCACATGCTGTCTTCTTCTTTGTGTCTCTGTGTCTCTTCTCTTCCTATAGTGACACTGGTCATCTTGGATTAACCAGCTGGAGCACATGAGGATTTGGAAGCAGGTGAGGCATGTAGGTCATAATGTAAGAACAGTGGGTGGCCTTTAAGGGCTCATTACAATTAACTGATATGAGGTAATTCCCAGGTGGGTATCATAGGTAGATTGGATGGAGACAGAAAAAGAGGGAAGGATGAAGGTAAACCATTTATCTTGCCTTTTGGAGACTGCAAAGATCATGGTTTTGTTCTGAATAGTTGGAAAGATAGTGCAATATTTGCTGGAAGAAGGAATATTTGAGGGGCAGGAAACACTTGGGAAAAGAAAAATAAGAGTTCCACTTTGGACATGTTAAGTTAGAGACATTCTGTAAGACACCCACATGGAAATATAAAATTGCCCATTGGGTGTGTAAGGCTAAATGTCAGAGGAAAAAGCTAGTCTTGAGATAGAAATTTGGGAGTCATCTGCTTCAAGAGATTATTTAAAGTCCATGGTGCTAGATGATATCTCTCTCTAGTGAGAAAGGAACATGGGGGTGGGGGAAACTCTGCCCCAATCCAGAGGACCCCTATGACTCCCTTTTCCTCTTCTGTCTGTACCTTTGCTAAGGGTTATAATGTTTCATGAGCAAGTGCCCTTCCTTAATACAGATGGCTTTGCTCCATCAAATGCCCTGTGTGCTGCTAAGGCAAGGCTTGGCTGACCCCTCTCCGTTTTGTGCCTCAGTGTATCCATATTTCATCCCTATTTTCCTTCATCCTGGTTCCACCTCATGAAGAAAGGGTCCATATACAATATGTCTTTAGATGCACACACCAGGGTGTCTCCACCTTCTGAGGTGGTTGACACTTCAGGCTGGATAATTCTTTGCTGGGGAGAAGTGTCTTACACATTATAAAGTGTTTAGCAGTGTCCCCAGCCTCCACCTACTAGGTGCCAGGAGCACCTCTGTGTTGAGACAATTAAAAAATGTCTTCAGACATTGACAAATGTTCTCTGGGAAGTAGAGGGGAGGCAAAATGACCCCCTGGGAAAGAACCACTGCCTTAGACATATCACAGGGCTCTCTATACCAGGGACAATCATTAAATATTTGCCACTGATGGTGACAGCAATTACATCTTGGCACACAGCTTCTCTTTACCTTCCTGTATTCACTAAAGAAAATAGATTCTTTGTGAAAAACCTTGTAAAATAGCATCGGAATTTCTCATTAGTCTCTGGCCAGGCCTCCAGACTCCAGACTCCTTCTTCAGAATTGAAGACAAATTTGTGAGAAATCAGCATGAGGTGTGAGAAGGAGTTATTCATTCAGCCAGGCAACAAATGGCAAAATTAAACAATTGAATTAAAAGAGACCTTGTGCGGCCAAAGCCTGGTTTGATAAGATAGGGGAGGTCATTACCTAAGAAAAATTGCTACCACACATTCCAGTGACTTTGCATCCTAAGTAAAAAGTCATCTTTAGTACAACAGATGTCCTTTTAAAATTTTATCAACCAGAAAAATAGAGGGAGGGAGAATGCAAACCAGACCATTAAAATGTAATCTAGAGTCTACAAATTAATAACATGGTAGCATAATCAGATTGGAATGGCATGAAATCAAATGATATGTAGCTATCCGTATGGCACTCCATAGCTCGGGAAACTTAAAGGTTGTGAGGGACTATGGACATGCTCACAGCATGGGGAGCAGAGCAGGCTTCCCTGGTGGCTCCCAGTGTGGTCCCAGCAGCCTGGCTCACACGGCATTCCTGGAAGCCATCAGCAGTCAGTCTGAGGGGTGTTACAGGTCATGTGTACATGCCAAAGCTGTCCCCTTGGAGGCTTTTCTATGGCTCTACACTTAATCATGAAACCCCAATTGAAACACTGTTTTTATCAAGCAGAAATAGAATTGAAATCAAAGTGAAAAAAATCTTTCTCTCTAGAAAAGCAGACCTGGTCCACTGGCTGCCTGTGTCCTTCCCCTGAACTCCATTCAGTCCTGATAGGTCTCCAAAGTGGAGGTGAAAGCTATGGCTGGTCTGCTTTCTAGGCAGAAAGGTGGTTCGATTAGTCCTGATGCTACCATGTCACACATCCAAAGATAGAGAAAAGTCAGGAAGGAAAAGAACAACATTCCCAACAAAAGCCTTGCAGGAAATAGCCTTGCATGAAGAAACAATGGTGTTCTGGTTACCAGGAACAGCATAACAAACCACCCCAAAATATAATGCCTTAAGACATAATAGTTTATTATTTCCCATTCTGAGGGTCAGATGGGAAGTTTACTGCTTTTGGTGGTGGCAGGAACCTCACGATGACTGAAAGGTCCAGAATGGCCATGCTCATGTAGCTGGCATATGGTGCTTCCTATCACCTGGGAACTCAGCTCTCAACCTGCTCCGTGGGGGCCTTTCCCCAGAGCTGCTCAGTCTTTCTCACACATTACAATTTCTTTCCAAAAAGGAGCACTTAGGAAAGGAAGCTCCCAAGGGAAGCTGTCAGTCTCCTAAGGCTTGAGCCTGAAAGGACTAGAATGCTACTTTAACTACATTCTGTTGGAGAAAACAGTCACAGGCCCAGCCTCTACTCCAGTGCAGGGAAGACAAGCTCTGCCTCCTGCCATGAGTAGCCCCACTCCTGTCCAGAACGTGGATGACCCTGACATGAAATTGGATCATGTCATTTCATCATAATGAGCATTTAAAGGTCACCCATGGCCCTGATGCTATATGACTTACATGCCTTATCTGGCTTTCAAATTCCCAAGAGCTGCAGCTGGTTAATCCAAGATGACAGGTGTCATTACAAGGAAAGAACAGGAGACACAGAGATGTATGGGGAGAAGATGGCTGTGTGACAACAGGGGGTACTGGCGGAAGTCATCTTTGGACACTTGCAGCCATAATAAATTTGTCATTGAACTCCATGCCCAACGACTCTTGTGTATTTCTCTGCTCCTGACTGGTATCTGCGTCTTTCCTCTCCAAAAGTATGGTCATATTGTAAGAGCAAGGATGGGAAAGAGAGAGCTTGCTCTCCTACAATTACACCTGTGTGTGTGTGCTGACTATATACCTGTACGAATTTAAAAAGTGATTCAAGGCAGAAAGAATGACACCCCCTTTATCCCAGCTTTTGGCTTTGAACACCAATGATTCCCCATTCTGCTTTGGCAGGGACATGTGCTCCAGAGTCATTTCCTTCAGCTAATCAAGTTATTCACAAACCCCATTTCTATTCCCTCTTCTGACATGTACTGAAAGCATGAGTAAATAGTTGACTTTAAGAAAAAATACCTACCTCAGATGGCTGGTACAAAAATTAAATGAGCAAACATGAGATTACCTTTCTTGTAGTAAATGCTCAAAAATGTTAGATGATGATGATGAGATGATGATGATGATGATGATGATGATGATGAAAATAGCTAAACACAGTGTCTGATGTACTAGGTGCTTAATAAGTGGAGCTGTTTGTTAAAGAATGCTCTTTTAGAGGAAAAGTGGCAGAGAAATAGAGTGCAATCCATTCGAATGAGGAGAGAGGCACATAGGGCTAAGAAGCTTGGGGTCAGGAGAAGGGCGATACTCACTCTGCTCAAGAGGCATTTGACGGAGCTATCTTTAATACCAAATTATCAGAGACAGTTTGGGGATTTTCACTGGCACAGACAAGCTTTCCCCCTGAGCCCTGGAATAAATACTTACAAGGTTAAAGGTCAGTTCATTAATCTCCTCACTTGTCTGTTTGTTTGGACATATGGATGCTCCATTGTAAAGGCAATTTGCGGAAGGGTGACAGAAATTGAGACTAGGAAGAAATATGTAGTCTAACCCACTTCAATACTATTACGTTGTGGGTGGAGAGTTGTGCAACAGAAAAAATATGTTTTAAATTTAATTCCCTGTTTTTTAAAAAAAAATCTGTGATCAAAATTGGAAGTGTGTGAGTCAGTTCTATCCTTGCCAGTATTTGTTTATGCAACTTGCCTTCTAGTTGGCGTTTGATCAACTTTTCTTTTCCTAGCAGATTTCTGTTTTGCTCAATTAGGCAAAATCTGCCAAGTAAGAGCAGTGTAAGTCCTCACCCGGCTTCTTTGTATCAGTGCCACCTCCTGCCTTACTGTAACTCAACATCTCTTCCACCTTTTGTGAGGGGCCCCAATGAGCCTCATTCTAAGAGATGCTAAGACGAAAGCAGAGAAAAGGCTTACACCTTCCAATGAAGTAAAATGAGTGAAAATTTGACTGAAGTTATTCTTATTAAACTCAGTACCATTTTTATTAATTGCCAAGATGCCTCTCTATTTGGCTTCAAATAACCTGAAAACAGCCAGTGATCCTGGAGTCTTGCTGGAGAAAGAGCCTCAAGAAAGAAAGGAAGTTATTTGCAAAAGGTATATAGACTTTTACAGATCGTAGGAGTACAGAGAAGGCAGGCCCTGTATAGTCACTTTTTACCTCTTTGGAGGTTGTGGCAGGCCAATTTCAAGATGGTCCCCACCTGATCCTTGCTTTCTGGTGGTCACACTTTTGTGTAAGCCCTTCTCTTTGCACATGGGCAGGACTTATGACTTCTTATCAACAGACTACTGCAAAGGTGGTGGGCTGTGACTGCTGTGACTGTGGTGTGTTATATAACATCCCATACTGTTGGCATATTCACTCTAGAGTCTGTCCTTGCTGGCTTATAAAGGAAGCGGTCATATTGTGAAACATAGCATGAAACTATGAGTGGCCCCTGGGAACCACAGGTGGCCTCTGGGAACTACAGGTAGCACTAGGAGCTGAGGGCAAGCAAGAAGTAGGCCCTCTGTCCCCCAGCCACAAGGAAATGAATCCTACCAACAACCTGAGAGTGCTCAGAAACAGTCTTCCCCAGTCAGGCCATCATGTAAGAATGCAGCCCACTTGATATCTTAATCACAAAGCAGAGGAAGGAACTGAGCCTGGCCTCCTACCCACAGCAACTAAGCTTGTAGTAATATGTTTACACAGCAACAGAAAACTGATACAGGGTCCTCTGCTAGATACATTGTTCCATCTGCCAGGTAACAGCACACTATGTCTGCCATGAAGACATTTCTGACTGCATAGAGAAAAACCAAGGGTTTCTCCTGATACATTTTTATCAAAGCTCAAAATTCCCAAAACAACCCCCCCTCCATATTTCTTACTTCAGCATAACCATTACTTTAAACCAAAATTATTATGGCAAAGGAAAATTAAGATTGGAAATAGAATTTAGGTTGCTAATTAGTTGACCTTAACATAGGGTGGTTGTCCTGGGTTAGCCAGTGGGCCCAATGTAATCAGAGGGTCTTTAAAAGTGGAAGTGGGAGAGAGGAGTTAGTCTTTGAATGAAGCAATATGAGAAAGACTTGACCAGACATTGTTGGCTTTGAAGATGGTGGAAGAGACCATGAGCCATGGAATGCATGCAGCCTCCAGAAGTTAGAGAAGGGCAGGGAAACATTCTCCCCTAGAACCTCCAGAAGGAATGCAGTTCTGCCACACCTTGATTTTTTGCCTGGTGAGCCATATTCTATTTCTAACTCCCAGAATTAACTGTAAGATAATAAAACTGTGTTGTTGAAGTTGCTAAATTTGTAGTATTTTTTTAATGGCAGTAATAGATAACTAATACAAATGGACTTATTCACACATGTGGTGGTCGACAGGCTAGTTGTTCTGGGGACCTTAGCTCTACTGGACCCCTAACTCCAGCAGGCTAGCCTGGGGTTCTTCACACAATAGTCTTAAGGCTCCAAACTTAGGAAAGAGAGGATGAGTTCTAATGCACACTTTTAAGTGTCTACTTGAGCCATGTTTATTACTGTTCCATTACCCAAAATAAGTCATAAAACTGGCCTAGATTCAGGGGTCAAGAAATAGATTCCACCTCTTGAGGAGTGAAGCTGCAATGTAATGTTCAAGGACATGCTAAGGAGGGACTTCTAAACAATATTTTTGTTGTTGATAGGAAACACACATACAAAAAAAGATGTGTATGTATGTGATGGCTGGAACTACTGCAGGCACATTGTATTCTTGAGGGAAGCTAGCTTTATAGACAAAGATGGAAGAACTGGGTCTTGGTAATGCCACTGAGCTACTTAATGAATGATCCTTGGGTTTCTTATCATATGAGATAATAAACTTTCCTTTTTTGTTTTTATCATTTGAGATGGCTTTTCTTTTACTTAAAAATTTCACAGAATATATGCAATTGACAAGTATGAACTAGATGACTTTAAGAAAGGTATTTGATTTCTGTGAGCTCATTTCCTTGTATTTAAATAAGGGCACTGCCACCTCACATAGATATTGTGAGAAATAAATAAAATAGTATTTGGCCCATTATAGGGAGCAATCCAATGGAGATAGTAATGAGAATTGACTTTTTGTTGTAGTTGCTGTTGTTACTAGCCCAATGTTGTTATTTAGCTATAACCTACAATCTCCCCAATTCTCACCCCATTTCAAACCATTTTAACTCATCACTCAATTGGTCATTAAAATGTGTATTCAGTGACAAAGAAACCACATCAGCTAAGTCATACAGATACAGTACCTATGAATCATCTGAATGCCATATTATGGAGTCTGTTTAATTCTTGTTTGCAGATGTGCTACATAAAATCAGATTATTTATCCTGTGTTTGGATCTGCAACTATTAAAAGTAAATTAGGACCTAGATTTCATATATCAATATAGATAGTTCTCAAAATCATCATTCTAAGTGTAAAAGGCAAGTTGTAAACTTAACTGTACTGTATGTTGCATTTGACCCCTTATATGAATGTAAAATAATGATGATGATGATGATAATAATAATAATAATAATAAATTCTGCTTCTGGGAAGATGAATTAAATGTACTTTTTTCTATTCTTCCCATGAAATACAACTAAAATGAAAAGACATTGAAAGGAGAAGAAAAGAGGAAGACTGCTAGAACCCTCAGAACTGGAAATGGCACAGCAGTGAGTACTCTGATTTTCTTCTCACCTCATATATTCTAGACACGGAGCTGCAAAAACCAGCAACCTGAAGACAGCAAGAGGCTCAGACAAAACACCCCAAGAAAAGCTTATTCTCTACAGGCAAAGTACAGGAAAGGAGCAGCCTCATAAGAGAGAAAACTTCGGGACAATAACCCCTGTATTCTGGCCAAACTCCATGGTAAAAACTGACCCCACCTCACCCCCATTAGCAAAGGCTAAGTGGGAACCTAGACTCCACCAGTGAGGCTGTAATGAAGTATTCTAGCACTTTGCACGGCCCCTCCCCCAGCATGCTGACACAGAAGGACAGTTAGGAGCAGGGACTTCTATTCCCATGGGACAGTTACAAGCCCCTGGGCCCTTTACCGTGTCTGTGGAGATCATGTCAGGAGCTGAAAATGCTACCCCACCTAGTAGTAAAGAAGAGCCCATCCCGTCCCACAGGGGCAGATGAAGACCAAGTGAGGAACCTGGCCTTTCACCTCTGTCTGGCAGGAACAGGGAAGGGGATGATCCTCTTCTCCTGCTGGAGCAATGTCAGAAAAACTCAATTTAACAGAAAGTTTAAATAAGATCCAGAATTGCATCACAGAATACAAAAATGCCCAGTTTTAATTGAAAATCATTCATTATACCAGGAAACAGAAATATCTCAAACTGAATGAAAACAAACAACACTGAGATAAAAGATACGTTAAGATAATCAAACAAGACTTTAAAGCAGCCCCATTAAAAATGTTTCAGTGAGCAATTATAAACATGACTGAAACAGAGACAAAGAAATAGAACCATATAGGAATTTGAAAACTAAAAGATGCAGTCAATATAAAAAGTAAAGAATGAAAAATAGAGAAATATAAACTTCACAGAAGGGCTCAGAGCAGAAGAGAAGGGGCAGATGAAAATATTGGTGAAGTGGAAGATAGAATAATAGAAATTATCCAACCTGAACAATAGAGAGATAACAGTAAAAAAAACATTAACAGTGCCTCAGGTACTTGCAGGCCTAGAACAAAAAATCTTACCTCTGTGGGAATGGTATTCCAGACAGACAGAAGAAAAAGCACTTGGAAAAAATAATGGCTAAAAACTTCCCAAATTTCACAAAAAAATATAAACATAGAATTCAAGAAAATGTGTGAACTTACTCCCAAAAATATCAAGGTGACCTTTCCAGATGGATAGAATCTAGAGAATACTAATGGATCTTACAGTTACATTTAGCATGCATTTGTAGTTGAACTTGTTGCAGAGCCAAGCCAAGAGCTGGTTAGAAGAAGGAACCACTGATCTCCACCAGCCAACCCAAAGATGTTCCACATGAACACACAATTCATGTTATGATTAGCAGCTGCATACAAACCAAACATTAAGGCAAGTCCTCTAACTCCTTGGCCCTCAAAGTGAGAGTCAAGGACCAAAACATCAGCATCACCTTTGGTGCTTCTTAGAGCAACATCATAAATCTGAGGCATCTGAAACTGTACCCACAAGATTCTCAGATCCACATTCAAGCTTGAGAGTCAGTTCTCTAGATGTTTACTCATTTCCTCCAATCAAATAGACACCCCTATACTTTTTTTGCATAAAAATTCTGTAATTCCCTGTGCAATTCAGGCTAGAAGCAGACCAGAAGAGAAACATAATTATAAACTAGTAAAAGCACAGCACTAAGAGCCCAGCGTTTTTGCCTCCATCCTGAACCTTCATATCTGCAAGTCCCCTAACCTGCTGGTAGTTAATGTTTGCAGGATTTCCTTTCTTTATTTGTTTTCCTCATGAATCTAATACTGGAGATGAACTAGATAATCAGAGGCCTCTTCCCATTTGAATATCCTATGATTCCATTACATGTGAACCAGATTACCCATTACTATAGGCAAGCCTATGCACAGAGAAGTTAATTTTAAGATCTTAAACCATGCCTGGTGTATAATTATAGCAGGAATATTTTTTAATCTAACTGTAATTGTATTTAGGAATTTGGATGACTTGAGTTTTGTGCCTGTAGCTTATAATATCACCAGAAACCCTTCACAGAATTGCAACCTTGTAAGTCAGTTACCTGTTGATGCTCAAATATATACATATATAATTTTAATAGTGCCCATTACACACAGACTTCCATTATAACACTATTTCCACTCGGTCATAATTTTATGAAAAATTCCCCTATTGGCTAAAATTTTCCAGGCTTAATCATACTCTTGAGGTAAACTTTTTCAATTAAACTCCACTTAAGCCAATTTTGAGCTCTTTGAATGAAGGGAAAATATATATGCCAGACTCTTAAAAATAACTGTCAAGCAGGTTCCTTTTTTTAATGTTTATTTAACACACTAGCATTCACACTTCGAAAGAGTACTGACCTGCCTGCATCTTAATTTCCAGAGGACGGAGTCAGAGGTGCTTTTTTGCTTGTAAATCTCCAATAACTCTCTCAATTATCTCCTCTGCCCTGGAGAATTGTAGAGAGTCTGTAAAACAGGTATTTTGTTTTAAGCTTGTGGGGCCACTTAGCATCTATAAAGCTGAATAGAGTTACTACACATTAATTCTCCTCCTTACGACCCTGGCAAAGTTTTCCATTTAGGGACTAACGAGAATAAAGTCATTTAGATTATTGATCCAGCGTGAGTCATATAGAATAGGGGAAGAATTGGTAATTACCATTATTTTGAATCACCTCCATTTATTATTTCTAAACTTTATTTTGGAACTTACAGCTTCTGGTGATTGTACTATTTCTACAGAGGAAAACAACCTCTGATTTATCTCTCAGAACAATTGCAAGGTGATGACTTCTGGCTTTTGCTCATGTCTTTGATCCTTTGCTTTTCTTTTTTGAGCACATGCTTTTATTCATTCTGTATATCTTCACTTGGTCGACTGGGAGCAGAATGTCTGCCAGAACACACACAGCCGTCTTCTGTGGCATGGCCAGCAAGGGCAGAGCAACAACGCATGCCTTGTTAGATTCCTCATGTCCATGCTTTAGTGCCAATTGACAACTGATGGAGAATTTCTTCTTGATTCTAAAGAGTCTCTGAGCACAGTTATATGGAAAGAATTTTTTAAATATAATGGATTTTAATTGCTACTTCTTCAAGCTACAGCTTTTACATGTTGCTTAAGGGGGAGCCATGTCTGAGGAGCTCAACTGGGTGGGAATAGCTTTGTGCTGGCTTAGCTGCCTTGGACAACTGACTTCTTTTATTTAGCAGGTCTTAGCTCCACCTCCCCCCTCTCCAGGAAAGTCAGCCCTGCCTTCTTTGAGTAGGTCTCTATGCTCTCTGCACCATAACCACACTGATCTTTTAGTCCTGGAATATTTAATCCTACCTCCGGTCACAAGATTTTGCATATGCCATTCCCTTTGCCTAAAACACTTTAGCCACCCTTCTTCTTAGTGAACTTCTACTCATCGTTTACATCTTAGTTGTCCATTCTTCAGGAAGGCCCTCACTAACTTTACCTATTGGGTTGATCTCCCACCAATACCTGTCTCATGCCACCGCATAGTTCCTCTGGATGGTACCTATCACAGCTATACTCTTATAATCTTACCTTTCCTTCTGTGATTTCTCTTTTATTAGTTGCTTTATTCCTATGAGCTCCATGAGGCCCCAGACCATGTATTCACCCAATGTCTGTCACAGGCCTTAACACATAGAGGGTGCTCAGTAGTTCTTTGTTAGATGGGTGAATGAATTACTTCACTTTAGAAACTCACAGGGGGGGCAGTCACACAGCCCAAGTCAGCTCTGTCAAAGGATTTGGCAACAGAAGAATTTACCCAGTCTCTTTTATGATGTTGTTCTAACCTTGATATGTAAGACCAGTGAAATGAGAGAGTGGATAGAGAGGAAACAGTCCAGAACAGGATCTGGAAAAAATCTCAACTGAATTCTATGTAATACACCTTCTGAGTCATAATATCATAAACCTGGAAATGGACCTTGGAGATTGTTCCCAGGATTTTACATATGAAGAAAATGAAGCCCAAGTTTCCATTGTAGTTACCAGAAGACCTTACCCCTTCCAACATCTTGTCCATTCCTAATCCATTGCTCCCACAAGGAGACACAGGAGCCAAAGCTCTGGGGTGGGAATACCATAAGAGAGAAATAGAACGATGAAATTGTATATGAAATCACAGGGTCCCTGAAAGCTATTGCTAGAGAAATAAAGTTCTTTCCACTCCTTCTAGATTCAATGTAGGGAGCTTCACTAGGAAGTCCCAAAGGGAACAATGGCCATCTTTTTGTGTAGTCACTAGTGATCTCTTTTATTCTCTCAAGGAAGACCAAGGAAGTTAAATAGTTGAAACTACCCAAATATCAGTTATTCTTTCAGTATAGCAAATGGCTTTGAGTGTGGGTTCTGGGTCAGCGTTGTGAATGTAAACCCCACCAACTATGTACTTTGGTCAATTTGCTTAACCTCTGTGTGTCACAGTTTTCTCACCTGTGAAAGATATAGTCGAACCCATCTTTTAAGGTTGTTGAGAGAATGTAATGTACTATGACTTTGAAGTACCTGTGCATGGCACATAGGAAATGCTTGGTATGACCTAGTATCATTCAACAGATATGTATGAGCATCTACATGGGACAAGGCTAAGTAGTGGGAGTGGACTTACATTATAATGGGGAAACAAAGATAGGCATAAGGAACAGAAGATTTACAGACTAGACTCAGAGCTCTGAAGAAAATATTACAGAAAAACTGAAACAAGAATGGGGAGCTGGCAACTCACAGGTAGGTTAAGTCAGGAGATCAGGAGAACCTCTGTGAGGACATGACACGTGAACTGAAGGATTCAGCCACATAAAGATCTCAGGTAAGAGTGCTCCAGCCCATAAAATATTAAGAACAAAAATCGCAAGGCTTTGAGGTGGGAACATCCTTATGCCCAGTGGCACGAGGAGCCAGTGGAAGTTTTTTAATAAGAATAAGACAGGACCTGAGTTATATCTTTAAAAGATACCTCTAGCCAAACCCACCAAATGTACAACATGAAGAGTAAACCATAATGTAAACTATGGGCTTTGGGTGATAAATATGAGTTTGTGTTGGTTCATAGATTGTAACATGTACCACTTTAATGGGAGATGTTGATAATGGGAGTGCTGATGGGTGCAGGGGGAGACACAGGGAGTATACGGGAACTCTTTACTTTCCATTCAGCTTTGTTATGAACCTAAAACTGCTTTAAAAACAAAACAAATCAAAAAGTTAACTGCTAAATTGAAAGAAAAAACAAGCTCCTCTGGCTGCTATATGGAGAATGGGGTTAGGGGGCAGAAACAAAGGCAGTGAGACCAATCGGAAAGCTCATGGAGATGAGGAGGGGAGAGCTGAGGTGATGGCAGTGTGTATGGGTGTGGATGGGGGAGGGGAGAGGGCACAGTCAAGACAACTTAAAGATGGAAGCAGTAGGGTGAGTGATCGGGAAGGACATGTGTTAGGAAAGAGGGAGGAATTGAGAATGAGTCCTAGGGTTTTGTTTTAAACAATGGGAAATAGTGATGCCATTTATTGAGACAGAGAAAAAGAGGAGAGGAGACGGAGACCCTGAAGCATATGACATTTGTTTTTGTTTTTACAAGATTTGGGATTCTGTAATTCTGTGTTCAATAAAATGTACTTCCCTCCAAAGAGCTTCAAAATAGAGAAAACTAATTTATCTGGAAAGGTGATGGGTTGAGCTCTTATAGGTGAAAGGGAATGGATAAGTTCTTCTATAGCAATGCCACCTGTTCTTTAGGAATTGGGGTCACTTACTTCTGGTGATAGAGTCTTCTCTACCAGGAAACCATTTCCTTAAGATAGAGAAATGAACAACAGTGACAGACAAGTAACATGTTTTATTTGTTTCCCAAGAATCTCATTTAACTATATTTTTGTCCTCTTTTTTTTTTTTTTTTTTGTTCAGAGAATTGACCATTACCAAAGTCACATTCTGTTTAGGAAAAGTCTGAGAGTTTATCTTTTAAAAAGTAGTTTGCAAGGTTTTAGGAATCTTATTTTGTTATAACAGGTGATAAAGTCTGAATAACTCCATGTCACTTTTATGTCAGCTTATTCTTTTGACACAAACACAATGAGAACACTAGGTGAGGAGTCTTAGAAAAGATGTCAGCCCCACCCAACCACTGAAAGTCATCTGCCCTCTCCGGGCTTTTGTTGGTTAAGCTAGAAGAAAAGAGGAGTTGGGCACCAAGTCCTTTCCAGATCTTATGGTCCATCAAAAAGTGGCCAGAGTGAGATAAAAGTTTTCACACTAATCATGGTGATAAGCATCATTTGTGTGCATTTCATGGTGTTTGATATCCCAGATGCTGTGCAATGCTCAGCCCATTGCTTTGATAGCCTGTCAGCTTGAGGACTCTTTCTGTAAACTTCTCTAAATTGGCAATGAATTTTGGAGAAAAGAAACATTCTTCATGTTTCAGAATCAGCTTTCAGCATAAACTGGGGACCACATGTCTTGGGGAACAGTCATTTTCAACCAAAAGCACCTCAAGTAAGATGTCTTTTCAGCTTTGATTCACTTTGAGCAGCTGCCCAAGTGATTGTACTATGTGTAATGCAATGGTAATCAGCCTTGTGAACTAACTTTATAACAAATGTATGGCTTTGATTTGAAACGAATGCAAGAGCCATGACTACAAAAGTGACTTATCAATAAAACAGGAATAAGGCAGGATGGCTAAGTGCAAGAACAGCCACTGGGAGGAGAGGGTTTAGTGTGTTTCCCAACACTGCCTGCAACTAGGTGTGTGTCCTTGGGCAATTCATTCTGTGGCCCTTCTTGTCCTCATCTCTAAATTGCTGGGATTGGACCATAATCTCTCAGGTGTCTTAGTTTAGAAAGTCAATGACTAGTTGGGGGCTTCATTGATGTCTGTAGCACAGGATAAGGGAACAGTACCATCTGGACCTATTACTGACCTTGAATCACCTCACTCCTGCCCTGACAAAGGAACCTCAGGCAGGAAGGAGTGAAGGAGCAGGGATAGAGGCTCACAAAGGCACTAATGAGGGATTTCACCTTTCCCTGAAGGTTCCCACCAGCATCTTTGAGCAGGAGCCAAGGCAGGTGGCAGCTAGAGGGGAGTGGTGATTAGTAAAGTGCGATCGGGTGGCACCTGCAGGGTGAGGTATTTACTTTGTCCTTCTCTGTTGCAGGAGAATGAACAGATGGAGCCCCAGACCTTCACAAATAGTAAGTTAACCTTGAATTAGTGTAGAGAGGCAGAGGTCTAAGAACCTTGTAACACAAAATATCATTTCTTCCTGACTCTCTTCATTGAATAAAAAAGAAAATCCTATATTATTTCCCTGGGTTGAAAATCTTCATGGTTTTATAAAATACAGGTAGAGCTGAAGAATAGGATTCATAGAGGGAGCATTTTCTTTTGGGTCTTTTAACATGGAAATTAATGGTCAGGATGTGCTCAATGAAACATTTCTCATGATGAAGTTTCTAATTATTTTATTATTATGATTTTAATTATTCTTAATAAGGTCAGCAGCTACCAGTGTCCCTGAAATGTTTCAGGTAAGAGTTGATAGCTCTATTGGGAGTTTTGTGTCCTAAACCAGGGTGTGGACCAGTTTGTCCTTCTTGAATCCTACTATTTTTCCATTCATTTATGCAACAAATATCAAGTGAATATAAATTATATGTCACATACTCTGCTATGCACTGAGAATAAAGTGCTAAACAAGACAGACAGGTCTTAGCTCTCTCCTGCCTTTTACATAAGAATTTGAATTTCCTATTCTTTAAGTTCCCCTATAATGTAGCTCCAGTAAATCCAAACACTATTTTTCATCAATACCAGTATGGTATACAGCTCTTCTGTTTGTCCTCACACAGACACACAACCCCACACATACATACAGACAAGCACAGTGCTCATTTCCATGTCTCTATCTGTTCTCATGTCTCCATGTTCTGTCAATAACTCTGCCCCCACCATTCACATCTTTAAATCCTGCCCAGCTTTCAACTCTCAGCACAAACCCCTTTCTCTGAGAAGGGCTTTGCTGACACAGGAATCCAACCCGATGCATCTTTTCTTCAGCAGTCTATGCTCCTGGACAACACATCTAATTGATGATTTCCTGACCCCAGTTTTTTCCTTCTCTTTTCATGTAAGCTGCTCATCACATGTAAATTCTGAAATTCCTAGAAAGGTGAACAGTACTTTGTATCTTCAGCATCCCTACAGTATTTGAACAGTGTAAGCTCAAATTAAGTTTTTCAGTACTTGTTTGGCTGGTCAGACATGTAGTCTGCAACCAAGGTAAGCTTCTACAGAGATGGTAGACCTGCAAATATATGGCACATGTTTAGAACAACATGCTTTAATCTACTGCATTTGTTTAATCCTTAAATGCCTCAGACATTTCTCTTAATTCTATAGCTATTAAAATCACAAAACATCAAAGGATATCATTCTTTAAACTGACACATATCTAAAACATTTAAGTACAACTTCTTACCTTTTTAATATCAATTATTATACTTAATATGAACATACTTTTAAAGACTATTCCTCCTCTATTGTTCTGCAATATCACCTTCACCATAAATTGAGTGACCATGTGTGTCTCTCTATTTCTGAACTTTCTTTTTATTTCAATAGTTGATTTTTCTGTCCTTTTGTTTACATGGTGAGCTCCTAATTATTTTGCCTTTATAATAAACCTTGATATCTAGTAGAATACATCTTTCTACATTTGTTTTTGCTTTAAGTGTGTCTCAATTGTTTTGGTCCTATCCATCTCCAAATGAATTTAGGAATTAGGTTGTCAATTTCCACAAAGAAACCTGTTGGTCTATTTTTTAATTTTTTTTAATTTTTTTTATTTTAGTTTATTCAGTACAGTTTCTATCCTTTATTCCCATTACAGCCCGCCCACCCATTCCACCCCTCGTCCCTCCCCTTCTCAACCCCCCTAGTTTTGTCCATGTGTCCTCTATATTTGTTCTTGTAAACCCTTCCCTTCTCCCCTGAAATTCCCTCCACTCTCCCCTCTGGTCACTGAGTACCTATCCTCTATTTCAGTGCCTTCTGTTATGTTTTACTTGTTTCTTTGTTTTGTTGTTTAGGTCCCTCTTAAAGGTGAGATCATATGGTATTTGTCTTTCACTGCCTGGCTTATTTCACTTAGCATAATGCTTTCCAGCTCCATCCATGCTGTTGCAAAGGGTAGGAGCTCCTTCTTTCTTTCTGCTGCATATAATTCCATTCTGTAAATGTACCATAGCTTTTTGATCCATTCATTTACTGATGGGCACCTGGGTTGTTTCCAGCACTTAGCTATTATAAATTGTGCTGCTATGAACATTGGGGTGCATAGGTTCTTTGGATGCTGCTTCAGGATTCTTACGCTATAGTCCCAGCAGTGGAATTACTAGATCAAAGGGCAGGTCCATTTTTAGTTTTCTGAGGAAGTTCCATAGTGTTTTCCCC
>CM052545.1:58452455-58477743 GCA_028533065.1 Trachops cirrhosus | reverse complement strand
ACCCCAATGTTCATAGCAGCACAATTTACAATAGCTAAGTGCTGGAAGCAACCTAGGTGCCCATCAGTAAATGAATGGATCAAAAAACTATGGTACATTTACAGAATGGAATTATATGCAGCAGAAAGAAAGAAGGAGCTCCTACCCTTTGCAACAGCATGGATGGAGCTGGAAAGCATTATGCTAAGTGAAATAAGCCAGGCAGTGAAAGACAAATAACATATGATCTCACCTTTAAGAGGGACCTAAACAACAAAACAAAGAAACAAGTAAAATATAACAAAAGACACTGAGATGGAGGACGGGATGTCAGTGACCAGAGGGGAGAGGGGAGGGAATTTCAGGGGAGAAGGGAAGGGTTTACAGGAAAAAATATAGAGGACACATGGACAAAACTAGGGGGGTTGGAAAGGGGAGGGAGGAGGGGAGGAAGGGGTGGGTGAGCTGGAATGGGAATAAAGGATGGAAACTGTACTGAGTAAACTAAAAATAAATAAATAAATAAATAAAAGAAAAGAAAAGAAAGAGAGCTTTGTTGTTTTAAGTCACTAAGATGGGGGAATGTTTGTTACTATCCCATAACCTAGCTTATTCTGACTGATAAATACCAAAATAATTAATATTTTCAAAAATTACCTGGATATAATTTCTCATTGAGATTTCAGTTGGAATGCATTAAATTCTGAAGATTAGTTTTTGAGAAATTAACATCTTTATAATATTTTATCTTCCTGTCTAAGAATATGGTATGACTCATTACTCAAGTCTTTATTATTCTAAATAAAATTGTATGTATTTCATTAAAAATATAAACTAAGAGCTAGATGCATATTTCTTTTTCCTAATTGCTTATATTTATTATTATAATGTAAGGATTTCTTATTATCTTGTAACTGGCCACCCAGGCAAATTTTTAAAATTTTCTAAGACCTTTGAATTGAGCCTCTTAAGTTTCCCATGTAGAAAATTAATAGTGCCAAGTAATGGTAACTTTCTGTATTCCTTTTTTACTAGTTAATACTTCCCACTTATATTTTATAACTTAAATATAAAAATTGTAGAATAAGGTTGATAATATCTGTGAATGTAGATTTTTTCTTTTGTTTATTGTCAGAGGTCAGTAAGTTTTTTCTGTAAAGAGTCAGGTATCACATATTTTTAACTGTAGGGTCATACCATCATTATCACAGCTACTGAATTCTGAATCGTAGCATGGAAGCAGCCATGCACAATAAATAATAATTAAAAATGAGCTTAGCTGGATTGGACCTGTAGACCATGGTCTACTAAACCCTATTCTATGTTAATGTTTTACTGTTACTATGATTTTGGTTTTTGATTTGTTTGTCATTTTAAGGAATAAATCTTTCAATTATAAATTGCCAAAGTTTTATTTTATGTGTAGCCTTTTTAGTAATATTTTTTCTTTTTCACATCCAACATCATCACATTTAAAAAGCAGTTTACATATCAATTGCATTTAAACGTCTAGAATGTCCTACACATTCTCTAATGTTGAAACACTCTTATATCCCTATAATAAACTTAGTCATAATAAATTGTTTTATTTATTCTTGGATTTTATTAAGCACATATTCATTGGATACCCACAATGTACCACATGCTTTTCCAGAAGTAGTGGCTGCAACAGTCAACAGAAGAAACAAAGTCCCCATTTTCATGGAGGTTATATTCCAATGGGAGGACAGAGATAATAATAAAAACACAAAAATATGTCAGGTTAAAGATAATAAAGCAGAGTCAGAGACTGACAGGGTAGGATGCTATTTCAGAAATGGGGCTCAGGAGAGTCCTCTGTGGTCAGGTGACACTTAGGTAGAGATTTAGGAAGTGAGGGCACAGTTCAGTCAACTGAAGGAGTGAATGGCAGCAGTGCATCTCAGTGTTAGGATGTGGATGGCACAGGACCCTGTGGGAGCACGCAGTTGGTCTCCCTGAAGTAGTCTTGGGATGGAGCCAGCAAGTCTTTCTGGGAAGAAGAAACATTTCACCCGAGCCCTTGGAGAAAAGCCATGTGACTGTGTTGTGTCAGTTTGCCTGGGCCACAGGCTGCCCAGAGACTTGCTCACATGTTATCTTCAATGGCCTGTGAGTATGTCTCTGGGTGGGAGGAGCAATGGAGTCAATACACTGAGTAAAGCAGACAGTCTTCACTAAAAGGGGCAGGACTCATCTGGCCAAGTGAGAGAGGACCCCCGCCTCGTTCTTCCTACCCAACTGCCCAGAGCTGGGACATTAGTCATTTCCCTGTCTTTGGACTCAAACGAAAACATCAGCTCTTCTTGGGTCTCAAGCCTGCCAGCCTTCTCACTGACCCTGACACCCTTAACTCCTGGGTCTCAGCTGCTCAGACTAGGGCTGTATCTGTTTCTAGGGCCTTCCTGCATCTCCAGTTCGAAGACCACATGGCTTGGGGCTTCTCAGCCCAAGAGCCACACACATGTGCACACGCTCACACTCCATGGGTTCTGTTCCTCTGAAGAACCCTGACTGGTACAAAAAATAGGACATGAAGGAGTGTTCCATAACAGGACTTAGAGACCCCAAAATAGAGGAAATAGTGTTAGAAAAATGAAAGAAATTCAGTGGTGTTGAAGCATGAAGCATTGGAAGAGGTGAGACTTGGGCTGAATAAATGGGCAGGAAGTAGGTTGGGTGTGGTTCTGAAAACCTTGTTCCACGGGCATTGTATCCTTTAGGCAAGGGGAAGATCTCACATATTTTAATTAGCAGAGGAAGATGACCAATAGGGCTACAGATTTCACAGCCTCAGCTGTCAGCACCATGTGGAATCCGTGGACTGGTGTCATTGAGCGAAACGCGCAATGTGGAGAATGCACCTGGACTGTGTCATGTCATAGGCCAGAATGGACTTCTCAGTGTGGATTTTAAAAAGGAGAGCTTGTTCTGGCTTGCTTTGGCTTAAGGCCAAAAGAAGTAAAAACACTATAAAAAGATGGTCCCCCTAAATTTAAGCACATAGAAAAATTTTGAAATGCTCTTTTCAAAGTACTATTGGGCCAAGAGGTACATGAAATCCCAATTCTAAACTATTAGAATTTTTTTAAAATTAAAATATTATAAAGGATATGATCAAAACAATACAAAGATAAAAATGCCCTTAATTTTATTAGAAAATAAGAAAGACTTCCAACAAATAAAATAGTCAAGAAATTTGAGAACAATCATGGGAAAAATAATCCTGACACAAAGAATAGAGAGCTGCCATTCTTCGTATGCTCTCCCTCCGATACCTTCATCCCTTCAGCCCTCACTTCCTTTGGGTACCTTCTGCTCAAATGTCACCTGACATATTCTGTGTGTCATTGTAGTTTTCTGTGTCCTCTCACAGGAAAATAAGCTCCATGACAGCAGGGACTTTGTCTATTTTGCCCCCTGCTATGTCTCCCACTACTGGAAGAGTGCTTGGCACATGGGCTCCATGTGGCAGGGTCTGTGACTAGCATGTTCACATTTCATCCCCTACCTAGTGTGGACCTCGAATTTGGCAGATATGTAACAAATATTTATTGAGTTAACATTACAATGTTTTACTGGTCACTTAAAATGATCAATATTTTTTTGGAGTACAAAAATTTCCATATATACATAATTATTAAATAAAATGAAATAAGTAAACTATTACACTTATCTGTAACATATTTTGTGTCTGATTAGTCAAATTCTGAAAGTCATATTTTGTTAAATTACTTCATCAAGTTTATATCAACTATCCATCTTCCAAGCAGTTATAAATGTATGTATTTTTAGTACATAAACTTTCTTGACTTTTAACTTTTTTAATTTTGAATTTTTATTAATACTAAATAGTTATTTTATTCTGCTCAAAGCTTTTAGTATTAAATTCCATTTTGTGCAGTATTAATAGTAAGCTCTGGGGGTTTTTTGTTTTATTTTTCTGATATACTAATTCCCATCACATTATTTTTAACATTTCTGTGTTATTTTGCATTAGGTCACTATCTATAAACTACCAGTATGTAGTTGAAATTTGGCCTTGTCATACAATCTGAGAATTCTGTCATCTGATCAGAAGTTTAATGCATTCACAGTCTTAACCTGACAACTGAAGAATCTGGCCATATCTTCATCATTGCATTACATGTTTTCTATTTTGTGAACATCTTTGTACTAGGACATTCTTCCAAATCTACTTTTTTCCAACCTGACCTCTCTACACTCCTCCTTTGTGAAGGCTGAGGCGTCTGTCTTGCAGAGAATGAGCAGCTGAGAATCTGCCACCAAACCTGCCCCGAGTCTTCTGCGGCTGCCCTGTTCCTGTGCCCTCCAGCTCAGGTGCTCCTGGAAGCTGCAATCCCACAGTAAAAGGGGTCCAAGAAGCAGGCATCCATGCCTCTGTGCCATACACCCTCACACCTGCATATCCACCTGCATATCACACTTTGGAGACTTATTCCAAGCCACCACTGATGCTGATTTACTACAATATTCAGCGGTATGACAGCTGAATCAGCAGGCTTGCAAGAGCCAAACTGTGCCTCTTCTCAGTTGAAATGGCTGAGGCAGGAGTACCTACACCACACAGAAAATCAGGGATTTATTTTTTCCGAGAGCTGATAATACACTTTCCATTCACCACTCACACTGCCAACACCTGCATGTCCTAAACAAGGAGAATTGTCACTTTATACCCATTGCCACTTCTTCTGTACTGTCTCAGAAATACTTTAAACTTTGTAACATGTTGCTAGAACTCTTTCCTCATTTCTGGTTCTACTGCAGTGTTTTCCTGATTTTTATGTCCTTTCAGTAACTTAACTTAGTTTCTGGTGGGGTGGAGGATGTACAACTGAGTACAAATTATCCTGTTTTGAAAATACATTATCCATGCAAAACATGGCCAGAATTAGGCAGGTCCCTGTCTGCTGCCTTAATGATCACTGCTCAGCCAAACAACACTTGCTCTGCACTAATGATTCTAATCTAAACTGGGAATTGATGTTGACAAAATACAAGCTGTTTAGATTTTTTCGAAGGCTGATCAAATCTCTTCTGGAAACCAGAGGCTTTATTAGATATCCATAATCAAAGCCTCATTGATTGGGGAAAATTTCAGCAAATAGGCAGGAGGTAGATAATCAAAATCTCAGAAAACAGTAGGACAGGGTTTTCAAGATCAAGAAAATACAGCTTCGGCTATATCACTGAGGAAAAATCTGACCAAGTTATCAGGACATCCCTTGTGAAAACAGGACAAAATGACAAGTAAATGTGCAAGCCCTGCAGATACTCCCCATGGCTTGTCGTTAAAATAACAACGAATTTAGAGCAAGTTTGTCAAGGGAACAGGGGGTGTTTTATAGCTTAGAGAAGAGTACAGTTGGAGTATAAGGCAAAGCCAGAGAGATTATGGCTGTTCTGTAAATCAGGAAGACTGTATAGTAGGAAATAGGGAGCCATTGAAGGTTTGAAGCAGGAAAACAATGCAATAAAATTTGTAATTAAGAAAGATTAGTGTGGCAACATGAGGACAAGATTTCTCTTATGGCCCTTATACAGGAACAAAGATAGAATAAATAATGAGTTAAAAACAAAGCAAAACAAAAAAGAAAGAGAAGCATCAAATCTCTTCTACTTTTAGTAGGCAGTTAAGGAAACACATAGGCTAGGAGGTACTCAGGAAGGCTTGCAAAGCTTTTTTCAGTTCATTAAGCTAAATTATCTCTTTGTTTTCACTCCGAATTCATGAGTGCCAAAGTTGGTCCTGTAGCACAGGGAGTCTCCAGGCCGCCCAGGGACCTCTAAGACTTCTTTTCACGTCATTTCATTGTTGTAGGAAATGTGCTCTGTTAGCCAACAGTCCACATGCAGTGTGAGCCTCCCATTGTCCTCTTTTCTGGAACAGTTGAAATTTCATTAATTCTTATGGGAATAAAGACATAGAAACCCAAGCCTGTTTACTCTCATTCAAGAGTTATTAGACAGCTGTAAAAATTCAACCAAGATACCAGGGTGGCCGGGGCTCTTGCTGGCTTACCACATGAAAGAAGAGAACTTTGCCACATGGAACTGTAGGGCGCTCCTTCTTGGGGTAGATAAGACCTAAAACACGCCCGCCAAATGGTTGATGGGCAAAAGTCGATGCTCCTGCCTAGAATGCATGTCCCACTTTTCCACATTATCTGATCCCTACTCAACATCCAACTAGAATCTCCCCTCTTTGATGAATCCTTCTTGGCTCTACTAGCTCACAGCAGTCCTTGACTTGAACTGTAATAGATTTTATGTGGAACACACAAAGGCCTTTAACTTATTGTTTTCTAGATGGTTATTTATCCTTTCATGTATTAATTTTCTCTCCAACTAGATTATAAACTCCTTAAAGATGGGAATGATGTTTACTCTGTTATCCACATTCAATGGCATAGGAAGATGAGTCATTAAGCTCATTCTCAACAATCCTTGATTTCAAATTAGGGTGAGCTATTTTTTGTCTCCCAAGCCCAAACCCTCACTCTCAGAAGTCATTCCTGATTCTTCTTCTTCTAAAATGATAGAAGTCATGCAAATTAAGTTCCCACATCTTCCTTTCTGTTTTCTGCATTTATTTTCCTCCCCTATTCTTTTCACAAGAATAAAAATTCTTCATTGGCAAAGCTGAGAACTTCCTTTTAGGATTTTCTTTGTTATTCTTTTACCCTAACATCTTCAGTCCATCCTCCTTCTACTATAAACATCACAAATCTGCCCTGACTTAACGTTCCAAGTATTAGTTCTCACCATTTCTCCTAAAAATGTTTTCCCCCAAACCATGTCTAAAAAATAGTATATACTCACTGCTTCCTCAGTCCCATCATTCATGAATTCCTTGACTTTTTTTCAGTCTTGTTTTCTCGTCTTGACAATCTATTGAAGTTGTTCTCTTAGGACTTCTAGTATGAGCTCAAGACCGCAGTACTAGCTTTAATTCACCCTAATTCCCCTGGATGTGGAAATGCATGGCCCAGATCAAGGAGGGTTTACTTCAGATATGAGCTGCCCTGTGATCTGCAGTCCACTCCAGCTATTAGCCCCCTCAGAGCTTCTCAGCTGATTCACTCTGTCTAAGGCAGACTTTTCTCAGGCCCCCACAGCTAAGCATGCTGGATGAAATGTAAGAGGCACAGTTAAATCTGACTTCCACATAAACCACACATAGCTTTTTTGTTTATTTGTTTGTTTTTTGTGTTTTTAGTATAAGTATGCCACATGCAATATTGGGGACATATTCATATTTTTAAAGCATTTGTATTTACTTGCAATTCAAATTTAATTGTGCATCTTGTATTTTTCCTTGCTAAATCTGGAGACCATGGCTGAATGGAGTGAGAGTATAAGGGCCAGGACTTTCTGGCCCAGGGAAACAGGTCTGTTAGATGATACTCCCTCCACAGCTCTACGAAAAGCTGTCAGGACTGTGTTGGATGGGCATCACCAGCTGACCTTTTCCCCAGCACCACCCAGCTTCTTCCTGCCCCCGTTGCAAGAGCTAAGCCACTAAAGCACCCTCACATCATTCTCTCCCTTGGCACCTTTTAGAGAAGCCATGCTCAGACATTTGTCCATCCCACATTCCTCTTCAAATGTCTAAAGAAATAAAACATGCAGGAATAACATAATTTCAACCCTGGAAAACAGGAAAGGTTGACTGTAATTGGGAAAACAAACAAGCCCTTCCCTGCTTTATTCATGTGGAGAAAGAATGTCTGGGGTAAGAAGTGGATGGTGTTTCTAAAAGAACCAAATACACCAAATAGGAAGACTGCAGAGAAAATTAAAAGAGTTGTACAAAAGAGGAAATGCAAATGTCATATATATATACTATACATAACATATAATTATATATATATATATATATATATATATGAAAAGAACAGCATAATTAGGAATCAGAGAAGAGCACCAGACTGAAAGTGATCAGAAGGGAGTGGGAGGGGGATAATGGTAGAAAGAAGAGGAAGAGACTGGACAAAGAACATGTATGAATGTCCCACAGACATGGACAATAGTGTGGGACTTGACTGTGGGAGCAGGGGGCGGGATGAGCAGAGGAGGGCAAAGGGGGAAAATTGGGACAACTATAATAGAATACCAATAAAAATGATTTAAAAAAAAGAAAGGAAAGCACCATCTGACTATCACTTCTTACCTGACAAATTGGTAAAGACACATGTAGAATATGGTTTAGCATATGAACAAGTAGTCGATTATATATTTTCTTAGCAGAAGTAATAATTGCTATAAGCTTTCTGGAAAGCAAAGATTATATCATGTACATATCCTTGAATCCTGTAATTCTGTGCCTAGAAATTTAACCTAAGGAACTAATCAGATGCAAGTACATGCATGTACAAATAAAAATGTTTAAAATATCAAAATTAGGAGCCACTAATAAGGAAGTAACTACATAAATTACAGTAGCTATATTATAGCCAGAATACCTTGTAGCCATTTTAAATATTTGTGTATATTCATTGACATAGAAAAATATTCACACTATATTATTTTATGAATAAATCATTTCACATTATTATGTAAATGATATATCACTTTTGTTTACAAAAATACAGATATATATTTGGAAAATAATTATAGATATTAAATGTTTATCTTTGAGTGGTGGGATTGTGGGTGTTTGATTTTTATACGTTTCATTTGTAATTTGTAATTTTTTTCCACAATGAACAATACACTTTGTATGATTTGAAAAATAGCACCTCCTACTCCATATACACTAAAACTTTAAGGTTTTGTCTTTTCTTAAGACTTTCTGCAACATTTCATGTAGTGAACTCTCTAGACTCCTTTTCCATCTTCTTGTCTTTGTACTATATTGTTCATCTTCAGCTATAACTCTCTTCCCTTGTTCTTTTTCCTTTTTTTGCTCATATTGACACTTTCCAGTACTAACTCATCAATATTTTTCCCTTTTCTCTTCTTTCTATCTAAATGATTTACATTATTATTTTTATACAATAGTTTAAACATCTGAATCTTAGCAATACTGACCCTTTTACAAGTATGGAAAACTCTAGATCTAAATGCCTGCAGGACTTTCAGATTCCAATGTTCATTCTGTACCTGCCTCTGTACCAGCCATGTTCTGACAGACAGTACCCTGAGATGAGACCACAATGACAAGACAGCCCACCTTCAAGGAGTATCCAATCTCTGCTTGCATTAGCTAATTTCAATATATTTTACAACATATGTGTCTCCTTACCCTTTCTCAAATTAACAATTGCTCCTGACCTTTCTTTTTTTTTTTATCAACACAACTATTTTGGTAGTTACCCAACCCTGCCTGGGTATTAGTAAGTTGCCATAACTAATTAGTAAGTTCACTTAACAGAAGAGGAACCTGCTAATGTAGTAGTACTCAACCTCAACTACATGTTGAAATTATCTAGGAACTTTTAAAATATACTGATGCTTATTTCCCACCCCCAAAGATTCTGATTTAATTGACCTAGAGTGCCATGAAAAATTTGGAATTTAGCATCTCCCTAAGTGATTCTAACACACAGCCAGGCTTAAAGTCACTGTGCTGGAGAAGAGCAGAGCTTTGTTATTGTTTGCATGAGGAAAGGAGATGATCAAACTTTTCTATAGTATTATTACTTCCTAGTGTTGTCCTCTGAGTTCAGTATTTTTCCCCTAGATGATAGAAGTTCAATTGGCTTTCCCAGTACAGTCAACCATTTCTAAAATGTATGGAGGGAATACACTTGTCATTTAGATACCTCCAGACAAGTCTTTTCAGTGTTATTGTACACACACACACACACACACACACACACACACCATTTTTAAAAATTATTTTATTGTTGTTCAATTACAGTTGTCTGCATTTGCCCCCATCACTACCCCCCAACCCCAGCCAAACCCACCTCCCTCCCTTGCTTCCACCCCTCCTTTGGTTTTGTTCTTGTGTTCTTTATAGTAGTTCCTGAAAACCCTTCCCCCCATTATCCCCTCCCACCTCCCCTCTGGTTGCTGTCAGATGTTCTTAATTTCAATGTCTCTGGTTATATTTTGCTTGTTTTTTTCTTTTGTTGATTAGGTTCCTGTTAAAGGTGAGATCATATGGTATTTGTCCCACACCACCTGGCTTATTTCATATAGCATAATGCCTTCCAGTTCCACCCATGCTGTCTCAGGGGTTAGGAGCTCCTTCTTTATCTCTGCTGCATAGTATTCCATTGTGTAAATGTACCAGAGTTTTTTGATCCACTCATTTACTGATGGGCACTTAGGCTGATTCCAGCACTTGGCTATTGTAAATTGTGCTGCTATGAACATTGGGGTGCATAAGTTCTTTTGGATTAATGTTTCAGGGTTCTTAGGATATAATCCCAGCAGTGGAATTGCCAGGTCAAAAGGCAGCTCCATTTTTAGTTTTCTGAGGAAATTCCATACTGTTTTCCACAGTGGCTGAACCAGTTTGCATTCCCACTAAGTGAACTAGGGTTCTTTTTTCCCTACTTCCTCTCCAACACTTGTTGTTTGAATTTGTTTATCATGGCCAT
Source organism: Trachops cirrhosus (assembly GCA_028533065.1). Taxonomy (NCBI): domain Eukaryota; kingdom Metazoa; phylum Chordata; class Mammalia; order Chiroptera; family Phyllostomidae; genus Trachops; species Trachops cirrhosus. The sequence continues at coordinate 58,467,172 of CM052545.1, read as the reverse complement.
TCTGACTGGTGTGAAGTGGTATCTCATTGTGGTTTTAATTTGCATCTCTGATAGCTAGCGATACTGAGCATCTTTTCATATGTCTCTGTATCCTCTCTATGTCCTTCGTGGAGAAGTGTCTGTTGAAGACTTTTGCCCATTTTTTAATTGGGTTGTTTGTCTTCCTGGAGTGGAGTCGTGTGAATTCTTTATATACTTTGGAGATCAAATCCTTGTCTGAGGTATTATTGGAAAATATGTTTTCCCATATAGTTGGTTCTCTTTTCATTTTAATGTTGTTTTCTTTAGTCATGCAGAAGCTTTTTAATTTGATGAGGTCCCATTTGTTTATCCTTTCCTTTATGTCTCTTGCTCTAGGGGACATATCAGTGAAAATATTTCTGCATGGAATGTCTGAGATTTTCCTGATGATGTTTTCCACTAGGATTTTTATGGTGTCATGACTTATATTTAAGTCTTTTATCCACCTTGAATTTATTTTTGTGTTTGTTGTAAGTTGGTGATCGAGTTTCATTTTTTTGCATGTAGCTGTCCAGATCTCCCAACACCATTTGTTAAAGATGCTATTTGTACTCCATTTTATGGTTCTGCTCCCTTTGTCAAATATTAATTGACCATAAAGACTTGAGTTTATTTCTGGACTCTCTTTTCTGTTCCATTGGTCTACACACACATACCATTTAAAGAAGACTGCCAGACCTTGCCTCTGTTCTGGCCCTGCTTTTGCCTTACTGTTCTTTCATCTTGCCAAGCCTTCACTCCCACCTCCACCACATTTCTACCAATCCTTTAGCTGGAAGGAAGGATAACAAACCAGCCTTGATAGTACACTCCTCCTGTCCCCAGGAGCAATTCCTGGGTCTCCTAAACCCAAAGCAACTCTTATTGTACTAATAACCCTGCAGATGGAAAAGTTATGTGTGTATATATCATATACTTCCTATCAGATTTGAAGCTCCATGAGGGCAGAAACTAAAATTGCTTCACTTTTATTTTTCTTAGTGAATTTTATTGGGGTGACATTGGTTTACAAAACCATACAGGTTTCAAGTATATGACTCAACAAAACATCATTTGCGCACTGCATCGTGCACCCATCAGCCCAAGAAAAATATCTCCCCCCCTCCATTTCTCTTCCTTGTCCACCTCTACCTACCTCCCATTCCCTTCTCCCTCTGGCTGTTACCACCTTGTTGTTTGTGTCTATGTTTTAGGTACATATGTTATTTTGCTTAATCCCTTCACCTTTTTCATGCAATCCCCCAATTTCCCTCCCCTCTGTCTGTCAGCAGCATGATCTCATGGGGCTGAGTCATCCTGCTTGAGTTTAGATCCAAACTCTGCCACTTAAACTGTTCCCATGACATTTTGGGAAGAAATTTACCTTTCTGAACCTGTTTCTTCCTCCACTGCATGAAAAACACTGTGACCTCTCAAGATTTTCATGAAGGTAGAATGAAGAAATGTGTATAAAAGCACTGAACACAATAATTGCTCCAAGTGGCATCAATAATGATGGTGCTCTATATTTGAGGGACTAAATCATATCAGAAAAGACATTTAGCTGTAAGTTTGAGAGCATCTTTGTATGGTAAATAGGTAGAAAATAGAAGCTCTTGGATTTGGAAAATGTTTATTACATTTCCTAATGTTACTCCCTAAGGACAACTCCCGTCATTACTGTGGTTTTCAATTATTCCAGACAGCTAGTCCTCTTCCTGATAGTATGTAAATTTCCCAGCTTGGCACCATCTCTCAGATTCTAAATTTCATTTTGCAATGACAGCTTTTCTGCAAATTCTGCCACTCAGAGACCCCTGTGTCTTAAACACTGTTTATATGTGGAACACAACATTCTTAATTGAGAAAACAGTGGTGGAGAGCATGTCAGCTATCCATGAAGGATAAAAGCATTTGTGAAACATGAAATCCTGCTGTTAAGAATCCAGTGAACCAAGAGAGCAACACGCTATTTCTATCTAGTGGGCTGATAGCATTACACCCTCTGGATCTCAGATAAGATCTATTTTGGATGTAATTCATTTTCTGAAGGATAAATAACAAAAGCCTCTTATGTATGCAACTGAGTCAGAAGACCAAATGCTGTGGAGTCAGGTAAGTAAGGTGAGAACGAACGCAGGAGTGCAGACTTCCCAGGGGCTTGTGGCTGCCATCTCTCCCAGCAAAATGGCCATATTCTTTCTCAAGCCCACTTGAAGTACCAGAGCCTTAACAAAGAGCGATTCCTTGTAGTCAGGCTGCCAACAAACAGACTGTCTCAGCTCAGAATGCATCTGTGGTTTTTCTCTTTTATTACCAATTGCTCTCTCTCTGGGGGAACCTCTTCATTGGCAATTACACATGTTCAAGTTCCTCTTATCCTTAAAAATAAAAATAAAAAGCTTCTCTTGGTCCTCCTTCCTCCTTTAGCTATCACTTTATTTCTTCCTCCCCTTCAGTAGTAGCTTTGAACTTCCTGTCTACATTACTTCCCTGTCTCATGACTCATGCATTCCTCATATCAGACCAACAAGGCTTCTACATCCTTACTCCCCAGTGTCATGGAAATGACCCTCATGTCACTAATGACTTTAGGAAGCTAAATCCAAGTGACACAATTAACCAAAACCTCCCTCTAAAGACACTCTTTCTTCAACTTTTGTGATTCCTCATTCTCTTCGGCTTCCTCTATTTCCTTGGCTGTTCCTTCTCTGCATCCTTTGTTCTCCCCTACCACTAAAAGGGGCCCTTAGAGGGTCTGTACCCGAGGCTGTCTCAGAGCCCCTCTTCTTTCTTATCCTTCTTCCTAAGAGATCTTGAACACATTCACAATATCAATTACTGATGACTATTTTACTGATGACTATTGACTGTAGGTCTTCAGTCTACCCAGAATCCCACTTCCAGTAGTATGTATCCAAACAATTACTCCACTTCTAGATGGTCAGGAGCTCTATAAAAACAACACACGTCAAACTAGCTGTCACCTCTGCTACCTAAGTGATCCAGCCAGAAACCCAACAGATACCCTTGACCCTTCCCTTAAACAGAGCCACCCAAATATTTGCAGAGCCCATGTCAAAAACTCAGCTGAGCTACCCCATGGTATTGCTGCCTCTGCACTTATTCTGTTTGGCCAAGTGGGCTGCAGGGACCTTAACCTGACCCCAGCCTGCTTGCAAGCACGTGCCCAAGATGGCAGTCCACAGCATCACAGCAAATATAAGCTCCTGAGGTGACTCCCACCTCCCAGGATCTTCCCCCTATGTGCCCCTTAGATCAGACCCCCTGGAGCTTACCAGAATCTTGCTCTTTTGGTTTGACATGGCCAATCCAGCCTTAGGCAGGAACCCCAAAACACTCCACCCATGAAGACATGTGCCCAAGTTCAGGTACTGTCTCTCCTTGCTTGCACCCTGCCTGGACTTCCCTGTGTCCTGCCCCTGGCCCCCTTCCACCCCCCTGCAGGGTGTGCAAGGTTTTTCTTTCAGAACCTGAGTAATAGACCTCTATTTCAATTTCTATTGTGGTCTGTTGTGGAGTCTTGAAACTTGAATCACCATCTGACACCCTGTGCTCCACTTAAAAAATGTTAATTTAACCAAGTCATAACAGCCCAGAATAAGAGTATAAATGCAGCTCATATGCACATATATAATTTTTATGTTTATATAAAGAATTAGTATCATACTTCATTCATTTTCAGTCTAGACCAGAGAAATATATGAACTGCTTAATGTAGCAAAATATTCCTGAGTCATCAAGTGTAACTTCCACTAAGACCATGCTAATTTATAGGTGTTCCAGAACAAAACAAACAAGACAGATGCTGAGTACCACTGAGAAATTACACTTTGTTATAAAGAATTCATTTTATTCCTGCTATAGACTAAACAAAGATTTTGACAAGTTAATTAGTCTTTCCTTTTACTTAGGCATCCCCTTTGCTCAAATACTACCTGTGCTGGGTAGCAATACTGGCAACAGCTACCAGTGAGACCTGAATAAATGCCCTAACATCTGAGCACCTCACTCTCCTCATCTGTAAACTGGGCCACCAAACTTGCAAGTGGGCTGAGAACTCAAGCTGACTTGCACAAGAAACCTCACTGAGGGATGGTAATAGATAGGTGCTCCAATTTCTTGTGTTGGTTATTAAGCCTGCAATTTAGGGCGGTTTTTCCCAAGGTGGGCTTTTCAAAGCAGCTGCCTCAGATTCACCTGTTGGTATTTTAAGTTTAAAATGTAGATTCAGAGTTCCATGCAAACCTACTGAATCAAAGTATATACAGATGAGCCTCTTCAGTCTGCATTTTTAACACACTTTCAGGAATTTAGATGCACACTAATGCTTGAGTGGAGGGTCTGATTTAGTGTTCATTTGAAGAATAAACTGCCCCCTCCCCATTAAACTATTTCATCTGCTTTTGCTCATTGTCATCAAGAAGTTGGGTTGATAGGCTTCTGCTTAGAGGTATTAACAATAGCACTGTCTGGGCTTGAAACAGTTTACATTGTTAGAAATACAGGTACCTCTAGCTTCCTCATGCCTGCAAAGAAAGCCCTCTGGACACCTGCTACAGCTCTCTGGTTGGCTGGGCAGGCAGCACAAAGCAAAGAGGAGCCTCTGCCCTCCCAGCTTACTGCGAATTGTCAATGCACTACTTTTCAGCAAGGCCATGTGGGCTACACAAGTTGTAATGTTCTCATTTCCATAAAGCTCAGCCTGCCAAGGTCACTGGGCAAAACACAGAGACACTGTTACTCTCTGTTCTTCATGGGGCTGTGGCCTTTATGGAGGGACAATAATGCAAAAAAGGTAAAGCCAAGAAGGATTCAAAAGCACAAAAATACATGTTTAGCAGAGATTTCCTGAAATGATAAAAAATTCTTGCAACTTTTTTTTAAGTAACAGACATATTATGGAAAAATCTGTCTTCATTGGCAAGCTTAGTTTTTTAATACTGCCCTTTTGAATAATGTCCATTTTTAAAGGTTAGATTGCACAGCAGTGAGGTTAATACCATTGTTATTTCTCCTCTCTTTTGGAAAAAAAATCACCTCCTTCTGAAGTTTCCAAGAAGGCTAGTGGAGGAGCAAGAAAGAAATACTGTGTAAATTTTCCAGTGCCACTGAACAAAGGTGAACTACTCTGAAAGCAAATAGAAGGCTGAGACTTAAATCTCTCTAGATGCATAGGTAGCTCAGTGCCACTACCTGTGGAGGGCCAATGGATTTACTCAGAGTTCCCAGTAAATGGGTCTTAATTTTAGTGGCTCCTAAATCTAGTCTTGCAAGACCCTGAAGTTTTTGTATTTATCTGAAAGAGCTGGGGACAGTGACATTTGGTGTCTGAGCGCGTTGGGGAGGTTTTACTGGTGGTAATAAAGAGAAAGTAGGAGGCAAAGTGAGTCTTTTAAAGTGGCTCATTTTCAACTACATTAAGGTGATATGTTGCCTGGTAGTTGTAAGGGCACAGGGATAAAACGTCAGGGGAAGCAGGGTGAATGAGAGGTCAGCAAGTTCAAGACAAGTTTGGATCACAGGGGTCCAAGAAGGAGACACAGAGATTGGTGCACAGCTGAGGCTGTCAGAACATGTGCACTCCCAGCCCAGCCCCAGCACAGGCCCAGAGGATATCCTGTCCTCTGAAGCTAGGAGTGGTACCTCTTTACAAGGGCTTGGTACCCCTGGTTGAAGAGAGTCCTTCCACTGCTGCCTGAGGCCTATAGACCAACATCACCTGAGAGCTCCTGAGCTTCATAATATCTCAGGCCCCACCCTGGACCTGCTGAGTCAGAAACTGTATTTAATTTCAAACAACTCTTCCAGGTGATGTGAGTGCACACTAAAGTGTGAGAAACATTGGACTAGAAGTGTAGCCCTCAGAGGAAAGGGAAGCAGTAGTGATCACTTAATGTCAGTCTAAGAGAACTTGAGAGAATGACCATGAAAGTGACAGTGAGTGGCTGCCAGAGATCGACAGAGGATGTCTGGGCAGTGTTTACACGAGTTTAGTGGTGCGTCTCTTGGCACAAGTTAATTCAGAAGCTTTGGGTTCCAAACAAACAGAAGACTCATGTTGGCTTAAATGAACACTTCTGAATATAAACACAAAATAAGTCAAGAGTAAATAAAATGTAGCACCTGGGTCCAGCCTGCATCCTGGAGCCCAGCCTAGCTCAGGTCAGTCACCCCCAGCAGAGCAGCTGAGGGAATGAGCCACTGAGGGGGAATGATGGACCAGCTCAACTGTTCTGGAAGAACTAGCCAGTGCAATCAGACCCAAAAAGTGGAGTAAGAGTTGGACATATTGAAAGGAAGACACAGAACTGTTAAAACAATAGGATTATCCCCAAATGGGTCATTATTATGCTTCTCTTGAGTATTCTACCCAAGAGAATTCTATGTGTAGAATAATAAGAGATGATGTTAATCTTAAAAGTATATTGATGTTTCTATGTACTGACAATAAAACAAGTAGAATGTAATAGGGGAAAGGTTAATATAATAATAATCACCAGAGCAACAAATATAAAATACTTATGAATTTCAAGATCAGTGCGAAATACACATGAAGTTAATTGCGTAAATAGAGAGGTATACTGTGGCCTTGATTAGAATCCTCAGTATGGAAAATATGTTGATTTTCAAAATATTCTGTATGTTAATACAACTCCAATAAAAATAGAAATGGATTTTTGTCAAATTAATGATTCTAGAGTTTATTCCAAAAATATAAAAACACAAAAACAGATGTAAATCTAAAAGGAGATTACCATACCATGTATTAATTGGTATATTCATAAAATATTACTGTATATTATATAATGTTTTATATATATTATAAAGCCTAATAGTATATTATATATTTCATGTTTTATATACAATTTAATATTTACATGATATTTTGTATAAAATATAATATGTTAATATATTTATTTACATCAGATATAGTTTAAATAGTATGGCATGATAATAGAAAGAGGCCAATGGAGAAGAATAGTTGAATAAACCTCACTGGAACCTGTTTCTTCATCTACAAAAATGCAATATAATGTACATACTTGAAAGAGTGGGTATGAGGATTTAATGGAAAAAAAGTATTTAATATACTTATCACAGTGCTTGGCAAACATTAAATTTGTATGTAAAATCTTCACTGAAAGCAGAGCCATTAGAGACTGCCATATTCCATGACACCATCTGAGATGGAGGTAAGGGTCACAGCTGCAGGTGCAGAGTGTCCTGTGTGGGTTGTTTAAAGAGCTGTCCTGGAGGAGAAAGGTCTAAGTACCTTTCTCCCAGAAAGTAAGTGTTGACTTTCTCCCCCGATGCCCTTTTCCTTTCTCCCATGCTCAAGCAAGCAGGTCACATAAAAATGAATAAAAACAAATACACCCCTCAAAATTTATTTATCAAACAGGGAAAAGGGAGAAAGATTAATTTATTCCAGATTTAATGGGAATAAGAAAAAAGAAAATGACATAATAATTTTGTATATAACTTCAGACAGAAAATAAAATATATGAGAGGAATGAATAAATGATCAGCATTTCTACTACAACACAAATATCACAAAAGAGGCAGGCAAAGGAACCAGTGTGGAGAAAAACATAACCCAAGGAACCCAAGTAAATTGACTTATAAGATAAAAATTTAATAAATCTGTAACTGAGAGACAAGATAATAAAGCAAATGGTTGATATGAAAAGGAGAACAGAGAAAACAAGTTGAAGATCATAGTAATGTGGTCTAATAGCACTTTAGAAAGAGAAAAAATATAGTACATAAAGTTAAATAGTATATTAATGGCATAGAGGAAGGACTTGGGATATGCTCAGTGAATGGAAAACACAAAGAAGTTAAAGCAATTGCAGAGTGAATGATTAAAATGGGAGACAAAGAAGATCCAACATAAAACTAATCAGTATCCCTACAATTAAGTGAAAGAGAAAAGGTATTCAAGCACCTAATAAAGAAAAAATTCCTTCCAAAATAGAAACTGAAAATACATATTGAATCCATAGAATATATGGAGGATAACAAAAAATATTGGCATCAAGACATAGCTTCATTAAATTATTAAACTTCAAGGATAAAGGCAAAATCTTCATCCCAACTGACAAGAAATAATATTTTAGTGCACAAGGGAAAGTCTAGCTGGCCTCAGATTTCAACGCAATAAAATCTAATGCTGGAAGACTACGGAACAATCCTAAAAAGTTCTGAGGGATATAAGCATGAATACATTATCAAGTTAAGTTCTAAGTATAAAAACAAAAAAAGAACTGAGGTGATAGGCCACTCTTGAGCCATTGTGGAAAAAGAAAAAAATGAAGATGATTACTAAAATCTTTTTGTCTAACCTTAAAGGAATTTATTAAGATCAAATTTTGTGTAGTAAAAATTTCTACAGATTTGGCTCATCTTCTCTTTCTTCAGTTAAATGGAAGTTAATTCTTATTATTATAATGTAAAAAAAATTGGGGAATTTTACGCCACCAAAAAGTTGGCAGGATTGTCACTTGGATAGGAGCTTTAGTTAGCAAATGCGTCACACATGTATTGCGTGTACACACACACACACACACACACACACATTGTTGTGTAATACCCAAGTGCTGTGAATGCGCTAGACTACAAATGTTTTAGTCTATAATTAGATAGTGTGTTTGATAAGATAAGTAGGGTACATCTTTTTGTAGGCCCCTGTCTTTGCTCTACTTTTAGTTTGGTCAAGTGGTTTTCAACCGAGATGTTATATTAGAATCACTTATAAATATTTTAGTTTTTATAATACAAATGCCTTGGCTTGTTTTTTCCCACAGTGCTTTCCTTCCCAATGCCCTGAGCCACCAATTTAGAGAAAAGTTCCTTTCTTTTATATTATTATTGTTATTCTATTACAGTTGTCCCAATTTTACTCCCTTTGCCCGCCTCCACCCAGCCGACCCCCTGCTCCCACAGTCCGCACCACACCATTGTCCATGTCTGTGAGTCATTCATACATGTTCTTTGTCTTGTCCCTTAGGTAGGAAGTTAGACTCCCCTCCTCACTCACATGCTGACTGTTCTTGCAAGTTTTGTGTGTTACTGTTTACTGAGCTGTCCAAGGCGGCCAGGAGAAGGCAGCAGAGCAGTGTGAGCCTGGAGCCCTTCTCCTTCCCTCAGGAAAGGAGTCTGGAAAAAAAAAAAAAGCACAGAAGTGACTGTAGTGTATTCTGACTGAATAGCCCAGATCTTGGGAACCATACAACACCATCTCATGGCATCCTCGGGGAAGTGATGTTGTTAGGCTAGCAAAAGGGCAAGGTCACCCCACTGCAGGTAGAAGTGGAGTTTCTTCCAGAGCTAATGCATCAGTGTTTGTTTGTTTTTTAAAGAGGTCTGTCTTGGGATAGGAAAATAAGATGTGGCAGATGGGCCTTACACTCACTGGTCTAAAAGGAAACTTCCTTTTCCCTTTTAGTGCCTTGTAGCAGGTGGGCCTGAACCTGAAGGCAAGGAGTTGGGTGGAGATCCCCAGCAGGGAAAAAATGGTGGACACACATGACTGAGAGGTTCTGGAGTCCAGCAGCGATGATTTCCATCCCACTCGGCCTTTGCTAGCTGTGTGCTCTTGAGCAGGTGACTGAGTCTCTCTGAGCCTTAGTCTCCTCATGTAAAGTGGGGATGAAAATAGCACGTATCTCAGAATCATTGTGAATATTCATGGGATAATACTTCATGGTATAAAAATTAGAATAGCTCCTGGCACATTATAAGCACCCAATACATGTTAGCTGTTGCTTTTATGTTGTAGAGCAAGCTGGGATCCAGCAAGAAGAGTTTCTTAAGGACCTCTCAGAATTGTCCTGGATAGATCTGGAGCAGGGCTGTCAAACTAACTTTCACCGGGGGGCCACATCAGTCTCACAGTTGCCTTCAAAGGGCCAAATGTAATTTTAGGACTGTATAAATGTAACTACTCCTTAACAGTTAAGCAAGAGCTCAGTGCTGCCGCCAGGTAGAAACAAGGTGCTGAGGTGCATAAAAAAAGGTAGAGGGCTGGATTCGGCCCACGGGCCTTGTGTTTGCCATCTGCTTTAGAATCACTGTCAAAGAGAGATACAACCCTGTCTTTGTATAATTAGGAAGAAAGCCCTATCTGCCTTCCCACCCCCTACTCCCCCACCCACCCCCACCCTACCCTACCCCAAGGCCAGGTGGTGACAGTGTGGGTACCAGCAGCTGATAGTTGTGACAGCACAATGGCCAGCAGCCACCTCTCACTGTAGCAGCACAGTGCAGTAATAAGCATCCTGTTACAAATGGCCAGGGCTCAATTTCAGGATGCCTGATTTCCTGATCAAGCCAGTGGGACCTCTTTTCATCAAAATTTAGATATTAAAAAATGTGAGGCCTTTGCCACAAAGTGATGAGGCTTCACCATTTCAATTATTCTAGTACAGGTATCCCAGCACAATGGGTACTCCAGGCAGGGTACCAGAGACTCACAGCTGGTAGAGACTCCTGGGCCTCTCTGCTCTGTGGTCCTATGGCTGCAGGAGTGGCCTGGAATCAGCCCTACCCACCCTCTTCCCTCATCACAGCTGTGGAGGTGTGAAATGCGGGTAGACCAGATGCCAGGAGCTCTTAAATGCCTTTGATTAGTCTCCAAAGACAATCATGGTTGTAGGACAAATGATGATGTGGGCAGAAAGGATGATTATTCATGACTAAAACTTAGGAATACTTTCCAGCCAGTGCTAAAATGATAAAACAACAACAGAAAGAACCTCCTTTCAGTGGGACAAGCCCCCAGTAACCTTTGCCACTGAACTAAAAGCTTTCAAAGGGTGAACAGAAGTGCCATAAATCTCAGAGGCGACGTTAAATATTTGTCACTGAAACACTTAAGACTTGTTTCAAACCCATTCCTTTCTGAAAGTTTATAACAAATAACTGGGTGACTTAACCTCTACAAGAGCATCTCCTTTTTCACTACAAATGGAAACAAATGGCCTATAAAGAGCGGAACCCTGCTGATGGGTGACTCTCAGCCACTGTGTGGTCTCCGAACCCTGCCCAGATGGGTGAGCCGCCCTTTTGTTTAGATTACACTGGCTCTCACTTCCATGACATTAGGGCAGCAAAGGTTTTAACTGGACTTTCTTTTAAACTGCCCATTAATCTTCCCTCCCTTTGCCCTGCTGAATGAATGAGAAAAGTAAATTATTTACATTCTGATGTTTCAAGAACTCTCTCTACATTAAGCTTTCATTGGAGCCACAAATATAGCTTTAGATGGTGTTTACCTCACCACCCCCTTTATCATGACTACATAGCTTCTCCAGAGAGATCACCTGTTAGACTAAAATATGACACAGATACAAATCTCTTCTCAACCACCTGTGTATGTCCAAAGTCACACATCAGAGAGAAACTGTTTTCAGCCAAGTTCCAATGTTACCAAGTTTCAAATAAATACAAGCATCTTGGTGCCCCTAGAGTTAGATTGCTCTTCAATATTCCAAAATCAACAGTCAGCATTCCTAGGGGGAAAAGGAAGCCCATCAGTCACCCTTCGAAGGTTCTGAATTACATTTCTTGTCAGAGCAAGGGGCAAAGGGCTCTGCTAGAGAACATTCTGTGTCAGCTCTCCTGGGCCCACAGGGGCAAGCAGATACTGATGTGGTGGGTTTCCATGCACCAGGCTGGGAGATGGCTGAGCAGAAGGACAAACATCCACACTGAGTCAACCCTGAAATCCCCCTTCTTTTGTGGGAGGGAGAGAAGAGGAAACACTTTTTTTAAGTTATTAGAGGAGAAGAGCTCTGGGGTCTACAGAAACTGAATCAGTAAAGCAAGATCAAAGCAAAATAAAAAACTTTAGAAGCACAAAACATTGCAGACATAGGGCAGGCATTATCAGGACAACCCTGATCCCTACGGACTAAATAACAGTTTCCTATTAAATTAAAGTTAATGAAGTAAATTTCAGCTAAAGGAAGAGAAAGCAGCAACATCTGTTAGGGCAAACATGAATTTACAGAGTATCTATTCTTTTTCTTCTTCAATGTGCTGCCTCATTAGTTTCCTGGGGCCTTTATTTCTTTTGCCTTCCTTACAAATTCTTAGCTTCACCTGAAAAGCAAATGGTATTTAAACTCAACACCTATATATGTCATGGTTTGCTGATTCTTGTCCCAACTCTGACACTAACCGAAAATGTTCATCCCCTGAAAATAACTCCTGACCATTCACTATTTTAGGATGCCCAGTAGAATGACATCAAGTCTGGAGTTACCACTGCATGGAGGCCACCCTTTTCTTCCTCTGACACTTGCTCCAGTGATGCCCTGAAGTACTAGGTTGCCTCTGAGCATTGCCACTGGATTCCCCTGGGAACAGCTGTCTTCCCTGTGAACCACAAATCATGCCCAATGCCAAGGACTGCTGTCCCCTGGAGTTCTCAGTGCACTGAATCTCCATGTAAAACTCTATCTTCATTTTGCACATCACCATGTCTGATGAACAACAAAGAAATGTTGTGTGTGTTTTAATTTCTTAGAGTTACTAGTCAAATCTTTTAGTGTTTGCTCAAAAACCCCTTCTTTAATGGTTCCTGGACTAGCAGCCAGGGTCAGAATACATGTCTGAGGACAAAACACTGTCTGGAACTCAGACCTATCCCTACCTTTGACTGCCCGTGAGTTTTGTGCTTGAGCAAGTTTATCTACAGGTCCCTGTATCACAATCAATTTCTGGTGGCCTGCTCTAGTAGCTGACCCAATGTGTCTGAATTCTAGAAGTAGACACAGCTGAGAATCCAGCTGGGGACACTCACACACGTTCCTCAGCTTCTAGTAAAAGCTGTCATGTCTCAGCTAGCTCTTTTGTACCCTTTGACACATCTTTCATGCCGGAGATGTTCCTAAATACCAGCAATAGCCCAAAAGCATCCAGAGTACCTGCATCCTTTGTTAAACATACAGATTCAGGCCCTCATTCAGAGCTTCTAAATCAGAATCTCTTTGTTAATACCCAAACATAATTCTTTAATTCTCACAAATAATTTTTTCAGATAATTAGGTTTGTGAAGCATCATTTCAGAACACCAGTCTACTCTCAGCCCTGTCTGAATATACCTTTTCTTCATAGAATTTCACTCTTATCATTCTTCTTGTTCCCTCTGACTCTCTCTTCTTCAAACTCCTATATGTAAGTTATGTCATGGCCCTTCCCCATGTCCAATGTTTCTAAATGACTCTCTCATGCTATGGCTGGGCCAATGCCTTTGCTGATAATTCAAACACTTGTGGACCTAAAGAAAGGAGATGGGTGGGTAATTCAGCTATTAGGTTTACCCAAGATCCAGATTCAACATATTCAGAGGTGGGCCCAGAAATCTTTTTATTTGTTTATTTCTTTGGAGCACACCCCCAGGTTTGGGAACTTTAGCAGCAGCATTTAGTAGGATGTTTTGGGGTGAGGGGGTGGGGTTGGATAGACCAGTATGTTAGAAAACATGATTTCAACACACAGCCAAAACATTTCTTCATGATAAATACTCAGACTTTAAAAATTAGCTGGCTTTGAAATTCATCAGAAAAGAAGGTGTATTGGTAAGGGATAAAGAGATATTTATATGATAAAGGGAATGTAGTAAAATGTTAACTATAGAATCTATATGGTTGGTTTATGGGTATTCACTGTACAATTCTTGCAATTTTTTGTACATTGGACATTTTTCATAATAGAATGATGGGGGAAGGCACTAGGACTGAATTTTTCTTCAGAACATATTTTAATGCAGTACCTCAATTTAATAAATGTTTAGTTTAAATGACTGATCAAGTAAATGCCAATGATCCCTAAATATTATGTGTGCTACATTTGAAATAATTTACTGTCTATGTCTATTAATTAATATATCTTTCTTAAGTAGAATTTTAAAAAAATAAATGTAGTTCTGATGTTTTATCTTCATAAAATGTAAAATTTTTTCCTCTTTACACTCTCTTTCCCCTTTTTATTTGCATATGCATTTTTGTCCTCAAGTTATTTAAAACATAGAAGTAGAAAAAAATACAAGAATTCACTCTCATTACAGTACCTTTTAAAGGTACTATTATGTTATTATAAAGTGAAAAAAACAAATAGACAAGACTATAACCTCTGAAGAAAGTTAATAAAGTAAGTTATTGCACCCCATGCTAGTAACTTCAAAGAGCTTTTAGTCAAAGTTGAACATTTGCTGCTAAAGAATTTGAGCCTGGAGAAATCAATGTGATTCAGGATCACACAAGCAGTAGCCAAACAAGAAAAAGAATATAAATGCCCTGCCCTTATTATAATTAATTCACTCTTACAGTTTTCTCAGTAACATAAGTATAAATGATATTAAATATCTCAAAAAAAATTACCACTATACTGTACTTAAAATTCTTTTTTCTATTAGTTAATACATGATTTAGGGACATTTAACAAAGTTACACTTCTAATTCAGTCTTCTCAACAAATCAGATCCCTCTAAAAGGGGAGATTTAAAAATGAAATATGTCGAACTAAGCTGTGCTTTGGGAAGTGGGGAGCCGAGTGCCGGGGATAAGTGGGAACCAGTTGGGGACTAGGAGCATCCTTTTTCTGTTTTCCAATCAGGGGCACACATATTACCCAAGATTTCAAGACCAGACTTCCGGCCAAGATGGAAGCATAGGTAGACGCACTGT
>CM052545.1:58426431-58451955 GCA_028533065.1 Trachops cirrhosus | reverse complement strand
AAAACTAGGGGGGCTGGAAATGGGAGGGAGGAGGGGAGGTATGGGTGGGTGGGCTGGAATGGGAATAAAGGATAGAAACTGTACTGAATGAACTAAAATAAAACATTTAGAAAATCTTATCATAAAATAAGATAAAGTTCAAATCTGAACAACAAACTGTGAAAAATATTTGCATATTAAACATAAAAGAATACTTTTCTGAATATGTAATGAGTTCTTACAAACCAGTAACAAAAAGATAAACAATACCATAGGAAAATAGTCCAGATATACAATCAGAGTTTTTTTTCCTTAAAAGTAATTTCAAATGAGTCTTTATGTATCAATGACCAGCTTTACTAACAATAAGAGACATGAAAAGTAGAACTACATAGCATGTTTCAGTATAAAATTGGCAATGGTCAAAATTTTATAATACACTGTATTGTTAGAAAACATGAGAAAATAAGCTTCCATTAGGACCACCATTATGGAGAATAATTTGGTAAACTCTCAAATTATAAATATTTATATCCAGGTACCCAGCAGTTGCTTTTCAAGGAATTTATCTTATAAATATGCCTAAAAGAGAAATAAAGATATTCATTGAAGCATTGTTCTTAATAACAAATTTAGGAACCATTTAAATGCCTATTAATAGTATCCTGATGAAATAAATGAAGACATGTTCACAGTGGGATCCCATGGAGCCTTTCTAAAAGGGGTTGGGGAGTGATTGGGGACTATACCTAAGATACTCATAAGGTAGAGAACAGGGTGCATAGTGTGATCCTATTTATGCTTTTTTTTAAAAAAAGGCATATGTCTGTAATCATACAGCACATCTTTGAAATGGTACACAAGAGATCAAGCAATAGTGTTTGCCACTGGGAAGAGAAACTGTGTGGCTGGGAAAGGAGTGGAAGAAAAAGTTCTCATGAGTATCTCTTACATACCTTTTAAAATGCTGTACCAACTACATCTATTCATTATTCAAAAAATGATTAAATGCATAATTTTTTTTCTTGTACTAAGAACACAGGAGAACATCTTGTTGAAACAAACTTAAATAATAGGAAGAGTGTAAGTGATATACACACACACACACACACACACACATGACATTTGTATATATATTTGAGCTACCCAGGCAGGAGCCATAGCTGAAATGATGGCAAAACAGAGCTGGAAGCCAAGGCTGTGAGGCTGTCTCCGAAAGCCGCAGCCCAGCCCAGCCTGAAGCAGTGACAAGAATCTGTTAATAGAATTCCTGTCTCAGAGGTGCTGTGCTGCCATCCAACCGGCACTTGGAGTCAGGCTTTATTGATAGATGAATAAGATTGAACATGACACCTGTGTCCAGAGAATCCCCTGGTACCATTTAACTAACACTTAGAGCAGCTGCTTTTGAAAAATTACCTTCAGACTGGGCCCACCCTAGCAGAACAAAATCATCACCTTAAGTACTTTTCCAGTTCCCAATAAATGAGGATTCTTGCCCTGCAAGAGGAGAACTGAGCCATATTTTATTTGAAGTCACATCTGTCGCTTTCTTTTTATTTCCTCTGCTGCCTACCCTGGATCACAATGCCTGTGTTATGACCATATCCTTCCAAGTGATTTTGGCAACCCCCTCATTGAAGACCATCAACGGCTACCCGCAGCATAAAGTTCATGCTCAGCAGTGTTTACAAGGCCTTTTACAATCTGCTCTCAAAACATTTCAGTCTGCTCTCACCCCAAAAATGATCAGAATTTCTCCAACCACATAGCTATAGTCTTCTACATCTTCAACCATCGCTCATACTTCTCTCTTCATTAACCTCTTAATGAACCACCATTAATTTATCAAGACTTAGGTCCAATGTCACCCTCCTGGGAAAGTATTCCCCAGCCCTACCAGGTCAAATTGATGGATACCTTCTTCTTGCTTCCAGGGCAGAGATACAGTTTGTCGGAGTCTCTACTGTGGCATTTATCACAATGCTTCATTATGTATTTTCCTCTTCTCCCCTGAAATCTGTAGTCTCTGAAAAAAGGGGACTGTGACTTACCTTTATATCCACGGTGCCCAGGTAGCACAGCTTCTGGCACCTAGGGAAATGCTCAATAATTATATTCTTAATGAGTGCAGAGGTTCTCTTTGCAGTTTCTGAATGTGCAATTCAACCTTACATTCTCCCGAACTCTCTGTGTGCTCTGCCCACAGCTGAACGGGTGCATTCTGAGCCCATCATGCTGGAACTCCTGAAGATGTGTCAAGTTCCATTTCTCACCTACAGAAATATAACAATGTAACATTTTAATCCAGTCAAGCAACCCTGAATATGGCGTGTTCTTCCCTAAATCCAAACGTTCCTTCACTCCATTCTCCTTGCCAATATTCTCCACCTGCTTGAGAAATGGTCTCCTACCTTTTGCAAAAGAGCTACCAAGAACACAGCTGGGTCCTGAATTAATGTTCTTTCCAGAATGTGGGATGAATCCTACCAGAGAAGGAATGGTCTTTGACCTAAGATCAGGGCTCTGAATTTCTCTTTAATGTGATGGCCAGCCATACCACACCTCCACCACCCCACCAACCACCCATCTTTTGCCCTGCCAATGACAGTGTAGGAGACTGTTCTACATGGGGTGGGCCCAGCTCCCACTCAGAGATGCACAGGACCCACACCCACAGATAGATTCTCCTGTGGGGAATCAGGCCTATAATGTATCTAGGCTGCTTTGAGTCTTGTTCTTGCTAAAAAAACTCCCTCATCCTGAATTGAGGACATTTTCTGCACAGTAACTTCCTAAAATCCATGCTAAACCTTCCAAGGAAGAGTGTAACCGGTTCAACTACTTTTGCCTTTTCATTTGCAAATATCCTTCTTCTGTGATGTGATTAGCAGCATTGGCTCCTTTGTTTTCCATAAAAGGTAACCACCTAAAGTGAACCTGTGCATAGTAAATGAGGACCATCATGTAATGTGCTGAGAAACCCAATAAAGACCGGTCACAGCAAGGGCCAAGGCTTTTGCTCCCCTTGAGAGAAAAGCCATGCTGTCCCTTTTCCTCCATGAGACTTGGTAGTCTGTGTGAATGTCTCATTTCATCCATAATGACGTGGACACTGTGGGCCAGTGTCTGCATCATGATAGGTCAGGGCTGAGCTGATTTCTGGATTGATAGAGACATAAGCAGAGACAAAAAGTCCTCTTCAAAGAATTCCAAAGTGAAAATGGCCCATGATGCTGCTCTATCTTAGAGTGGCCTACTCCAGTTTTTCCATCCAATTGGTTATAGTGATAATGTATTATTGCTAAGCATTGGAAATCTCTCACCCAAATATTAACTTCTTGATCAATATGAGGACTCCATTCTCCTTCTTTTCGTTGGGTCTTCTTACCCACTTTTTCCCTTTTCCAAAATTATATCTCTGGTTCTAAATAGTTTTTTGTATTTTATTTAATCTTTACTGTATTTTTTCATTACCTCTTAGTCCCCTTACACCCCCCTCCTCCCAGCAATCACCATATTGTTATCCATACCCATGAGCCCTCTTACATTTTTATTCAATCCTTCTACCCCCAACTGCCCCCCCTACTAGCTGTCATCCTGCTCTCCATCTATGAGTCTGTCCCCACTTTTCCTTGTTAGTTCAGTTTGTTCATTAGATTCCACATATGAATAAAATCATACAGTATTTGTCTTTCTCTGACTGGTTTATTTCACTTAGCATAATGTTCTCCAGGTCTGTTCATCCTGTTGCAAAGGATAAAATTTTCTTCTTTTTTATGGCCAAGTAGAATTTCATTGGGTAAATGTCCCATAGTGGTTTTATCTACTCATCTATTGATGGACACTTGGGCTGATTCCATATCCTGGTGATTGTAAATAATGCTGCAATGAACACAGGGGTCCTTATGTTCTTTCAAATTAGTGTTTTGGGTTCCTTCAAATATATTCCCCGAAGTGGGATTGCTGGGTCAAAAGGCAGATCCAATTTTAATTTTTTGAGATATCTCCATACTGCTTTCCACAGTGGCTGCACCAATCTGTGTTCCCACCAACAGTGCTAAAGGGTTCCCCTTTCTCTACATCCTCGCCAGCTCTTGATGTTTGTTGATTTATTGATGACATCCATTCTGACATGTGTGAGATGGTATCTCATTATAGTTTTAATTTGCATCTCTCTGATGATTAGTGATGTTACTTGTCTTTTCATATGTCTATTGGCCATCTGCATGTCCTCCTTGGAGAAGTGTCTATTCAGGTCCTTTGTCCATTTTTTACTTGGGTCGTTAGGTTTATAGAATTTTTTTCTCTAGTAACTCTCTTAGCTCCAATATGTTTCCCTTGTTATCTGATATCTTTTGTCGAAGGTGGAATTATGAGACTATATATACTATGCTATGTACAATTTACATAAATTGAAAAATAAAAAAGAGATTTCTTACTTCATTACTTTCTTCCATGACCATCTATACTAATGACAAGATCATCACTTCCCTCCTGAGCATGGAGTTCTTTCATTTGTCATTTCAAAGTGCTACAGGTGAAAAAGTGGGGATGACAGAGAATTCCAACAAGCAGGGGGTTTCCCCAAACTCCTGTCTCAGTGTCAACAGAGCCCAGGTGGCCCTGCTTACAAACCCTACCCAGCACCACAAAAATAATCCCGTGAGCTACCATCTGTTGAATGCATTCTAAGTGCCAGGTAATGAGCTCAGAGCCTTGTGGAAATGTATTATTCAATTAACCCCATGATAACCCTATGAGGTAGGTATCTCCATTTCCAGAGGAGGTACCTGGAACTCAAAAATACTAAGTGACTTTTGCTTATGTACCTTATAAGAAGTATGGTCATTATTCAAACTAGGTCATTCTGATTCAAAAGACACAACTCTTAATGACTACAAGATGGATATTAAAATCTGAAGGTGGTTTCAGCAGAATAGCTGGGAAATTAGATATGGGATTCTAATGTACCACTGCAGATTTTGAAATATGATAGTTATGAATTTTCTCATGATACTCAAAGTGAAAAATGTAATATTTCTTAAGTTTCATAAATCAAATTAAAATCTGGCTTATAGCCCTCATACACTGAAGTCGACTTGGAGTTCAACATCAGCAATAATTGAGGCTTTCTTTTCCCTACTCTGGGGCTTACATAGGTCTATAAAATGGGGGCAGAGTCTGGTCCCTAGCATATTCTCATATCTGATACCTCCAACAATCCATGTGCCTTCACTATCTATGGTATTTGTGTCTCCTGGTCAGCTTCACTGGCCTTTACTTTCACCCAGGCTTCGATATAATGCACCAGACCATACCCACAGGAGGGCTTGCTACCTGCAGTCTGCTGTATCCAAGTTGGATCCAATTCTTTCTGCATGCATAGCCCCACCTACCCCTCTCCAGGTCAGGTAATACTTCTCTCCAACTGCATCTACTTCCAACCTCTTCCATATCAGGCTTAATTAATTATCTCAACCCCCACCAACATTTGTAAACAGGTCTTTTAAGATTTGATCCTTGGGTTTTTCACTCTTCCACAACATAACAAACAAAAACAAAACAAAATACCTGTTGTTGTTGCTTTTGGCCAGGAAAGCTCAAAACTGAGAAAAATGAGAGAACTACTTTCTTTCTTTCTTTTTTTTTCCTCCTAATGAGAATACGGGGAGTTGGGATTGGGAGATCAAATACAAATTCTTTTCTCATTAGCTCTTATTTTTACTTAAGTGGTCATGAACTTGGGGACAAAATATGAGAGCTGAAAGCAAAACAGCTTCTTTTTCAACTCTCTCTGAGATTCTCCTGTTATGTTCCCCAGATTGAAATCCTCTGGAGGTCACAGCAAGTAAATCAACAATGTGCTTTTTTTTTTTCTTTCCTTTTCAAGGTCCAGCTCAAATGTCACATCTTCCATGAAGACTTACTTGATTATTATCTGATCAGAACTATTCTTTCCCTTCTCTGTTCTCACAGCACTTGCCTTCTAGTAATTGTATTCTGATTTGTATCCTATGTTAAATGTATTGAGTACAATTTTTAAAAAATACCTGTGATATCTCCCAACTAAGTGTTTTAGGTACAAGATCATGGAACCACTTTATCCAGTTCTGACAGAGGCTGAGGGAACAACTTTGGGCTTAGTAGCCTTACCCATAGAGTGAGAACAGAAAATCATAAATATGTTCAGATTTTGACCAATATCTTCTTCAAAACATATCAAGCAGAGTAACTTTCGCTGACAGTCATTTAGGATAATTTTATGGCAAATTCTCTTATTTTAAACCTTAACCCAGACATCAACTAGGTCTATGTAGTTGCATTCTTATGCTGTCATAGTACCTAATTTCTCTGTGAGGGGGCCTGTCCCTAGGAAATGGTGCAGAACATCCCAACTATGAGGGTGATTAACCTTCCTGGGGATCAGAGGCTGCAGGTCCTGCTCTGTGACTGCAGACAGTTTAGAGATGCAATCTGGAAAAGCACAGATAGCACTCATCTGGGGTCAGAAGCCCAGAGTGTACTGGGAGGAATGACCACAGAGCCTCAGGCACCTGCCGTTTGGATATGTCTTATGGTTGTGTGAACTAGTCACTGTGAGGTGAATGCCATGTCTCCTGGTCTCTCACCTATCCACTTAGCTCAGGTTCTATGACCATGAACTCTGAATCATGAAGGATTGAATGAGTCACATTTGATCTTCTCCCCTGCATAGCATAAATTAATTGTTACTTTGCTTCTTGACATCAAGCTTCTGGAACCTCCTACACCACTTCTTATAACTTGGTTGTGATCAATTTTGCCTCTTCCCAAATTTCTGAACAGTGCTCCAGAGCTCTGGAGTAGAACTCACCACTTGCTTTCATTGTTCTGTCCCTGAGCCCCAAGCTTAAATTTGAGGTCTGCTTAATCAGCTAGCCCTTGGAAATCATACTTCCTCCTTGAACCTCAGCATACTGCCTACTACCAGATTTCCCCATAACTGAGCTCTGCAAGCTGTTAGGAAATTCATGTACTCCCTCCTGTCACCCCTCATTGCTGTCTGCTCTGTATGCTGCCAGCCTGGCCTCCACCTACTCCCACCATGGTGTTCTAGACTTGTCAGGATGGCATACTCCCCTGGCCTCCTCTGTTGGGTGGCTTTCCAACAGGCAGACCCAATTGTGTGGATCTTTCCATCATCCAGGCATCAGCTCCCACTGGTCTGACCCATCCTTTTAACAGTCAACACCTTCTTTGAACAGGTTTTCAAGTAGTTGGTGTTTTTCCTAATATATTCTGCAGAATGTATTTGCCAATAATTGATACTTTTTCCAAATATGTTCTGCAGAACCATAGCATACACAAAGAGTTCTGTAGTTAAATGTTTGGAGAAGAATGTGTAAACGTTTAAATAATATACTTTGTGGGAGGGTTTCCCAGAGGCTCTAACATGATAACTGGCACTGACAGTACGGTACTGACAGTGACCACAGAGTGTTCGGTGTTTCCAAAGCTTACTTGACCACATTTTGCTTGGAGGATCTTATTGCACTAGTGTTCCATGGAACAGACTTTGGTAAATGCTAAAATTATATTCTTCAGGTTCCAGCCACATGTTAACCTTGACCTTTTGAAATAATAATATTGGACAGAGAAAGCCCCAGGGCTGGTTTTGAGTCCCAGACCTTCCCGTTCCTCTTACCCTTATTTATTCATTGTTTGACTCTTGAAAAAGTGTTTAACTTACCTTTATTTCCATTTCTACTTCCACTTCACAGCATGATTCATATCTAATTGTGTACATTATTGGTATTTTCAATAATGGTAATCACTAATGTTTATATATTGAGCAATTACTCTTCACTTAGTCTATTCTAAAGTTTGCCTGCATCACCTCTTTTAATGTTCACAACAATCATATGATGTAGAAACAAGTGTTTAAACCATTTTAAAGAGGTGCAATTGAGGCACAAAACAGCTAAAAAACTTACCAAAGCCCACCAGCTAATAATGTTAAAGTGAGATTCACATCGAGGTAGTTGGGCTGTAGGGACATTGTTTTCAATCCCAAAATCAAATTACTCATGCATTCGACACCTTCTATATGCCAAGTCATGCTATAGGCCCCAGAGAGGCAACAATAAACAGACATTCTCGCCCTCAAGGGCTTCTGTGCTAGTGGGAGGAAGCAGGCCATAAGCAAACAAGCAGAGGTCTTACAGGAGAAATGACATGGAGAAAAGTGAAGCCGGGTGTGGGAAACAGGAATGCTATTTTTATATGGGGTGTTAAGGAGAGGTCTTTCTGTTTTAAGGTGATGCTTGAGCAGAAGGAAGTGATAAGAGAAGGGAAGAGTATTCCAGGCAGATGGAATAGCAAAGGCAAAAGCCCAAGGGGAGTGTATTTAAACTGTTCAGAAAATAGCAGGGGAGGGGGCACTGTAAATGGAGCAGAGCAGGTAGGAGGGAGAGGATTCAGAAGAGCATGTCCTAGGGTGGGGGTGGGGATCAACAACACTATTAGGAAGTACTTTTTACTCTTAGATGGGATGTGATTGATAGTTCGGACTTACACCGGGGAGGTCACCTTCTATTGGGGAGGTTGGGCAAAGCAAGAAGACCAGCTGCAGTGATCCAGACAAGAAGTGGTGTCATGGAGGGTTAGCAGTGGAGGCAAAGAGATGAGGTCAGATTTGGGAGAGATGAGGAAAAGAGACCCAACAGGATTTCCTAATGCGCTGGACATGGGACATGAGAGAAAGAAAGCATCAAAACTACCTCTGAGATTTTCATCTGAGCAGTTAGAAGGATGGACCTTTACCTGAAATGGGGCAGACAGGTGGAAGAGCAGAACCGTGGGGGAAAAACCTCCTAAGACTCTGTGTAGTAATCACTCCTGCTTCACTTTCAAGCCAGTGAAACCCTGTAACCCTGTCTCTCATGTAACCCTATCTGATAGCTCTTGTCAGAAAATGAGAACAAGATAATCCAATATAAGCTCCCTTTTCTGAGTTGCTGCAGAACTTCAAACCAAATTCAGAATGTTGTTGAACAATTTTGGTATTTCAAAGAGAAAAAAAAGAATTGAAGACGAAGATTTTCAATCTGGTAGGGAGAGGATGTTAGGTAATAAACACACTGGGATGTCCTTTAGTTAGAAATATGGGCCCAAATGTTATGCTCCTACCAAAGGTGGAGAGAAAGAGGGAACAGAGAAGGCTATTATAAAGTACTGGACTTTAAAAGCTAAAACAATGGCTGATTTAGAAATTCCATGACATCATAGGGTCCTGTCTTCGTAAATGAGGGGCAAGTACTCTGAGTATGGACCAGGGCTTTTGACATCAGGCTAGGAGTGGTGGAGAGAAAAATGTTTCCATGGCAACTCTCTACACTGAGTGGTCAGGTCCAGCTTCTGCCTGTGACTCAGGCATCCATGTGATTGGGACTGCTGTACATATTGCATGGAGCCACTCTCTTCAAGATTGTCCCAGAAACTCGCCCTCCACTGTTCCGTGACGGAGACACCTTACACATGGAACAATGGAACTTTAAAAGGAGTGACTGGCTACATATTTTCATAAACATTTGTACTGTGTCTATCTTTATAGTTTTTTAATTTCCTTTAATTCTAGTGAGTGTTTTCCCAAATTTTCTTTGTAACTTAATTTCTTTCCCATTACATAACACAGAAAAGTACAAACAACTGAAAAAATAGGTTAAGCTACATTAAAATTAGAAAGTTTTGTGCTGTAAATGATACCATCAAGAAGAAAAAAAACAGCCAAGAAATTAGGAGATAATATTTATAAATCATATATTTCATAAGGAACTTATATCCAGAATATATAAAAAAACTCCTACAATTCAATAGTAAAAGACAACCCAAATTAAAAAAATTAGCATGGATTTGAATAAAAATTTCTCCAAAGATGTACAAATAACCAATATGCACATGAAAAGTTGTTCAGCATCTTTAGTCCTTAGGGAAATGCCTATCAAAACCACAATGAGAGAGCACTTCACACCCTCCAAGATGGCCAAAATGAAATCACATGTTATTGAGGATGTGGGTGTACTGGAACCTTCACACATTGTTAGTAAAATTGTAAAATGATGCAGGTGCTTTGGAAAACAATTTGGCAGTTCCTCAAAAGCTAAAATATAGAATTATTATACAATCCAGCAATTTCACGCCTAGGTATCTATCCAAAAGGAATAAAACATGCCCACACAAAAACTTGTACACAAGTATTTATAGCCATATTATTAATAATAACCAATAAAAAGAAAAATCCAAATGTCCATCCCCTAGGTTATGTGGTATGTCCATATAATAAAATATTTTTGATTTATCCATAAAAAGAACAAAGTATTGATATATAGTACAATATGGATGAAACTTAAAACATTATGCTAAGTGAAATAAATAAATCACTATAGATTTTATATTATAAGATTCTATTTACATAAATATTCAGAATAGGAAACTGTACAGGGACAACCTCCTAGGGTTAAGGAGGTTGGTAGAAAATGGATACTGACTGCTAATGGGTATGGAGCTTCTTTTTCAGGGATAGAAGTGTTTAAAAATTGATTGTAATGATGATCACATAGCTCTGAATATACTAAAACCATTGAGTAGTACAGTATATAAGTGGGAGAATGATTTGGTATATGAATTATATCTTAATAAAGTTATTAATCCACTCACAGAAAATTACTAAATAAATAATATTACAAAGAATCTGAAGGCACTGAAAAAATTGTGAACGTGTTACCCAAATGACTGAAGTGAGAATCAAATCCAAATCTTTAACCTGGTATTCAAAGTCCTACAAATTTTAGCTTTACCTTCTTATCTCTCCCCAGTACTATTTCCACACAATGTGAATTCTGGAGGGATTCCAGAAGTTAAGTAGTGACCAACAGGCTGTGGTGTGTTGTGATTGGCTTGCACTGGTTGGTGAAAGTTTGGTGTAAACATTTCTTCCCACATTCATGTTGAGTGATGTCAAGTTAGTGGCACAGAATCAGCTGTCATTGGAGTCTTTACACTATGGAAACTAGCAAATGCTTCAAACAAGGGCTTTGGTTTGTCTGTTTTGTTGTGTTTTATTGAGAGTCCATTATTAAACATTTCATGTGACTGAGAATAGAATTTAAAAAGTTTCCTATTGATTTTTTTTAGAGAGAAACATTGATTTGTTGTTGTTCCATTATTTATGTATTCATTGGTTGATTTTTATATGTGCCCTGACTGGACATGAAACCTGCATCGTCAATGTATTGGGACAATGCTCTAATCAACTGAGGTACCCAGCCAGGGCTTTAAAATGAGTCTTTTAGAAACAGTATTAAGTACCTTCTTCAAGGCTGACCCAGAACCTTTAACAAGCTGAGACTCTTCCTAACAGTTTTCTAATCCTGCTAGTAATCTACCATCTTTCCAGAACGACTTCTCTGGATACTTAGTAGTTTCACATTATGGTATGGCCCCCAAATGTGGTTGGCTTTGCACACCCTTCATAATTCATGCCAAACCCACATACCACCTGCACTACTAGTTATTTAGGAATTTTCTTTAAATTGCCTTTTTTTAAAAACATTCATAAAGATGTTTTTAAAAAGAAACCTAATGGAAAGGCAGGAAAAGAAGCACAAAAAACAGAAGGGGCCATGAGCCCCAGAGAAAATGCATTTATGCTGAGAAAACAAAGCCAGAAATGGCCAAAACATGGAAAGTGAAGTGGGTCTGACGTTTACCATCTCAAGGGGTTAGAAAAACAGCTAAGAGAAGAGAGTGGAACCTGCTGAGAGACCAGCCTGGAAAGAAAGAAGGGTGTGTAGTGTTGAGATAAGAAATCAGAATATTATGCAGACCAGCCAAGTGAGGATGAAGCAGTGGAGACAGGTGGAAGCATGAAGTCTGGGGATGAGAGCATCACTAAGCAACTGGAGAAACTATAGGAAAAACTTATCTCGTTGATAAGATAATGTGGGTGGTAGTTTAAGAAAGATGGAGCTGAAGAGGACGACATGGTGGGCTGAAGGCTTGGGAGAGGTTACTTGGAGAGTTAAAAGTAGAAAAATTAAAAGCAGAGATGAGTTGATAGATGAGAGAGAGGCTGCAAAGGAACCACAGTGGGTGGACTGTGGTGTCAGGAGGACCACAGAGGGGAGATGGTGGAAAGTGTGCAGTGACTATGCCTATAGGGGTGACAACTTTGCCCTTCTGAGCCTTGAGAGTGAACATACTGAGTCTGTGTGCAGTAAGTAAAACATTACCCTGGACAAACCTCATGTCTTAAACAAAATTCCCCTACTTGTTTTCCAGTTTTCTGAAATTATCTACTCTCAAAACTCCTTAGAATGGATAGTAGACACTATAGATTGCTACCTGGCACCCATTTTTCCTCTTTCTCCCAAAGAAAACATGGAACAGAAACAGGAGATCAGACACTACCCCCAACTCCAGGGGTGATCTGACAGGGCTAACAGTAAACCCATCCTCCTTGCCAGTGAATGGTTCAGGAATGAACATGAGACCCAATTCTGGACAAGGAGACATAATGAGAAACTTGCCAGAGGCTTTTGGTAAGCTTCTTTTCGTTCTGAAGAGATTCCTAGAATGAAGAGATCCCCAGGAAATCAATTTCTTTCCCAAAAGATAAACAAGCAACTTGAGAACCTGACTGTTGCTGGCAACCACCCTAAAGACATGAAGGGAACCAATCTCAGGATGAAGCTCACACTGGCTTGTAAGACAGAGGAACAGAAGTGAAACATGCAGGTCCTTAAAACATCATCAGGTCATCTGAGCAAGATGGTGGCAGTGGTAAACATGGTATGCGAGTCCTCCCACAACCACATCAAAATTACAACTAAACTACAGAACAGCCATCATTCAGAACTGCCTGAAATCTAGCTAATGGAAGTTCTACAACTAGGGAATTAAAGAGTCATGTCAAGACTGATAAGAGAGGCAGAGATGACTGGTCCCACACCCACATATGGTGGATAAAAATCGGGAGTGATATATCAGCTGCAGAGATCCTCCCTAAGGAGCAAGGGCCTCTAGAGCCAGGAAGAGAAGTCCCCATAACTTCTGTATGTAAAAACCAGTGGAGTTGAGCCTGAGGGAACCTGAGGGCTTCTAGAGTTCCTCTTAAAGGAACTTCACACTGCACAAGAACCTACTCAAACTCACTCCCTCTGAGATTCAGCACTGGGGCAGTAACTCAAAAGGCACCAGAGACCTGTGTTGGAGGAACTGAATTGTCTGGCATAAGAGTGAGAACTGGGGAGACAGCTTCCTTCCAGACAGAAATGTTGGCAGAGGCCATTGTTCCTTTAATGAGCCCTCCCCCAACAGGATCAGCAGTTGGTCCCATATCTGAGACTCTATTAACCTGGCTTACACTGTTTGCCACATCCTGATGATTCCCTGACGCCCCACCCTACCCAACTTGCAGGCCCACTTAAACTGTTTCTAGTGGATTTTCCATAGAAATGGCCTGTCTTGGCTCAAGCTTCAGATTTTCCTAAATCTCTCAAACAAGTAGCATCTGACCTTAGCAAGCCCTGTACCTCTCCTAAGTGGCTTCAGGCCTTGCACTAGCAGCAGCCAGCCTTGGTCCTCAGCTTGACCTTGCCTGGGCACATCTAAGCCCAGCACAACTAGTAGCCATCTGCATATTTCTTTGTAGCTCATGCTGAGTGGCACCGGGCAGAACACAGGTGGTGGCAAACCTTGGCCTGCATCTCCCAGGAGACACTACAGCCAGTGCACCCAGTGGACACCTTCAGACCACATCAAAGAATCATGACCCAATTACCTCCACAAATGACACATTCAAGGGGCAGAATCAGTGGGCACCAGAGCCCCACTAAAGTAAGCCCTACTGTGTAGGTGTGGGCCCCTACACAACTGATTTTCCACAGTGGTCAGAAATTGGTGGTTGTCGGTTGCAGACAGTCCTTGTAGCTGATCATCCTGGGGATAAATCCCTTCCACTGACATGCCAACAAGAATCAAGGCTCAACCACAATAAGAGAGTGTACACAGCCCACACAGAGGGTGTACCTCAACTACCAAACTTGAGTTATCAGGAAGGCTATGCCACTGGACCCTACAGGATGCCTACTACATTAGGCCACTATCTCAAGCCCAGGAAACATAGCAGCTCTACCTAATACATACAAACATAGGGAAGCTGCCAAAATGAGTAGGCAAGAAACATGGCACAAATGAAAGAACAGAACAAAACTCCAGAAAAAGAACTAAACAAAATGGAGACAAGCAATCTACTAGATGCAGAGTTAAAACCACTGGTTATAAGGATACTCAATGAACTTAGTGAGAACCTCAACAGCATAAAAAAAGACCAATCAGAAATGAAGGATACTGAAATAACTAACTAAATAACTGAAATGAAGAGCAATTTATAGGGAATCTACAGTAGAGTAGCTGAAGCAGAGGATCAAATCAGTAATTTGA
Organism: Trachops cirrhosus; assembly: GCA_028533065.1. Classification (NCBI taxonomy): domain Eukaryota; kingdom Metazoa; phylum Chordata; class Mammalia; order Chiroptera; family Phyllostomidae; genus Trachops; species Trachops cirrhosus. Next base: position 58,437,492 of record CM052545.1, on the reverse strand, counting down.
AATATAAAAGGCAAAAAACATCCAATCAGAATAGCAAAAAGAGAAAGGAATCCAAAAAAAATGAGGATAGTGTAAGGAGCTCTGGGACAACTTCAAGCACACCAACATTCATACCATGGGGTGCTGGAAGGAGAAGACAGAGAGCAAGAAAAAGCTAAAGGAGTTAATCACCACTATATCAGTATTATACGAAATGTTAAAGAGTCTTCTTTAAGAAGAAAACAAAAGGTCAAAACTATGAACAAAATGGCAGTAAGTACTTATCTATCAACAATTGAATCTAATAAACAAAATTAATGAACAAGCAGAACAGAAACAGACTCATAGAAACAGGGAATATTTGTTTTAATCCTCACCGAAGGATATGTTTATTGATCTTAGGGAGAGAGGAAGGGAGACAGAAACATTGATCAGTTGCCTCCCCTACATGCCCTGACAGGGATCAAATCTGCTGCCTAAGTATATGTTCTGAGGGGGGATTGAACCCACAACCCTTTGGTGTATGGGATGAATCTTCAATCAACTGAGTCACCCAGCCAGGGCAATACAGAGAACATTTTGTTGGTTCTCAGATGGGAGAGGCGGGTGGAGGAGGTGGGCAAAAAAGGTGAAGAGATTGGGAATTATAAATTTGTTATTATAAATTAGTTACAGGTATATAAAATACAGCATAGGGAATATGGTCAATAATATTTTAATAACTATGTATGGTGTCAGATAAGTGCAGGATTTTTGGGGATGATCACTTATAAGTTACGTAATGTCTAACCACTGGGCTGTATACCTGAGACTATTATAATAATGTATGTCAACTGCAATTGAAAAATAAAAATGATTTAAAAATAAAAGACATCATTAGGTCACTGGTTGAACATCATTTAAGTCCACCTAACACCAAAACCTCAGTTTTGTGAGCCAGTAAATTGTGTTCATTAAACACAAATCTTTTAAATAACTTCTTTAACCAATTAAGTTTGCTCTTCTGTTGTTTATAGCCCAAACCACCCTAATTGGATACTGATAATAATACAGTCAATATGGTAAGTCCATGGTGAAAAGAAAAGGTAGAAGCTGGGAATAAAATAAAGTTGGAAATGTAACTGTCGGAGTTAGGAGACTCTCCAGAGAAAGCCTGGAATCTCCCTCAGGTTAATAGCTGCCACAGTATCTTTGGCACCAACTCCCTCCATTAACTTAAATCACTGGTTCTGGATGTGTTGTTCTGGAACCAACATCAGAAACACCTGGGAACTTGTTAGAGTTGCAAATTCCGGGCTTCCTCCCAGCCCTCATGAATCAGAAACTCTGGAATGGCAGCCCAGGCATCTGTGTTTGAATAAGCCCTCCAAGGGATTCTCATGAGAAATTGTGAGAACGTACCCAAAGGGGAATTTGCCCAAGTAGTTCTCAGTATTAATAATTAGCACTGGATTTGGAGGGGAGTTGAAAACCTGGCATCTTAATCTCAAGCTTGAATGTGTAGGTCACATATGCTCATCTGTTCAGGGTCTTGAGTCCCTGAATAGCACTTCTGGCAAAGTGAATCCCATGCATATTAACCTGAAGCCAATTTGGAGTTGATTAGGGCTCCCTTTACTGCTGTTAAGAAACCAAACTTTAAAAAGCACTGGTCCACCCTGCAGAGTAAATATGAAGAGTTTTATTTGGTACTAGAGGCACATAGAGAAGTGTGGTATTTTCTAACTCTTTAAATTGTTGCTTCTGGAGCATTTTAACTATAGTTCTGGTCTGGCTAAGGATAGATTTTTAATTAATGTATTTTTTTCTTGCTAAGTAATTTTATAGTTTGAAAAATTCTTTAATATGCATTTGGGGGTTTAATGCTTTATGCTCCATGAATATTTCTATAGAGCAACCTGCTCAGAGACAATTATTTTAGCAGTGTTCTGGAAGTGATGAGTATCGTTAACACAGTGTGATCATGTTAAAGGGAAAGTGTCTTTCACCCAGGGAATCTAACACGTGGTTAGTGTCTCAATAATTAACCCATTGCCCTTGAAAATATAAGGTAATTAGAAGTAAAGGCAATTAACTCCTTTCAGGTTATTTCCCTTGCATCTCCACTTCCATCCTATAAAGGGGATTCCAGAAGGACATGAAGGAAACAAGAGGACAGAAGCAGATAGAATGAATCAGGAGTTCTAATGAGGTCACCGTACCTGAGAGTGAGCTGCTGCTTCAGAACATGGGGGTCCTCTCTCTCTCTCTCTCTCTCTCTCTCTCTCTCTCTCTCTCTCTCGTGTCCTTGCCCCTTTGACACTTCAGAAACATAAAAATCATGGCTTCCAGGTCAGAATCTAAAACTAGACAGGCAATCATCAGGCACTTATCTCCAGTGACTCCCCATTTTATCATCTGTAAAGTGGTGATAATTACACCTTCTTCAGGGGCTGCTAAAAGGATTAAATGCAATAACTAAGAGAAAAAGATTCAGCAACTTATAGTGCTAGATTCATATTAGAGATTATGATTCTTCTTGGTAATCACCATAGTGACAGTTCCTTTTGGCAATTTCTGTTTCTCCCATCCAGAACACCAAAATGTGTGTGGTTGTCTCTGCACAAAAAAAAGATAAAGATAATGAAAGAGACTGAAAGTCTGATATATAATTTCATGCCTAAATGAAGTCACATTAAGTTCCTAAAAATTGCAGTTCCAATTGATACAATTTCAAATAAAAAGAGAAGTATGCTCAGAGTGCATCTAGATGAAGCAAGTTTAAAAGTTTCTGGAAATGATGTCCAGAGGGTATAAAAATAAGCAAAGAATTGGGCAATGTGTTACCCAGTTAAGAACTGGATAATTGGACAGTTACCAAGTAGGGGGCAGGGGGAATGCATTCCCATAGAGCAAACAGCATGGGTAAAGTAGTGCATACAAGATCTGGAAAGCATAGCCTACTGGGGGAAATTCAAATAGTTCAGTATGGTTGGAATACAGATGTATTGTTTGAAAAGACAGAGTGGAGAGTATCAAGAGGTAAACTCAGAGACAGAGACAGAGACAGAGCCTGCTTTAAATAGCCTTTTTTTGCACCCAGTTTTAAGGGCTTATCTCACACTCACACACACACACACACACACACACACACATACACATGAAATTATTGTGACTGAATATAAAACAGAGGCAGTGACAGAAATAACCAGATTAAATTGTTGCTTCATTACCATTTTGACTTGGCTATTCATAAAATTAAATCTCTCATGGGTGGTAATCCTTGGCTGTTGGTCCATTTGGTTGGTTCTGCATCAGTCTCTGCCAGTTACAGCACCCACTTCACCAGCTCCTACCTATTCATCCCCACTGTGAATCAGTGCATGGCTAGAATAGATTTGGGATGTTATCTTAGAGAAAATAAGGAGACACTGAATAATTTTGCCTCAAATTTACAAATTCTATCCTTGTGGAAGCTATCCTTGTGTAAAAATGCTGAAGGAATCTGAAACAGGAGGTGGATAATCCCAATCCTCCAGAGAATATAACTCCTTTGTTTCCCACTTAGGTATTAGGTAAGTGGTGGTACCAATCACTGAAGCAGGCTATATTGGAGGATGAGCAAAGCATGGAAAGGGAGGCAAGTGATAAAATGAACAGTTTTAGAAGTATCATATCTGAGGAGCCTAGGGGACATCCAAGTGGAGGTGTTAATTAATATAACAGGATGTAGATAGAAATTTAGAAGTACTCAGTATAATGGTGATAGTCAATGGTATCAGAGTAAATGAAGTTTTCAGAAGTACCAAAGAGGAGTACCAATATACCGAGTACCAATGTACCAAAGATGATAAGAAAAAGAAAGAACTTTGCTGATAATAGAATCCTGGGGAACACTCATATGGAAGGAATGGATGGGAAAAGAGTATTATTGGAAACAATGAGAAGAAATGGCCAAGAAGTAGAATAAAACCAAGATTTTGTACTACCTCAGAAGTCAGGGGAAGAGAGAGTTTTAAGAAGTGGATAACAGTGTTAACTACTTTTAGAAGGTCAGTTAAGATAAAGACTAGGAAATGTCAATGGGATGTGGTCAAAACTGGTTATTGGTGGCCCTGACAGAAATAACTTGAGTGCAGTAAAGAGGGGAGGTACCAGATTGCAGTGGATTGGGGAATAAATAACAGGGAAGACATAGAAGAGACTACAGTGTTATTTTAATGTATTTCACTGAGGAAATCATCTCTACAACCTTACCTTTGCATAGCCATCCTCCTGTTGGAGGTCTTCTTTAATACATTTTTCTCATACTGCATGTGTGTCCAAAGTTTCAGCATCTGCCAAAATTCTCTCCAGCAGATATGGTAAAATAATGAGACAGAACCTGACTTTGTGAATAGGTTTCTGTGAAAACCTAGGAAATGTTGGCCTTTATTTTCCCGCCTGTAAAATAAAAAGGAGGTTGAATGTGTGGGGTATCTGAAAAAGTGAAACTGGGAAACAAGAGAAGAACATAGGTACAACAGAAACCCAGATTATTCCTGAAAGGGTTGTGTCTCAAGTGGAATCAGAGTGCAATACTCTCCGCTTCTCCCAACATGAATATCAAATCCATGATAACTTTATGTTGGTATGCTATAGTCAAAATGAACATTAATTGCAACAGCATGGATGGAGCTGGAAAGCATTATGCTAAGCGAAATAAGCCAGACAGTGAAAGACAAATACCATATGATCTCACCTTTAACAGGAACCTAAACAACAAAACAAAGAAACAAGTAAAATATAACAAAAAACACTGAAATAGAGGACAGGTAGTCAGTGACCAGAGGGGAGAGGGGAGGGAATTTCAGGGGAATTTCAGGGGAGAAGGGAAGGGTTTACAGGAACAAATATAGATGACACATGGACAAAATTAGGGGGGTTGGAAATGGGAGGGATGGGTGGGTGGGCTGGAATGGGAATAAAGGATAGAAACTATACTGAATAATCTAAAATAAAAAAAAAACTCCCAAATAATGCATCTTGACTACAGACACCAGGGAATAATGAGTTAATCCTTAAAGAAGGTATTTTATATGTAGAAAATAATTGCAGCCTTCCTACACCCTCTATGTAACAGTTCAGCATGAGAAGTTGGGGTGGGGGACACTCTTCTTTACCTCTTAGAGTTAACTTACTCTTCAACTTTGCCTCTGGTCAGTCAATTGCATCTGATAGTATATTGCAGGTTAAATGAATCCCAAATTATACTGGAATTAGAGTTGCAACTGGAGAAGAAAAAGGGCTTGCTAGTGATAAAAATCTGGCAGTGGGTTCAGTTTTATGCAAGAGGAAGTAAGCACCTTCCATACTGACTTTCTCACTGAGTGCAGCTATAAAATCTGGAGAGAATGCAGGGAGTAGCTATTCAGTGACTCAGGAAAGAACACAGTAACAGGGTAATTGACAAAGAAGACCAGCATGTGAAGTGTCATTGAGTTGGGATGTGTTGACTATCATTTTCTTCTTGTATCTTCCAACATGAAAGCAAAGAAATCTGAAACTAGTGAGGATCGGAGCAGACAGAGAGCTCCAGGACAAGCCCTCATGCTCTGCAGGGAGGAACAGGAATGAGATAGTCTCACACTTAGATAGACTGGAGGAGTCTCCCATTATTCTTTGATTTTTCACTTAGATCTCATTTTCTTATCCTCTTGAACTCCATGTAACACTGTGGTATCTGCAGTGTCCACAGTAGTAGTGGATGAGGGGACAGACCCACAGAAACCTACTACTCTAAAGCAGGAGAACCATCCTTTCTGACCAAAGAAGTCATGGTCCCAAGAGGATTGAGCTCTTTTCCCACTACTGTTTTCCTCCCTCTGTTCTTCCACCACTTAGCTTAGCAGACAGTCACAGAAAGTACATGGCAGAACAAGGTAATCATGTCCCTGCTCCCTGACCATAGAAAAGGAGAACCTCAGGAAGTCTGAAAGTACTATGGTAATCACAGTGAGGAAGGAACTCAGGAAAGGAGCCTAGACTTCATCATGTTATTTATAAATTCTCAAGATTACCAACAAGTGATGCATGTATGAATCTTATCCTAAACATACACCAAAGGCTGTGAGAACTGGGATAGTGGGTTACTATCTAGGTCCCAAGTTGCTCATATGGTGGAGCACACATTTATCAGATTCACATAGCTCTGCAAAGGCTTTGAACATGGAACCAGAATTGAAACCACAAGCCACAGAAGGCAATCTGACCATCAGCCTGAATGCATCTGATTGACTACCTGCTAAAACAACCATATCAACATCCTCCATGGAATTTATGTAGACCCAGAGTCTCATAGGATAATATTCAAAATGATAAAGATGCAATACAAAATTATCTGACATATGAAGAACCAGAAAAAATATAGGTTCAGGTGACAGAAGACAATAGCAGCAAATGCTGAGATAACACAGATGTTGGAATTATCTGACAAGGACTTTAAGGCAGCCATTATAAAAATACAGCCAATGATATTATAATTAAGAACAGTACTGGTTGGGTACTGAGAATATCAGGGAAAACACTTTGTAAAGTATATGATTGTCTAACCACCATGCTTTATACCTGAAACCAATACAATGTAATATTGAATATAAACTGTAATTGAAAAATAAAATTTAAAATATTTAAGAAGGCAGAGTAAATACTCTTGAAATAAATGAAAGATAGAAAATATCAACAAAACAATAGAAGATACAAAAAGAACAAAATGGGGATTTTATAACTAAAAAAACATAATATACAAAATTTTAAAACCCACTGGGTAGGACTGAGAGCAAAATGGGAATCACAGTGGAAAGTCAATAAATTTTGAAGATAGATTTAAAAAATTATTCAATCTGAGCAAAAGAGAGTGTAAAGAGGTTGAAAGTGAGTTGCACCAGCCAGTGTGGCTCAGTTGGTTGGAGCGTTGTCCCATAATCCGAAAGGTCACAGGTTTGATTTTCAGTCAGGGCACATGCTTAGGCTGTAGGTTCAGATCCCGGTTGGGGTGCATTCAAGAGGCAACAGATCAATGTTTCTTTCTTACATCAGTTTTTCTCTTCCTCTCTCTCTCCCTCCCTTCCCCTCTCTCTAAAATCAATAAGCATGTCCTCAGGTGAGGATTAAAAAAATGAATAGAAACACAGGGAACTGTGCAACAGTACTAACACATCTAACATTTGTGTCATCAGAGTTTAAGAAATAGAGGGGAAAGGAAGCATTACAGGAAAAATTGTTTGAAGAATAATGGCTTAAAATTCCCAAAATTGGCAGAAAATATAATATTATTGATTCTAGAAGTTCAGTAAATCATAAATGGGTTAAACAAACAAAAAAATCCCTGCTAGACACATTATAAACAAACTGATAAAAACTAAAAATAAAAGAAAAATTCTTGAAAGCAGTCAGACTTGTAAAATCTAAGTCAACATTATTCAAATAACTAGATTTCTCATCAGAAACAATGAAAAACATTAAAAAATACATAAAATCTTTTTTAAAAAAGTAATTAATATGTTTAAATTGCTGAAAGAAAGGAACTGTCAACCTAGAATTCTATATCCAGCAAAAATATCCTTCAAGAATGAGGGTAAATAAAGATATCCTTAGATTTTAAAAAGAGAGAGAGAATCCATTTCCAGCAGACCTGCCATTTAAAAAAAGTAATTCTCCAAGAACAAAGACAATGATATCAAAAGAAAACATAGAATATCAAAAATTATAAAAAGAGGTTTACAGGTCTGATATAAGGAGTTTGAAAGTCACCACTCTGTCCTAACAACTAGAAAGTCATATATTAAAAAATCAGCAACTCTCCTAGGATCTTTCAGATGGTAAAACCATAGGACAAATTGTTGCCCCCAAAATTGAAGAAACAGACAGCAAAATAAAGAAAATCACAACTCACCAGAATGGAAAGCAGTTCCAAAGTAGGAAAACCTAACCTATAATTGACAAATTGCTGGAGGCTCAGTAAGGACAAGCTCTGGGAGGTAAAAACTCCAAGGAATCCAGTCACACAGGAGCACCCACACTATTGCGAGTTTTACCTCCAGCAGTACCACCAGATTTCCACAGCAAATACAGGAGGAAAGTGTTGTGTTTTCAGCAGAGGGAGGGAAAAGAAATCATTGTGGAATACTCCAAAGCATTCTGCTCTTTTAACAACAGCAGACCTCAGGAGAAACTGTTTTACCAGAACCTAACCTGCTAGGGTTTTATCAGATTCTAAGTGACCTGTTGTAAGGGAAACAAACTCCAGCCCTCTCCAGCCATCATTTCTCATCTGGGGCAAGGAGGGGGCTGGAAGATGAAGAGACTGATTGAAGTCCACAGTCTAGGTCCACAGGCTCACCCAAAGACTGAAACCTAATCACAATACAGTAGAACACTTCCCCTCCCCCACATCTTACCACTAAGTTACTAAAGACCTATATCACCCAGAACATCATGCCCACCTCTCAGGAACAAATTTCAAGGCACACCAAAAGGCAAAAAAAAATGTAGTTTGAAGAGACTGAACAAGCATCAGAACCAGAGTCAATCATCAGGGATGGTGGAATTAACAGACCAAGAATTTAAAAGCACTGTGATTAATATGTTAGGGTTTTTAATGGAAAAAGTAGAAAACCTGCAAGTCATACAGATAATTTACGCAGAAAGTTGGAAGTTGTAAGAAAGAATAAAAAGAAATTCTAGAGATCAAAAACACTCTAACAAAGATGAAGAATGCCTTTGATGGGCTCATTGTTAGATGGTACCTGACTGAGGAAAGAATCTGTAAGCTTGAGAATAGAAAAACAGAAATTTCCAAAATTAAAAAACAAAGAGAAAAAAAGACTGGAGAAAAACTGAAAGAACATCCAGGAATTGAGGGACAATTTCAATGTGTAACATATGCGTAACGGGAATACAAGAAGGAGAACAGCAGCAATAATAACTTGGAACTTCCCCAAACTGATGTCAGACACCAAACCACAAATTCACAAAACTCAAAAAACACCAACCAGGATAAATGCAAAAAAAACCCCTTATACCTATGCTTATTATTTTCAAATTAATAGGAACAGTAAGATTAAAAAATAATCCTGAAGGAAGCCATAGGAAAAATACCTTACATATAGAGAAGTGAAGACAGGAATTTTATCTATCTACTTCTCCTCAGGAACCATGCAAGCAAGAAGAGAATACAGTAAAATATTTAGTGTTGAGAAAAAAATTTAAAAAAAAACTAGATTTCTATATTCTGTGAATTTACCCTTCAAAAATTAAGGAGAAATAAAGATTTTCTCAGGTAAATAAACATTGAGAGGATTTGTTGCCAGTAGCCCTGCCTTGCAAGAAATGTTGAAAGAAGTTCTTCAGGGAGAAGTAAAATGATTCAGGTCAGAAACCTGGGTCTACATAAAGACAGAAAGAGCTTCAGAGAATAAATAAATGAAGGTAAAATAAAATAATTTATTTTTCATATTAGTAATTGACCTAACATATAACAGTTTGTTTTAAATAATAATTGTAATAATGTATTGTATCTACCTATATTCTTGTGTATTAATGAAATGAATGACAGCAATAATACAGGGTGGGATAAAGGAATTAGAAATGGTTTGTTATTATAAGGCATTTGCAGGATCCATGAAGCAATATGGTGCTATTTGAAGAAAAATGAAGATCAACAGAAATAGTAAATATCTGAATAACTGTAATAGACCACCTTTCCCTTAAAAATGTTCTTGATGACTGACACTAAAAATCATAACATTGTCTGCTGTGTTTTCAGTGAATATGGATGTAATACCTAAGAAAACTACAGGATAAAGGAAGAAAATAATGAAACCTACATTGTGATAAGTTTATTACTTTCCATTTGTCATGATAGCAAAAGATATAGTAAAAACAGTAAATGAATTAAAATGGAATGCAAAACTTCAAATAACATAAAATACATCAGAGAGAGGGAACAAAGAAATAAAAAAGAGAACAAATGGAAAACATAATAGCAGACTAAAATCCAAACAGCAATATTTTCTTTAAATATAAATGCATTAAACTCACTGATTAAAAGGCAAACATTATCATGATAGTCTAAACACATGATCCAATTTTATGCTGTCTAAAGAAATGAAGAAAATTACCAGGGTTATAAATGATATTTTATAAACATAAAAAGTCAGATTATCAAATGACATAACAATCCTAAATATATACATGTAACAAAAAAATTTTAAACTACCCGAAGCAAAACCCCACAAAACTGAAAGGAGAAATAGACAAATCCACAGTGTACTTGGAGACTTCAGCACACTCTCTTAAGTACTTGACAGAACCAGTAACATAAAAAAATCAGCAAGGATATAGAACTGAATATCAGCATCAAATAACTGTGTCTAATTGACATTTATTAAACATTCCATCCAACAACAGCTGAACATACATTCTTTTCAAGGGTGTGTGGAATGTTCTCCCATATAGACTATATTTGAATTCATAAAACACACCTGAACAAATTTAACAGAATTAAACTCATGCAAAATATGTTCTCTGCTGCTAATGGAATTAACCTATAAATCAATAACAGAAATATAAAAGAAAAATCTTGGAGAACTTAGAAATTAAACAATACATCTCTAAATAATCAATGTGTCTAAAAGACATTTCAAGAGAAATTAGATAATATTTTGAACTGAACAATAAAAAATAACAAAATAAAAAATTACAGACTGCAATTAAAACAATGTTTACAGAAAAATTAATAGAATTAAATATGCATTTTAAAAAGAAAGAAAGTCACAAAACTATTATCAAAGTCTCCTCCTTAAGAAGCTGAAAAAATAATAGAAAAATAGGTACAACATAAGATGAAGAAGGTATTGAAAACAGAAAAAAACAGTAATAAAAATCAATAAAAACAAATGCTTGATTATTTTATATAATTTTTGGACTTAAAATTTTTATTTATTTATTTATTTATTTATTTATTTAAAAAATATTTTATTGATTATGCTATTATAGCTGTCCAATTACCCCCCTACATCCCTCTCCACCCTGCACACCCTCTCCCACCCACATTCCCTCCTC
>CM052545.1:58405418-58426331 GCA_028533065.1 Trachops cirrhosus | reverse complement strand
TAGATAAGTCCCTTTAACATTTCATATTATAATGATGATAATTATAATATGGTAATTATAATAAATGGCAATGATGAACTCCTTTAACTTGACCTTATCTGAGAAGCACTTTATCTGCCCTTCCATTCTAAATGAGAGCTTTGCTGGATAGAACAATCTTGGATGTAGGTCCTTGCCTTTCATGACTTGGAATACTTCTTTCCAGCCCCTTCTTGCCTGCAAGGTCTCCCTTGAGAAATCAGCTGACAGTCTGATGGGAACTTCTTTGTAGGTGACTGTCTCCTTATCTCTTGCTGCTTCTAGGATTCTCTCCTTCATTTTTACTTTGGCTAATGTAATTATGATGTGTCTTAGTGTGTTCCTCCTTGGGTCCAACCTCTTTGGGACTCTCTGAGCTTCCTGGACTTCCTGGAAGCTGATTTTCTTTTTACAGATTGGGGAAGTTCTTCTTTATTATTTGTTCAAATAACTTTTCCACTTGTTGCTCTTCCTCTTCTCCTTCTGGTACCCTTATAATTCGATGTTGGAACGTTTAAAGGTGTCTTGGAGGTTCCTAAGCCTCTCCTCATTTTTTTGATTTCTTGTTTCTTCATTCTTTTCTGTGTGGTTGTTTCTTTCTTCCTTCTGGTCCACTCCAATGATGTGAGACCCATCTTTCACTCCATCACTATTGGTTCCCTGTGTATTTTTCTTCATTTTACTTATTGTAGCCTTCATTTTTTCATCTAATTTGCAACCCAAATCAACCAATTCTATAAGCATCCTGATCACCAGTGTTTTGAACTGTGCATCTGATAGGTTGGCTATCTCTTGGTCCCTTAAAACAATGGGTTCTGGGGCTTTAATTTCTTCTTCTGTTTGAGCCATCTCTTCTCCCACCCCCCGGGTCTGGTCTTGCCTGTTATGTATGAGGCGGGGAGCTTTAGGTGTTCACCAGGGCGGTGCAACCCAGTTGTTGGGTTGTGATGCTGTATGTGGGGGCGGGGTCTGAGAGGGAACAATGGTGCTTGCTCCACTCTCTGCCAATTTCAGTCCCTTCTGCTGCTTCCCCCAAGCAAACTGGGACTTTCTGGTGCTGATTCCCATGTGGGTGGACTTGTGTACCCCATGGGTCTTTCCAACAACCTCTCCTGTGAGGCTGGGAGTCTCTCCCTGCATCTCAACCCCCCACAGGTGTTTTCAATCAGTGCCCCCAGGCCCTATTTCCCAGCGCTGGGATCCTGGGTTGGGCACAGTGCTTTGCTTTGCAATCCCCACCTTGCTGGGTCTGCCGGTTGCCACCCCTCAGCCGGGGTTTGCCAACTGCCACTTGCACACCCAGGGTCTGCCCGCTGAAGTCTTACACACCTGGTCCCAACACTCTTTGTGCCGCATTATTCCTCTCCACCTGGCTGCCCAATCCCGCCCCTCCTACCGGTCTGGATGAATGTGTCTATTTTAACTCCTTGGTTGTCTGACTTCCATACAGTTCAATTTTCTGTCAGTTCTGGTTGCTATTCTGTTTCTAAATTGTTGTTGCCCCTATCTTGGTTGTGCGAGGAGGCACAGTGTGTCTACCTATGCCTCCATCTTGGCCGGAAGTCCTCTATTTTATATAATTTTATTTTTAGTTTTTATAACAACCCTCTTTCCCTCTGGTAATCACCATACAGTTGTATGTCTATGAATTTTGGGATTTTTTTTTTTTGCTTACTTTCCTCACCTTTTTCACCAAGCCTCCAAGCCCCCCTCCCCTTTGACAACTGTCAGTTTCTTCTCTGTATCTGAGTCTTTTTTTATGTTGTTTGTTCACTTCTTTTGTTCATTAGATTCCACATATAAGTGAAATTGTATGCATTTGTCTTTCTCTGCCTGGCTCATTTTACTTGGTGTAATGTTCTTCACATCCATCTATGCTATAACAAAGGGGAAGATTTTCATATTATTTACATCCGAGTAGTATTCTGTTGTGTAAATGCACCACAATTTTTTTATCCACTCACATAGTGATGGGAACTTGGACAGCTTCCAAATTTTGGTGATTGTAAATAACACTGCAATGAACATAGAGGTGCATACATTCTTTCAAATTAGTGTTTTGGGTTTCTTCAGAAATATTTCCAGAAGTGAAATCATTGGGTCATAAGGCAGTTAGTTCCATTTTCAATTTTTTGAGGTATCTCCACACTGTTTTTCACAGTGGCTACACCAGTCTGCATTCCCACCAACAGCGAACAAGTGTTCCCTTTTCTCCACATTCTCACCAACACTTGTTGTTTGTTGATTTATTAGTAATGGCCATTCTGATAGGTGTGAGGTGACATCTCATAGGGTCAATTTTCATTGGGTTTAATTTTCATTTCTCTGAATATTAGTGACATTGAGCATCTTCAGGTCCCTTGCCCATTTTTTAGTTGGATTGCTTTGTTTTGTTTTGGTGTTGACTTGTTTGAGCTCTTTACAAATTTTAGATATTAACTCCTTATCAGATGTATCATTCAGAATGTTCTCCCATTCAGTGGGTTGTCTTTTCATTTTGTTGATAGTTTCTTTGCTGTGCAAGAACATTTAAGTTTGATGTGGTACTGTTTGTTTATTTTTTTCTTTTGTTTCTCTTGCCTGAGAGGATGCATCAGAAAAAAATATTGGTAAGAGAAATGTCCAAGATTTTACTACCTATATTTTCTTCGAGAGTTTCTATGGTTTTGAGTCTTACATTTAAATATTTAATCCATTTGAGTTTATTCTTGTATGTGGTATAAGAAGATAGTCTAGTTTCATTTTTTGCACAAATCTGTCCAGTTTTCTCAACATTATTTATTGAATAGACTATCTTGATGCCATTGTATGTTCTTGCCTCCTTTGTCAAATATTTATTGACCATAAAGGTGTAGGTTCCTTTCTGGGCTCTCTATTCTGTTCCATTGATCTATATGTCTGTGTTTATGCCAGTACCATGCTGTTTTGCTTACTATGGCCTTATAGTATAGTTTGATATCAGGTAGCATGATGCCCCCAACTTTGTTCTTCTTTCTTAAGATTGTTGTGACTATTCAGGGACTTTCTTGGTTCCACACAAATTTTTTTTTAATTATTTTATTGTTGTTAGAACAAATATTCCATACAAATTTTTGAAATATTTGTTCTAGTTCTGTGAAACATACCACTGATTTCTTGATAGAAATTGAGTTGAACTTATAGATTACTTTGGATATTATGGACATTTTAATGATGTTACTTTTTCCTATGCACGAACACAGTATATATTCCTACTTCTTCTTCAATTTCTTTCTTCAGTGTCTTATAATTTTTTGAGTACAAGTCCTTCACATCCTTGGTTAAATTTATTCTCAGGTATTTTATTTTATTTTTTCATGCAATTGTAAATGAAATTGTTTTCTTAGTTTCTCTTTCTGATAGTTCATTATTGGTGTATAGAAATGCAACTGATTTTTGGATACTTATTTTGTGTCCTGCTACTTTAGTGAATTCATTTATCAGTTCTAGTAGTTTTTTGTGGAATCTTTAGGGTTCTCTATATACAATATCATGTCATCTACAAATAAGGAGAGTTTGCTTCTTTCTTTTCAATTTGGATGTCTTTTATTTCTTCTTGTCTCATTGCTGAGGCTAAGACTTTAAGAACTATGTTGAATAAGAGTGGTGAAAGCAGACAGCCCTGTCTTGTTCTTGATCTTAAGAGAAATACTTTTAGGTTTTGCTTATTAAGTATGATGTTGGCTGTGGGTTTGTCATATATGTCCTTTATTATGTTGAGGTACGTTCCTTCTATTCCCACTTTTCTAAGATTTTTTAATCACAAATGAGTTCTGAATTTTTATCAAATGCTTTATCTGCATCTATTGATATGATCAAGTGATTTTTATCCTTTATTTTGTTTATGTGGTGTATCACATTTCTTGATTTGTGGATACTGTACCAACTTTGCATCCACAGAATATATCCCACTTGATCCTGCTGTATGATCATTTTATTAACTTTTTAAAATTTCTCACCCAAGGATATGTTCGTGATTTTAAACAGGAAGAGAGAGAGAGAGAGAGAGAGAGAGAGAGAGAGAGAGAGAGAGAGAGAGAGAGGAGAGAAACAGATTGGCTGCCTTCTGTAGGAGTCCTGACCAGGGATCAAACCCCCAGCCTAGGTATGTGCCCTGACCAGGGATTGAACTGCAACCTTTTGATGTACAGGACAAGGCTCCAACCAACTGAGCTACCCGACTAGGGCTGTGATTTTTTTTTTAATGTATTGCTGGACCCAGTTTTCTAAAATTTGAGGATTTTAGCATCTATGTTTATCCTGAATATTCACCTGTAATTTTCTTTCTTTGTAGTGTCTTTACCAGTAATAGATTTAGAATTAGGATAATGCTAGCCTTATAGGATGCATTTGGGAGTCTTCCATCCTCTGAATTTTTTTAAATAGTTTGAGAAGTATAGGTGTCAGTTCTATGTTTACTGTTTGGCAAAATTCTTACAAAGCCATCCAGTTCAGAACTTTTGTTTGTTGAGAGGTTTTTGATTACTGCTTCAATTTAATTAGTTGTAATCTATCTTTTCAGATTGTATGATTCTTCCTGATTCAGTTTTTGAAGACTGTATGTTTCTAGGAATTTATTCATTTTACCTAGATTGTCTAATTTGTTGGCATATTATTGTTTGTAATATTTTCTTACAATCCTTTGTATTACTGATTTTATTTATTCAGGTCCTTTCTCTTTTTTTCTTTATGAGTCTGGTTAAAAGTTGCCAATCTCTTTTATCTTTCAAATGCTAGTTTCTTTTAAAACACAGGTGGCAAACACAAGGCCCTCAGGCTGAATCCAGCCCTCTACCTTGTTTATCCTGCCCAGCACCTTGTTTCTAGGCCAGTGGCAACACCAAGCTCTCGCTAAACTGCTAAGGAGTTGTTACACTTATACAGCACTAAAATCACATTCAGCCCTTTGAAGGCAGCTGCAAGGCTGATGTGGCCCCAGTGAAAATGAGTTTCATATCCCTGTTTTAGATCAATAAAATCAATAAAATCAATATACCTCTAACAAGACTAAAAAAAGAAAAAAGAATAGATATATTTCCAATATCAGGAATGAAAGAAAGGATCTTCTATAATGGCCACAGAGTTCACAGACTGAGCAACTTTGGACAAAGCGCTTGAACTCTGAGCAGCATTAACAGGCCAAAGTAATCAGAATTGACACCTTTTCAGAGTATACACTATATTAGGCAAAATTAGCTCAGCTATAAGAGACACTGAAAACCCAATGTAGCATTAGTTTGAGGAAGGTGTAAGTCAGGAATTACTCTGCCCAGAGCTGGATGCTGCTCTATTACATTAGTCCCTGGCTCCTTAATTCTTGCTGTTCCACCATTCATGGCTTCCATTCTTGAGGTTGTCTCATGTGTGGGGGAGCTCAGCCCACAGAGCCCCCCCTACCCCAGCCACCAAGGATGAGAATAAGTCCACCAAGACATGATCTGCTTGGGCAGGAAAGGTGGCTGATTTCTCAAAGGTGAAGGGCCAGGAGCCCATTCCTCAATGGACTTTTATTGGGTTTAATTTGCATAGGAATACAAGGTATTACATAAAGCTCATCAATCATTGTCAGGCAGTAATGATCAAACAATAGATAACATTCAAAGAACTATGAGGGCTTATTCTGAGTCAGGGTCAGATAGCTAAAAGACCATACAACTTTGGGGAAACAAACTCATTCTATGTTTTAACCCTTATCATCTAAATTGAGGGTATTCTTAGCAAAGCAGATTTCACAGGATTTCATGCATTCTTTCTTAGGCCTGATTGCCCAGAGGAACCCGTCCTGTCCAGCACAGAGCTGCGCAAACCTCCAGCATTGTTTTAGGCTTAAGTTGGGCAGGGGAAGTAAGGCAGCCAAGAGATGAGGAGACTTCTTGAAGACAAAATGAGGACTCAGGCTATGTCAAAACCGAGGGGCAAGGGTCCATCACCCCCTTTTTTATAGCCCCCCACATCCTTCCCTGAGGGCCCCTTCATGACCATGCCTGTCTTAGATCATCCCTCCTTTGAGGACCCTTACCCATTTTGGCTAACCAGTCATCCACCCGGTGCCAAGCAGGGTAAAGTAAAAGGGGACAGAGGCGGTGCCTCTACAAGGAAGATAAGCTTTGTCTCCTTAATGGCTTATAGTCCCAAGGTCTTTTAATTCAACCTTAGCTGGGAGGGGTTACAGTTTCTGAAACCAGGCAGGGTGGTTCCCAACACTCATGGTTCAAGATGACTGAAGCAAATCATTCAATATCCATTCCACGCCATGGGAAGAAGGAAGCTAGAAAGAGAGGCAGGAATCAAACCTTGAAGTACACTCCCTAGGAACTGTACACATCACTTCTACTCTATCTCATTGGCTAAAACTTAGTCATGTATTCACATTTAACAGCAAAGGAAGCTGGGAAATATTATCTTTATCCCAGATGCCCATGTTTGCAGGTAAAATAATCCAGGAAGAAGCAGATAAGGGATAGGACTACAGTTAGCAGTATTTGCAACATAAAATGTAAAAGCTCCTCAAGATATTATCAAAACAATTCCTACCTCTTTCAAAAAGTGCAGTTCCTTCTAGAAAAAAAAATAGTATGTCCTGTGAGACCAAAGGGGAACCTCTATTTTCAATTTGAAAGCCTATGTTGGAATAAAATTTCTTTTAAACTACTCATCTAAAGTCTTGCAATTTTTCCCATAAGATGAGGCCTCTACATCCACTCAGAACCATCCCCATGTACTGAGGTTAATCTCTCCGACTCCCAGGGACACATCAGATCAGATAATTTCCATCTCAAAGCAAGACAATATTCACCTGGATGAAGTTCAAAAGTGGGCCAGTCAGGGATTCTTTAAGAGTCCAAGAAGCTGAGGGGCCTGCTCTCCTCCATGACCCTTCCCTTAGTTCTCCTGCCTCTGTTTCTTTTCTTTTGCCTTCTGTTTTCCTCATAGCCTCATCTGAGCAACCAGCAATTTCCTTTGCATGAACCTTCAAAATGAATCCTCAATTCTGCCACTCTTGCTGTCTCTACTTTATACTTTAGTTCAAGCTATCCTGACTCTTGTGACACATCTTTGTTCTTCTTCTATAAAGTAGGATTTAACTCTCTCTGATGTCTAGACCAGGGTTTGCCAACTTTTTCTCTAAAGGGTCAGAGAATAAGGATTTTAGGCTTTCCAAACCATGCCATCTCTGTGGCACCTGCTCAGCTTTGCCATTGGAACGCAGAAGTAGTCACAGATAACATGTAAACAGACATTCATGGCTGTGTTCCAGTCACATTTTATGTACAAGAACCTGCAGGGAACCAGGTTTGGCCCACAGGCTGCCCCTACCCCTGGTCTGGACTCCCACTGGTAAGTCCCTGAGCATGTTTCACAGTCATTGAAACACAATTTTCCATTTTCATCTTTACTCATTAGAAATCAAACCATCTTTTTTACTTCATTATTCTGTATTGTGTTATGCACCATTTTCAAAATATGATCACAAGTGCTCTTTCATTAGGTCACTGATTTGGAAACACAGGTTGCCGTGATGTTTTCTACACAGTGCTGTAGTGTCATCATCCAAAACCCCTGACATCAATCACTATTTTGTCCAGGCTGCCTCCCTAAGTCATGATCTATGTGACAGAATTGCTCCGCAGACACTCATTTCATCCCTACAGGAAAACTAAACACTCTAATTAATAACTCCTCTAATTAAAGCTTTTCACTCACCCTGAACTTCTGCTAAGAATGTAAAGAAGTCAAATTAAGTACTTGAACAACAATAAAATGAATGAATGAATGAATGAATACATAAATCTTGCATTTTTCTTGTATGTTGAAGAGCATGCAGTTTGTTCCCAGAAGTTTTTCAGGATAGAAAGGAGTCATTCATACTATCACATAGGAGGTATAGAATACAAATTAATGGGGAAAAAAGGGAAGTTAATTTGAGATAAGGCAGAATTTACAAGCCAATGGCCCATAGGCTAAATCCAACCCAGTGACATGTTGCTTGGTATTTGTAGTAATTTTGTGTAATTTGAGCCACCACTAAAATTATCAGAACATTTCACATTTAAAATTTAGATTTCCAACTTATCTTGTAAATATAGGTATTTCTGATAATATGATGACCAAATTATTCCAGGGCAATAATGAGTTAGAGTTGAAATACCTATGTTTGTCTCTACATACCTAATAATTGATTCTACAAGTCAATTACTTGTAGATAAAGAGTATGCCTACTTTTCGACAATCGTCATTACTCACTATAGTATACTTAATACTAAAGCAAAGTGTCAGTTGCTAATTATTATTGTCTTCACACTCTTATTTATTATAGTAAAGAAATTTTTCTGTGCCTTTGTTCCAATTGAAAGCAGGAAAATAAAACATTAAGAAGCTAATTTAAGGGGGGAAAAAGGTATAAAGGACTCATTTATGTTGCCTGTCTAGCCATTGTAGGCATTTGAGTTTTCCCCTGTGCAGAAGAGCCTCGTCAGGAAGCCAGACCTGAGTTCTAGTCTTAGTTCCAATTTAGTGCATTTGACTTCTGAGCAAGGTCCACATTGTCTTGGCCTCAATTTATCTCTCTATAAAATAAAGGTTTTGTATATGTTAGGGTGCTTCTGTTGTAAGAAAAAAATGATTAATTGGAGGATATCAGATGTCATGAAATTGATTTGAAAGCTGATGAACCAGGTTCAAGAAATGATGCCCAGTGCACTGCAAAGAGTGTGGCAGCAGCAATGGCAGAAATAGACCTACAACAGATCAAACAGGGCAATAACTCCAGTGCTGATGAACCCCAACCATTCCATTTGCTTTTGCAATTCTTATTCCCTATTCCAAGTTCCAGGCAGATAGGCCATACTTAGGAAAGGTGGCCTTTTACTAGCTGCATCAGCCCAGAAAACAGACAGGCCTGGGAGAAGTTGTGCCAGAGACCAGAGACCCCTCTTACCTATCTTTGCAGAATGGACACCTGCAAAGGGACACTTGCTGGGATTTATAGTCCCAGCAAGACTACGAAGAGTGAGGGAGAGGCAATTCCTCAAAAGGAAAGGGGGCTGCTATTGAAAAAAGATAACAGCTGTCCAGGCTAGATAGATAGATAGATAGATAGATAGATAGATAGATAGATAGATAGATACCCCCCTTTGGGTTTCACCAAATCTTCTCTGGAACCTAAATAGGAAAGACCGTGGAAAGTGCAGCGGCTCTGTTTGGAGCACAGCAAAAAGCCTCATTGCCCCCTCCCTCTGTCTGAGTCCCTGAAGTCCTGCTGACCTAAGATCTCCCTGGAGCCCCAAGTAAAAACCACAGGATGAGGTCATCCTGTAAGACCTTGTGGAGCTTCAGTTTTGGGATTTGACTGGCAGAAAAATTAGTTAAGTATCCAGTGGTTGACTCAGGCAAGGACTCTAACTAGAAGATGGCTTCAAGGTAAATCTCAACAGACAGCTGGGCCATGAGAACTGTTCCCCTGGGAGGTGCAATAACCTACTAAGTCATTCCTATTGGCTCCCAGTGAGAGGGTCTGGCTTCCAGGTTGCTACCATCAGACGCAGAATTGGAAACAGTGACCTCAGTTTTAACAGCAGAAGAGCTGATCATGAACCCCTGCACCACTGGATTCTCAACACATTTGGAATGCATCTGCCATTGCATTACTGATAACATCTCTGTGCCCACCTCTCTCATGTGCATTAAAATGTCTTCATCTTTTGTTCAGCAAGGGAATGTGAGAGGAGAGGAAAACAGGCCCTCATGGCCTCTTAGCATGAGTAATCGGCAGGAAGAAATGAGGAATGTAAGACCAAAATATTATATTTACCAAAGACTTGTCCTGAAAAACTAGCCACTTGGGTTACAAAGCAGCTGGAAGCACATTATGAAACCATTATAATATTGAAACAGAGCTATGCTAATAGCACACATAATAGTGCAGAAAGCTCCAATTGCAGAAATGATTAACCCTTTGGAGATTTTGAAACAATTTTTTTCCATTCTGGAAATATCCCGACCTCACACCATTCTGTTTACTGAGCCTCTGGTGGTACTGGTGTTTATACAGAAGCACACAGGAAGCTCAGTTGACAGATCAAAGTTTTCTCCTTGTAAAAAGGTCCTGTTTACAGCCTCATCTTAATTTGTTCTTCATAAGTGACTGTGCTGTAATTTTCCAGGTTATAATCAGTAAGAAGCATCACCATCCCAGATGGAGCTGAGCCATTAAAGGAGCCCAGATGTGATATTACAAGAAGTGCTCTTTCTTACCCACAAGTTCACATCTCCAGGGAAAAACACTTCTATCTTCTTAATCTCTTCAGAAGTCAGACTTCTGGTATCACTGTCAGTAAGGAACTTTGCATAACTACCTTCAGAGGACAGGTCACCATGGTTGGTTCTGGGAGTCAGAGTAAAACATCAAAGCTTCCTTCACATGGTTTGCAGGCTCCTCTGCCCTGCAGGGGGTGTACTCAAATGGAGCTGAGCAATCCACTTAAGAATAACATCTTCCTCGGATACCCAACCCTTGGCCCTTGGGCCTACCTACCATCCCCTCGGCCATGAGGACAATAAAATGCCATGCATAGTGGCACAGGTATTAAAGACATGTCAAGATATGAATATAAATTCCAGCTTTGTTGTGTGTAAGCTGGATGATCTTGACAATGCTGTTACCCCATTGTTCCCCTTGTAAAATGGAAATAAAAACTCACTGCGCATGTGAGGAGTAAAGGAGATGATGTATGTTGTAAAGGGCTTCGAGTATCAGACATACTCAATAAATGGAAACCTATTATTTCCAAACTTACCCCACAGAGTGCTAAATATTACAAATTGGCCTAGCAGTTCTCAAAGGTGAGTGTGAAGTGGAATCATCTACCAAAAATGGTCTGTGCTGCAGACCAGCTGTATCCAGTCGCAGAGGATGGCGCACACGCGCATGCATGTGTGTTTATTAAGCTCTCCAGGTGATTCTGATACAGCTCATCTCCAATGGAAATTTGAGATCCACTGTGTGTAATAGGAAACTATATTATGTGACTGTGCTTTGGCTTGAATTAATTGTATAATTGAATGTGATCTAAGACCTCTTAGGTATTAAGCAGAGGAGAAGAACGGGGGACACAGTGAAAAACTAGTGACCATCTTGAAACCTGTTTATCCTTGTATCACATAAAGATGTCTTTCACGAAGGTCCTTCTAAACACAACCTTCAGATAACCTGCAGATCTCCCATGGTTAAAAGACTTAGCAGAAAGTGTTTCAACGAAACAGTTAACACTAAGATTCCTGTATTGAATTTAAGCTAAATTACAGTTCAGGCACCTTTCAGCATTCTTTGTCCTGGTACGCACTTTTAAAAATTGCACTTAGGTTGCATTTCCCACCTCACCATGGAAAAATTATTTGGAGAGTGACTTTTTCTCAAATTTATCAGTGTTCTGTGAGCCAGAAATCATCTTGTGGAAGACAGAGTGGGTGACTGACCACTGCTGTTAGCTTAGGAAAACTCTGGAAGGCCTCCAGACTCCTTTTCTGTTTTCTAATGCAGACATTACCTTCAAGGAATTAACACTTTTTTCAATCCACATTCTTCAATCCTTGCCATATATCAAAATCTCCTAAGGAGCCTTGAAAAATTCTAAGCCCCCACCTCGGGTATTCTGATTCAATTTGTTTAGGGTAAGATCCAATATTTTCTAAATGTTTTTTAAACTCCTTGTGAGATTCCAGTGTGCAGGCAAAGTTGATAACCACTGCTTCAATTAAAATCTCAAGCTCTGTCAACAACAAATAGCTCACATTAAGGGAATATTTTAAGTTATTAGTAACTTCTTATACTTTAATGTTTCTGATGGTTTGTTCTGAAAGGGACTAATATCAGGCTCTCAGATAAAATACAAGATTCCAAGTTAAAATTAAATTTCAGATAAACAACAGTCATGAGTCATACATACAATGAACATTATTCATTATATATCAGAAATTCACATTTACCTGAGCAGTTGTATTTGCTCAATCTGTCAGTCTACCGGAAGGGCCTCAGGAAAACTGGAGGCAAATTTCCAGTAGAACGGGAAGAGGACAGTCACAGTGCACATCCGTCGGTTTTGCCTGCATCCATCCCTCTTTCTGTTTGTCACTACACTTCAACTTTCCTTGGGGAAAACCTCATCGCTGCTCTCTGTCTGTGGTTTAGGGGAGCACATGAGCTAGATGTGCCATTGGCAGTGTACTTCTCCCTGGCAACAGTGGTTAGCACAGGCATGGTGGGCATTCAAGATGAGAGAAATACCTCACCAGAACCTCTGTGTGGCTTGGGGGAAGAAGTAGCCTTTCTCCTGAGGTCCTTGAGAAGGTAGACTTTAAACCCAGAGCTACTGGTAATCTCCTTTTGTGAAGGATCTCCCTGAATAAGGCTGAACAAGAAGAGAGCAGAGCTGAGCGGTGAGGAGAGACGGCGCCCTAATGAGCCCTGGGATCCAGTCTGGCCCATGTGTTGCAGTTTTTGTGATTCCATGAATTGATTCTTTTTTTTTTTCCAGCACATCAATTTGAGTTAGTTTTATGCTCTTAATCCCCAAAACAATCCTGAATAATACATGCAGTGGTATAGATTGAAAAGATGGAATCTAAAAAGTAAGCTTTCCCTGCCTTACCATGTTATCTTAACTCTAAGAAACAATTCTAAATGCACCAGTATTTCATTCCTTTCAGTAATTATCACTGATGCCCCTCTGTTCCTAATTCAATATCCCCTTCTCCATATCTCCTCATGGCATGTCCCCTCTTTCATGAGACTTCTCATGCAATGTATAGCTATTCATACACATAGCTGTCCTAGATAATTTATTTGTCTTTATATTCCCAGCCAGTGTCTGGCATGTAATGGGTGCTGAATTGATGTTTGTCAAATTAAATCAATGGTGTAGGCAGGCTGTGATGATGATGTATTCAAAAACCACATCGAGCTACGGGTTTAGCCCACACCAGAGGGGAGGGGAGGCTGTGAAAGAGAGAGTTGGCTCAAATCATGCAGATCCTTGCTTCTGTCTACCAGCCCTACATGTGCAGAGTGGGGGTCAAGCTTCAGACGTTGTATTTAATTTAACCCCCAATGCCATCAGATTTTTAACCAAATTAATATATGCCACATTCATTATTCAATGTATACTCATATTTTAGAGTTCAGTAACAATAGTCATTTCCAGGTATTTTCTTTCTTTGGTGTGATTCTCAAGAATGGAAGAAAGGAGATAATTGGTGCTTTTTCCTTCCCTATAAATGGTTCTTAGTTATTGAGATCCACTACATGAAGAAAAACAAAGAGGTTTTTTGGTTTTATGACAGGAAATGTAATAATGACATACTCCTTGACTTAACATTGAACAATGTGTTTGTGATCATTGACTTTAAAAATTTACAATAACACCCTTGCCCATGTGGTTCAGTTGGTTGGAGCATCATCCTATAAACCAAAGGGTTGGGGATTAAATTCCCAGTCAGGGCATTTGACTGGGTTGAAGGTTCAGTCCAGAGTCAGAACACTTACAAGAGGCAACCTCAGTGTTTCTCTCTTGCATCAATGTTTCTCTCCCTCTCTTTCTCTCCCCCTTCTCCTCTCTCTAAAAATCAATAAACAGGTCCTCATGTAAGGACAAAAATAAATTACAATAACTTTATTGGGAATATGGAGAGAAGGAGAGCAGTGGATTGTAGTGAGAGTTTCTTCATTTATTTCAACAGGAAGTCAGTTGATAATGTCTATAATTGATAATATGCCTATATCACTACTTCTTGATATTTAGCAACATGGAGGCAAAGGTCAGAGTAAAGAGCTAAAACAGTCAAAAGCAGTTGCTTCTGGAGCCAGAAAACACAGAGAGTGGAGCCAGGAATAGAAAGGGAAATGAGGAGGGTTGGGATGCAGCATATCCTTTTTTTCACAGAGATTTATTATACAGCTGGTACATGCCATGGTGGAATCTGGTCTTGAATGGGCTGAAATGCATGACAGTCTTAAAGAGATAAGATGTTGCTCAGAGCATGGAGTTCTCCTGCTTGTGTGAAGAGTAAAGTAACACTAGATTTCCCATAGCCATGTCTGCGATGGCATGGATAAAAGGCAAAGATCATTTATGCTGGAAGAGTATTGAACACTGTAATTCTCAGTTTCCCATTTGATTCAATGCCATGAGAACAGTCTCCTGAAAGCATGACACCTGACTGTCTCAGTGTGCATCTTTGTAGCTGGCACAGAAACTTCTTTTTAAATTCCCCAGTGCTTTATTTAACAATGATGAAAATCACTCTCTTTCTCAAATTCAAGTGACTATGAGTACCTCGCACTCCACAGGGGGACTCAGCCTTGGCCACTAGCTAGGAATGCCACACTATTCATTCCTATGAACATGGCTCCCAGTAACCAACCTGGCTTTTCATCTATCAAAACAGACTGGTAATTCTTACAGTCAATTAACAATAAATGAGGCCTTCATGTGGCAGGAATCTCCCTCCATCAGGCAAATCAACACTTTGAAGTGGCGCAGGTGCCACAGAGCTCCATTGGGAGGATTGCCTTTGACTGGGTCCCTCTCATCTTGGAAAGACATCACAGGTAATGTCAATGGCTGTCTGACAATCTTGACTAGGAGCTGCCATTGTTGCAGCTTTGAGATAAAAAATCACTCCATGTTCCTCTTTAGAACTGCCCATCATCCATTTTCTCTGGGAGATTTGCTTGCCAGTTAGTAAAACCATCCAAAGCAGACTGACAGGGGGCAATTACAGAGGAAGAGAGTTTCTGACACAATTATTTTAAATAAAGAAAGGGAATAACATGAGGCAGAAAGAATGCATCAAAGGCTTGACTTCAAATAGCATTAAAAGAGGACCATTTTAATTCCTTCCATGACTTTATTTAGTGTCTACCCCCTGGTCTAAAGGGGTTATCAGAATCAGATAAATTCATGGGAAAAAGCCACATCTGATGGAGCAATAGATCCTGGACAAATCTCAGGGAATTGAAGTCTTGTGGAGGAGGACAGTATGTGTCTGTGAGCTTCCCTTTTCTTCAAAGAACCAAAGGATTTTAAGTGCTGGGAATGCATTCAAGGTAACACAGTGCAACCTTCCACCCAACACAACACCCCTCGTCACTCAGTCTTGTGTTAACTAAATTTTCAGTGATGGAGGCTCTCTGCATTCTAAGGCAGCATGATCTATTTTTTGAACAGCTCAATTTGCTGAAAAGTTCTCTATGGAGGCTGAATAAAATGTTTCCTTGTAACATTCACACGTTTCACTATGTGGAATAACATAGAGTTATTTTTAACTCCTCCTCCTCCTAGTCATCCTTCAATTGGAAAATGCTACCATGTCAACAATTTCTCCAGGGCAAACACCCTCCATTATTGTTGCTTAACTTGGTTGCTTTTCAAACTGTTCTTTACCATGATAACTGTCTCCTGAGTAGGCTGTAAGGCATTACTGTCATATGCAGAACTACAAGCATCTGCGGTAAGCCAGTTTCTTAACCCTGATAGCTATGTTATCTACAGTCGTGCATCACTGGGGCATTGTGAACATTGTGCAAGTGTTATTCACTATGCACAGGTATTGCAATTATAAAGTGCAGTGACCACCTTGGTTCCTCATCCAATAAACTTCATGAAGTAAGACAGGGGTGGAAGAATTTAAAGAGCAAATAATATTCCATAGAACTTTGGTCATTACTTCATTATTGCCAGCAGAATTACCCATTTGGTTAGTAAATCAGCATTTGTTGGAGAATAATTATGGGAAGAAACAATCTGGCACTGCATGGGACATTACTGGCTTTTCTTGGGAATTCTGCCACTTCCCTAGATGATGCAAAAGTAACCTAGGCCCTTCCAAAGCACAGGGATTTTGAAGCAGGACAGCCAGTCTGTAGCTTTCCCTTTTCACTTGTAGAGCAGCACACAGGTTGTCCTCACATAAGGCTCTGGGTGGGCTCCTGAGCCTCCCAGAATTTCACCACCCATGACTTACCCCAGGGGGTGTTCCATGCTCAGCTTCCACGTCTAGTGGGTTCAGCCCCTTGTAACTGAATTAACTCTCCCAAGAGGTTAAAAATCAGTCAAAACAGTATTGACATAGTCTTTGATTCTCTTTCCTCCAAAGGTTAATTTGACCAGCTAGACTTCCATTGATTCCCCTGCTCCCTTTGCCAATATTGACACTGGAGGACTAACAGTGCTTCAGGAGCAGAGCTTTCCGTTTGCCTGGGGACTAGAGCTGCAGGTCAGTAATGTTAAAGCCAGATATGCCAGCAGAGGTTAAAAGATAAGCCCTTAGTGTATTGAGATGTGTTTGTTGTTTTGACAAAGTCAAGAACTTAAGGATGAAGAGGACAGACAGTTCATTTTCCCTGTCAGTGTCATTGAGAAAGACAGATGTGTTCAGAACAAGAGTCAGAGAGCCAGGAACCTTGGCAGGAGGCCAAACAGTCTTGTCTACATCAGCAGGTAGGAGAATCAACTTCTAGCACTCTCATGTTGCTGAGGCTGATAGATGGGAAGCTGTGATCAGAAATTCAGAGCAACAGAACTATTGGGCTCTGGCCTGGTCTCCATGAAGCACCAAAGTCAGCTGTCCTGTGACTCATCCCAATAGAAGACTGGGCAATCACTAAGTCTGTGGCTCAGCAGAGCCAATGGCCTAGAGGTCACAATGGCAGAAAATACCAAGACCTTCTCACTGAGTTCTGTCATTGCAAATGGCCTATTTCACAGCATCCCTGTGAGAAATAGAACCAGACATGGTACTGCCTACAGAGTCATACAAGGGGAGTCATGCCCACTGCTCCTTGAGAGCATCATGGGTGTCCTTGCATTAGGTCTCTTTCTGTGCTGCACACCAGTTTGAAACAATCTCACATGTCCAGGTAAGGAGGAGAATGAATGCAAAGCTCCCAAATAGATATTTAATACTACTTAAAAACTTGTTTGTATAGGTAAACATATATATACACATATGTATAGGTACACATGTATATATACTCATATGTGTGCATGCATGCATTTGTACAGATATGCATATATATACACAGATGTACATACATATATTACTTAAAATGCTTGTTTTCATCATTCATATAAACATATTCTTATGTATTTATGTTAGTATGTACCAGAGTTTATTTGTATTAAAATAACTCATGAATGTCATTTTCTTCCCTATTTATCATCTATGTCTCAGGGACAGAAACCATTTCTTGCCTGCCCTTAAATTCCCCCAGAGTATTCTACAATGATTTCTTTTATTTTTAAATTTAAATATTTTTATTTTTTAATTATAGTTGACATACAATATTATATTAGTTTCAGGTGTACACGCCAGCAATTATACATTATATAACTTACTAAATGATCATCCCAATAAATCTCATACCCATGTGACACCAAATATAATTATTAGGATATTATTGACTAAATTCTCTATGTTGTATTTTACATCCCCATGACTATTCTGTAACTACCAATTTGTACTTCTTAATCCCTTCACCTTTTTCATCCATACTCCCAACACCTTCCCACCTGGAATCATCAAAACATTCTCTGTATCTATGAGTCTGTTTTTGTTCTGCTTGTTTGCTTATTTTGTTTTTTAGATTCAGTTGTTGATAGATATGTATTGATTGACATTTTATTGTTCATATTTTTTATCTTTTTTCCTCTTCTTCTTTAAGAAGACCCTTAATATTTCATGTATCAATAATACTGGTTTGGTAAAGATGAACTCTTTTAGATTTTTCTTGTCTTGGAAGCTCTTTATCTGTCCTTTGATTCTAAATGATAGGTTTGCTGGGTAGAGTAATCTTGGTTGCGCATTCTTGCTTTTCATCATCTTGTACATATCTTGCCAACTCCTTCTGGCATATAAAGTTTCTGATGAGAAATCAGTAGCCAGTCTTATGAAAGCTCCCTTATAGGTAACTAACTGCTTTCCTTTTGCTGCTTTTATGAGTCTCTCTTTATGTCTTTCACTTGTGGCATTTCAATTATGTTGTGTCTTGATATGGGCTTCTTTGGGTTCATTTTGTTTGAGACTGTCTGTGCTCCCTAGAGTTTTATGTCTGTTTCCTTCACCAGGTTAATGAAGTTTTCCATAATTATTTTTCAAGTAAGTTTTCAATTTCTTGCTTTCTCTCTTTTCCTTCTAGCACCCCCATGATGCAAAAGTTGGTACACTTGAAGTTGTCCCAGAGACTCCTTATATATTATCATCATTTCTTTAGATTTTTTTTTGTTTTGCTATTCTGATTGGGTGTTTTTTGCTCCCTTATGTTCAAATCTCTGATTTTATTCTTGTTGTCATCCACTCTACTGTTGACTCCCTGTGAATTATTCTTCATTTAGTTTCTTACTAGGTCTTTTTTATGGTTTCCATGTGTTTTTTTATGCTGTTGAGGTTCTCACTAAGTTCATTGAACATCCTTATAACTAGTGTTTTGAACTCTGCATCTGGTAGATTGCTTGTCTCTATTTTGTTTAGTTCTTTTTCCAGAGTTTTTTTTTTTTTTCCTTCATTTAGGACATGTATGCTTGTCTTCTCCTTTTGGCTGCTTCCCTGTGTTTTTTCCATGTATTATGTAAAGCTGCTATGTCTCCTGGTCTCCTGGGTTTGGTAGAGTGCCCTAAGGTTCTATCAGTGTTAGTTGACTAGTCATTTCAGTTCAGTGGGTCCATACCCACCACTTCTCAGTGCTATCTTCTTGTAACACCAATTTACTATACATAATTTCCTGCCTATTGTCTGTTAGCCTATTCATCTTTCTTATCCCATCTTTTTCATACTCTTTTCCCAGGAGAGGTGGTCAGTTTTGCTTTTTCTCATATCATCTTCCCATTTTGTAGCTCTTTTTGTATTCCAGCAGTTACTCCATAAATCTCCAGGAAATTACTTAAAATATCATCTGCCAAATACTGCCCTTTGGGGGTTGAAAGTGGTCATTCAGTTTTATGAACATGGGATGCAGTTTGCTTACTTTCCTCCCTAAAACTTTAAATAGTAGAGATTAACTGATAGAAAACTGTAGTTTTCATATGGGTTTGGCTTGAAATTTTGCATCCAAATGAATATCTCCTTCACTAAAATATTCAATCACTGTACTTAGTCCCTACTTTTTGCCAGTTTGGTTTATTTCTCTCATTTGTTATGACTAATAAAAAAGAAATGCCTTTCTTCACTATCCCTGACTACTCCCTCTCTAGTTACTGCTGAAGCCCAGTTAGAAGAATGCAACAATATGTATACACTATACCATATTTTCTTATACCATATTCATCAAAGAAGCATGAAATTAATGCTTTTAAAATATTGATGACTTATACTTTGACTTTCTTGGTCACTTTGCTTACTAACATTTTAAATGCTTAATTTATATGTGTAGTGTTCTACACTAATACATATTAAATACATATTTGTCCATTAAATAAATGGAAAAAAAACCCTATTTGAAAGGCTCTTTATTATGCAATTAGCCCCTATGACACCCACCAGTTTGTCAATGTTTCTACTTTCTAGTAGAGCGGGACTGAAAATAGAGATGAAGGAGAATGAGTGTCCAGACCAGCAGAACTTCAGATGTATGAAAGCAGAAAAGAAGCAAGAGCACACCGTCTCATGCATTTGATCTAATTTAATGTTGCATGTCCCTACCCCCTTAGAAATGTGAGGAAACCCATGCCCATAGTCAGGGTCTGATCAAATCTGTATACTTTCCCCTGAGAAGAAACAAAAACACTGTGGAGAAAGTGAATATAGAAGTTTTAGGACTTCCGGCCAAGATGGAGGCACAGGTAGACGCACTGTGCCCTCTCGCACAACCAAGATAGGGACAACAATGATATAGAAACAAAATAACAACCAGAAATGACAGAAAATTGAAGTGCCTGGCAGTCCCATAACCAGTGAGTTGAAAATAGACTCAATAGACCAGACCGGTAGGAGGGGCGGAGTCGGGACAGGTGAGGGACACGGAGCAGAGACCCGAGCAACCAGAGACCTGAGCAACCGGGGACGCGCGCAAGTCCCCAGCAGGCAGACCCTGGGCGCACAAGCCGGCAGCAGGCAGACTCTGGGCACACAGGTGTCAGTGGCTGGCAGGCCAGGCTGGGAGGTGGCGACCGGCAGACCCAGCGAGGTGGCCATTGTGAAGCAAGGCACTTCACGCAGCTCGGTCCCAGCACCGGGAAATAGAGCTTTGGGTCACTGGTGGAAAGGGGGGGCCCTGCGGGGTGCACGGGCCCACCCACACCAGGATTGGTGCCAGAGGGGCCCGGTTGGCTTGTGGAGAGCGGCGGAAGGTTCTCAGGTTCTGCGGAGAGCAGAGCAAGCGCCATTGTTCCTTCCCGGACCCCGCCCCCATATACAGCATCACATCCCAGCGACTGGAGTGCCCGGTCCTGGTGAAAACCTTAGGTCCCGCCCCTCACTACGGTAGCCTGTCAAAACCAAACAAAAAAAACCCCAGCAAAAGATGGCTCAAACAGATGAGGATTGGAAAGCCCCAGGTCCCATCCTTTTAAGCGACCAAGAGATAGCCAACCTATCAGATGCACAGTTCAAAGCACTGGTTATCAAGATACTCACAGAATTGGCTGATTTGGGTCACAAATTAGCTGAAAAAATGCAGGCTACAGTAAGTTTAATGAAGAAAGATGCACAGGGAACCAATAGTGATGGAATGAAAGATGGGTCTCACAACATTGGAGAGGACCAGAAGCAAGAACAAAATATAAAACCAGAAAAGAATGAACAAATAAGAATTCAAAAAAATGAGGAGAGGCTTAGGAACCTCCAGGACATCTTTAAACGTTCCAACATCCGAATTATAGGGGTACC
>CM052545.1:58388290-58404918 GCA_028533065.1 Trachops cirrhosus | reverse complement strand
CAGATTGCTCTATCCAGCAAAGCTTTCATTTAGAATGGAAGGGCAGATAAAGTGCTTCTCAGATAAGGTCAAGTTAAAGGAGTTCATCATCACCAAGCCTTTATTGTATGAAATGTTAAAAGGACTTATCTAAGAAAAAGAAGATAAAAAACATGTGTAGTAAAATGACAGCAAACTCACAATTATTGGCAACCACACCTGAAACAAAAACAAGAAGAAACTAAGCAAACAACTAGAACAGGAACAGACACACAGAAATGAAGATCACATGGAGGGTTAGCAACAAGGAAGTGGGGGGGGAAGTATGAAGAATAAGTAGCATAGAGGGTAGATAGGAAATAGATGGGGAGGGCAAGAATAGAAGGGGAAATGTAGAAGCTAAAGAACTTATGACACATGGACATGAACTAAAGCGGGGGAGCAGGAGAGGGTGTTCAGGGTGGAGGGGAACGAAGGGGGGATAGTAGGACAAATGTAATAGCATTATCAATAAAATATGTTTAAAAAAAAGAAGTTTTAGTGAGTATAGAAGTTCCCTAAAGCTTAGTCACATGTTACTTCTTGGCAAAAAAAATCTTCAGATTTATACCCATTGTCACTTGGAAAGCTGGAATTGAATTCTTCATGCTGTAAACTCCCATGTAAAGTATCAATTCTTTTCCTAGGGATTTAGCACTTGTTTACAATTGTCACTTTTTTGTTTCAGCATGTTATTGAATTAATGTGATAAACTGGGAACTAAAAAAGACACTCTGATGTATATACCAGTAGAATTAGTAATTAGTAATAAAGAAACATATAAACAAACAAAAAATAATTTCAGTGAAGGTAACTAAGAAAACAAGCAATGATTAATAGCTTGTGCTAGTCATTTTTCCATGTAATATTATTTACAACTACCATTTAGTGAGCCTGGCAACAGCAGTTTCAATATAATGTGACATGAAATCTTAAGAACAACCTATGCGTTAGTATTCCCAACAACATTTTTATAGATATTAAAGTAATTTATTTCAGCAAACATGGATGGAGAATTTAATTTGCCCTCTAGTTATGTCAAGAATGCAAACATAAGACAAAATTGTTGTCCATAGAAAGCTGTTAGTTTAATGAGGTAAATATACAAATAAGGAATTGCATTCTGAGATATTAAGTCAAGTTTTTTCCTTTGATGATTGTGTATTGAATTTCTATTCTGTGCTAGGTACTGGTTTGGACATTTGAAATATATCAGAGACCAAAACAAACTATAATATAATATAATATAATATAATATAATATAATATAATATAATATAACATAATATAACATAATATAATATAGATTAATACAATGGAGAGAAGTGCAGTGGGAGGAACATGGAGATGCTGGGGGATATGGGAGTTAGGTTGCAATTTCAAAGAAGATCAGAATGACCCTCATTAAGAAAGTGATATTTAACTAAAGACTTTAAGTAAATTCACCATACAGAAACCAGGACAGTAGAATTCCAGGAGGAGGAAATTGATGATAAAAAATTATTAAGATAAGAGAAAGTCTTGCATGGTTGAGAAATGGCAGCCTTAGAACAAAACTGAGAAAAGCATAAACACCAGGCAGATCCAAGAGGGTGGCAGCTGGATGCTCTACATCAACCACCAGCAATGCTTCCATTAGCACATTCTCTTAAAGGGAAATCCAAATAGCACATCACCAGAGTTGCCATAAGAGTGAAATAATCTGGACTATATATAAAAATCACTCTGGCTGCTGGGTAGACAATAGATTGTATGAGACCAAGAGGGGAAGCAAGGAAGCCAGCTGTGACACCACTAAGATCATCCAGGTGAAAGATGAAGGTAGCCTGGAATAGAGCCATGGTTCTCAAGGGGACATTTGACAGTGTCTGGAGACACTTTTGGTTGTCACAACCAGAGAGGATGAAATATGCTATGGCCATCTAGCAGGTGGAGGCCAGAGATACTGCTAAACATCTTACTGTGCACATGACAGCTCCTACCACAACAGGGAATTGTCCAACCCAAAGTGGCAAAAGAGAAATCCTGGAATAGTGTAAAAGTGATGCCAGTAAATGAGTTTTTCGCCAACATTCTTTGACTCAGTAGAACTGACAAAATTTGATGATAAGTTAAACATGAAGTGTATCAGAAAGGGGAGTATGTGTCAGGATTCCCTGAAATTTCCCCAGCACCTAAAGAGATGGTTCCAGCTTTCTTTGTATGACTTTATTTTTAAATGGAGCTAGTAAAGATGAAGGGGAAAAAGTAGTCTTAGGGATATGTACAATTTAAGAATTTTATTTTAGCTATCCTTAGTTTGTATGACTATGAAACATTCAGCTAATGTCAGATAGGCAATGTGGGGATTTTCAAGTCTGAGAGAGACTGGAAATTAAATGTGGGAATCATCATCACAGAATGGGTATTTAAAGCCATGGGACTGAATGAATTCCCCTAGGACATAAATTTTGTTAGAAATGAGAAGAAATCCAAGATGGAGTTCTGATGAGCTTCTTCATGTAAGGTTGAAAAATGATGGGGTTCTGGTCAATTGAGAAGGGAACACTCTGTGAGTTAGGAAGACAATGAAAGATGGTGGCGTTTGTTCTGAAAGCCAGAGGGAAAATGCCACTGATGGTTTAAACAACATGTATAATGAAAATTAACCATTGAACTTGGGAATGTGGAGGACACTGGTGGCCTTAACAAAGATGATGGCAAGAGTGATGTGCCTGCACCTTATGGCCACAACAGAGCTCACAGAAATGGGACAGGAGGAGGCAGCTGAGCAGAGACTGGGTGGGCTTGCTGAAAAGGATAGCATTGGAGAGGCAGGCACAACAGCATCTGTCCCCATTTATCATGCAGCTTTTACTTAGTAACACCTTTCACATATACCACAAGGAACAGCATTCACATGATTAGGGCTCTACATGACAAGAATGACCTCAAGCAGACCCAAAGGAGGCTATAGAAAGTTGTCAGATTTTTAACTTTAAAAAATATTATAAGATGAACTCTGGGCAGTGCCCATTTCACACATTTTCTATTTCCAGCAAGACAGAGACCAGAGATTATTGTCCCCTTCTTTGAAAAGTTCTGCTGAATTGAAGGCTTTAGGTGGCTGTACTGGGAAACCTGTTTGTTTTGTGATTTATTGTCAACTTTGCTTTGGAGTCAAGATATAACTCTTTATTTCCACCTAGAAGAGTACTCCTGGACTGTCAAAATTCTATTTCCGGTGCTGAACTTCCTATAGCTGCAACATCACCACACGTTAACCTAACTCAGAAGATGCTCAGAAAATAGTAAAAGAAGTAATGTTAAAAACCCTTTGTCTTTTTGTTCTTACCACTAACAACACAGACCAAGAGCAGACAATGTTTTTAAAAGCACCAGTTGGCTGGATTGTGGTACTATTAATTTAATTCAGGTACTAAATTAGCTAAAAATCTTTAAAAATGTAACATGCCTCATAATCAACAATGGCCAGAATTTTCAGCCAGTTGGTTTTTAAATTTTTTTAAAGTTCCTTGGCTTTTACAATTAAAAATGCTTAATTCTGCCGGCTAGAAACTCATTTTTAAGAAATGTATCAATCATGGAAGTAAAACTAAATGGGTTCCCCATCTCCCCTCTGGGCCAGTTACCAGAATTAGTCATTTTATTAGCGAACTCTTTTCACAGTGCTTCCAGTTGACTTTTTTTTCAGGGATAGGAATGTAATGTTGTTATAAAGGAGTTAAGGCCAGGGCTCTGGATTCAGACTGCCCCAGCTCAAATCCTGACTTTGTTTCAGACTAGCTGTGGGACTTTAAGCAAGATGCTTAACTTCTCTATGCTTTGGCATTTCTTCTTTTGCAAGGAACTAATTATAGCAACAAGATAATGCTCTGTGCAAAAAATTTATCTCTCTGATTTTCAGTGTGAACACATAGGTGTTTGTTACTTCTTCATGCATAAGTTATTTCTAGGGATATTACCCTTGAACCCAAGGAGAAAAAAAACTAGGAAGTATAAAATGTAGATTCTGGTAGTAGCTCTTCTGCTAGTAATCATGACCTTGTGCTAGTCTTTCTGTGCCTCAGTTTGCTAGAGAGTGGTTGTTATTCCCTATGGTTTTTCCTCCTTCAGAAATGCTGTACCAAGTTGTTGCTAAAGTTCATATCTGGAAGCAGAGTTAAAATAAAACTTTAAGTAGTGTGACTGAACCTAATATTAAATGCAATTATAAGAATAATCTCAGTGCCAAAAAAATAACTGACTCCATCTTTGGCTTTTTTAAAACCCAAATTTTTATCAGTCTAGTAAATCAGCTTTCCTAATGTACATATTTAACAAAACCCATTATAGTTACCAACTTATCACAATGTATCAACTGGAAATTATATTTTATATTAAAATAAAAAATGACCAATTAGAATAAAGCTTTGTCAGCCTGTACAGCTTTCATGATAAGGGTAAATGCATAACTTCCTGACAGTTTTTATGTATATAAAGTAGTTCAAAGACCTTACATTCATTTCAGACCTCTTAAAGTTAGGGTACCCCAAGTTGAGGGCCATTTGCCTGTAAAACCCTGAGTCAGTGCTGATGAAGCAATAACAGGCTGGCTCACAATTGTTTAAGCAATAATGATATTGCTAATCATTTACAACTGCCCACTAGGGACTTCGGAAATAACCTCAAAGAAATTAACTAATGACCTACCTTTGATTATATCTCCAGCTTTGAAAGCAAAAGGTTAGAGTTCATATGTCAAGCATGTTGAGAGAGTGACATAGCTGGGTGGCTAGCTCCCTTCCTGAACAGAACACATAACTCTTACCTGCTTAATTTCCCTTCCGAGTGCACTTCCAGAAGATGGTAATCTTTATAGCCTTTTACCATTTTTATAACATCTTTTTTCATTTTAATTAAAACTATTGCTCAATATAGAAAACTTGGAAACCATAGAACAGCACACAGACAAAACACATTATCTGTAATCTCATCCTCCTCTCCAAAGTTACTGTTAATATCTTTGTGTTTATCTTTCCAATTTTTCACACAACAGTGTATAACATTTTACTCAAAACTTAACAAAATGTTAATACTGTTGCTTCATCTGCACTTTTCACAGCATGTTGTGAGCATGTTTTAATGACAGTAGATATTTTATAGGTACATAGTTTATTTAATTCCTTTCTGTAGGGCATTTGGGTGGTTCCAAAGGTTTCATTACTATAAATGAAATTAGGATCCTATTATACAACTATTCATAGGCATTCATATACAAGACCTCTTCCCACTTATATCTTACATTGATGGGACAAAATTTAAAGTGGAAGTAACATCAATGACATATGCATGTTTTTGAAGCATATTACAGATATTCTCCCCAAAACTATTATTTTAATTTGTATTCTCTCTGAAAGTATATTTGAGAGAGTGACCCCCAACCCAAGGTTTAGCAATATTAACAATATTTCAAATACTGACATATGACAAAAATCATCTCATAGGATTTTTACTTGCATTTCTTTGATTATTAATGAAGTCACACATTGTTTATGTGGTAATTGGTGATTTGTATCTCTTATTGAATTGCTATATGTATCCTTTGATCATTTTTCTACCAAGATATTAACCTTTTCCTTATTGATTTCCTGATTGATTTTCTCATTGACTTATTTTATTGTCATTTTATTATAACCACTTTTATGAGCTGGGACAAATGAAGCTAACTCATCCTTTGTAAAGATGGTGTTAAAATATGTCTTATGCATATACACAAAATCGACACTTTCACATGAATTGAATCCTCTCATGCATGATGGATTTACAATACAGTCCTCTTTGCTTTTTCTTGCCTCCCTCCCACTCCTCCCCATACCCATCTACATCTTCACCAGCACAACCCACAATAACCTATGTTAACAACCTAGTATACTTGTATGTCTTTTTATTTTTCTCCATGTTTCATAATTATATGTTGACATATATAGATGCAAAAACATATATGGCATTTTTCATTTATTGTTTCATAAAGTGAGATCATATTAAAAATTTTCTGCATCTTGTTTTACTCACTCAAGTAAACCTCATAAAAATCCTGCCAGGGTAACTGGTATAATTCTAATTCATTCTTTTAATAGCTACATAAGGTTCCCTGGAGTGGGTAAACTGCAGTTTATTCAGCCATTTCCCTATTCCTGACATGCACTTTGTTTCTAGCTTTTTACAAATATGAACAAGGCTGCAATAAACATCTTTGAGCAGATATGCTTACTTATGGGATCTTTCATTTTGATGGAATGGGTTCCCAGAAAGAATACATATTGCTGAGTCAAGGAATACATTCAATTTATTTTTATTTCTTATTTTTATAGCTGCTCTCAGAATGCTTCCTGAAAAGGTAGTAACAATCCATAGTTCCACCAGCAATGTATAAGAATTTCCCCATATCTGCACTGACAGTGACCATAGGGGAGGGGGGAGATAATGGGGGAAAGAAGGAGAAGGGTCATCAAGGAACATGTATAAAGGACCCATGGACAAAAGCAATGGAGGGGTAGGGAGGATTGAATGTAGGAGGTGGGGGTGGGTAGGGCAGAGGACAGTAATGGGGAGGTATGGGGGCAACTGTAATTGAACAACAATAAAAAATAAAAAATAAAAATAAGAAAAAAAAGCATTTTCCCATATCTGCATTAGCAATAGGTATTATAGCTCTTTTCAGTTTGTATGCCTGAAGAGTAGAAACATAGCCCTGACCACTTATAAATCTAAATGACATATTGAACATTTGGATTTCACTTCTCTGAATTACAGATTATTCCTTGGTCTGTTATTTTCATTGTTTATGTTAATTTGTATAATTCTTGTATACTATCAATTTTAATATTTTTCAGCTGTATTGCAAATAATTTTTTCCAGAACTCATATATGTATAAGAACTCATATATGTATATGTATATATATCATATATATGTATAACAAAATTATATTTTGTTTGTGGTATTATTTTAAAATCTCCAACCCATAGAAGACTATGTTTCATATGATACAGAATCACACACTCAGATGTCATGGCAACATCAAATAGCTGTATTAGTTTATAAGAGCTTATTCTCAGTTTCTGTACTTACCATGACATGAGTTGGTAGCTAAATGTGGATCATCACTGTTCTGCTGGCCATGCTGTGAGTACGATGGTTTGTTCCATCTTTTTTGTAATCTAAACATTTCACTTTTGTATAGCCAAAATATTTTCTTTTTTAGTCTTTGG
The DNA here is from genome assembly GCA_028533065.1 of Trachops cirrhosus. Taxonomy (NCBI): domain Eukaryota; kingdom Metazoa; phylum Chordata; class Mammalia; order Chiroptera; family Phyllostomidae; genus Trachops; species Trachops cirrhosus. The sequence continues at coordinate 58,397,649 of CM052545.1, read as the reverse complement.
ACTTTCAATCTTGCTTAAGAAGTTAGTTTAAGATTTCTTTGTAAGAATTATATTGCTAAGCTTATCCCATTTAAGTTTCTACATTATGAGGATTTTATCAAATTTTATTTTATCTTCACTTGTTCCACTGGACTTTTTATGATATGGGGTAGGGTCCCAATGCTATTTTCATTTAGATGTGCCACCACATTACCTTTGTCACTGTGGAAGATATGGGCTGGCTCATTCAGCAGTCAATTCCTTTCCCATCTTGTTTGCCCTCCTATAACATAGATATAGACTCTGGAAGGCTAAAGTCTTACCTTCTCAGGAAAGCTGTACCACAGCTCCACATAGGGCATGCATACCACCAAGCAGACACCCCCAAGTGAGCCCTGAAGCTGAGAGGGCAACAGAATAAGTGGCTGCGCACAGGGTCCTCATTGTCCAGCGAGGCACAATAGCATAGATATTTTATTCTATTGGGGTAAAAGGTTTCTCAAACTCTCTATTATAAATGCAAAGTAGTAAGAATAATGACAGTGGTACTTCTGCTTGAGAAGTCTCAGGTATGATCAGACCTCCTTTCTAGCTGCATGACATCCAACCATTGTTCTTTCATCTCCTCAGATACTGATAAAAGAAAGTTGCAGAACAACCCTGATGATGGATGGCTGCAGGTGGAATGTCCTCAAGAAAAAAAAATAAAATGATATATGATTTGACTGTTTTTTATGTGAAGATTTATGTTGAAAAACATTGGATCAAACTTTAGAAAATGTTGGAATATAATCATGAGGTTATAATCATAACCTCAAGAATAAAAAAGACAATATTAATAATAATATGCAAAGCAAAAGTGTATATAGGCAACAAAATATAATAATATCAAAACACTCAGATTAAAACAACAATATTAATATGGTTACATAACCATATGTAACCATATTGGTTGTTTTATGTAACAACCAATTAACTGATAAATAATTTATAACAGTTAATACCCTGAATATGGACTTATCATCTTTATTGAGGTATTATTTATGTGCAATTAATTTCATACATTTAAATCATATGATTTGTTGAGTTTTTATTATACCCACAAACTACTTGCACAACAAAAATATAGAATTTTGAATACATGCACCCCTATGTTGACAGCAACATTATTTACAACAGCTAAGATTTGGAAGCAGCCCAAGTGCCCATCAGTAGATGAGTAGAGAAAAATGCTGTGATACATTTACACAGTGGAATATTATGCAACTGTAAAAAGGAAAGAGACCATACCTTTTGCAACAGCATGGATGGACCTGGAGAGCATTATGTTAAGTGAAGTAAGCCAGTCAGAGAAAGACAAGTACCATGTGATTTCACTCATATGTGGAATCTAATGAACAAAATAAATTAACAAACAATATAGAAACAATCATAGATAGAAAACAGACTGATAGTTGTCAGAGGTGAGGGGTGTTGGGAGGCTGGTTAGTAACAGTGAAGGGATTAAGAATTATAGACACAGACAACAGTATGGTGACTGTCAGAGGGGGGGGTGGAAGGGGAGGTAGAAGATAGTATGAGGGGATAAATGGTGATGGAAGGAGATTTGACTTGGGCTGGTAAACATACAATATAGTACACAGATGATGCCTTATAGAATTGTATCCCTGAAACCTATATAATTTTATTAATCAATGTCACTCCAATAAATTAAATTTAAAAATGTGTAGAATTTTGACATTAGCACCAAAAGACTCCTTACAACCCTTTGCAGTTCATTCCTCTATCTATTCCCAAAAGTAGGCAATAGTTTATCTGTTTTTGTCACCATAGAATTTTACAAAAATGGAATCATACAGTATCCATTGTCTCACTCTCCACAGTTTCTGTTATCCGCAATGATCTGCATATATATATATAGTAAATAGAAAATACCAGAAATAAACAATTCATAAGTTTGAAATTCAGAACCATTCTGAGTAATATGATGAAATCTCATGCTGCCATGCTCCGTCCCATCTGGGATGTGAGTCATCCCTTTGTCCAAGGTATCCACACCACATACACTAAGCCCATTAGTCACTAAGTAGCCATCACCAGCTGTCACAGTATCACCCTTATTTTACTTAGTGATGGCCCCAAAGAGCAAGAGTAGTGAAGCTGGCAATTTGGATATGCAGGAGAGAAACCCTGAAGTGCTTCTTTTAAGTGAAAAAGTTTGTCCATACAGGAAAAAAGCATAGTTGGTATAGAGTTCAGCTCTATCTGTGGTTTCAGGCATCCACTGAGGGTCTTGGAATGTGACTTATCCACCACAGATAAGGCAGGACTACTGAGTGTGCTCTTTCAACTCAGCCATTCCACTCCTAGGAACCTAAGAAAAAAATGAAAACATATGCCCCAAAAAAGGTTTTCATACAATGTTCACAATGATAAAAAAAAAACTAAATCCACCAGCAGAAGAATAGGTAAATAAATTGTGTATGCCCGTATAATAGAATACTATTTAGCAGTACTAACAATAACAGCAAATTGTGATCAAATCAATTTACCAGATGGTCTTATCTATTTCTTTTTTTTTACAAAATGATAAATGAGAATCCAATTAAGTTTTTGGCCCACCCTTGTCCAGTTTATGGAGGTTTCAGTTAAATTTCACCAAGAGAAAGCAATAAAATACACCTACAAATTACAATATTCTACAAAATAATGTTTTGCTTTTTTGCCCTGGGGCCAGGTATTCTCTACATGAAAGAGTCTTTAGGTTTCTCACAAGGCTTGTTGTGTTTTCTAAGTGTGTAATAATTTTATCAGCAAAAATATGTATTTATTATTATTTTTAAATTTTATAAAATTTATTTTATAGCTTTTCTTATTAAATCACCTAAACATAAACAATGTTGAACAATAATGTCGATACCAAGCATCCCTGCTTAGTTCCTAATTTTGATTAAAATAGTTTACTCTTTCTCTATCCCTGCCTACTTCCTGATTTTAATTGAGATAGTTATTTCTCTATTTAATTAAAATAGTTTGTAATATTTGCTGTTGATTTGGGGGACAAAGGCTGTATTCTATTTATTGTATTTGAGTTCCTTTTTAATCAATATCTTACTTAGAGTTTTGTTATAAATAGATCTTAAATGTCTTTCAGAAGCTATTGATATGTTCAATGTTATTTTTCTTTTTAATCTATTCATTTAGTATAGTATATTGATGAATTGCCTAACACAGACTCTAGAATCAACTTTACTTGATCATCCTTTTGATACATTGTAAGGTCTTATTTCATAGTACATATTTAACATTTTTTATATTAATTGGTGAGGTTAAGTTAAAGTTTCTTTCCTGTTTTACATTTTCAGGTTTTTATATTGTATGTATTCTGGCTACATGCAATGAGTCGAGGTTTCCCCCATTTTTCATGATCTGGAATTAACTGTTGGTGCAGTTACCTCCTCTTTTTTAGGCTTATTTATTTATTTATTTTTAATAGTTTATTTCTATTGTATTTTTCCATAACCATTCACTTACCTCTTCTGTAAAAATGTTGGCTAGAACTCAGCTGGGTCTCAATGCCTTTTGCAATGGTGCTTCTTTAATTACTTTTCTAACCTCACTTATTTAAAATTGGCCAACTCAAATTTTCTATCTCTTGAGTCAAATTCGGTAAATTATATTTTATTGTGAAATCATCCCTTTTCTGAGGGTTTCAAATATATCACCATAGGGGTCACATGCAGAACTTTTTATGAACCTTTCTGTTTCTTCTGTATCTGTGATATCTCCTTTCTTATTTCTAATCATATGTGTTTTTACTATTACTCTTCCTTTTATAATCAGTTTCAAAATGAGTTGACTTATTTTGTTGGTCTTTTCAGAGATTCGTCTTTTGACTTTGTTTCTCTTTCAGTGTATACTTGTTGAACCAGTACATGATAGTCATCAGCAAAGAGCTTGATGTCGGCAATCATCTGGGAGAAAGCATGTTGAGTGAGAAAGATGAAGAGGTCTTTACAAGCCACCAGTATCAGAGGGTTGGACTGACAAAAAATGCACAAAGATTTCGAAGAAGCAATCTGATAAGTAGGAGGAAAACCAGGAAAGGACAATGTCACCAAAGTCAAGATAAAAGTGCTGCAAGATGGAGAACCTTGTCAACAGCTCCAAATGTTTCCCAGTGGGGATTCCTTGCCTAAGGACTTAGAACTGTCCATTAACGTTAGCTACGAATAGGTTGTGGATGGACCTTGCAAGAGCAGGTTTATGGAGTATTAAAAGAAAAAAACAGAATTCAGTGAGTATTAACAGTCTGAGTGGGGACCCAAAAAAACAGAATTTATATATAAAAAATTGTGTATTTATTCTTACATATTTAAACTCTGTCACCTTCATAGTATTCTCTGCTGGATGCAATACATGTATTGAGATATTGTTTTTCCACTGTTCAAAACAATTTTTGAATTTGTTAATTTTGATGCCTTTTAGTGCATCTGCCATTTTTTGTTGTACCTAATTTTACAGTTTTAAATGGTTGGACATTTTCAGATATTTTTTCTTTTTTTAAAATATATTTTATTGATTATACTATTACAGTTGTCTCATTTCCCCCTTCAATTCCCTTCACCCTGTACACCCTCTCCCACCCACATTCCCCCCCTTTAGTTCATGTCCATGGGTCATACATATAAGTTCTTTAGCTTCTACATTTCCCATATTATTCTTACCCCTCCCTATTTTCTACCTACCATTTATGCTACTTCTTCTCTGTACCTTTTCCCCCTCTCTCCTCCTCCCACTCCCCTGTTGCTAACTCTCCATGTGATCTCCATTTCTGTGGTTCTGTTCCTATTCTAGCCAAACCAAAAGTTCCAGGTGATAAAGAAGAATAAACCAGACATCTTAGTTGTTTAAGTGGAATCTCAGAAAAAAAGTCTATCTACCTACCTACCTATCTATCTACCTATCTATCATCTACTCACCCACCCATCTATCCCACATTATCTTTTATTAGATTCTAAGTTCCCTCAGAACAGGGGTCATATGTTCCTCAACCAGCCACACTCTAAAGCAGGTTGTTTAAAACTGTAGCTTTTTAAGGCCACATGAGGCAATCTCTCAAATGTAGTCTTAGATTCACTGAATCAGATCACTAGAATTTTTTAAATCTATAAACACTTAAAATATTACATTAGAATCATCTGAAACACCTATAGTAGGGGTACCTGAAATGCAAATTCCTGCACTGAACCCCAAATTTTCTGATTCTGAATCTGAAGGGAACACAAGGCACTCAAAGAAGCATCCCGGGGCATTTGAGACATTTGATTAAAAATAGTGATTCATTGGTGACTCAGAGGCACAGTGGGGTCATACAGGCTTTTATACCTGCCTTGGCTTACACAGTGGGCATATGAAAACATGTTATTGTGAGTAAGGATTATTTTATGGCTTAAACAAAAAGTTGAATGGTAATTGTTCCAAAGCGCCCAGCACAAGAATGCAGTGTGGGATGAGATAAGAAATGAGGAGAAATCACAAAATCTTTAGGGAAAATAAAGCTGACCATACATGGAAGCAAGCAGAAGTTAGGACAAGGTATACAAAGAATTAAGTGGGGAACCAAGAGTCCATTTGTGTGGTCCTACAGGGTCAGTGTCCAAGCACTTGTTATCCAAGTAGAAAGCTCGGAGTGGTTTGGAATCCTCTAATAAATGGCCTAGACACAGCTGCAAAGACGAGGTTAGGTTGTACTGAGTGCCTCTCATAATCCTGGCTCTGTGACATGCCTCTGCTGCCCTGAAGAATTTCTGCCTGATCCTTGTCAAAACCCTGTCTGAGCTGAGAACAAAAGCATGAAATGAAACCCATAAGCTGGTGTCTTTCCTGCCTAAGTCTTATCTCCTCATCCTTAAAGCAAAGGAGGAGGGCCAAGTGTCTCCCATACCCCCCTGCCAGGGCAGCTTTCTGAAGCTGTGAGAAAGGGGCCAGTGCATCCTGGAACCTGAACACCCAGGATCCAGTGTAGGGTTAGGCGCTATTCACTTCTGAGTTCACCTAAATTAGAATAATAAGTAATGACTGGTCAGCTTCCTTTGTTGAAATAGAGCATCAAGGATAAAGCAGTATCTGTAGTCCTGCCCATACATACTTCTTTTAAGAAACAAGCAACTGCCTTCAAATAAATGAGGTGGGGGTAGGGGGTGGATTCTGTGCATCCCATGAAAAAGTATCCTGTCCATGGCGGTGGAATGGAGAAAAGGGCAGGAGTCACAGCCAGTTCTGGACAGTCTCTGAGAGGAGGAGATGGTACTGCAGAGGGACCTACTCCCTTCCAGACACAGCAGTGGGAGGGGCAGCCAGGGTCTGATGAGCAGCCTCAGCCCACTTAGAGAAACTGTTTTACTAATACATCTCAAGGGCCAGAGCTGGATTCCAGTGCAACTGTATAAGGAGCTACTATAAGGTAATGAATAGATTTTTATCAAATGTTCCAGATCTTACAGAAGCAAGTATTGAAAGCACCCCTTTTGCAAATCTTCCCCACCCTGCAAAGCGTATGACAGATCTTAATCCTCTGAGTGATACTGAATATTTGAGGCTTGGAAGCAGACAATAGGAGCAAAGGAAGATGAATCATGTCAGCACCCAAGCTCAGTGTTTGGGGTCATAAAAAAGTGATGTTTCTCCACCTGGCAGGTGACTTAGTTGGTTAGAGCATCATCCCATACACTAAAAAGGTTGCAAGTTTGATTTCCCGTTAGGGCACATGCCTGGGTTATGTTTGATCCCCTGTCAGGGCATGCATGAGAAACAACTGATCAATGTTTCTTTTTCATGTCTCTCTCTCTCTCTCCCTCTCTCTCTTCCCCTCCCTCCCTCTATTCCCCTCTGTAAAATCAATAAACATATCCTCAGGTGAGGATTAAAAAAATGTAATGAGAATGTATCACTTTCACAATAAATCAAAGTAAATGCAAAAACATCAGACTAACTTCCTTTCATGACTCAAATTTGTCTTGAAAGTAATTTGCCAAGAGGAATATAAAGATAGCTGGTAACATTCATATGCGCCCACCATGGTGATGCTACTGTGGGAAATAACCCTCACTACAAATGCTGGCATTCATTCTAAAAGGTCTTTGTAGAGTTCTGAAATGAACACTATTCAGAGATTTGCATCACCACCCAGAAATCCCCAGTTCCAAATCCTCAGTGGTGCTATGCTACCTCAACCAGAGGTCCAGGCATGATCCTGATGCTAGGGACAACCCTAGGGACTGGAAGAAACCAGGGATCCTTCCAGGATAGACTTGGAGCAGGAAAATAGATATTCCTACCCAGAAAAAGGAGTAGACCGTGCCAATAACCTTCTACCTAGTGCCTCTGGACCCATCTTGCCTCTCCTGCACACCATCCCACATTGCCGTCAGAGCAAGCTCACTAATCATCATGTTGTACCCTTGACTTACAGGTCCACAATTTGTAGTGTTCTCCTTACCTCTCCAGGACAGAATGTGAATCCAGTGCATGGCAACAAGATCCTTGGCCAGCTGCTTTCCTGTACAATCTGGTCACCTGCCCCTCTGCACACTGCACGCTGCAGCCATCTAAACTGGCTACAGTTTCTCTGTAACTGTATACTCTTTCTTAGACATGCTGTTGTTTGCAGTGCTCATGCCCTCCACCCCAGGGGCAAATTATCTTCTCTTTACTGGTCCCTTGCATGTTGGAGGCAGGCAGAAGGGATGACTTCTATGTCAGGATCAATTTGGAGGCAGTCCCAGTATATAGAAGCAATTGGATAAACTTTGTCCTGGTCTTGGTCTTGTTTCTGCCTGAACCCCATCACGTAATGGCTGTTATTCTACCAACTGTTTCCACGTGGATCCTCTGAGCTCACAATTTCTGGCCAACATTTTATATCTAGGAAGGTCCCAGTAGATAATTCACCAGGATAGTGAATTGGGTATATTTATCATGTTCATGGATCTTGAGACCAGCTGTATGTTCAAATCACCTGGGAAATTTTTTTAAATGTAAAGCCAATGACATTGGAATCCCTGAAACTTAGCCCGAACATCCATTACATCAATGCTCCAATGGACATTCCAATGTGCTGTCATATTGATGATCACTGTACCATTTTCTCAACTTCCTCCTGCCCTGGATCTTTGGCTCACTTTTTATTGCCCTAACATATCTCATTTTGGTGGTAGCCTAGTTCACCTACCATATTTATCTAGTGGAAATGGAACAAATTATTTAACCAGGGTTATGCTATAGTTGGGATTCTAGGCTCTAGAAACACCATTTTGTCCTATTCAGTACAGCACAGTATCTGGTTTCTCTCCAGCTGGTTGGTTTATCCCCTTTGGAAGAAACTGGGTCTGACTCAGTAGAGACTGTGATTAGACAGGCAGATACTAGGCAGGACTACACAAAGCTAGGCTGCTAGGCTAATGCCATGGTTACTTAGAGTGGTTGAAAGAACACAGATTCAAGATGGAGGTGAAAAGACCTGTGTTAGAGAAGATTCCAGAGAGGTGGGATAACTATATTAGATCCAAATGACGGGAAAAAAAAAAGAGAGACAGAGACAGGGTGAAAAGAGGTCTAAAACAAGATGAGAAAGCAGGTTCATGGTTGCCTCAGCTGGGTGTTGAGAGATAAAGATTGACTGGAAAAGTGACTCAAGAGAACTTTTTAGGATCGTGAAAATATTGTCCTTTTTTTAAATTTGGCTTTTCCATTTCCTATACTATTCTTAACATCCCCTGTCTATTTTGTGCCTACCATTTATGCTTCTTTTTTAATATGTTTTAATGATTATGCTATTACAGTTGTCCAATTACCCCCCCTTCATTTCCCTCCACCCTGCACACCCTCTCCCACCCGCATTCCCCCCCTTTAGTTCATGTCCACGGGTCATAAGTTCTTTAGCTTCTACATTTCCCATATTATTCTTGCCCTCCCCTTGTCTATTTTCTACCTACCATCTATGCTACTTATTCTCTGTACCTTTTCCCCCCTCTCTCCTCCTTCCACTCTCCTGTTGCTAACCCGCCATGTGATCTCCATTTCTGTGGTTCTGTTCCTGTGCTAGCTGTTTGCTTAGTTTACTTTTGTTTTTGTTTTAGGTGTGGTTTTAATAACTGTGAGTTTACTGTCATTTTATAGTACATGCTTTTTATCTTTTTTTTTCTTAGATAAGTCCTTTTAACAGTCCATACAGTAAGGGCTAGGTGATGATGAACTCCTGTAACTTGACCTTATCTGAGAAGCACTTTATCTGCCCTTCCATTCTAAATGAAAGCTTTGCTGGATAGAGCAATCTTGGATGCAGTTCCTTGCCCTTCATGACTTGGAATACTTCTTTC
>CM052545.1:58361086-58388190 GCA_028533065.1 Trachops cirrhosus | reverse complement strand
TGCCAGGTTGGGGAAGTTCTTCTTTATTATTTGTTCAAGTAACTTTTTCACTTGTTGTTCTTCCTCTTCTCCTTCTGGTACCCCTATAATTCGGATGTTGGAACATTTAAAGTTGTCCCAGAGGTTCCTAAGCCTCTCCTCATTTTTTTGAATTCTTGTTTCTTCATTCTTTTCTAGTTGGATGTGTTTTTCTTCCTTCTGGTTCACACTGTTGATTTGCATCCCAGTTTCCTTCCCATCACTATTGGTTCCCTGTACATTTTCCTTTATTTCACTTAGTGTAGCCTTCATTTTTCATCTAATTTGTGACCAAATTCAACAATTCTGTGAGCATCCTGATTACCAGTGTTTTGAACTGTGCATCTGATAGGTTAGCTAGCTCTTCATCACTTAGTTGTATTTTTTTCTGGAACTTTGATCTGTTGTTTCTTTTGGGCCATTTTGTTTTGTTTTGTTTTGACATGCCTGTTACATTGTGAGGAGCAGAGCCTTAGGTGTTCACCCAGGCAGGGTAACCCAGTCAAGACACTGTATGTGGGACAGTGGTCTGAGAGGGAGCAATAGTGTTTGCTCTGCTGTCTGCCGGATTTCAGTCACTTTTGCCACTTCCCCCAAGCAAACTGGGACCTTCTGTTGCTGATTCCCATGTGGGTGAGTTTGTGTACATTCTAGGACCCTGTGGGTCTCTCCAAGAAACTCTCCTGTGAGGCTGGGAGTCTCTCCTGGCACCTTAACCCCCACAGGTGTTTTCAGTTGGTGGTTTAAGGCTTTATTTCCCCACGCTGGGGCCCCAGGTTCCACAGTCTGTCTTGCTCCTCAGTTTCACCTGGTTTATCTGCACGCAAATGTGGGATTGCCTGGTTCCGCAAGCCACCTTGCATGCCTCACCCCTCCACAGTCTGCCACATCATTGGGTCTGCCTGCCTCTGCCCCGCATGCCCGGGGTCTGCCAGCTGCTGCTTTGCACACCCAGGGGCTGCCAGCCACTACTTTTTTTTTTTTTGCCTCGACCCCTCTCTGCCTGGCAGCTTGACTCCGCCCCGCCTACTAGTCTAGATGAATGTGTCTACTTTAACTCCTTTGTTGTTGGACTTCCATACAGTTTAATTTTCTGTCAGTACTGGTTGTTATTTTGTTTCTAAATTGTTGTTGTCCTTATTTTGGTTGTGGGAGGAGGCACAGTGTATCTACCTATGCCTCCATCTTGGCTGGAAGTCTCAGATTTTCTTCATTAACCAGATTGACATACACTAGTGGATAAACTTAAAGCCTCTCTTTAATAAATCAGAAGTTGGTTCCCTTTATATTCCTTTGAAAAACTTTGCAACTTTTGATGGCAGTGGTCTTATTATGATCACTTAAACTCTGGAACAAAATAAATCCAGAATCTCAAACTCTTGATCTTATTTTTCCTTACCTTTTTTTTAGATAGCCACCAATAATTTTTCAGTACTATTGAAACTCTCCAATAGAAACATGACATACTTAAGCATGTATTGACACTTTATCTCACCCACTATTTCAGGACAAAAGCTGAGATTTCATGAGTCCCAATGGGAGGTGTATTCTTTCCCTAGCACATATCAACTTGTCTTTCACTTAGGGAAAATTAGAACATAAAATGTGAGATAGATAGATGGATAGATGTATAGATAGATAGATAGATAGACAGACAGACAGATAGATAGATGATAGACAGATAGAAAGATAGATAATCTTCATCCCATTTCTTTCCTGCACTATTCATCTTCTTTTTGAGGTATATAAATTTGCCCTGTAATTTAGATATTATTATTATTATAGCCATATTTAATTGTAGAAACCATTTGTAGTTCTTTGATCCAATCAATAAATGTCTACAAACTATTGTCCAATTTAGTTTTCCTTTAAACAAAAAATCACTTTCTCTTGTCTATATAAAATATTTCAGAAAATGGTATTGATTTAGAGTTCCAGCTGTTCAGTAAGACAGGTAAATCAATGGACTGTAGAGTTTAAAGTAGACATGATCCTTAGAGATCATCTAATCAACTACATACGCACTTACCATCTTCCTTTAGTAACAAACAGCCACCGCTCTGGCTCCCACAACCACCAGATACACCCTCTGCTCAGCTTCCTAGTCTGACCTTGCTTATTCTGAGGAATAAAAAAAATAATTGTGGAAAGGATAGCAAAGAGCTCATTACTTTTTTCCTTTTAACAGTTTCTATTCTGTCCTCAGAAGAGCATTTCCATGTACTGGTTCTGCTAAGATCTTAAGAAAACTATCCCCAAATACTCTGTTGTATAAATTCTGTCCATCAGTGTTCCTGATAGAATTTTACACCTATTTTGGTAAATTTTCCTGGCTTTAAATTGACTTCTCATTTATGTGTCATCTGGACTTCTCCAAAATAATATTGATGTGGGTTTATTCTTGGTGTTCTATTTATAATAATGACCTTTTCATCATTGGTTCTTAGTATCAACTAAAATTATAATTTCTTTAGATCTTTGCTACTCAAAGTAGACCAGCAGAATTAGCACCTCCTTTAGCTTCTTAGATGCTTAGAGCTTCTTAGATGGAGAAGTTCAGTCCACACCCCAGACCTGTCACAGAATCAGAGTAACATTTTAGCAAAATCTGCAGTTTTTCACTAGTGTGAAAGAAGCACTGCTTTTTTTTTTTTTTTGCCAGAACTTCTCCATTTAGTACAGGGAATGTCCAATGACAGCTCACACATATGTCACATAATTTACCACATGGCACCTGCCATGCCTTTCCCTTCTACCCTTAAAGATCTCTTTGGTGATGAACACAGCCAAGTCTCCCACTGACTACAATGGGCCTTGCAGGCACCTTGCTACCAAGCACTCTGCCTACTGACTAGGCACCTGCTGATGGACAACACTCCTTCCATCTCACCACCCCAGTGCATCACTTCTGCTCATGCAGGCAGGTTAGGGCCTTAAGACTCAAAGGATTGCTAGCCATGTGAACATCAAAGCAGCTCTGCTTTCCCAGCCCAAGAAGGAAGAAGGCTTCTCACCCCATTTATTACATACATGGGCTAAGGAATGCTGTTGCACCCCAATGTCTTAAGGTTTTTAGAGGAAATATCTTTCAGATTCTATTTGCATCCTACTTTCTCCCTAAGATTGGGATGTGAAGCCAAGTGTGGCTGAGGAGCTGTACTAGTGGGGAGCCATGGGCCAAGTGAAAGACAATAGAACTCATTAGCTCATTCATTAACATTTATTCATTTAAAAGAGATATTTGTCTAATGCCCATTGAGGCACTGTGGTAGTCCCTGGGGTTACACCTTCTTCCATCCTAGTGAGGCTCTGTCCTTGGGTCAAACCTGTGCCCCCAGCACATTCCCTCTTACAAACCTTCTCGTTGGCTATCTCTTGATCCCTTAAAATGATGGGTTCTGGGGCTTTCATTTCTTCTGTTTGAGCCATCTCTTTGGTTTTTTTGTGGGGGAGGAGTCTGGTTGCACCTGTTACGTAGTAAGGAGCAGAGCCTTAGGTGTTCACCAGGGCAGGGCAACCCAGTTGCTGGGCTGTGATGCTGTATGTGGGGGTAGAGTCTGAGAGGGAACAATGGCACTTGCTCCACTCCCTGTGGGAATTCAGTCCCTTCTGCTGCTTCCCCCAAGCAAACTGGACCTTTCTGGTGCTGATTCCTGTGTGGGTGAGCTTGTGCACCCAACCTAAAGCTGTGTCAGCTGCTCTCTTTGTTATGGGGATGGGGAGGCAGAAAATGGGTGCAGAAGCACACACAGAGGGGAATGTTTGCTGTTCAGAATCATCTATACCACACCCACAATGTAGGGGTCTCTCCAACGACCTCTCCTGTGAGGCTGGGAGTCTCTCCCTGCACCTCAACCCCAACAGGTGTTTTCAATTAGTGCCCTGAGGCTCTATTTCCCAGTGCTGAGACCCTGGAACCACCTGGTCAGCCAGCCACCTTGTGCGCAGTGCCTTGCTTCACTATTGCCGCCTCGCTGGGTCTGCCAGTTACCACCCCTCGGCCAGGGTCTGCCAGCCACTGCTTGGATGCCTAGGGTCTGCCCACTGCAGTCTTGCACACCTGGGATGTCTTACGCGCAGGGTCCCAACGCTCTTTGTTCCAAGACCCCTCTTCGCATGGCTGCCTGACTCCGCCCCTCCTACCAGTCTGGATGAACGTGTCTATTTTAACTCCTTGGTTGTCTGACTTCCACACAGTTCAATTTTCTGTCAGTTCTGGTTGCTATTTTGTTTCTAAATTGTTATTGTCCCTATCTTGGTTCTGTGAGGAGGCACAGTGTGTCTACCTACGCCTCCATCTTGGCTGGAAGTCAGGATCATGAAAATATTGTCTTCATTGGTGTGATAATTATGCAGGCATATTCATTTGTCAAAACTCACCCAACTTTTATAGCATGTCAATGATTTGCCAATACATTTTATACTTTTATGTTGATTCTTTTTTTATTGTTGTTCAAGCACAGTTGTCTCTGTTCCAACCCCCACCCATCCCCACCTCCCATTCTCAGTACTACCCCCCTTTGGCTTTGTTCATGTGTCCTTTATACATGTTCCTTTTTGACCCTTCCCCTTCTTTCCACCATTATCCCCCTCCCCAACCCCTTTGGTTACTGTCAGTTTGTTCATTATTTCAATGTCTCTGGTTATATTTTGCTTGCTTGTTTGTTTTGTTGATTAAGTTCCACTTATAGGTGAGATCATATTGTATTTGTCTTTCACAGACTGGCTTATTTCCCTTAGCATAATGCTTTCCAGCTCCATCCATGCTGTTGCAAAGGGTAGGAGCTCCTTCTTTCTTTCTGCTGCATAGAATTCCATTGTGTAAATGTACCATAGTTTTTTGATCCACTCATTTGCTGATGGGCACTTAGGTAGATTCCAGCACTTGGCTATTGTAAATTGCACTGCTATGAACATTGGGGTGCATAGGTTCTTTTGGATTGGTGTTTCAGGGTTCTTAGGGTTATAATCCCAGCAGTGGAATTGCCAAGTCAAAAGGAACTTCCATTTTCAGTTTTCTGAGGAAAGTCCATACTGTTTTCCACAGTGACTGCACCAGTTTGCATTCCCACCATCAGTGCACTAGGGTTCTCTTTTCTCCACAGCCTTGCCTGCTAATTTTTTAAGTAGGAAGAAGAAATAGGTGCACAAGTTTGAATAAGGGAGAGGGTCAAAACTCTGGACCAGAACTATGCTGTGATACCTCAAGTTGGCATCTCACTAGGAGCTGGTCATGGGGACCAATGACCAAAATCCAAGGCAAAAGGGGAACCTAAGATTGTGATGATAATATTATGAGAGATGGAGATGCTACTATGAGAGATGGAGATGGAGTAACATCTCCATCTCTCATAATATCATAAAATTATGTGTCAGAGCTGAATCACTTACTGAAGTATATTCCATGGGACACCAATTTTATGAGTTGCTCCCTACATAAAAAGAATCTGAAGTGTAATCAATTTTGGAAATGTTCATACTCTGACCACTTCTTGGATGACTAACACTGTCCACCAGAATTATAATGCAAGTTATGTTTGTAGTTTAACATTTTCAAGAAGGCATCATTTTAAAGATAAATTTAAGTTAGTGTATTTTATTTAACCCAATATATCAAAAATATTAATATGCAATAAATATAAAAAGTATTAATAAGATATTTTACCTTCTTTTTTAATACTAAACCTTAGAAATCCAATATGGCCCTGATTGGTGTGGCTTAGCTGGTTGGGCATCATCCTGCAAAAATGAAAGGTCGCCAGTCTGAATCCTGGTCACATACCTGGGTTGTGGGTTTGGTCCCTGGTCAGGCCACATATAAGAGGCAACTGATAGATGAATCTCTCCCTCTTTTCTCCCTTCCTTCCCCTCTCTGGAAACATAAATAAATGAAATCTTTAAAAAACAAATTTTTAAAAAAGTAATCTGGTGTGTATTTTATATTTGCAGACATCTCAGTACAGATGAGCCACATTTCAGGAGCTCAAAGCCATGTGTGCTTGGCGGCCACCTTATTGGACAGGGTAGCCTCATAGCACTAAAGACTCTGAGAAGCCCTAAAAAATGTCTTCAACTTTGTGGAATCCAATGTTTCCAAAACTTATTTGACCACAGGGCCTTTTTATGGTCAGTTACTTCTATTAGCATCTGTCCTATAGGAACATACTTCAAAAATATTAACCTAGTTCAGAAATCACAAACTTTTGATCCAAAAATTATACATAAATACAGGTTTTGAGTGTGCAATAAAATGTTTTTAAGTAATTTAAGCTGTCTTTTAAAATTGGGAAATTTCATATTAAAACTCTGGATTTGTAATTTCTTTAAAAAATGGAAACACCTGATATCACTGAATCTGTATTTCTTGGTGGCAGCAGGCTAAAGCTGTGTCAGCTGCTCTCTTTGTAATGGGGATGGGGAGGCAGAAAATGGGTGCAGAAGCACACACAGAGGGGAATGTTTGCTGTTCAGAATCATCTATACCACACCCAAAATGTACACATGTACAGTATAACCATACTGGGCACCCATTCATGTAAGTTAAGTACTTGCCCTGGAGACACTTGAGTATCTCATCCCTGGTCAAGCTCCATCATCTCACCTTTCAGAGAAATACACTTAGGTACCAAAAAGTCAAAGGTCATGTGCCTGAAGTCATTTTACTAGTCATGACAGAGCAAGAACTTTCCCCATTTCTTCTGACTGATCCTATATGCTCTCTGATGTTTCTGCAACTATTCTTTTATCTGTTCCTGCTTCTTCTCCTGTTACACCTTGAGAGAATCACAGAGTCAGTGAGTCACAGACCTGCTAACTCTTCAGTGTTAAATTATGCTTTTTAAGCTAAAGTGATTCTCTCTGCCTGACACAACTTGGATCGGCACTCATCGCTAATTAGATGCCAATGAAACAAATCAAGGGATGATAGGACCTTTGTGAAGGTCAAAATATCCCACTGTAGTAGCAGAGATAGTCCCAAATTCCTTAGATAATCATTCTGCCTTCTTGTTTGGACTTAATCAAAACATCATGTACACTGTTGAGAATAGACATCAAGAATCTCTGAACATAATCCCAACACAAGTCATCAGGAGACAGCGCCTCTGGGCAGGAAGCCAGAACTGCCAAGGTTTTACTACTCCCAGACGTATGTGTGTTCCTCGTAGCAAAATTCAAGTCCCCTATGGCTGATGCTTATCTCCAGGCCAAGGCCACTAGCACTTTTTTTCTTTATAACAATAGGAAATTTCCCCAGAGAGTTTTAGCTACATTTAATAAGGGAAAACATATCTAAGAATGTGAATAGATGTGTGTCTGTGTGTTTGAGAATTTGTGGGTGAGAGAGAAGAGCCAGGTACTCAGCTATCCTCATTACCTAGAAAGACAAAGGCCAAAAAGCAGAGGAAAATTAACCTGCAATGGTTCTTCTCTACTCTAATGCACCTGTTAGCTTACATGTGCTGGGAGCTAAACAGGGAGATGCTCTTCCTGTGACCACAATATTTTCCAATGCAGATCTTTGACTTGTCCCAAGAAGAGCCCTTATTCCCTCAACTTCTTGTTATAACCCCAATCAAAAAGCAAAAAGTCCATTCATAACCCTGCAGAGGAAACACAATGGAAGGAATTAGAATGGATGCCCAAGACTGGCCTAGGTAGACACTGTCCACCCACTGTTTCCAACTACTGTACCTCCTGCAACTGCAGTTAAACTGATAAGTACTTTCACAGCCAAACCAGTTTCAGGGAAACCATGGTGCCTTTTCCACTTTGCGTTCTAAATAGCATCAATCGGAATTTCCCACTTACTAGTTGTTTTTGCCTGGCTTCCCCAGAAAGCAGAGCCCAAAGCAAAGTCATAAGGCCTCTACTAAAGAGGCAATACAACAGCAGGGACAGGTGTGAGGATAGAGGCAGTGAGGTGGTGGCAGAAGGAGAGTATGTGAGGGTATGTCATTGGGCTGGCCATCATATGGCATCCAGGGAGACTTGGAATCAAGAGGCCTTTGAGGCAAGAAAAATAGGTGCCAAGCAGCACTCCCCTCCACTTTATGTAGTGAAGTGCTCCACTATCTACACAAGATTTGCAAAAGGGATAGGATAGCCCAAAATTATTATGCCTGCATTATCCCACCACCCACCCCAAGGTTATTAGTGGCTCAGAGGCTGGTTAATGAGAAAGAGTATAAAGATTAGTAAGGGTAATGTTTGTTTTCTGTTACCCAAGGGGGAAAGAAATAGAGTGTTCTTTCCTTCCCTAGTGGTGATGTGAACTTCAGAAGAATAATCAGAGACTTGACTTTTTCCCATAGAATTTGGGGACACAAGGCCTGGTGCCTGCCTCACACCCAAGGAAGTAGTAAAGATAAGGGCCCTGGTGCAGGCAGAAGAGTGAAGAGAGATGCATTAGGAATGGTCTGTGATTTCAGCATTTTGGATAAGGATGCATACATGTCACTTTGGGTCATGTGAGCTCCTTCTGGAAAGGAGTCAGCCATGAGTAGTTTTCAAATGGACCCCACCTAAGAAAACTGGAGGAGCAAGATGACCCTAACAGAGTAGTGAACCAACAAAAGCCAGGAGTCTGAGTAGTCAGGTAAATGAGGTATTGACCTAGTCAAGGGGATTGCAGGCAGCAGACTTCAGCAGCATAAAGGTAGTCTCTAAAGAAACCCCCTTTCAAAAACTTCGCAGGCAAAAGATGCCACAGTGTTTACTGTGCCATAGGCAAAGTGTACCTACGGCAGGTAAGATAGTACCACTTCCACAGGACAGCGCTGTTCTCCTCTAAGCTCAGCACCATCTCCGCTACTGATTGTAAGAGCAGGTAGTGAGAGAAAGTGGGGAAGAAGCTGGGCCTGTCTCCTCTCCTACTACAGACTTCCTAGCCAAGACAGCGTGAGAAGAGGGAGGGAAGAAATTTTAAATTAAGAGCCCAGAGTTTTGACTAGCCTGGGTTATATTATCATTACTACCCAAAGAGAAGTGGCCAAAAAAAGTCTGGAACTTTCTGGGATTTCACCCAAAGGCTGAGAAAAATTCATGAAGAAAACAGGTTGGAAGACGTCGTGGTAAGAAAGATGGAAATTGGTCTCTGTATGTACCCTGCAGAGCAACTGAACAGCCACGGTGCTGAACTGAAGGACCCTTCAGACTATTATGCATCCTAACTGGTTCAATGTCAAGACAAAAACTAGACATCATGTCATCTCATCAATTTATTCTTTTCTACAAAAATTAACTTATTAAAATATCTCAAGAAAGTCCCTGGATATGCGCAGTGTTCATTGAATGAACATCAGCCTGCTCCCCAAACCTCTCTGTTGGCCTTTCCCTCACCCCATCTGGCAAGTAAGTAAACTTTGCTAAAAGCAAAGATGTCAAAAGTGAAAATTTCTAGGGGAAAAAATACTTGTTCTTGACTATGAGACAGAAATCACTAGGGAATAAATGAGAACCAATAATGCCAAAAAGAACATCACTTTCAGAGGATGGAAAAAGTAAGAGGGAACAAAGTGATAAGAAAGGAGACTGCAGAGCTCAGCAGGAGAGAGGCAATAAGGAGAAGATGCCGACATGTGGGAGTATGGAGGAAGGGGGGCTGATGTGCTGGCCCCCAGCTCTTATCTAAAAGGGGCAGCCTGGGGAAAAGAAAATAAGAAAAAAAGTAGAGGAAGTATTTAAAAGAGAGACTCTCCATTGACCTGCAGGCTGAAAGGTTGACCTGACCAGCCCCAAGAAGTCACCTGGTCACTAATGAAACACATCAGGGAAAAGCTCTTGGCTATTTGTCAGACATGAGGCCACACCTGTGTGGAAGCATCCACACTAAATCTTCACACTGCGTATGCCACCCCCAGAATCCTCAGTGGTCCTTCTGGTGCCAAAGAGGGGGAGCAATCTCACCAGGACACAGCTGCTGAAGAAAGAGGGAGACTTCAAGGTCTTCAAACAGGACACCTCTCCTCCCAGACCCAACACCTGGCTGAGGCAGTTGCTTTATCAGCAGCAGCAGCCAGGAGGAAAATAAACTCAGATCAAGAGCTTTGAACAGAGCCAGCTAGGAATCATTAGGCTGGAGGCTCAGAGATCAGACCAAGTTATAAAAAGTACAATCTTGATCTTGTACTTGCCTGAGTGGCATCAGCTGCCTCACTCTCCTCCCCTGCCCTATTGCCTGTCTGACTCATAGCATCTGCAAACCCCAACCCCACCCCACCCCACTTGCCTAGAGGTGCTCCTTGCCCTGGCCGGTCATTCCTGCCATCCTGCCCTCCCCCTTCAGAGTCAGGAAGTAAGGAGCATGTGCCCTGTATTCTGAGTGTGCATGCCTTGTGTTAGAGCAGGGGTCAGCAAACATTTCCTATAAAAAGCCAGAGAATAAATACCTTAGGTTTTATAGACCACACAGTCTCTGTCACAGCCCCTCAGCTCTGCCACTGTCCTGTGTCTTAGGAGTCTCCAGGAAACAGAACCGATCGGAGATACATAGACAGATATGTGAAAAGGGAGTCAATAAAATGGGATTTATTTATTTAAAATTGTGTATTTATTCTTCCATGTTTAAACTTCAGTCACCTTAAATTACCCACCATCTGATGCAATACACCTACTGAGACATTTTTTCTACTGATCAAAACAGTTTTTGAACTCGATATTGATGCCTTTTTGTGCTTCTGGCATTTTTTGTTTAACCTCTTCCACATCAGCAAGACATTTCCCTTTGGGGACTTTTTTTCATTGGGGAAACAAAAAAGTCCCTTGGAGTGAAATTAGGTGCATAGGGAGGGTGGGGCACAGGGGTCATGCCATTTTTGGGTGAAAAACTGGTGAACGCTCACTGCAGTGTGGGCAAGTGCACCTGTAAATCACCCATCATGAAATGGGCAAATGCACTGAAAGTCTACAAAAAATAATTCACTGAAGCCAAACACAGCCTCTCACAACACCAGCTGGTACACTGATACAGATGGGTTCCTAGAACACTCACCTATTGGGACAAGCCTGTACTATAAGCGCCCCGGCCCTCCAAAAGATAATTTCTTTTCTGGGGTTTCCTCCTTGTAAAAGGAGATTTATTATGACTACTGGCTCATGTGGTTATACAGGTTGAAAAGTCCCACAATCTGCCATATGCAAACTAGGGAGCCAGGGAAACCAGTGATGTCAGTCCATCTAAGTGCAAAGGCTTGAGAACCAGGATCTCCAAGGTTTGAAGGCAAGAAAAGATGGATGTCACAGCTCAAGAAGAGAGAGAGAGGATTTGCACTTCCTTAACAGTTTTGTCCCTTTGGGCCCCAGTGGATTGGATGATGTCAGTCCCCACTCGTGAGGGTGACCTTCCTGACAGTCTCCTCCAGGACACTTCACAGGCACACCCAGAAGTCACATGTTACCAGCTCTATGGGCAACCATGAGCTTAGTCAAGTAGACACAGGTAGTTAACCATTACACCTGTGGAAACTGCCCTAGACAGTACACGTGAACAAATGGACCAGGCCGTGCTCCAGTGGATCTTTAGTTACGGACAACTGACATTTGAATTTCATCTAAATATCATGAGTCACCAAATGTTATTCTTTTCATTTTTTAAAAGCCATTTTAAAATGTAAAAGCTATTTTTAGTTCAGGGACTATGTGACAACAGGCAGTGGGCTGAATTTGTCCCATGAGATTCTATCTCCTGAACCCTGTGTTAGAGATGTCAAATAAGCTTCTTGTAGTGGTTGTCATAGAATGGATTAAAAAAAAGTTACTTTGTGAATGAGTTGAAAAATAATGAGGAAAGAATTTATTATTATTGTATTCATATGAGAGTATGAAGGAATAAATGATAAAATAACAGAATGAATGAAGAAATGATGATTAAAAATATTTTATTGATCCCAAGGCACTACAAAAATGTCTTTGATCATTTTCCTTTTTAATTCCAGTCTAAAGTTTGATCTCTAGACTCCCTTGCATTCAATTTTCAACCTCTTGCCCACTTTCTGATTCAACAAATGCCCTTAAACACCTGCTATTTTACAGCCAGAGCTGATGCCAGCCACTAAGGACAGACCAGTAGGTGAGAGAGGCCCCACCCTCCTGGAGTTTAGACCCTAGAAGAGGCTTTACTAAGTGGACAAGAAATTACATTACATATGAATGTCTATGAGACAGTACAGGGTTCTGGGATCACGTGCAATGTGACCTGTCAAAATGGAATCAGGCTTCAACAAAAGTGAAAGAGGCTGGCCCTGGCTGTGTGGCTCAGTTGGATGGAGTATTGTCCCATAAACCAAAAGGTTGCAGGTTCAATCCCCTTACTGGGCTGTGGGTTCATCTCTGGTCAGGGTACTCATGGGAGAAAACCTATTAATGTTTCTCTTTCACATTGATGTTTCTTTCTCCCTCTCTCTCTTCCTCTCTCTCTTTCTCCCTAAAAGTCAATAAAAACATATCCTAAGGTGAGAATTAAAAAAAGTGAGAGAGGTCGAATGAGATGAACAGATGAACCTTTGACCACCACCAAAACAGGACCCCTTTCCTTCCCTTCTAATCAAACCCAGCTTATGTAATTCTGGAATCCTTGGTAGGACCAAACCCAAAGGACTTAAACACTAAACACTGTGTCCCCCCCAACCCACATTCATATGTTGAAATCTTAACCCTTAACATAATGACACTTGAAGGAGGGGCCTTCAGGGTGATTACATCATGGGGGCCCTCATAAATGTTCTTTGTTCAAAGAGACAGGAGAGGGATCATTTTGCTGTCACCCAGGTAAAGGTACAATAAGAAGATAGACACCTGTCAACCAAGAAGAGGGCTCTGTCTGGACACCAAGTCTGCTAGCACCTTGATCATGGACATCCAGCCTCCAGAAGGGGAGGGTTAGGTGTTTGTCATTTAATCCCCCAGCCTGTGTTATTCTGTAATAACCACCTAAACTGACTAAGGGAGGACTCACCTAATGTTCAAAATATCTCTCTGAAGTTCTCTTAGATGCCCTCTAATCATTAATTTGTATGTTTGTAGGTTATACATTCCAAAAAGAATTTGAGATAAATTTTAATCTTAAAACATATGTAAAATATTTTCTTTGAACAAAGAAAAACCAAGCCCCAGCTGCCATGTGTTTTTATGAAAGATACAGAAGGTTCCCAAAATGGATGTTTCTTGCATGGTCCTTAGATAAAAGCTAGGGAAATAGCATTAAATCTTAATGGAGTAGAAGCATTACTGAAGGGGACTGAGATAATATGGACCAGATACAGACTTTCTGAAAAGCTAACTCAATACCGGGCTTGAGCTCAAAGGATGTAGATGAATCGATGTTTAACATGAGCCCTCTATGGTCTCTTACACACATCAAATGTCTCCAGCCAGCTTCTGGCAAGTGCTGAATTGTAGCAAATTCATGATGGGTTTCTCTGATGCACTCCTAGGCACATGTCAGTAGATCCTGCTTTAATCACTGAAAGGCAAAGCCAGCCTTCCAGGAAGGTGGAGAAAGCTGTACACTGTGTGATGGGAGAGGCAGGAAGGCCACTACCCAGAAACATCTGCGTGCATCCAGGTGGCACCATGCTGGGAGCCCTTCCTAGAGCAAAACTGATCACCACTCTGTCCTACTTGGCTTCCTTCAGGGACGCCCCGTCAGCTTCCAAATAAAATCCACATCCCTTGAAGCGATAGAAAGAGATCTTCCTAGAAAAAAAAATTAAGTTAGATTTCTACCTCATGCTTTAAACCAAAATAATTTCCAGATGGGCTGAAGAGTTAAATGTAAGAAATAAAACCAAAAAAGAACCTGAAAAAAAATACAGAGAAGTAAGTATTCTCTGATCTATGGGTTGTAAAGATTTTCTAAACATGCGAGCAAAAAGGAAAAGGAATGGATAGATTGGACTATATAAAAATCAGGAAGGTCCATATATGACAGAAATAAAAATAATGAAATCAAAAGGAAAATGGCAAATAGAAGAAAATATTTTACTATATGATGAAGAGTTACTGTTTAAAATGCAACCAGCACTTTGCAAAGAAATGAGAAAACAGATAAATATGGCAACAAAAAAGCATGGGTAAAGGCATGAACAAAAGAAAAAAGAGAAATTCAGTGATTTATTCAAACACATGCTACGCTTATTCTATGCCAAACCCCACATCTGTCAATGAGCAAAGGGGTTGTGTGTGGAGGTTGCTGTGGTCCGTCCAGCCTGCAGAGCCCAGCCCCGAGGAGTGGTGGCTGCCGGGGACTCCATCAGAATGGAGTCCCCTTCTAGCCTTCTTCCAGCAAAAGTAGTTCTCTGTCCTACAACAGTGTCCCTCCCCTGGGACAGCTGCACGTAATGGTTGGTCAAAGGACAGGTTACCAAGACCAGGCCCCCTTGTCTTGACTCAAGACAACTCCAAAGGTGACCCAGCTCATCATTCAGCTTCTTTTCTGCCTGGTCCTGTTCCACTCACTCTTCTTCAAGTGGAGTGCCCAGGGCCACCACCCACAGACACACGGCAGCCAGCCAATCTCAGGTCTGGTCCTATGGGACCTAAAGTGAGATAGGTGTGTTCAGTATAACCTGTAATAGAAGAAAGGCATATGGAAGCAATAGCATGCCCATATTTTTAAATGAGAATACCCAGAGTTTCTAAATAAGACGACAGGCACTCTCATATTAGCCTGACGCAGATATGAATTGGAATCATTTTTCTAGAGAATAATTTAGCATAAGTGCCAGACTCATGTGATTACACATAACCTCTGATCCTTCTAATTCTAAAGATTTGGTCTCATGGAAATATTTACAAGGAAGGTGACTTTTATTTGAGACATGCTGAACATATAGGAAAAATAT
Source organism: Trachops cirrhosus (assembly GCA_028533065.1). Lineage (NCBI taxonomy): Eukaryota > Metazoa > Chordata > Mammalia > Chiroptera > Phyllostomidae > Trachops > Trachops cirrhosus. The sequence goes on along the minus strand of CM052545.1, from coordinate 58,373,332 downwards.
GCCGTAAGAATCTAAATTATTTAATAAATTATGTCACATACCTACTATGCCACCATTCCAAATCATTTTATAGAATAGTAAGGACATGGGAAAGACTTTGATCTTAACAGATAATTGACAAAATAGCATGAATATTATAAACTAAGTTGTTTAACCTACCTCTTGCAAGGAGAGGGCACCTTAGACTTTCATTTTAAATGGGGCCATAGGCTGGGCCTGAAAGACAAGTTCAACATGCAGATGTTTTACATTTGGTCAAACAGAATTTAAAATTTAAGTAATGTACATAGTTTGGAGGGAGTGGGGAAGAAGACATATACATTCTCCATTGCAATCCCTGCTGCTCTCTATCACTGTGGATTTTTCCTTTCCTAATACTTTTAAAAACTTTTTATTGAACTTATTGGGGCAATATTGGTTAATAAAATTTATAGGTTTCAGGGACACAGTTCTATAATACATCATCTATATATTGTATTGTGTTTACCACCTTGAGTCAAGTCCCTTTTCACCATTTACCCATATATACCCTCACCCCACACCCACCTTTCCTTCTGATAATCACCTGGCCGTTGTCTGTGTCTATAAGTTTTGTTTGTTTTTTCTTAATCCCTTCACCTTATTACCCAGTCCCAAACCCCACCTCCCCTCTGATACCTGTCAGTCTGTTCTCTGTATCTGTCTGTTTCTATTTTGTTTGTTAGTTTATTTTGTTCATTAGATTCCACATATAAATGGGATCATATGATATTTGTCCTTCCTTAACTGGCTTATTTCACTTAGCATAATACTCGCCACGTCCATCCATGCCTTCACAAAAAGGTCAGATTTCCTTCTTTTCTAAAGCTGAGTAGTATTCCATTGTGTAAATGTACCACAGCTTTTTATATCCACTCATCTGCTGATGGGCACTGGGGCTGCTTCTACATCTTGGCTATTGAAAATAACACAGCAATGAACATAGGGGTGCCTATATTCTTTTGAATTATTATTTTCTTTGGATATATTTCCAGAAGGGAATTGCTAGGTCTTAAGGCAGTTTAATTGTTTTTTACTTTATTTTACTTGTTGTTCAAGTACAGTTTTCTGTCTTTTACTCATATCCCAGCCCACCTCCCCGCCCGCCCCCCGCAGCCCTCTCCTTTTGAGGAAACTGCACACTGCTTTCCACAGTGGCTGCACCAGTCTGCATTCCCACCAATAGTTCACAAGGGTTTCCTTTTCTCCATGTCCTCACCAACAGTTGTTGTTTGTTGATTTATTGATGATAGCTATTCTAATAGATGTAAGGTGATACATCATTGTTGTTTTAATTTGCATTTCTCTGATGATTAGTGACAGCGAGCAACTTTTCATATGTCTTTTGGCCATCTGTATATTCTCTTTGGAGAAGTGTCTGTTCAGGTCCTGTGCCCATTTTTTATTGAAGTGTTTGAGGGGTTTTTTGGTGTTGGGTTGTTTTGAGTTCTTTATAAATTTTGGATATTAACCCTTTATGAGATTTATAATTGGCAAATATGTTCTTCTGTGGACTGGATTATCTTTTCATTTTGCTGATAGGATTTTTTTGCTACACAAAAACTTTCAAATTTGATGTAGTTCCATTTGTTTATTTTTTCTTTTGTTTTCCTTGTCTGAGGATATATATATATAAATATTGCTAAGAAAAATGTCTGAGATTTTACTGCTTATGTTTTCTTCTAGGATTTTTATAGTTTCAAGTCTTACATTTAAATCTTTAATCCATTTTGAGTTTATTCTTGTGTATGGCATAAAAATGTGGTCTGGTTTCATTTTTTTGCATATCTCTCAAATTTTCCCTACATCATTTTTTGAATAGACTATTTTTACCCCATTGCATTTTCTGCATCCTTTGCCAAATATTAATTGGTCATAAAGGCAAGGGTTTATTTCTGGGCTCTCTATCCTGTTCCATTGATCTATATGTCTTTTTTTTATATCAGTACCATGTTGTTTTAATTACTGTGTCCTTGTAATATATTTTACTATCAGATAGCATGATTCCTCCAACTTTGTTCTTCATTCTCAAGATTGCTGTGACTATTCAAGGTGTTTTATGGTTCCATATAAATATTTGGAATATTTGCTCTAGTTCTGTGAAATACACAATTGGTATCTTGATAAGAATTGCATTGAATCTATAAATTGTTTTGGGTAGGATGGACATTTTAATGATGTTAAAATGTCCTGTCTTCCTATCCATGATCACAGTATATGTTTTCACTTATTTGTATCTTCTTCAATTTCTTTCTTCATAGTCTTATAATTTTCCAAGTACAGGTCTTTTACATCCTTAGTTAAATTTATTCCTAGATATTATTTCAAAGCAATTGTAAATAGGGTTGTTTTCTTACTTTTCCTTTCTGAATATTGATGTATAAAAATGCAACTGATTTCTAAATATTTATTTTGTATTTTGCTACATTACTGAATGAATTTATCAGTTCTAGTAGTGTGTGTGTGTGTGTGTGTGTGTGTGTAATCTTTAGGGTTCTCTCTATACAGTGTTATGTCATCTGTAAATAATGACAGTTTTACATCTTCCTTTCCAATTTGGATGCCTTTTATATCTTCTTCTTATTTGACTGCTGCAGCTAGGACTTCCAGAATTATGTTGAAGAGTGGTGAAAGCAAACATTCATGTTTTGTTCCTAATTTTAAGGGAAATGCTTTTAACTCTTCCCTGTTGAATAATATTTGGCTGTGTGTTTGTCATATTTGACCTTTATATGTTGAGGTATATTCCCTCTAATCCTACTTTTTTTTAGAGTTTTTACCAAAAATGGGTGCTGGATTTTATGAAATGCTATTTCTGCATCTATTAATATGATGATGTGGTTTTCATCCTTCATTTTATTTATGTGGTGTATCACACTTATTGATTTGCAGATATTGTACCAACTTTGCATCCACAGAGTAAATCCCACTTGATCATGCTATATGATCTTTTTAATGTATTGCTGGATTCAGTTTGCTAATATTTTTTAATCAGTGTTTGTTTATCTTGGATATCAGACCATAATTTTCTTTCCTTGTAGTGTCTTTATCTGGTTTTGGATTTAGCATAATGCTGACCTCATAAAATGAGCCTGGGCGTCTTCTCTTGAATTTTTTGGAATTGTTTAAGAAAGATATGTGTTAGTTCTTCTGTGAATATTTGGTAAAATTCACCTGTGAAGCCATCCTGTCTAGGACTTTTATTTGTTGGGAGTTTTTTGATTACCACTTCAATTTCACTAAATCTGTCTATTCAGATTGTCTGATTTTTCCTGATTCAGTTTTGGAAGATTGTATATTTCTAAGAATTTACCCATGTCACCCAATATTTTTTTTTACAATCCTATGTATTTCTGTGATGTTGGTTGTTACTGTTTTTCTTTCATTTCTAATTTCATTTATTTGATTCTTTTCTCTTGATGAGTCTGGTTAAACATTTATCAATCTTCTTTATCTTTTCAAAGAACCAGCTCTTGGTTTTATTACCCTTTGTAATTTTTTTGTTTGTTTGTTTTTTGTGTCTGTCATTTATTTCCACTCTAATCTCTATTATTCCCTTTATTCTACTTGCTCTGGGTTTTGTTTATTGAGTTATTTCTAGTTCTTTTAGGTGTGTGGTTTGATTGTTTATTTGAGATTTTTCTTGTTTTTTGAGGTAGACCTATATTGCTACAAATTTCCCTCTTAGGGCTGCTTTCACTGTGTTCCATAGATTTTGGGTTGTGTGTTCTCACTTTCATTTGTTTCCTGGTAACTTTTTATTTCTTCTTTTGATCTCATCATTAACCACTCATTGTTTAGTAACACATTATTTAGCCTTTATGTGTATGAGTGGTTTTCAGTTTTTTTATTATAATTGATTTCTAGTTTCATACCATTGTGGTCAGAGAAGATGCTTGATATGATTTCAATCTTCTTAAATTTATTGAGATGAGTTTTGTGTCCTAACATGTGGTCTATCCTGGAAAATGTTTCATGTGCACTTGAGAAGAATATATGTTCTGCTGCTTTGGGCTGAAGTTCTCTGAAGATGTCAATTCAATACATCTGATCTAGTATGTCATTTGAGGCCATGTCTTATCTCTCCCTTTGTGTTCCTCAAGATTTGCTTTATATATTTAGGTGCTCCTATATTGAGTGCATAAATGTTTACAAGGGTCATATCCTCTTGTTGGATGACTCTCTTTTTCCCAATTCTTGAAGGTATTGAGTTTTTGACTCATTGAAAATCTGAAAGCAAAAAAAAAGGAAAGTTATTCAGAGGAAAGTGGCTTCTGTGAGCAGAACACTTTATTGGGTCATTGTAATTGTGAAAAGAGAACCTGCAAAGGCAGGTTCATTTTTAATTTGGTTGAATGGATAAATGGTGCCACTCACTGTATTGGGAACAATGAAAAAGAAGTGACTTCAGTGAAGACCTGTTGAGTTTGAGCAGCTTGTGAGATAGTTATCTGAAGATATCCAGTGAGAAGTGAAGAGCTCTGGGTGTGAAATCCTGGATAGAGATGATTATTGAAGTCTTTGGCATGTGTGAAATAGACACAAAGGTGTAATGTCAGCAAAGGGCATAGGATGAAATCCTGAGAAAATAAGATTTTTCAATTCCCACATTACTCAACCAAGAACAGCTTGCAAGATTATTGACCACTCCCTTCTCTTAACAAGCTCTCTTCCAAGGCTTCATAAACACAACTGTCTTCTGATTTCCCTTCCTGGTAGTGGAAGAATTGTCCATAAAGGAGAGGAAAACCAAGAAAGTGTAGAAAAGCGTCCGAGAGGCTAATAAAAGAGAGAGTTTCAAAATGGAGGTAATGACCAAAAATGCAAAAAAGGAGAGGTAGTTAAGGACTTTTGAAAATGTTCCTTGAATTTAACAATGATGTTTTGTTTTTTCATGACCTGGGAAAGAGTAGCTTTGAGGGAGTGAAAAATGTCAGAGTTTCAGGGAGAGAGTGGAAGGTGCAGAAGAGGTGATCACAGGTGAGGACAACCCCTCAAGAGTTAGTGATGAATACATTCTATGAATTCTGCAGGGGAGCCCTCACTGACATGTGCATGTGTGTATGTGTGCATGCTCTATGTGATAGCCCAGACCAGGGGTCAGTGACCTTTGTACAGGGCCAGATAGCAATTGTTTGGATTTTGTAGGCCATGTGATCTGTGTCACAACTGTTCAACTCTGCCAGTGTAGGATGTTGACTACATGTCACTTTGTGGTCTCTTGTGCACCTCTTTAGAACAGTGGTTCTCAAAACTCTAGCTTGTATCAGCACCACTTGGAGGGCTTGTTAAAACATATCGCTGAACCCCACCCCACAGTATCTGACTCGTGTGGTCTGAGCTGAAACCTAAGAATTTGCATTTCTAGCAGATTCCCACATGACACCAATGCTGCCAATCCAAGGGCCACACTTGGACAGCCACTTTTCTAGGTTTCGACTATGAGTTTTAGATTCTATCATGCTGAATTGGTCCGTGGAAAAGACCATGCTTTCTATTTCATTTAAGGTCATCCCCATCCTCTCAAGCAATTTCATAATACAGCTCAAATGCTATTGCCTTCCTTGCCAGCAGAGGTAAAATTAATGTACAAATATTTACTCTGGACTTTTTTCCCCCCACTAGTATATAAGAAGGTCTCAGCTGCCAAGGCAGAAGATCATCTAAATACTTCAATTCAGCGAGGAACTGGTAAATGTTTAACAACTGGCTTATGTGGTAATTTGTAGCATTTGCCAATTTCTGTTGTGTAAATACACCAGTGTGGTTGAATTCTAGCTACCAATGTGATTTCACTAAACACAGCCTCAAGCAGAGATGTGCACCATCAAATCCTGTGAGCCAGTGTTAGTGGGCTCAAGCCCATCCATGCATCACCTCCCTCAGGAGGGCCTGGAGAATGGGGGTGGACCAGAGAATCGCAGCTGCTTAATGCTCAGTGGTTGGCCCAGCTTGGCACCTGGCCTGTCTGGATTTCACTGTGGGTCTCAAGTCTCTGAAATGTGGAATGCTGAGACTTCTTCGAAAGGTTCCAGTGAAAACCAGCCACCCAGAACCTATTCTATGGTAGCAGCCTTCCTCTCATACCCAACTCCTTTATCCGCTTACCTTCTAAGGTGTCCAAGTGGAAAAAAGGCCAAGAATGAGTCCTGGGCCTTGCTTCTGTTGGGATGGCAGATGGTGGTTCCACTTTGGGGACCTCTGAGGAAGGACAAGGGCAATATGCTCTGTGGCAGAGTCTCTCCTGGTTCTAACCATTAGGCTTTCAGAAATTTCAAGGAGATGAGGCACAGCTCAAAACCACAGCTTCCTGTTACAATCACCTGAGTAGTGTCATTTATTTGTTAATCTATAAAGACCGACCCTCAGTTCTTCTGGTTTAATTAATTGAGAGTGGGGCTTGGGCTTCAGTATTTGTCATAGGTGTTTCTGATAGGGAGCCAGGGTGGGGAACCCCTGAGCTGGAACAGAATTGTTGATCTTTCATCCAAGGGCATCTAGACCCCAAACAATTTAAACTTCATTTGAAAGATGAGAAAATTAAAGCCCAGAAAGACAAGAATTTGACCAAGATCACAGAGCTTGTTAAATGCACTGGGCTTAGAACATATGCCCTCTGACTTCCAGTCCAGGGCATTTTCTGATACACCACACTGGTTCCTGTGGTCTAGAGACAATGACACTAAACATATTTGTCCTTGTTGAACCTCCCTATGACAAGGGCTTTGGGGCTCAGGTACTCAGTCCTGTATTTCCATAAGGAAGTTCCCAATGTTTACACTGGAGGAAGACAAACAAAGTACAGTATTGCTACCCACTCCCATCAGTACCATCAATAGTAAGTTGTCTTTGAAACATCTTTCTCCACAGTTGAAGAGAAAATATTTTCTTGACTTGGCATGCTTATAAATACAAAAAAGAATAATTAAATTTGCTTTTAACTTACCAAATGCACCATACAGGACTGTAATTGACCATGAGAGTGTCGGGAAAATATGATCTATCCTCTATAAATCAGGAAACCTTAAACAGGCTCTCTAATCGTAAATGCCGATCCTGGCAGTGTCCAAAAAACTCATGTTTATAAATTGTTCCCCGATGTTTTAAGTAACTGCACAAACACAAATCATACTAAGGACTTCAGAAAAGACTTAGCTGTGTGGCAATTTATTATAAGCAGTGTAATTTTCATCAGTCAAGCAGCCCTAGACTGTAATTACCTCTCCACCAAAAGAGTTACAATTGCTTTCATTACATTTTCCTAGTCATATGCTTGTCTGGAGTGCCACAGAGACACTGAATGGAAAATGCATTTATTTATTGTTAGTCTTCCTAATGGCTCGTTACTCGGTTTCTAAAGATATTATCAAATTACTTGCTTTCCCTACTCCTCCCATCCCCACTAGCGGCAATTACAGAAGACAAAAGAAAACTCTCAGCTCACATTGAGCACCCAAAAACTGCCCAGCATCTACAGATAACCCACTGGGTGGAAGAGTCCTTGTTAGGCTGGCTAACATTCAAATGCTGAAGATTAATTAAAACCACACACCACTGAGCATAACTACCAGCCTCCCAGTCTGAAAAGAAACCACATTTTGTTCCCTATAGTTACAGTTTTACAGGGACATTCAAAAGACTCAGGAAGTGATCCACAGGGCTGTCTCCCAGGTGGGTGGATGTATTAATCAGAGTACATGGTCTCCCTCATACCTTGAAACATGCAAGAGTCAGGGGATATTTTTGTCCTTCTTACAACCCTCTTACCCCTGATGCCTTGAAAGATAAAACTGGAAACAGAGATCCTGTATTTGGAGGATGAGAATGGAAGGGTAATGAGGAAACCATGTCTCCAAAGGGCTGGTTGCATTTTATCAAGCCAATGCATTTTTTCAGTTGATGGAGGATTTGTTTATTGGTTAGAGCAAAAGACAACTCAGGGTTGCATTCCACAGAAATCGTCCCCCATCTATGCCACGTGCTGGCAGCTCTGCCACTCGGTAGTTGTGATGTTGAGCAAGACACTTAACTTTCAAGAACCTTGGGGCTCCCTGAAGTTCCACCAAGGAAGTTCCAGCCAGGAGTTAAAAACTACAACTCTTACAACTGTCACATCAAACTTGGGACATATAAGAAAGAGACTATGTCAATACTGGGAGAATTCCTTCCCATGTTTTGTTTAGTTTTGTTTTGTTTTCTTGTCTTTTCTTGTTTAAAACCATGTCATTAGATACAGAAGCAGTAACCCAGCCTAGGAGAGCCTCATTAACAGTGTTGAGAAAGAACATACTAAATAATCTAAAACCACAGAATGCTAACATAACAATTTAAGTCTTGGAAAGATGTGAGCAATACCATCTACTCTATATTCTTGTTTTATAGATAAGAAAACTGAGGCCCAGAGATGCTCAGAAATGTATCAGGGTAACAGAAATGCTTAATAATCAGTCTCCTAACTTGGCCCTACCAAAGCCCACCCCTCCCTGATGCATTCGATGAGTGACTTGCTGGCCATCACTGTGGAATGCCATTCACTAAACTTCGCCCTGCACATCAGAGTACAAGCACATTCTTGAGCATGTATATGAAGTGGCTTAGAACAGGGGACCCAGTACATGCTAGCTAAATTTAAATGCTCTGTCTTCGTTCTACAGGCTTCCCTTAGAATTACACTTAGACCTGGGAAAAATTCACACTCTTTTTACTGCAAACTAGTCCTGGGGATACTGGCCACATACAGCATGTCCACTTTGTGGCAAGCTGCTGGAGAACTCAGAGTAGCCTTACCTACACCTTGAATTGCTTCCCAAGAGAGTGGGGGACAGGCACAATTTCATCCCACCCCAAATAACCTCAGGTTGGATGTGCCACAACCAGTTAAAATGAATCCAAAATGCTTCCCAGTGACAGCTGGGCATAGACTCAGACTTTATGAGGCTGGTTCATTCAGAGTAAAAATTTCTGCTTTGTATGATTTGTCAAATGGAAGAGCATTTGCCTTTGGATGAGTCTGTCACTTCTGCAGAAATCCTATACTCTCCATTTCCTCCCATTTGCTTGCATTTCACAAATGGCCACATCATTTTGTCAAATTGTGGAGCCACTTGGAAATTGGGCTTAGAGTTTTGCATAATCATTCATGTCAAGCCTGTGACACTCTGTGATTATATATAATGGTCTCTGAGGAGTCCTGATGCAGGGGAATGCTACCTGGTTGGCCTCACAGCCAGGTTTCCTTACAACCATTTCATGAAGAGGGACACTGTGGGAAAATAACCTCATCTCCACTCCCCTGTGCAAACAAGCAGAAAAGGCAGGAAGCTCAGCTTTAGTCAGGGAGTTAGTGTTGGGAGAATAAATTAATAGGCTTGTCTAAAATTAACCTTCTTGAAAATTATTTCAGTTAAATTAATTTCTGTGCCTAGACACAAAGACCAAATTTCACTAAAATTTTACCAGGAGGAAAAAAAATAGCTTTTGTTACAAGGCACTTTACCTTTATCTCTGAAGATAAAAATGTAACCATCCCTCAAGAATGGAATGATATTACTAGCATTACATATTATGTGACATAGCTACATAAGGATTCATTGTGATTATCTCTACTTCTTGGTATATTTGCAATTTTTCATATTAAATCTTTTTTAATAAACCCTTCTTTTTATGTGAGTATTGTCAAAATGCTCGACCATACTGTTGAATTGTACATTGTGTAGAGAAAAAGAAATGCACCCCAGGAAATCCCAGAGAGAAGCAAACATCTCCAGGAGAGCAGGGAGATGAGAACGCAGGGGTGTCTCATGCCTCCTTTTCTGGGAAGAGCCCTGTGAAGGCAGCCAGTCTCCAGGGAGGGAGGGCAGCAGGCCATGCTAGGGTAAACAAGTGTTATACAGTGTCATAGAGTTGCCTGAAACCTGCCTTAGTAACAGAGTTGCAAAATGGGTTCCAGACAGTAGGCATGGCATAGAATTTATGAAAATGCTTGTTGGACCAGAAGGAGCTATGCAAGGAAAAGAACATGTCAGCAAATGTTATGTAACCAGATGACACGATTCCCCAAAACTTCAATATACCTCTTATTTTTTTAATGCCAGGAATATTATTTATAACCAGGCAATAAAAATGAAATAAATTGATCTATGAAAAAATAAAGTTGCACTTATTGCACGTTTGAGTATGTGAACTATGATTCATACCTGCCACAGGTGACTGCCTGGAGAGGCACCACCTAGTCCCACCTTAATGCCATTCGATTCTCAAGCTTCTCTCTAAAAATCACCTGCTCTATGCACCTTTCCCTTAAGATCCTAATCCAACTCAATCTTCAATTGTCTCCCCTATTAATTTCTCTTAATAGCACTTCATCTATATCCTCTGGTTTTGGGGTTTATTTATGAGTTGCCTTGCTTGCTCCTGCTTCCTGCACGTTAACTTACCTCACCATGGACTATCAATCCTCCCAGAGGTGGGATTATGTTGTATACTTACAAAGTCATCCCTGGTTTAGCTCAACACCAATCTGTACTGCACAATTTTCTCCAATGATTACAGTCTGTACCTCCCTGTGTCTGCTATTTTTAATGTGTATGTTTTAGCTACTATATTGAGTTGTTCTTAGGACTCATGTTCTGTACTTATTTGATAGTTTATTATGACAGCATATTTCTATGTTAACAAAATGACAGAGCAATATGAGATGGTAGCAGATAGTGTCATTTTCAAATGGTACCCCTGTTCCCTGTCCCCTTCATCCTTTCCCACCTTCAATCTAAGGGTGAGAGAAACTTTGTACTTACTTTTTCAGTTTCCCCTTCAGTGAGGTGTGGACAAGAGATTCCTGCTTCATCAATGAGATGGGAGAAGAAGAAGGCTGGGTGCTTCTGGGAAGGCTCTTACTTGTCCCAGCAATGAGAACAAATGTGACTGGCAGAATCCCGTGCTGCCCATTGTGTATTCTGAATGTGATACTTGAAGTTGAGGTAAATTTCCTAAACTTATTCTAGGCTTTTTTCCAATCCAGCTCTATCCAATTTATTTTGCCAATTTTATCTCTTAGGACTCTCTTCCATTTGAGCCAAAATGATTTCCTAAATGGGTTTTGTCAGTCTGTAACTTTGCTCGTGTTGTCTCTTCTCTATAGGACACCCAAGGATTTAAAAATAGACACGTTCATCCAGACGGGTAGGAGGGGCAGAGTCAGGCCGGGCAAGGGACACGGAGCGCAGAGCTGAACAACCGGGGTGACGCACAAGTCCACAGCAGGCAGACCCTGGGCACACAAGCGGCAGTGGCTGGTGGGCCCCAGCCAGGGGTGGCGACTGGCAGACCCAGCGAGGTGGACATTGTGAAGCAGGGCACTGTGCACAAGTCAGGGTCCCAGCACCAGGAAATGGAGCTTTGGGTCACTGACTGAAAAGGAAGGTCCCACGGGGTGCACAGGCCCACCCACACCAGAATTGGTGCCAGAGGGGCCCAGTTAGCTTGCAGAAAGTGGCAGAAGGGTCTGAGGTCCTACAGAGAGCAGAGCAAGTGCCATTGTTCCTTCTCAGACCCCGCCCCCACATACAGTGTCACAACCTAGTGACTGGGGTGTCCCGCCCTGGTGAACTCCTAAGACTCCACCCTTCACTACAGGAGCTTAAGAAGACCAAAAAAAAAAAAAAAAAAAAAAAAAAACCCAGCAAAAAGATGGCTAAAACAGAAGAACTGAAAGACCCAGAACCCATCCTTTTAAGTGACCAAGAGATAGCCAACCTACCAGATGCACAGTCCAAAGCACTGGTGAGCAGGATACTCACCGAATTGGTTGATTTTGGTCGCAAATTAGATGAAAATGCAGGCTACAATAAGTTTAATGAAGAAAAATGCACAGGGAACCAATAGTGATGGAATGAAAGATGGGTCTCACATCATTGAAGTGGACCAGAAGGAAGAAAAAAAAATATACAACCAGAAAAGAATGAAGAAATAAGAATTCAAAAAAATGAGGAGAGGCTTAGGAACTTCCAGGACATCTTTAAATGTTCCAACATCCGAATTATAGGGGTACCAGAAGGAGAAGAGGAAAAACAAGTGGAAAAGATATTTGAACAAATAATAAAGAAGAACTTCCCCAATCTGGCAAAGGAAATAGACTTCCAGGAAGTCCAGGAAACTCAGAGAATCCCAAAGAAGTTGGACCCAAGGAGGAACACACCAAGGCACATCATAATTACATTAGCCAAGGTA
>CM052545.1:58287963-58360586 GCA_028533065.1 Trachops cirrhosus | reverse complement strand
CAAGAGATAAGGAGACAGTAACCTACAAAGGAGTTCCCATCAGACTGTCAGCTGATTTCTCAAAAGAGACCTTACAGGCAAGAAGGAGCTGGAAAGAAGTATTCCAAGTCATGAAAGACAAGGGCCTACATCCCAGATTGCTCTATCCAGCAAAGCTTTCATTGAGAATGGAAGGGCAGATAAAGTGCTTCTCAGATAAGGTCAAGTTAAAGGAGTTCATCATCACCAAGCCCTTATTGTATGATATGTTAAAGGGACTTATCTAAGAAAAAGAAGATAAAAAACATGTGTAGTAAAATGACAGCAAACTCACAATTATTGGCAACCACACCTGAAACAAAAACAAGAAGAAACTAAGCAAACAACTAGAACAGCAACGGAACCACAGAAATGGAGATCACATGAAGGGTTAACAACAGGGGAGTGGGAGAAGCAGAGAGGGGGAAAGGATATGAAGAATAAGTAGCATGGATGGTAGATAGAAAATAAACAGGGGGAAGGCAAGAATAGTAGGGGAAATGTAGAAGCTAAAGAACTTATGACACATGGACATGAACTAGAGGGGGGAATGTGGGTGAGAGAGGGTGTTCAGGGTGGAGGGGAATGAAGGGGGGATAATAGGACAACTGTAATACTATAATCAATAAAATATATTTTTTTTAAAAAGTGGCTGTCCTGCTTTCTAATGAGTAGTTTCAAAGCATGGTCTTATCCATCTTTGACTGATAGAAGATGGAGATCAGGCAGAACAAGCTGATAAATACAAAGGTAGGTTGCATGACAAGTTGTGAATATGAATGCTGACTTTTCCAAGTAGAGTACTTTATGAGTCAAAATGGTATAGGTCGTGCTATGGTAACACTCAAATACCAAATCTCAGTGGCTTGTAAGAACCAGGTTATTATTTCACTCACTTTATATGTCCAATGTGGGTAAAGGAAAGAGGAGAAAAGGGTTTTTCTCATCAGAATCACTTAGAGACTGAGGCTGGCAGGGGCTCTGTTGTGTTACAGTCACACCTACCTGCCATGACAGGAGGAAGTGAAGGAGGGAAGGTCTCAGTTTTTATTACAAGAGACAATTACCGTCACACCTAACTGGGAAGATGGCAAGAAAGTGCCATTCAACCATATGTCCAGGTAGGAAGAACCAGATGATTATGACTAGCACAGGTGCTAATTCTGGCTAAGTAAAGCATACCGATCAGTGTTCCTTACCTGCAGCCAACAAAAGCCAACTCTGGTTAACTTAAGTGAAGAAGGAAGAAGAAGGAGGAGGAGGAGAATGGGGGAGTAGCTCAGAGAATTAAAGGAAAGCTATCTTGAAGAACAAGACCAAGGTCAATCCTGGGCACACAGATGGACAAAGATTCACAGGCTCCTCAGAGGACCTCCACTCACAGGAATCAGCTGCAATCACATTCAGTCTCCATGTCATTTGTTTCACTTTCAAATTCTTAGACGATAGCATCCAAATGGCTGGGCATGGGCCATGTGCTAGTCTTGACGAGGGAGGAGTAGGCACCTGGATCAGCAGTCCCACTGAAACTGTGTGGGCCTGTGATCCAGGTGGATCAATATCCTGTGGAAGACTCTGGAAGAAGGGCAGTAACCCAGAGGAAACGCAAGGCACTGTTAGAGAAAGGAAGAATAATGGAGGACAGGAAAAAGCTACTCATGTTCCTATGCATGGGGAATTATATAATAATTTTAAAGACTGATGGAAGGATGGAATATCTACACACCAAGAAATTGTGCAAGGACTACATTTCTTTGTCCCTTGTCTAGAGACTATTACTGTTATAGCCCTTTTTTGGTTCACTTTCTTCTAAAAAGAAGTTTGTCTCACTCTTCTTCCTAAGAGCAAATCCTATCTATGGCATTAGCAACAGCATGATATAATTGTGGGAATAATTAAGGGCTGCAATGTAAAGACGTAAGTTTTACTTTTAGTGAGCAAAGCCAAATATCTGCTGTTTTAAATAGGTTACAGCAAATCTGCAGCTGATTCACTCCTATGTTTCCTGGTAGAAACTGGCTCTAAACTGAGGTGGATGAATGTGCAGCACTTTGAATGACAAAGGAATGGTTTGCTGGGGCACAAATGAGCGATCCCTAGAAACTGTCCCCAGACTTCCAAATGACAATCAGAAGCAGCAGCTTCAGATCTATGGCTCAAGTCTCACTTACCAGCAAAAGGAATATTCTATGATGCTGTGGCCTAGGCCAAAAGCTCTTCCTCGCAACATCACCTCCCCATAACACTTTATTCAAACAAGAGCTGACATGACAGAGTCAACAAGTCAGAGCTGCCCTACCTGGGACCAGATTTGGGGTTTGGTGTCTTGTCCCTTAATCGCCATTGTTCTACCTGTAGTTAGTTTTTGCTGCATAGCACACCACCCAAAACTAATGACTTAAGAAAATAGCCATTTAACAGATGGTTTAGGACTCAGCAATTTGGGTTGGGCTCAGCCAACCAGTTCTTCTACCACTCTCAGCTAAGGTCATTCCTGCATCTGCAGTCAGTTGCCCATCAGCTGGGCAGCTCTACTTACAGGGTTTGGCTGGCTGAGATGACAAGTGGGTCTCCCATCAATCCTAGACAAACTGGGGCATCTCACAGTTTCTGATGAGCTCAGGAGGGCAAGCTTTTTGCACAAATGCTTTTGAAAGCTTTGCTTAACTCACAATTGACAGTGTTCCATGGGCCAAGGCAAGTTATACATCCCAAATCCAAACAGTAGGGAAACAGTCTTCGCCTTTTGCAAAGGCATGAACACGGGAATGGACAGAATTTGCAACTGTGTCTCAACCTTCCATAGATGGTAAACTCTGATGGCACTCCACAGGTCCAAACTTAGGAACCATTGTGTTATGCTAACCTGATTCATCATCCTCAGTGTGGATGAATGATTGCTAGTCCAGCTAAGCACTGTAAGGGGAGCCAGCTTTGTCTGAATCTCTTATTTTCTGCAGACTTCTAGGTGAATAGGTTAGCAAAAGTGACTCTGTAGCCCAGCGAAATGGACATTTATCTCGTCCCTCCAGCCTTGGCCATCTGCTCTGACATTGCTTGTCCCTGTACAATGCACATTAGCAGACAGAGACCCCGTGCCATCCCCAGTCTTTGGGAAGACAGGCTGGCGTTCAGTGCAGCATATTCCGCTGACAGGGAAGCAGTTGAAAGCGGGATAATTTAAAGCTCTTATTTAATTCAAATAATTCATTTGTCTTTTGATCCACCTTCCATTCTGACAAATACTCCCTTCCCTATCACATTCAAACACACGCCCCCTTCAAAAGCTGGTAAACTCATCCCCTGCCAAGGAATGAATTTTCCCCATATTGCTCTATCTGAGCGATAAAGGGGTTTAATGCCCCAAGTTCGGTCTTCAGTAGCTAACTCAGATACACCCGGCACAGCAAAGTGCCTAAGCTCTTTCTGCAGTTATTAAACCATTATCCCTAATTCCTCTGCAGACTGGACCTAGCAGCAATGATTCCAAGTGTGCTGCCTATTAAATCTGCATTTTGCACAGAGAGATAAAGCAGGCCAATCCGGCCCTGTTTACAAGGATGACAGGACAGTTCCTGGAGGCTGCTGGTGCTGTCAGCACTTTTTCTCTCAGGAGGGCCTTGCAAGATGTGCCCTCCCAGCTCATGGCTGAAGCACATTTGCCAGCTTTGCAGGCTTTTCTCAAATCCTTCTGGGGCGGGAATGCAGAGCCTCCTGTCAGCACTGTGGGGGGCAGTTTGCTGCAGGCACAATGTGAGCATGCACACAACCAACCTGCAAAGGACAGGAGAACTTTCCAGACACACCTATTGTCTGCCATACAATAGATGATACTGTATATCATCTGGAAGGAAACAAACAGGTGTGGTATGATACACCAAAGAAATCTCCAAACTGTGTGCCCATCTTCCAAGGGAGATATAAAATGATGCATCGATATATAGGAACAAAGTATTAGAATTATTTATTTTTGTCTTTAAATTTTGTTTTTAAAATGTCTGTTACACAGATTTCATCAAGCACCTCACGGGATGGCTTTGTGAGGTGGTACATGTGTTATGGAGTACACAGGCCCACACCAGGGAGAGAGGGAAGAGATGGAAGAGAACCCTTCCTCATCTCTGCTTTCAGCAGACTTTGATGTGTCATAGCTTCTATGACACCAGTAAAATTAATTTAATGACTACATGATTTATATCAACCTAAGCCAACTGTTACAAAATATAACAGTGACTTATAAGGATTCTTGAGAAGATGGGTGTCCAACCTGTGGCCCACAGGCTACATGCAGCCCAGGATGACTATGAATGCAGCCCAACACAAAATCATAAATTTACTTAAAACATTATGAGGTTTTTTTGTGATTACATGTTGCAATGTATTTAATGTGTTGCCCAAGACAATTCTTCTTCCAGTGTTGCCCAAAGCAGCCAAAAGTTTGGACACCCCTGTAAGGCTTAAAGGCAATACACATGCTGTAGACATAAAGCCAACAGCAGCCAAGCAGTCCATCTTCCCAATGGCCCTTCAAGCTCTCTGTCAACCACACCATGAGAAAATAAATAGATAAAAAGAATGGGCTAACCAAAACCTAGAAAAGTTTAAAAGATGAGTGTATATCCACTATTGTCAATGAACAACTTCATTTAAATGATCTTGAAGAATGAGCTAATGATGTTGGAAGCCTTCACAATTAGAAAGACCCTTTCAGATGTTGCATATTTCTTATTTATTTCAACCTTTTGTGATTCTGTATGCCTTACCACACAAACAAAGATGTGTATATTGGGGATACATAGATATTTTTAACCAGGTATGGACCTTGAGTCCATTATGCTCAGTGAAATAAATCAGACAAAGGAAGACAAATGCCATATGATCTCACTTACACATGAAATCTTTAAAAAGAAAACTGAACTCATAGATACAGAGAACAAATTCGGTAGCTGCCTGAGATGAGGTGGGAGGGTAGAAGGATGGGTAAAATGAGCAAAAGGCATCAAAGGTACAAGCTTCCAGTTATAAAATAAATTAGTCCTGGGGATATAATGTATAGCATGGTAACTATAGTTAATAATATTGTGCTGCATACTTCAACATTGCTAAGGCAGTATATCTTAAAGTCTGAATCACAAAATAAAATTGTAACTACGTGTGGTGACGAATGTTAACTAGATTATTGCAGTGACCATTTCACTGTATACAAACATTGAATCATTGTGTCATACACCTGAATCTAATACGATGTGACATGTCAATTATATCTCAATAAATACAAAATAAAACAATGGCAATTATGTAACTTTATATCTTTTTCTAATATTTAAACCACATAATTACAAAAGAGTAGCTTGGGAAGTCTAGTTAAAAAGAAGGTGAAGAAGACAGCGAACATTGGTGTGGCCCAGACTAGTTGTCTATAAATTCACTCTTTAAACTCCAAACCCTGTGTTGTTCCCACTCACTCTGTAGCCTCTAACTAAGAAAATAAACTAGAAAGCTCATTGGAATTATTCTATTTGTTAATAATTGTAGGCCTTTGTTCGAATTGAATCCTATCATCCCAGGTACCCTAAAGATCGTTTGAAAACCTTTTAAGAGCATGTACAAATCAGGGGCATGTCCTCTTGGCAGTGGTAACAACAATGCCTCCACCACAACTAGCGATCACTGGCATCCTGAGGAAGGGTCGTCTTCTAAGAGCTGGATATGTATGAACTCATTTACTGATCACAATAACCCTGTGAGACATTGTGGTGGACGGACTATAAAAGTGGCCATGACTCCCAGTTCCTGGTGCTTACACCTTTGTGTAATAACGCCCCCCCCACCTTTGAGTTGTGGGCAGGACCTATGTATGACTTGCTTCTAGTCCATGGGATGCAGCAAAGGTGATGTGATTACATGGATCTAATAGTGCCTGACTCACAGGACCCTCTTTCTCCCTGGCAAGTTTTGAGAAAGCAAGTGGGCACATTGGGGCCTAGGTGGCAAAGAACTGAGGGTGGCCATCAGTCAAAAGCCAACAGAAAAACAAGGCCCTGAGTGCTACAGCCACAAGGACATACATGTTGTTAATACACTGAGTGAGTGCGGAAGTGAATCCTGCCCTTCCCCCACACCATCGTGTCTCAGGTGAGTCTCCCTTCAGGCACTTTGATTTCAGCCTTGCAGGGGATCCGGTTAAGCTGTGTCCAGACACCTGACCCACAGAAACTGCAAGACAATAAATATGTGTTGTTTTAAGCGATTATGTGTGTAGTAATGGTGTTGCTCAGCAACAGATAATCAATACAGTGTATGTATGTCTGTATCCCTATTTACAGGTGGAAGGTTCAATAAATCGTCCCAGTTCACAGTCAGTGAGAGACAGGGCTGGGATGAAAACCCAGGGGGTCTGGTTCAGGAAGATTAGCCTTGACCCCTCCACTTTACTGCTTCTGCTGACACTTCATCTACTAACCCACCAATCTTTGCTGTGGTCTCAGTCCCTCTCCTTAGTGTGAGACCCCTTTCCTAAGGTCACAGCCCCTTTGGGGCACCAAACCCAATCCTTGGCAATCCCAGTTCCAAGGCCGTGGCATGGGACCTGTGCTGGCACCAAGGAGAGGGCAGGGATAGGACACACAGTCACTTCCTCCACATCTGTGGCATCGAAGAAGGGGCAAAGCAGCCCCAGGACTCTGCTCTCAGTGGCTCTGAATATGGTCTGCCCATAACTCAACTTTCCCCACGAATAAAGGAGGGAGATATGTCTGTGGGTGTCATGAAGTCTTTGCATAAAAGTCAGCAGACTTAAGCTCTGCCTTGACTCTGCAAACCAGGCCATGGGAACATGGGGAAGTCACTTTGCTCCACTTGGCCTGTGCTTTCTCATTTCTAAAAGGAAGGTCTGGATTGGATGATTCCTAAAATCTCCAGAAAATTTACATAACTCTAAGGTACTGTCTTGCTTTAAATTTATTTCATGTCTTCTTCTTCCCCACCTTTGAAGGAGCCTTTATTTCAGCTAATTTCAAAACCCAGGTGACGCATTTTTAACGGAGAGTAAGCAGAGGGGAGGGAAATAAAGAAAGAAACCTCATACAGTCAGAGACACAGGAAGGAGGGAATTAATTCCCAAAAGAAGAAACTTTGCCCACAGCTTTTGAGGGCCCAGGCCTCTGGCCTGGGCATTCTCTGCCCACCGCCTGCATCAGCCACCAGGGTTGCCCGTCTATGCCTCTCTTTGCAGATTGAGTCCCAGCCTGCGTGACAGTCTCATTTTTCACCGCATGCATGTGGTGAATGCTAAACTGTAATCTCTTTTTGCATGCTTCACTTCCAAATCCATAACTGGAGGGGCAGGCCCATGGTCTGGGAGGGAGTGTGTTAGCTGCTCCGCCAGCCCCCTGCCAGGCAGTCCTGAGGTCCCCAGGCTTTCTCCCTGCTTCACACTTTGTCAAAATACATCACCAGCAACACAAAGGAAGGGCCCTGTTTCTTTGGAACTCCCTGTTTTCTAATCCCTTTATTATCTAATTGTTTTTCTTCTTCAAGACTTGGTCTGTTTTCATTTTAAAGCACAGTGTGTGACTAAAGAGTGGCCCCGCCCACCACTCGGAGGGGACAGTGCTGGTCCTCACTGTCCCAGCCTCCCTGGGATGCTGGGATCCCACCAAGTGGCCCATCCCACCCACGCCAGTAAAACTTGATCCGATGAAGAAGATGTAGCATAAACTGAAGCAGGCCAGCCCTGGCAAGCATCCTCTGCGGGCTCTCTGTCACTGCCTTGGACTGGGCCCTGCTTGCCTCTCCTGCCTCACACCGGCAGGCCTGAGTGTCTGTGCCCTCCAGCCACACTGGCCATCCCTGTCTTTCTCAAGACACCATGAGGCCTTTGCATGTGCTATTCCCTTCGCTGTAAATACTGTCACTGGATCTCCTTTTGGCTGTCTCCTGCTTGTCCTTTGGCAATTGAGGCCAGTCCTGTGAGCCCTGAGAGAACGAACCCTGCCCTAGGGGGTTCACACTGGCCTCATACATGGCTGCAGTCCATTGCCAGCACCTATGATATGATCTGAGGCCTCTCCAACCCCGGAGCCGACTCTGCCCAGATGCAGGTGGGGCTGGACATGCCAGTGAATAGGGCCCCAGAAGGAGCACTCAGTCTACATGCAGCACCTGTGGCCTCACCTGGGGTGACTGAAGCACGTTCTGCACTGGCTCCCCAGGTCCCAGGTGCTGAGTAGTCACTTGTTTGATGTCATCCACTCCCTTCCCGCCCCCTCCCTGTTTCATGTCCCCCACCTCTCTGCAGTTATTTTCTGGCATGACCTCTGCAGGAAACCACTTGCTCTCAAAACTTTGCCTCCCTCAGAGCCTGGCTTTGGCCTTGCCTGAGTGAGTCTGCACTCTCAGGGTCTCCTCCTCTTACCCCTTTCTATTTCCTCATGGTGTAACAGCATGCAGCCAAGGGTGGGGAGGCGGCCCAAATAGGGATTTGTAATGTGGTCCAGAACTCAGGGTGTCCAGGAAATATTAGAAAAAAATATATATATATAGGATGTCCTCACCCCCACAAGTCTGAGCTGGGGAATGGGACACATGGAGCAGGGCCGTTGAGAGTTGTTTTGAATAGCAACAGTGTTGCAGATAACCTCTAGAACAGTCATTTAACATATCTGCAAACTTTAACTGGTTTCATAGATGTGTTCAATAGCTGTGGCCTTGCTTTGAGCCAGGAGGATGGGAGTGACTTCAACTGGGAGACAACTTTCCCTGGTTCCAGAGCCTGTGTAAGAGCTTGGAGATGATTGGCTCCACACCACAGGGCCACACCTTCCTGGACTTACTAGAGCAGCCCAAAAAAGCTGGAAAAATATGGAAATGCTGGCAGCTGTGGCCAATTGCAGGAGGAGTCAAAAATGGTTTGGCGAAGAATACTGGCTCTGGGATTTAAACCCATGTGCGGCAGCCATTCAGGGTCCTTTTGGGACCACAAGGCATGGTCAGAGAAGAACTACAGACTTCTATTTCTTTTTCTGAGATACAGTGCCCCGGCCTGGGCAGAGGGGGAAGGAAGGACTGTGCTTTTGTGGGTATGCTAAAGGACTTTGGGATCTCAATGAAGACATTAAGTCATTACTCTTAAGTTTGTATAACTTTTTCAATAAATAATCCCTTTCCTTTTCACCAATCTCTGGCATTGAGAGACATCTTTCCCTGGTGACAGGCAAGGCAAACCTATTAAAAGTGGGGGACCCCAGGAGCACAAGGGTGTGTCCATTCAGTAATGGTATATCATTTAGCCCCTCCCCCGCTGGATCTGTTCTGTAACAATGGCTCTTGATCTCTGAATATTTCGCTGTTGTTGTTTTTTCATTTAATTGCTTCCTCCTTTTTATTGACCATCTTCTCCACATAGTGTGTAAGATCCAAGAGAATTCTTTATTTGTCCCCAGCATCTGAACTACACTTGACACATAGTAGGTGCTCAATAAATGTGTGCCGAGAAGTGAATAAACTCATTTTGAGCTTACTGCAATTTTGAAAATTCCTTAAATGGAATTCTCACTCAAGGCTCAGAGTATTTGACGAATATTTCCCGCACATCCGATACCCCACTAAAGGAATGTCAAGTTCCTGGAAAGGATGAAGAAATGGACATTCTCTCTAGTGCCTCTGATATCACCCTCCAGTGACTGAGGCACCCAGAGTCCAGCAGCCCTGGACACCCAGTCCTGCAGGGAACTCCTGACCAGAGAGTGCAGTTAGACAGATCATGTGAGAAAAACTGAAGAAGTCTGAATGTTTGGGACTGCACAACTATTAGAACTCTGACTCTTGCCCCAAATGTGGCTTGTTTGTTTCTGCCAGGGGAGAAGCATGCTTGTGCCAGTGGCCATCTTTTGCCACGGGATTTTCTCCATGGTTCATGGGGTTTGGGTCTCATTTCTCAACCGAGGAATGAACTCCTCCTTAGGTGACTGCCACGCAGGAGTTTGAAGAAAGCCATCTTCCTGGGAGACCTGTTCTAAACACTGGACTCCCATCATACACACCCTTGTAGGTTTCTATTGCCCATGGGTGTGAGGTGCATCTGCAGTGCTGTGCACCTCTGTGTCTGCTCCTTACACACACCTCCTTTTACCTGGCCCAGCTGTCTAGCTTCCCTGTATCTGGGAACAGAGACTATCTGTTCACCATTGTGTCCCCAGTGTTTACTACACACAGTTGACACTCAACAAATACACAATGAGCAAGTGAATGAATGACAGAATGAATTTCACTTTTTCCAGAAAAACGCTAAAACATAAATCCCTAAAGCTCATTAGGACAGAGTACAATCTTCACAAGCCCTTAATGAAGAGAGAAGAAGGAGCAATGCCCAGCCCACTAAGAAAAAGTCACAGTGTCAGGGGATAGAGGATGAATGGCATTTACAGAGAAGCATGGGATTGCTCCTGGGTGACTTCTGCCCAGGCCACCGTGGCTAGTTACAAGCAGATGGGCTGATTTCATGCAAACTCTATAACCAGCACATGATTGCCAGAGCTGGGTCTTCTGCCAACAAAGTCTAAATCATTTTACTAATCAGGAGGGACATGCCCAGATTCCTCTCTTAAAACACTGAGGGACTGAGGGGTGGGGAGCCCAGGA
Organism: Trachops cirrhosus; assembly: GCA_028533065.1. NCBI lineage: Eukaryota > Metazoa > Chordata > Mammalia > Chiroptera > Phyllostomidae > Trachops > Trachops cirrhosus. The sequence goes on along the minus strand of CM052545.1, from coordinate 58,349,927 downwards.
GACAGCATGGAAGCCATGCTAAGCCAGGAGACGAGCTGCTGCAGCAACTGGCCCCAGGATGAATGAGATGATGTATGAGGAGGTGTTTTGTAAAGCAGACATCTCTTTACCCACACTGTGTGTTTTTATGATGATGATAAATATTGCTGCTAAAGAGTGTCAGTGCATAATTAGTCCCACATGAAGCCCCACTAGGAAAAAAAGAGAAAAATCTGTGTGGTCAAAAAGCCAGAGTGAAATCCTTTTAAAATGTAAGTCAGATTGTGCTATGCCACTGCTGAAAACCCTACAGGGGCTCTCATTGCACCCAGAGGAAAATCTCAGCCTCCTCCCCCCACCCCCTGCAAGTTGGACGTGACTTTCCTGCTGGGCCTCGATCACCTTAATTTTAGCACATCCTTCATGTAGAGTCTGTGTGGGTCGCATATGAAAAAGATACTCAACATCGCTGAACATAAAGAAATGCAAATCAAAACCACAATCAGATACCACTGCACACACATTAGAAAGAGTACTATGAAAGAAAACAGAAAATAACAAGTGTTGGCGATGACGTGTAGGAATTGGAACAGTTATGTGCTGTCGGTAGGATGCAATTGCTATGGAAAATAGTATCACAGTTCCTCAAAAACTGAAAATAGAAAGTAGAATTTCGATATGATCCAGCAATTCTGCTTTCCAATTATATATATGGAAACTATGTATATAAATCCAAAAGAATGAAAAACAGACTCAAACAGATATTTGCACTGCTGTGTTCATCACAGCATTATTCTCAACAGTTAAGATGTGCAAAGAACCTAAATGCCCACAGATAAATAAATGGATGAAAAAATGTGGTACGTGCATACAATGGAATATCATTCAGCCATAAACACAAAGGAAATTCTGATACATGCTACAGCATGGATGAACCTTGAAGACATTATTCTAAGTGAAATAAGCCAGCCACAAAAAGACAAATACTGCATTATTCCACTTATGTGAGGTACCAAGAGAAGTCAAACTCATAGACAGTAAGTAGAATAGTGGTTTCCAGGGACTGGGGGAGGGGTGATGGGGAGTTACTGTTTAATGATGTAGTTTCAGCCTGGAAGATGACAATGTTCTGAGGGAGGATGGTGGTGACATTTGCACAATGATGAACTGTATGCCACTGAACTGTATACTTAAAAATGGCTAAAGTGATACATTTAAAATTTTTTTATTGATTTATTTTAGAGGGAGAGAGTGAGAAAGAGAGAAACGTCAACCAATGCATTCATTGGTTGATTCTTGTATGTGCCCTGACCTTGGATTGAACCCACAACCTTGGTGTATCGGGAGCATGCTCTAACCAACTGAGTTACTCAGCAAGGGCTAAAATAGAAAATTTTATATTGTGTATACTTTACATTTTCTTAAAAGATAAAAAATCCATATAGGTTTTTCTTCACTTCATTCAGTCTTTGCTCAAATATCACCTCCCCAAAAGACCATGCCTGACCATGTGACTTAATAAGCACATCCAGTTTCTCCTCACCCTCTTCCCCTGCTTTCTTTTTCTTCCTAGGCCTTTTCCCTGCTTAACATAGGATTGCTCACCTCAGTGTCTGATTTCATCTGTCCCCTGCAGCATAAGCACCACAAGGACAAAGCTTTTGTTTGGCCATTTCCCCAGCAGCTGGGACAGCAGCTCACACCTGAGCAGCTCTCAGCAAGTATCTTTATTTTTTAATATATTTTATTGATTATGCTATTATAGATGTTCCACTTCCCCCCTTTATTCCCCTCCACCCTGTGCACCCTCTCCCACCCACATTCTCCCCCTTAATTCATGTCCATGGGTCATGCATATAAGTTCTTTGGCTTCTACATTTCCTATACTATCCTTAACCTCCCCCTGTCTATCTTCTACCTACCGTTTATGCTACTTATTCTCTGTAACTTTTCCTCCTCTCTCCCTACTCCCCTGCTGATAACCCTCCATGTGATCTCCATTTCTGTGATTCTGTTTCTGTTCTAGTTGTTTGCTTAGGAGTTCATCATCACCTAGCCCTTATTGTATGAACTGTTAAAGGGACTTATTTAAGAAAAAGAAGATCAAAAATATGAACAGTAAAATGACAACAAACCCACAGTTATTGACAACCAAACCTAAAACAAAACAAAAACAAACTAAGCAAACAATCAGCAAGTATCTTTAAAAGGTGAGAATGCAGTGCTGCTTTCTGGATGAGGAAACTGAACTTATGCAGAGTAAAGTCATGTACCCAGGCTCACACAGTCAATAAACACCCAAGCCAGCCTGGCTCCCAATGCCAAGTCTGGATCTTTCCCCAGGACACTGTGTGGTTGATGATGGTAACACTAAATCAAATGCTCTCACCTTTTTCTATCTGAGCAGTATTTCCCCAATTTGTAATCAAATTGCCTGATAGCCAACGGAATGTGGGGCTGTTCATTCCCCTGATGCCTATTTATCAAGCACTGTGCTAGACACTGGGCTGCAACTGCAAGGAGACAGCTCCTGCAGTCTAGGGGGCAAAGATTAGTGAGGAGAGAAGACACAGCACAGCAAGGTCTAAGCCACCCAGCCACACCCACGGGTGTGACAGCGAGGGTCACAGCAGGGCTAACTTTGCCATGCACCCACCCAGAGTTCAACAAATCCTTAGCCAGGTGAGAGAAGAAAAGGGGGATGAGGCAAGTAATTTGTTGTAAATGAGGTTCAAAGAGTAATGTGGAAGCTAAGAAATGAGAGTGACAATATCTTAATGGATTCTTTTCTGAACAGACAACTTTTCTTCTCCTTTCCTTAACTTTCTAATCTCTTGCTCTTTGAGGCATTTGGCATAGCATGGGTTCTCAGATCAGATGGAAGTGAGTTCAGTTTTTGGCTCTGTGTAACCTCAGACAAGTTATTAAAAGGGCTCTGGGACTCAGATTCTACCTCTTTAGAATAAGAATATATTGATACTTGCCTTACAGAATTGTAAGAATCAAACAGGAAAAGTCCATATAGACCACAACACCAAGTACTTGGTACACAATAAGCACTAGATAAATGTTGGCTCTGTTATTATCCTGCACAGAACATGTCTCCTGTACCTTTTTAACACATTCCTTAGCATGTCTGGTTACCCAGGGTAGAAAAAATCTGAAGAATTGATAGAAATCTATCAGGAGGTAGACAATGGGTCCATGGAATGGAAGAGATCTAACAGAGACAATTGATTAGTTTTTTCTGGCTGAAATTAAGGGCCTTGGGGGAGAACCATCAGTGTGGTGTGTGGGAGACCAGCAGACTGCTCCACCTCTCTTCCCAACTCCGCACTCAGTAACTTCAGGTGGTGGCTTTGCCATGATGAGAATGGACCCCACAGAAATCAGCAAATGGCTCAAACCAGGGTTTTTTTATTTTTAACTTTTCCTGGAGAACTTGTTCATCAGTGCATTTCTGGAATGGTACCACAAGTTTTTCCAAAGTTTGGAGGTCAAGTTGGCCAAATTAATAGAGTAGGTTTGACCTAGTAGAGCACAACCCTACATAGATGTGATCTCCATTTATACTCAGCATATTCCAAGACAAAGTATACTATGTTTCCAATGTACTGGAAACATAGTGACAGAAGTGACAGAAGTCAGAGGAAGGTCTTTGAGCAACTTCCCCTCCTGCCCTTCGGCCACCACAGGAGGACGCAGTAGAGACACATACCCTCATCTTGGGTGGGCACAGACAGAGAAGGCATCTCAGAAGAAGAAATATCTATGTAAAGTCTTAAAGAACAAGGACTTAGGTCATCAGAGGAGCAGGAAGAGCATTCCAGACAAATAAATTTGGTCAGACGTCCAGAGGTGAGCAAAAGTCTTAATGCATTTAGGGAATCAAAAGTCATTTCAGCATAGAGTGCCAAAGGGAAAGTGCTGACTGGTAAGTCAGGAAAGGCATGCAGGGCCAGGTCATGTAGGGCTTTGTTAGGATTTGTCTCCCAAGGGGAACTAGGAGCCATTGGAGAGCTAAGAAAAGCAGGGGACATGATCAGAATTGCCTTTTGGAAAGCTCAATTTGGCTCCAGTGTTAGGGTTTTTTTTTTTTTTAAAGGTGGGGACAAGACTGGTCAAGAGGAGCTATAGGGAGACCTGCAGGAAAAAGCTGGGGCTTTCTCCAGGTGAGCAGTGGTTCAGGTGAGAGGGAGTGGTGGCCACCTGACACCAGGCAGAACAGTGAGGAAACAATGGAACCAAAGTGTATCTTCAGTGCAGACTGTGAGGATGGAAGATGGGGTTGAAGCTCCAAGAAGAGCAGGGACTAGGACAGGTATTTGTAACCTCTGTTCACAGCAGCGTTATTCACAACAGCCAGACAGTAGAGACAACCCAAACATCCATCGATGGATGAAGGGATAAACATAGTGAGATCTATTCATACAGTAGACTATTATTCAGACTTAAAGAGGAAGAAAATTCTGACACATGCTACACGATGGGCGGACAAACCTTGAAGACATTATGCTAACTGAAAGAAGCCCATCACAAAGGACTAATACTGTATGATTCCACTTACACAACACATATAGAGTAATCTGATTCATAGAGACAGAAAATAAAATGGTGGTCACCAAGGGCTGGAGCAAGGGGGGCCGGTAGTCACTGTTCACAGGTGACTGACGATCTGATGGGCAACAGGTTCAGATTTGGATGATAAAAATGTTGGGACTGGATGGTGGTCATCATTGTACAGCAGTGCATATATACTTAATGCCACTGAACTTCACACTTAAAAATAGTCAAGACTGTAAATTTTATGTTAAAAATGTTTTATGACAATTTTTAGGAAAACAGAGGTGATTCAAGGATCCAGCCTAGCCTTCCAGCTTGCAGGCCATAGAAGAAAGCCGTGTTCCTGATGGACCAGAAGCCTCCTGTTGCTGCAGCTCGGAGGTGGTGTCGCTGCAGTGGCCAAGTCTACTGGCCTGCCCTGTCCAGCCACACACCAGTATAATGTTTGTCTCAGCAAACTGTCAGCTCATTGGACTGAATGAACTCATGTGCAGATCGTTTGTGGGTGCTTAGACTAGGCTAACACTACTAGAAATCATGAGAGTGGCCTAGCGTGGAAGTGTCAGATCATGAATCACTAAAGTTAAAGTTCTCTTCAGTCTGTGGCCAAAAACAGCACCCTCTGGCTTAAAAGGAAGAAATGACTGATGAAAGCAATGGTACGGATGAGTCTCAGAAGCAGTGTGCTACATGAGAGAAGTCAGGCACAAGAACACTTATGCAGTGGTCATTTCACATGAAGCTCCATAACACATAGAACTAATCTGTGGTGGAAAACATTAGAACAAAATTTGTTGGGAATGAGGAAGTGGAGGTGAGGCTGGGACTAGCTGGAAGGGCCATGAGGAAACTTTCAGAGGTAATGAAATGTTTTGTATCTTGATAAGGGTTTGAGCTACATAAATATATTTTTAAACTTGTACACCAGGTCTATTTATTTCATATGCATAAATTTGACCTCTTAAAAAGAACTCTAGTTAATGCACGCTGGAGCATTAGGGATGAAATGCACTGATGACTGCAACTTACTTTGAAATGCATTTAAAACTAAGATGAATAGAGATGCATATGGAGAGATAGAGGGTGGCCCAAAACAAGCAAATCCTGACAACTGTAGAGTCCAGGCGGCAGGTGTACAGATGTTTACAATCCTTTCAAGTTCTCTCTGTGTTTAAAGTGTTGAGAGAAACACAATTACACTTTAAACCACTCATTTCTTAGAACATCACAGTACTGGACAGAGTAGAAGAGCTGACTGGCCATCTGATAACACCACGAAATGCGGTTCTTGAACTGCATTCCCCAAAAACATTTCAGGGACTGCCTCTCCTGCAGGGCAAAAATCTCTAATTAATGTTTTATATATTGGGGTTTTATAAGATCTTTGTTTGAAAAATGCATTTCCAAAATTTAAAAATGTTGGTGTTTCTCAGTGCTGGGCTATCCGCATTTGGTGAGGCTTTGCTGAAAAACAGCCTCACATCGCTATTCTTGGGAACCCTCGTCTTCAGACACTAAAAGTCAGTAACACCTTTGCCCCTCTGTGGCAGCAATGTTTAATGCCCCATGTATTTCCATCTCGGAGCCCAAACCCCTTCACTTACCCACATCTTGTTGGAGTTAGAGGCAAATCTAAAAACCCAGGTGCACAGACCTGCCCACAAGTGGAGGAAGTTTCCCCACAATAGCACCTTGCCTGCCAACACCTTCTCAAGTGTTAAAAACGTAAATGGGAACATGGGAGGCTGTTTCCACAGTCCAAGAGCAGTTCTCCTCACAAGAAACGATCCTTTCTGGTCTCAGATGGTGCTCTCTCCTGCTAAATGAACAGCTTCTTGGATACTTGCCCTTCATGGCTTCTGGAAGGAAATGACTGTTGTGATCATGCTGACTTTTGTACATCTGGTCTACGTGACAATTCACTCATCACTATAAATGAATGAACGGGACATCTGATATCTTAAAATTAAAAAAGACCACAGTGCTTAAAATCCATGTTGCAACCCAATCAGGGTGCCAAATGTTAAGGGGCATAGCTGGATTATACTTTTGTCTTTCAATCCCTGTCTGGGTGATCATCTCCAAAAAGGACAGTGGTTGGGTGGCACCCCCTCTTCCCTCAGGCAAACTACATTCACATTGTTTTCTTATAAGTGCAAATGAAAAATGAGCAAAAAGTAAGCTGGAACAGATGTCTAATATCATTAAAGCAGACTCCAAAAGAATCCAGATCTCAGTTTGGTATATTAATGCTCTATTTATCTTTAAGCACAGATGGATATTTTTATTAGTATTACTTTGTTTATCTGGTTTCAAGAAGGGTTAGTTCAGGGGGCAGATGCCTCTGTTGTGAGAGTACATTCCTGTTGAGAGAGTCAGAGCAGGGAGTAGCCTTTTCAGTAGAACTTTAATTAGGAAAGCCAAAGTTATAAACGCTGACAGCTCCCGCCTGATTGAATGAGGCCAGTTGCAACAACAAACAGAAAGACAAATAGGACATTGGCAAGCCTATGCTTCCCCACCTCCCCTCCTCACCCACTGAAGCAGGAAACAACACAGCACCTCCTCATTCCCAGATGCAAGACAGACCATGAATTCTCTGAAAAGAGTCACCTCATAAGCAGCTGGTTATCACCGAAGATAAACAAGAGCAGTAGGTCTGTTACTGATGTCCTACTTACGAACACATGGAAACTTCTAGAAGCTTCTGGGTGAACAATTTCTATGTGGCTTCTGGATTTCAAGGCTTTTATTAGATGATAGTCTAGGATCCTGCCAGCAATGGCCAGTCTCTCTCAACAATTACTACCTCTAAGTTCATTTTTCACTGGACTTAATTTCTCATTAGTCTCTTTTTACAGGATTCACATGGGATTACAGATCTGCATGCCCAGGAAATTGCTCACTGCATTGGATTAGGAGAATTCATTTGCCTTATGCTCCTCCAAGAATCATTACAATGTGTTTGTTTTCTTCCCTAAGAGCATAATTCCTTATTGCTCATCCTCTCTATACCTCTATTTGTGCCCACATATGCAGAAAGCAGCGAATGTTTTAAAACTCCGAAGATCTGGTGCTGCAAGTCAGTCACCCACGCACCCTGTGAGCGTGGATGCAGCCACCACTGCTCTCACAATTTTCCCACCTCCACAATGGGAACCTTTGTGCCCACCCCACACACCCACCTTACAAAGTTGTTTTGAAGAGACGAATCCAGACCCATCATCCCCTCTCCATTTGCAATTCTTCCGCCAGCATCGCATCTGAGTACCTGTGTCTGCTGCTGTCGCGGAGGCTTCCCCATTGACCTGCCCACCTGGCTCACCTAGTCACCTGATGTGCACTGACTGCGGGGTCCAGCGGATGCCCAAGCGCACTCCTCTGCTTCACGGCTGTAAAAGGCTCCATTTGGTGTGTAATCTCAGTTTGCTCTATTTTGCTGCATATAAAATAAGTTGTAGGTGACTCAGCCCCCTAGTCAAGGATCTCCTGTATGTAGCCTCACTCCCCATTTTCACCATAATTTCCCAGAAAGTACCCTTCCAAGTTATGATTTAGCCCAGTTGAACGTTGGCCCTTCCTTCCCCTTGTATTGCCAGCAATAGCCGCCCTTTGCTCTTTCTTACAGGAATTTCTTTTCTCTTCACGTCCTGCACATGTGCACATCTCTGGCGGCTCAGTTCAAATGCAGCTTTCCTGAAGCCATTCCTGTTTCAACTTGGCTCCGTTATCTGGCCGTCACTATCTGCACCTCTCTCATTGTACTTCTTTTTGCTTCCCTACCATGTGTTTACTTACTACATGCCTATTTGTGTAATGCAGACCTCGAGGGCAAGTCCTGTGCCTGATTTGATTTTGGCCTGGCTGGAGCAGATTCTTCAGTGAGTTCACCTTTGAGTCAAGATGTGCGTGTGGTGCAGTGGGGAGCGTGAACAAGGGCCCGCTACTGTGAGGTGGGCCTGGGCATGGCTGGCCTTCCCACGCCAGTGTGCATAGAGTCTTGCAGAGTCCTCTGCAAAACTGGCTGTCCTAAGGGAGAGAAGCGGGCAGAAATGCTTGGCCCCATCACAAAGCCTTAGGCATGGCGCAGTGGCCTGGGTTTTGAGTAGGGCATAATGTTTGCCTTTCAGCTTTGTCTCCCTGCCTGAGAGCTGTTTACTAAAAATGTCTAGAAGTCACTGGAACACAAACAGTATGATTTTAAAATCCCTGTGAAAACACCGGGAGTGGAGAGGAAGCGGTCTCCTGACTACACAGAAGAAGAAATGCCTTTGACTCTGAAGGGATCAGAGGATGCAGGGCTGTTGTTTTGGTGCCCAAGGCTACAGGCCTCAAAACCCCAATGGGAGAGGCAGAAAGGAAGAAAGAATGTCACAGATGCTCCCTGAGAACTGCCCATTCACTAGTGAACATGTATAACGTGCCCCTGAAGATCTCGGAAGCAATTTGTTGAGAGCGGGAAGCTGCAGAGGCTGGAAATCCTGTAAGGGCAGGTGGGGATACAGACGGGGAAGAGCAGATGACTTAGCAGGACTGAGAAGACAAGCCAACCCAGTGATGAACACAAAAATTGTCCAGAACTCATATAGATCCCAGGTTTGGGATATTACAATTCATTGGTTCTGTGGGTTTCTGTTTATTGTACAAACATGGCCTCACAATCTTGACTCTCATCACTCTAGGATTAACCAGTCTCCCAGGAACTTCATCCCTTCTTACCTTTAATTTTTATTTTTTAAAATACTTTTCCCCCAATGTGTTACATCTATTTGCATCATCCCTATAAGGTTGCTACAAATAAATCTATTAAGCCGTGGGCACCCATGTTACCAGTTACAAGGAACTTTAGTTTGTCATTACAAATATTAGCTATCAGAAGTGAGCAAAGAGGGGATGAAAGAACCCATGACATATGCCCCTGGAGTTTGGGAACTGATTGAAATGGTGGTAGGGAGTGGAGGAGGAACTGGGTAGACTACCCTCCCTACCTGCTCTTCATTTCTCATGCCTGGTTATTATTAATTACATTCATGCATTGATACAATTTCCTAGTTTTCTGAGTAACTGAATTGTGCTTAGTCATCTTGGCATTTTTAAATGTAAATGAAAAATCACCCAGTGCTCTGAGCCAGAAGAAAGATAAATAACACCAGGAAGCTGGTCGTTGCCCGTCTGTCATAAAATTTCATTAGTTTTGACAGCCTGTACAACATAAGCAATGAATGAATGCTAACTACACTTCCTCATCTGTCCTCTTCCATAAGTCACTGGGGCTGCACAGGCCAGAGGCGGTGCCACCTGAGGGGGGTTGGGTTGGGGGGCACACCAGCCTTAGCGGGACCCAGGAGGATGTTAGTCTAAGCAGCTTGGGGGAGGTAAGCATGGTTTAGCCACAACACCACCCCTTGTTACTGGGCTCAGAGCCTCCTCTCCTCATGAGCCAGCTCTCTTCTAGGATGCATTCATTAAGCAAATGTTCCTCTATGCCTCCATAGCCGCGCAGAGAGTACTGAGTGCTGGAGGTGTAAGAATCCAACCAACCAACACAGTCATGTGGTAACAAGTGCCAAGAAGACACACATCATAGCCAGGAGAGGTGAAGGGCAGCAGCAAGCTGCCTTACTGGCCAGGTAGCCATGTGGCCATTCAAGTCCTGGAGTTCAGGATTCCTCAGGCTCTTGCGGTGACTGCCATAGGTAAAAATAAGGCACTTTTGTTTCTTCGCCCTTCTCTTCTCTGCCCTTCCTGAACAATCCAGCTCAAAAGCTGTCAGGTGGGTCAGGAGAACTGTTATCAGTGCAGGAAGGGGAGGAAAACACAGCGGGCCAAGGATGTCACAGCAGGGTAACAAGGGCATCCCTTCAAAGTTGTGATCTGGTCCGGGGGTCTGAGGTCTATGTTGGTGTTTGGGACTGAGCAGGGTAAGGAGGGCCTGTATGTGTGTGGGCTGCCAGCCTAGGGACCAGGCCCTGAGCAGGAAAGAGAGTTTCCAGGTAGAGGGGCCAGGCCCTGGGAATCAGCCTCAGCAGGTGAGGAAAGCATCCATTCATAATATAGCCTCATTTATGTATGCTGGGAGTGGGTGGGGGGAGATCAGAGCCCCTACAAAGCAAGGAGAGGAGCTCCACAAAGGGGTATCAGAGCACAATCAGGATGAGGAGGTGTCAACACAGAGGAAGAGTTGGGGAAGGAGTAGGGGAGGGGGTTCTTGGTTACAAACAGGAGCATTGATCAGGTAAGTAAATAGGTTAAGGAAATGGGGGCCTGGTTTCTCACCACCAGAGAAGGGACATAGGTACACCTATGGAGAAAGGGAGAAAACTTTAAAAAGCCCTGTGCTTTTGGGTTGCAATGGAAGAAATTAGCATGAACAGAGTTTTCAATTATAGAGAAAGGTGTACAGAAAAATACAAATGTGCACACACATTGCTTTGCTGTGCCCATTGAGAAGTTGAGAGTAAGAACATCCAGTAGAAATAAATGTACCTGCCTTTCTTATGGGGTGACTGTGCTCATAACATGAAAGTTTAGACGTGTTTGTGGTACTATTACCACCATAAAGGGAGATGATGCCTGGGAACAAAGTGGACATAGGAGGAGGAAATCAAAGAGATAGGATCCCAATGACATCATTTGAACTCCTGGAACCAGCCATATATGAAGCCTATATCAGTGAAAAAACTATGTGAATATGTGTGTAGAAGCCAAGGTTAGCTGAGTTGTTGTCACTTGCAGTGGAAAGGATTTTGATTATTAATACCCTCAATAAATTCCTGATGATTCGTTTGAATTGGAAACAACCTCAAATATCAGAGGCATCTTAGCCTTTTAAAGGTATTCGCATATCCCTGCGATCATTCATTTAACAAGTATTTACTGTGTGTCTACTACATGCCAGGCACCGTGCTACATTCTTTTTTCCTCGCAGTGCAAATGCTGTGGTGGGGAAAGACAAAGAAAAGTAGCACATTAAGGAAGTGATAGGCATTCCGCATAGGAAGGGTAGTCAGGGCAGACTCCAGTGAGAAGGTTACAGCTGAGCAAAGCCTGCAAAATGATGAAGTTAGAATACAACAGGGAGAAGAGCAGTCCAGGTGAAGGGACCTGTGGGCAAAGGCCCTGAGGCAGAAGCATATCTGGCATGTTGAAGAAACAGAAAGAAGCCGCTGTGGCCAGAGCAGCATGGGGAGAGAGCTGAGGTTCGTGTGGTCATAAACAGAAAAATTGGAGGCAGATCAGATAAAACCTTAAAGGCACTTAGCCAGCTTTGACTCCAAGTAAAAGGAATCACATCATTTTAAGCAGAAAATTGCATAGTCTCAGGTGTTAAAAGAAACATGATGGCTGTTAGGTTGAGAATGAATTAAGGAGGTGGGGTGGAAAGCGTAAGAGCAGAGAGAACAGGTGGAAGCAGCTCAGGTGAGAGATGCTGGTGGCTTAGGCCAGGGTAATGCCTGTGAAGAGTCAAAAATAGTTCTGTGCTTGAGCAGCTACAATGCTGAGCTATGTGGGAACTGCCACAGAAGGAGAGGTCTGTGGGGAGAAGAGCAGAACAGTTCTAGGCAAGTTGAGTCTGAAACAGAGATGTTGACTAGCATTTATACACAACAATTTGGAGTTCCAGAGATGAATTAGGATGATTTTACTTATTTAATTCTTGCAAACCTTTTCGAAATTACCTCATTAATAGTTCACGGCAGGATTACTTCCTGAGTGCAATGCCATAAAGATCAAGCCAAAGGTCACAAAACCTTAGCCTGTAATTCCCAAAGCTGTGGCCTCCACTCCATCTACCTCTGTGCCACTTGTTCTCAAAGCGGCCTTGATACTGCTTCAGGGTATCCGCAAGATGAAAATTACTCTCATAATAATGTTAAGGCACTATTCACCTTTTTTTATTCTCATTCTCTCATGAATTCATAGGAGAGCCCTGTAGAGGCTACTTGACATGTATTTTCACAATAACCTGAATGCAGGACCAGGCATGAATATACTGCTGTCATGTATGAAGCTATGATACCGTGATATAAGGAGAAATATATAGTATTTGATCTTTGTCTCTAGTCCCAGCTCTTAAAATCCATGCAATTTCCTGGCAGACATGGAAGAGAGGAGCATCTTTTATGATTCATAATAAGCCCCTTTCAACCATAAAGTTTCTGCTAATGAGGTGACTCTTTGGGAGTCCCTGGGTAGCTTCAGGATGGAAGTGATTGCCAGGGGAAGCAACCATGCAATTAGTGGGGTTGGCACTCTCAGCCCAACCCCCCTCCCAAACTCCAGGGAGGTGAGAGGGGCTGGAAATTGAGTTAATCACCAATGGTCAATGATTTAATCAACCATTACTACTTAATGGAATCTCCATTTAAACCCCTAAACTACTGGGTTCAAACAACTTCTGGGTTACTGACAGCATTGAGGTGTGGGGAGGGTAGTGAGTCCTGAGAGGACAAGGAAGCTCCTTCCCCCTCCCCCTACCTTTCCTTATGCCTCTATTCTATTTGGCTGTCCATTTGTATCCTTTATAATAAACTAGTAAATGCAAGTGTTTTCCTGAGTTCTATGGCCGTTTCAGCAAATTACAGAACCTGAGGAGGGGACTGAGAGCACCTGAACTCATATCCAGTTGGCCAGAAGTACAGGAGGCCCACCTGAAACAGGGATGGTCTTGTGGGACTCAGTCCGGAACTTGTGGGGCTGGTAGGTAACTGGCGTCAGAGTGAATTAGAGGTTACTCAGTTGGTGTCTGGAGATTGGGAGAACAAGTTGTTGGTGTGGAAAAGACCCACACATTTGATGGCAGAAATTCTGTAAGTAAAATGCACACATAAGCCCACGTTAAAAGAAATTTGCAAAACTATAAAAAGAGGCCATTTGTCTCACAAAAAACTTTTGAATTAGTATTGTCACCATAAGAAACATTCAAACCTGTAGAAAATTTTTGGGAGTTGATTTGAGCCAAAATGACAGTTGCTGGGAAGCAAAACCTCACTGAGTTGAGAAAATGCTCCTGAGAATGGCCATTTTGCACCTTATTTTATACATTACAACCAAAAGAGGAGGCATAAGGGGTTACATGAACCCCATTGGTGATAGATTAGGGAGGTAGGAGAAAGCAAAAGGTGGGGCGGGTGGGGAGGCAGACCTCTGGGATTGGATACAAAGCAAAATGATAGATACATACTTTTACACAGGTGGGTACAGTATAATTAACAGTCAACAATTAACATGCATTATCAGGTATGTATCATAGATGCAAAAAGAATACTGGCCTAGGACATTCCTACACGCCATGAACTGCTATCAGTTAGAAAGTTTTAATTCTAGACCATTCTATGTGGTTACTTTAGGTCTCTGAGTTTATAAGGCTGCCATGCAGGTCCCCTGAGCTTGTCAGGTTTCATGTGTAACCCCTTTTCTTCCACAGCATATATTCTAATTATTAAAGTTATTCATGTTCACATGCAATGTGTTTTTTTAATTGTGACTTTTAAAGAATTAGTTAATAAAGCTTTTATAATATTTCTGTATTTATATCTAATGCTACCAGTGTTGAAAGATTTAACCTCCATAAATGAGAGTACTGGGGTACTCAATAACCTGGAAGGGTGTGAGGGGGTCCTGACACTAATAGTCTGAGAACCATGCTGTGCTGTATTCAGTCATCACTGCAGGATTCCCCAGGGGGCAACAGTCTCCTGCTATTGTCCCCCCAACCTCTCATCAAGCCACCCCTGCTTCCTCCTTCTTCTGAAAACTTCCTATTTGTGGACACCACAGTCATCTGCATGCTAAAAAGAAGTTTAAAAATAGAACTGACCTCCTTTCTCTGTGACGATCTTCAGTTTTTGGTGAAACAAAAAATTGGACATCACAAAAGACTTTCCCTCACCTAAAAAAATTTAGGAAAATTAATCCAGTTTACTTCCTACATGATTCAGAGTAAATCGCCCCCCTTCCCCTCAAACTTTCCTTTATAAAAATAAATTTGAGGATGAAAATAATCCTCTCACAAATGCCAGCATCTGAAACATAAGGATTAATTATAAATTCCATCAAAAAAATCCAAAATGGAGGCATAGGTAAACACAGCTCATCTCCTCATACAACCATGGCTAAAATCACAACTAGCCTACAAAACAAGTATTACCCAGAATCATTAGAAAATTGAGCATTATGGAATCTGACAACCAAGGAATTAAAGAAGCCACATTCATCCAGATGGGTAGGAAGGGCAGAGACATTAAGAGGTTCTGGGAGGGGCAGAAACATGAAAGAGTTGGTCCCACACCCATGTGTGGTGGATAAAAAGCCCCACACCAGATCACCCAGTCCAGAGTTCCAGCACCAGGAAAATAAGTCCCCATAACTTTTGGCTGTAAAAACCCCTGGGTGTGTGGGCATCGGAAGAAACAGCAGGATTCTCAGGAGTCTCCTCTTAAAGGGCCCACAATGGACTTAGGACTTACATAGATTCACTCCCTCTGGGCTTCAGTGCCAGGGCAACAGCTGGAAGGGCACCAGTGGCATATGGGGAGAAATTGAAGTGACTGGTATCAGGGCAAGTGCTGGGGAACAGCTTCCTCCTGGACAAAACTGCAGAGGCCAGGCAGCAGATCATCCCCTATCTGAGCCCTCCCCCGCACAGAACCACCAAGGGGCAACTAAGATTGCCCCACACTGGCAATTACGTAAGGTTCCACCCCATCGAATTTACCAGTGTGCTTTGCTACAACAGGCCATGCTACTAAGACAGAGAGTCAAAGCAGCTCTACCTAATACACAGAAACAAACACAGGGAGGCTGCCAAATTGAGGAGACAAAGAAATTGTCCCAAATGAAAGATCAGAACAAAACTCCAGAAAAAGAACTAACCAAAATAGAGATAAGCAATCTATCAGATGCAGAGTTCAAAACACTGGTTATTAGGATGCTCAAAGAACTCATTAGGTACTTTAACAGCATAAAAAAGACCCAGGCAGAAATGAAGATTATATTAAGTGAAAGAAAGAAAGATTTATAGGGAACCAACAATGGACGTGATGGAGCTGAGAATCAAATCAGTGTTTTGGAACATAAGGAAGAAAAAGAGTGTTCAATCAGAACAGCAAGAAGAAAAAAATTCAAAAAATAAAAATAAAAACAAAGATAGGCTAAGGATCCTCTGGGACATCTTCAAAAGTACCAATATTCAAATCTTAAGGGTGCCAGAAGGGCAAGAGAAAGAGCAAGAAATTGAAAACTTATTTGAAGAAATAATGAAAGAAAACTTCCTAATCTGGTGAAGGAAATAGACATACAAGTCCAGGAAGCACAGAGAATACCAAACAAGATGGACCCAAAGAGGACCACACCAAGACACATCATAAGTAAAATGCCAAAGGTTAAAGATAAAGAGAGAATCTTAAAAATAGCAAGAAAAAGCAGATAGTTACCTACAAAGGAGTTCCAATAAGACTGTCAGCTGATTTCTCAAAAGAAACCTTGCAGGCAAGAAGGGACTGGTAAGAAGTATTCAAAATGATGAAAAGCAAAGACCTACAACCTAGATTACTCTGTCCAGAAAAGCTATCATTTACAATTGAAGGGCAGATAAAGTGCTTCCCAGACAACGTAAAGCAAAAGTTCATCTTCACCAAACAGTTATTATATGAAATGTTAAAAAGACTTATTTTTAAAAAAAGAAGATCAAAACTATGAACATTAAAATGGCAATAAATTCACAACTCTCAACAGCTGAATCTAAAAAATAAGTAAACAAGCAAAACAGAAACAGAATCATAGATATGAAGATACCTTGAAGGGTTATCATTCAGAGGGGAAAGGGGGAGAAAGAGGTAAAAGGTGCAGGGATTAAGTGTAAATTGCTAGGTACAAAATAGAGAGGGGGATGTTGAGGACAGTATAGGAAATGGATAAGCCAAAGAACTTATATGCATGACCCATGGACATGAGCTAAAGGGGTGAATTGCTAGAGGAGATGGGGGGTACTGAGTGGAGGGAACAAAGGGGGAAAATTGGGACAACTGGAATAGTATAATCAATAAAACATACTTTTAAAAATCCGAAGTGAATAGAGCATGTTAACTTTTTTAAAGTTATATTGAGAATTATATTCATGTAAAACAAATACAGATTCACACCATGAGCAATTCCTGGGTCCTACACAGTATCTACAGGCTTTTCTTGCTGATTTGAGAATATTTATCTGTGGCTCTTCATAATTACACATTTTATCTTTTTGTATGACTTTCTAACCCAGTGTTACTTTAGCAATTCTAAATGACATAGAATAGGATCCACAGCCTAAGTCAACTGTTCCCAAAATACAGTTTCTGTATTCCTTTCCAAGAAAGTGATAAAGTGAAATGATTTTAAAAAATCACCCCACCTTCCTCAATGTAATAATCTATAAACCATATGCACACATATTAATTTCTCAAAATTATATATCTTATATATAACAAAGTTTTGTTTAAATATAGGGGCTTTCTGGTTCAGAAATCACATTGTGTTAACAGTATAAAAGGAAGGCTTTTGCAATTTTTAGATAAAATGTAAAGAAAGGAAAATTTTAAAGGAAAACCCACACATTCCTCAGTAACAGACAGACACACAACCTAATCTAAGAATCCAGTAGTGCCGGAGTCCAGCTCCTGCAGGTCCAGGGAATCCCTATGGAAGGAAAGGCATCGGCGAAGAATGACAGGGAGCTTGATGCTTTTAAGCTCACCAGCCAGGCATCTCTGCTTTGCTGGGGTGAGTGCTTTATTTTATACTCTGGGGTAAGCATTTGTGGCAATGTGGGAGCAAAAAAATTTTTTTTGTTTTCCAGAGTACATTTACTTTATCATTGTTGTGTAGAAAGCATTACATAACATTTGGGTATAATTAGTAATACGTGTCATATAAAATACAATTGAGCAGTTAGATACTTTGCAGTTTGCAAGCCTTATCTATATTGACATCATCTCTCTACTTGAGCCTCTTCCTTCTACTTATTTTGACACCTTATTTTTTCAAGCTTAGGTGTAAGTTTTGTGGTTAACGTGTAAAGCTATGAGTTGACTAGAATATGGGTACATTTGAGTCTGGGCATCTTGACAAGTGACTGAGAATACAGGGTCTGTGGTCGTAGTGATTAATATCTGTCTCTCACTTCTAAATCTGCTTTGCTAGCTATAAAGGCCAAAAGCATTGAGATCCTGTTTGTTATAAAGGAACTGTCTCCTCCATTCTTTTCTCTTTCCTGGGAATGGAGTCTAACCCCAATGTACCCAGGCCCTACGCAATTGCCTGAACAATCTATCCTTTTGAACCTGTGTATAAAAGCACCAAGGAGGTCCAGTTCTCTTAAGCTTCTCTGGGAAGGACAGTTCTAACCAATTTCTCTAATAACCATTTACATAAGCTCTAGTATAAGGCAGTGGGAGGTCAGTTGGTTGTGGTATAGGGGCTCTTGTGGTCCAAAGAAATCTATATAAAACTGAATATTTAGCTCTCTTCTTTCTCCTACCCTTTGTAGGGGATTTTGGCCTGACTAATCTATTTGGGGAAGTTCTAGCCAGGACGGGCTATTTGGTGGGCATAATTGTACTATCATGAAATAACTCCCCTTCTAGGAAACTCCTGATCAAGTCTGGGGTACAAGGGGGACTTGGAGTGGTTATGTAGTCATCACTTATGTTATCCCTATAATTCTCAAGAAATTCTCATTCTCACCATCTGCTCCAGTATGTATAGCAATAAAAATGATCCCAAGCACAGGCAAGCAAAAGAGAAACAACACAAGGGAGATTCAGGTGCTTTCCCTGCCGAGTCTGCTGTGAGGACGTGTGGCTCCCTCTGTGACTGTGTCATACAGCAGGGATGGGTTGGCTTCCGTCACAGTAGAAATCATTTGCAACAAAAAAATCAGTGCGGATAAGGGTTTTGCCTTACATGTTGCCTCCTGAAGCAGAGATCAAATAAAAAGCCAAATATAAGTTACAACTGTAGATTGACTTTAAAATATAAAAAACAATCATAGAAATACAAATTAAGAAACAACTTGCTGTGGCACTTGAAAGAAGGAAAATGTAAAGGATGGGCAGAAAAAAGCAGTGGTCTCAATAGGAGTATCAGACAAAGAACTCTGCATGAACTGCACACCATTTGTAGGAGAGCAAATCGATGCAGTCTTGCAATCATGGCATTTAGCAAAATGCATCAATATTTAGCCTTAGTATTTGATATACATGTTTACCAACAATATCATTTCAAGAATTTTTCCTGTGTTCATATTCAAAATTTTTCACATTTGTGACAAAAAATGTAGGACAAGATTTTCCTAGAGATATACATCATAGTATCCTTTAGAAAACCCTCTGAGGGTCAGAGGTATGGCCCACAGAGCCAATAGGATCCCCGTCAGAAGCTCACAGCAGGCCCTGGAGGCCCAGGAAGCCCAGTCACCCCCAACCCCGGGCCTGTCACTGGGAGAGCCTTCTTCCTTACTAGCTTAGTCACAGGGAGATGATCTGGCCCTTCTGTGTCCACACCACTGTGAGCTTGTTTTGTCTGGTTTCTTATCCAGAACTTTCCACTAACACAGTGACCATTTTTGTAAATTGTAGAGTATTTCCAACATACATACATACACACACACACACACACACACACACACATGACTAGATATTTAAAAAGAGAGATCCAAATATAAAATCAAAGAATTTAAGAAAAATAGTAATGATAACCTTGAATTTGAAATATCAGTGTGAGCCAGAAATATGTGTATATGAGCACATTTTCCAGTTCTGTCCTCAGAGAGAAACTAGAAGCACTGGCATTCAAACACAAAGCACATGGAGCACCCAGATCATGATTTCTAAAAACCATTATTCACTAACAGAAACCAGGACTCCTTAAAGAAGTGGGCAGGGCAGGGAGTCTACAAGGTGAGCCTGAAAAATCTTCTGCTTCAGAAAGCAAAGAAGGGTTCTGATGAAGGGCATTGTATGAAAAAGTTGTAAGAACTGCATATGAGTTGGCCTACTGGTCACATTAGCATGATTTGAGCATAAAAAAATAATGACTACACTTGAAAATATAAAAATCCACAATTCCATTCTGATAATAACAGAAAAGAAAAACTATTTGTAGCCTAGCTGATAAAAATATGACAAAAAACACTGAATTTTGCAAAATGGTACTTGCATAGTGGTTAACACAACTCTATGTACATTTTTATGGAAGTTTCTGTATATATCTTACTTTTTTAATAAACAAGGAAAATACAAACAAAAAACTAATGACTTAAATCTGCCACAAAATAAATAATTCATAAAAAAAGATGAAAGATCAAAATTAGTTACCTATAGTTGATGGAATTATGGGTGATTCTAAATTATCTTTCTTTTTTTCCTAGTTTTCTACAATAAATATCTATTACTCTAGTAACATGAAGAAAGCAGGCTATAATGTAACCTACTACCCATGTAATTTGCATAATGCCAGCAGAGCCAGCGTAGAAGGGTATCCATCACTCTTGCATGATTCGATCATAGGTGCCTCTATTTTTTTACATATCTTTTCATATTTCTTTCTTTCATTTTCAAAAAGATATTATGGAAGCAGAAATTTAGTTACAGGTGGCTACATTCAGTGCAACTCTTTCATTAATGTCCTTGAAATACTTTATACAGATCTGAGTTTCATCTCTAACATGACATAAGAGAAGAAGATATGAAAATGTGTAAGACTGGACTATAAAATAATGAGACTTAAATTTTTTTCAATACCAAAATATATCTGGAACTCCTCAAATTCTTCAGAGTCAAAGTCACAGTTCTTCCAGGGCTTCCATAACACAAATATTTTTAGCTTTGAGGGGGAATTTTATCTTTGGAAACAATCAAAAATCATCCACAGCTAATTCTGATCAAGCAGGATACTACTCTTTGGTTAAAAATGAGGTACAATTGTAGAGTGATGAGACATAAAACATAAACTAGCTCAGAAGTATTTCCGAAGTGGAATTTGTTGGGTATTTTGAGGCATTTCTCTTTTAGAAAAAAAAAAGAAAAAAAGGAGAACCTCACCAAAGAATACTCATTTATCACCATCATTTCCTATGCCTTTCTCTCACTGAATGAGAATATCACAGTCTCAGACTCCACCTATTCTGAGCCCATCACTAATGCCCTGAAGGGGACCCTTTCACTTGACATAACTCTAGACTCTCTCCTAATTCTAGAAAATGTTTGAAATTATGGCCTCTCTTTCAGAAATTGAGTTCAATCGTTCATAAATGTTCAACTCCTCCACATTTCACTTGAATTTGGGGGTAGGCATCCTGATCTGTCTGGATAAAATTATTAGTCAGTTATTCTAACACCTTCTATTCTCAGAATTCCTGTCTCAGCAACTAAAGAGTTGGATACTATGGAGGCACAAATATTTCTTGTTAACTAAAACCAGCCCAAGGACTTTAAGTCTCTGGGTTGGGTTAATCTCTTCTTAGGATGAATTTTTGCTCCTGGGGTTACCTTCTACCTAGAGTCTTCTCTCTGTGAAGCTGGAATTGGGGGTGGAAAAAGCCAGCACTGGTCATGTCAGAAAACATCTCCTTCTAGCTTTTAACTCTGTAGGTTTTTCTATATCAAAGATCCAGGCCACCAATGTCTCTGGGTAATCTTTCCAACAGGATGCTCTGAGGCAGCAGGCATCCTGTGGCCCCACAGTCCTCTGGACTCTTGATGATAAAGTGAACTGGGTCCAGGATTGTGGCTGAGCTGCACAGGATAAGATCAGACTAGGTCCTGAGACTCCATCACCTCCATTCAATAAACTTTTCAAAGCAGAATATCATCATGGTAACAGCCAGTGGACATAAAATGGATAAATTCTAAACTAAAAAATATCTAGTCAAGTTTCAGAAAAAACTAAGTTTCAAAAATTAAAAGGAATGAATGAACAGTATAAGATGGGGAAAGCCACACTGCATACTGCTTTAACCAGACCCAACCCAGTACACACTGTTGATTGAACTTGACTCTAGTTTCAGCAAAGTGTTAATTTCAAAGACTCCCTTTCTCATCAAACTGAGTTTATAAACAGAACTATTTGCTACTAAATGTGACATTTACATCCCATGACTCTAAACACAGACTTGCTCTCAGTCCAGGCCCAGGGGTGGGGATGTCAGGGCATGGCTGGAGAAGAGCCCTGAAGGAGCATCTCACAGCCTCTCCACCACTCAGGCTTCACCAAACCTCCAGTGACCCATCTCTGCTCAAGGTTTGTCCAGTTCTTCCATTTATTCAACAAATTTATTTTTTAATCTCTTGGGTCTCTACGTGGACAAGGTGTTGGGTGAATACAGTAAAGACATAAATAAATAGAACTACACATTGTCTTCAACTACAAGAACAAAAGACACCCACCCAGACAGTGTTAACTGTGGGAGCACTTGAGAAGTGTGGTGCGTAAAGTGTCATCATGTTGAAGGAAAAAGAATCCATTTCACCTGTGAGGAGATGGATGAAACTTTGAAGAAGCTGACTTTTGAGTTGGTCCTGGAAGGTTATTATTTGGGAAAAGGGAAAAAACTCAGTAATCATTCCAAGAAAAGCAAGCACCATGGGTGCAGCTAAGAAGCAAAGGGAAATGAGTTGATATTTATTAAGAAACTAATGTGTATGAGGTACTCTGCTATCTCTACAGACAGGCAAAAAATTTAATAAAGTAAGGTAAGTTTGATCAGAGCAGGTTGTTTGATTATTTGAAAAGAGAAAGAAAAAGTTTGTGAGTTCAAATAGCTGTGATATTGAAATTACATACAGCAAGAAATAATATTACAATCATATACCATTTAAAAGTCTGTAGGACCATTCTAAAGCATTGTCTGTGATTTGTGACTCAAAATGTAGAAGGAGTAGAGTAAATAGAGTAAGAAATAATTAGAAATAATTCTATAAAGTATCTTGAATGGCCAAATTAGAAATTTATAATTTGAGTTGAAGACACTGGGAGTCATTAAGTATTCGAGGGTGGGCATAATTCTATGCGATGTTAGAAAATTACTACAGCAACTGAGTAGCCAATTAGACGCAGCAAAATGGGGGGATATTAAAGGCAAACCAACTAGGTTTTGGGCATGGACTTTTATTTAAAAACATTTGTGTACTGTAGTTTTTGCTCTCTTTCAATTTACTTTCAATTTCATAGAAAAAATCCATTATGGCATCACTTGCTTCATTTCATCATTTGTCAGCAGTCTGTTCATTGCAGTGTGCCTTATTTTTCAACCCCGTTTCTATCTTATGAGGATAATAGTGTTCTCCACTCTGTACGTGGATGGACTAACTTCATAACCACCCCCTGAAAAGGGTACACTGCTCTCCTATGCTTAGAGCAATGCCCTAGCTCCTACTACATTGTAGGTGTATAATAATAATGGGTTTTTAAGTAAATCTCCATTTTACAGATGAAGAAACAGAAGCATTTAGAGGTTAAATGAGTTGCTCAAGGGCACATGACTCTGAAGTTCTGAAGCTGAGCATCCAACTCTTAAGGGAGAATCTTCCATTCTTGTCACGATTATCAGAATTCTTTATCTGTTTCAAAGATGTTCTTATTCTCCTTCTATGCAACCTCTCTCTCTCTCTTTTCTTTCATTGAATCTTTTTGTTGGCCTATTTTGGTATTCACCAATCTTGTTCAGTTTATGAATCAAATTATCCAAAGCTATTTAGAATGTTTCCAAAGCTGAGTGATGTGAAGTATGTTCATTCTCTGGTCAGGAGCATTTAACACAATTTTCACAGCTCTGTGTACTGAAAATGCCTTGGGTTTGGTGTCTCTTTTTTTCTGGACTTTTGCCTCTGGGTTTCTGGGTTATTATACCTGCAGTTATGAGAATCAGAAAAATCAGTCATTGAAACACAAATAACAGATGGGTTGGACCATAAAAAGGCGGGTGAGAGGAAATTGGTTAGAATTCCAGTTCCTGTGTATGCAACATACAATAGAACACACACTCACCCAGCCTCTGCCAGTAATCAGTCTTCTGTCATTGCCTTTATAACAAACCCTCTGTTTCCTTATCGCTTACTATATGCTTAGCACTTCTGAGTCTTTAAGTATAGGACCAATTACATTATTGCATGTTTTTTTAAGTTTCTAGAAGGTTCCTAACAATTTTATGAATTCTAGAAATTTGGTATTTAATTTTTCCCAGTAGATGGTACAATCTTTGAAGATAAGAATCAGATTTCCTTCAAATAACAATCTCCCTTTCATTTCCTCCATATAGGAAATGCTCCATAAATTCTCCATGCACACACATATTTGCACACTTTCACAAAGACACACACATGGTAGTGACCTGCTCTCTTTCAAACAACAATTATCAAAATTGTATTTTGGAACTAGATTTTCTCCCTTCTTGACTGAGTCTCTTGTAAAAGTTCATTGAGAAAAAATTAAATACCTTAATTTTCTATTCAATTTTACATTCTGCAATAAGGTTTTTATTTTTTAATTTTTTTAAATATCTAGCCTATTTGAATGAAGGCCCACACATCCCACGGTTCTTTCAAGGGATTTTAAAGACTGAATTAGACAGTCTCATAGCAAACAAGCAAGATTATAATTGTCTATATTAATCACAACTCTTGAGCATCTAGGCACATGGGTGTCTAACACATAGGCCACGAGCTGATGTGGCCCAGGATGGCTATGAATACGGTTCAACACAAAGTTGTAAATTTACTTAAAACCATTTTTTTTGCTCATCAGTTTTAGTTAGTGTTCGTGTATTTAATGTGTGGCCCATGACAACTCTTCTTCTTCCAGTGTGACCCAGAGACTCCGAAAGGTTAATCACACCTGAAGGGTATGCTGGATTATGTAGGCACTACAAATAAATATCAGATACAGTTCCTTAACCTTAAAAAAACTCTTAGACCTCAAAAAATCTCTGAAAAAGAAAATACAATAATTTTAAAATAAATCAGTTAAGTGAGGCTGTGAATTATAAGTGACAAATAAGTAGTTCAGACAATGAAGATTATATGAAATCAAAAAGAGTGTTTGCTATGGGCCAAAATGGTCCTAGAAAGCTTCACAGAAATAGGACTTTACATTCAAGGATGGTTATATTTTCAATCAGCAGGAGGTAGAGCTTTGCCTGTTTCTTTCCCTTGGAATGTTGTTCTTTAGATGGCTAGCTCCCTTGTGTCATTCAGAGGTCCTAGGCTGGCACCTTCTCAGAGATACCTTCTTTAAGTGCCAAATCTAAAAGAGCCCCCAGTTATCCTCCAGTGTAACACCTAGTTTTAAACCTCTCTCTAACATTTACTTTCTGATATTTTATTGTTCTTGTTTATTTGTTCATTTTCTGCCTTTGCCTTCTAAAATATAAGCTTCATATGAGCCATGGCATTGTTTCATCCTCCTGTGTTCCCAGTTCCCTGAGGATTGTAACAGGTGCTAATGAATATATAGAGTTGCGTGAGTGAATAGATGGTTAAATGAATCACACAAAGAGCATAAGAAAAGGCCTAGAAGAGCTACAATGCAAAGAATAAGTCTGACAAGGTGACAATTCCAATGAAAATGGAGAGAAAGTGGAGCAGCAGAAATAGATTGCCTGATAGTCAAGGAACAAGGGATATAAGCAGACAATTCACAAAATATAGAACCAAAATATCAAATAAGCATATGAAAAAATACACAGTCCCACTGGTTATTAAAGAAATATTAATGAAAATAATTAGCATTAAAACTGACATTTAAGATGACCATTGCAGAAGAGGAATAGCTTTAAAAATGAAATAATAAATAAATAAATCCAAAAAATGTTTAAGATGATAAACCCAGAACTGACAATATTTTTCAAGTTTAGCACTATTTCTGGGGGAAATGTATATCAAATCCTTAATAATTTCTATATTATTTGACCCAGCAATTCTACACTTAGAATTTATCTTATATTGGAAATAATTAGGCAAAATTAAGTCTCAGAAATGTGAACCTCAGGATTGTTTATATAAGTGAAAAATTGAAAACTGCATAAATGTGTCACAGTGGACAATTAGTTTAATGGATTACAGTGTGCTCATGCAATAAGGTAAGTACTAGGCATCCATTAAATGTGTGCTTCAGGCATCAAAGATGTTCATGGTGTGCCACTTAAAGAAAAAAAAGCCACTTAGAAAACAATGTATGGGTCATGACCCTAGTTTCATAGAGACAAAACAAAAATAAAGTGTATGCATCAAAAATAAATTGGACTTTTAGTACCAAGATGGCCCAGCAAGAATTATCTGTTCTATGTGCTAAATCAAATGAAGTTTTATAATTCAATTAGAAAGTCTGGTGTAATTAGTGATAGGTATAAAGAAAATTAGGCAAATGACAATACTGTAGGATTATTAACTCTAAGGGAAAATCACATAATAAAGGAACAATTATTCTAATGTTGAATGTGGCTCAGTTGTGAATAATATTTACATGTCTTAATGCAAACTGAGCACTGATACTGACAAAAAATGCAATATAATCGTATACAGAAAATGGGAGAGGTGATGTGTGTGTGAAGTGGTATATGCAAGCTAAATTCCCTTCTCCTGTAGAAGGAAACCAATAGATGAAATCTAAAATAAAAGCCAGTAACAGTATAAGGATAATATTTAGAAATGTATACGGGAAGGAATAATAAAAGGATTGAAAGCTAGTGATGTACCAGGATTTACTCTACATGATTTTTAAAAATCTGCTTCCAAATTAATTGCATTCTTTCAAACTGAGGTTTGGGTTCTCTGTTATTTACTGTCTTAGTCCATTCTGAATGCTATTGCAGAAGGCCATAGACTGGATGGCTTATAAATAACAGAAATTTATTTCCCACAGTCTGGGAGCTGGAAAGTTCAAGATCATGGAACCAGTATGTCACAGACTGGTGAGGGCTCACCCTCTTTCAGTTTCATAGCCCTGCCTCCTGTCTGTCCTCACTTGATGGAAAGGACTAGAGACCCCCCTGGATCCTTCTTTATAAGGTACTAATTCCTTTCATAAGGGCTCCATAATGTAAACACCTCCTGAGGGCTCCACCAACAATTTCTTACAATACTGTAAAATCAAACTTAAGGCATTGAACATATAAGTCTGGGGAGACATTCAGTCCTTAGCATTTACCTGTCTATCGAGTTTTGAGTTGGTGTGCTATTACAATGTTTACAAAGATAAAAGGCAGTAAGAAGCAATGTGCTTCCGCATCATTGGGGATCCAAGTGAGTCCTAATGAATCAAATCAGAATGAATAAGGCTCTTCCCTCAGTAGCAGGAGTGAGGGTCTAAACAGTCTCTAACTGAGCCCCAGTCCCAATTTGGTGTGACCTTTGTTTGCCAAAGTCTTATGCCTCTTACTAGCTCCGAACATCCCAGCTTCTCCAACAGTGGAACCAAGAGAGGGCACTCAGAGTGGTAACAGAACAAATAAATATCCACAGAAGAAATATTATATTAGTTCAACAGACATTTGTACTGTAGACCAAGCACTGTGCTGGGCTCTCTAGAGATCTGACTAGGAAAGATGCTCGACACAATACGTTGTAGCAAGTGCTAAAATGGAAAGATGCACAGGGCATTGGGTAAACCCTAATGAGAGACAGCTATCTTGAAAAAGCTAAGATTAAGGATTATGAGATTAAGAGTAAGATTAAGAGATAAGAGAAGGTCTAGAGCTGGACCCTGGAGCCAGACAAACCTGGCCTCCAACCTCAGCTCCATCACTTATGGAATCAACAGTAAATCATTTAATCTCCCTAAGCTTTAGTTTTCTTTTCTGTCAACTGGGGATTGCAACTGTAGTTCTGAGGATTAAGGAGATAATGTATGCAAAGTGCATAGTGAGTAATAGGCACTCAAAAAGGCTTCTTACTCTGGCCATTGCTTTTGTATTTTAAGACTGCTCCTCATGTGGGCCAGGAATGAGGCTTCTTCTTTTTCCAAAGGGAACAGATTTGGTGGGCTTCTGAGGAAAATTTTCTGGTCCTCCTCTCCAGACAAAGTCCTAGGGAAAGAGCAAGAGACCTAAAAAAATCTACAGACTCTTTGACCAGGGGAGACACACGCCTTATTGTTTGGATGGAGCACAGGGATGTACCAAAATTCAGAGCAGAAAATGCTGTGTGGAATGTCTAAAAAGAGGATCTTCACACTTCCTCCCACTTTTCTCATGGACCAACACACCATACAAGCAGTGAAAGAACTGTTGCCTAGCAAGAGTGGCACTACAGCAGTGGAGAGAGCAGCAGGCTTTAGAGGACATGGTAATGAAAATGAGCAAAATGCTTTTGGCTACCTGTACTCACTCACCAATGACCAGCAGGTAGGTGGTGTGATGATGTCAGTGAGGACCAGTGGCATCTGGGATAGGAGCCATCAGTCCACCAGAACTTGCAGGTACCCTTGCAGAACTGTGAAGGTCCTAAATAACATCCACCTAACAGAGTTATGGCCCAATGAGAAAGTTAGGTTAAATTGTAGAAAAATGAATTACATCTTTTTTTCATTCCAGAGTTTCTGGGCTGACACTCGTATCTGTTATATTCATTTCTTCTGAAATTCTCTAAAATATCCTGAGCTCCAACAGGCTCGACAAACACTTATCATATTTTTCAGACTATAAGATGCACATTCCCCCCACCAAATTTGGGAGGAATAATGGTTGTTAATGCTGCTGTTGAGTACGGTTTACATTTACATTCATGAAATATTATGTTATTTATGTTATTAAATATTTTACCACATTTTTTGCTTCAAAACTTTTTTTCCTATTTTCCTCATCTAAAACCTAGGTGTGTCTTATGGTCCAAAAAATATGGTAAGTGTTTCTGCTTTGAAAGAGCAGAAGTTTGCTCTTGTCGATGCCCAGGGGAGAAATTTGTGGAGAAAAAGGTAAATGTATATGTGGCCTGACAGACCTGTATTAGCTTAGCTATTCTGGAATTCCTATCTGGGACCTGAAATAATCATAGAAAGTTACCTTGGGTGAGAAAAAGGAAGAAGCTATATGGAAAAAAAAGTTGTACCAGCTAAAGGGGACAGGACTTCTGGTTTGGGGAAGACAGCAGATGAGGCTAACATGCATAGCCTTGCCTACCACCAATAACATTTGGAAATTTAGGCTAAGATATTATAGCTTTTTAAAAGTTTATAACTATTCCTTTGGAAAATGGTTTGGCAAATCCTCCAAAAATTAAACATAGAATTACCATATGATCCAGCAATTCTACTTCTGGCTATATACGTATATAACAAAAGAACTGAATATAGGGACTTGAACACATATTTGCATACCTATGTTCATAGCATTTTCCACAGTAACAGCCAAAAAGTGGCAATAGTCCAAGTGTCCATCAGTGGATGAATGGACAGACAAAATGTGGTATACACATATGATGGGATATTATTCAGCCTTATAAAGAAAGGAAATTCTGACACATGCTACAGCACAGAGGAACCTTGAGGACCTCATGCTAAGTGAAATAATCAAGACACAAAAGGACAAACACTATGATTCTTCTTCTGTGAGGTACTAAAGTAGTCAGATTCATAAAGATAGAAAATAGAATGGTGGTCCTAGAGGCTGGGGGGGAAAGTAGGAGGGTGGGGAGGAGGAAAGTAGGAGTTTGTATTTAATGAATATGGAGTTTCATTTTGTGAAGATGAAAAATGTTCTGGAGATAGAATAAGTAGTATGGTTTCATAGCACTGTGAATGAACTTAATGGCATTGAACTGAATGTTTAGAAATATTTAAATTAAAAATTGTATGTTATGTGTATGTTATCATAATAAGAAAATCTATGGCTGTGGACAAGAAAAGAAAGGTAGAGCCCATGAGTGAGAAGCTAGGAGAGGGCTGAAGGACACTTAGGTAGGTACATGCGCTGATGCTTTAGACATTAAGAGGAGTTACCTAATTTCGTTGGCTAGGAATTTGACACTTGATGGATCACTAACTCAGTAAAACTAGACCAATAAACTCTGCCCACCAGGCCAGAGAGACAATATGGAGGTTGTCTTAGCCATGACTGTAGCTGGGAAATTAGAAGACTAAAACAATAAATAATTCTGCCATGAAAACTCAACACCTAGGCCTGTGTGTTTGGAGTTTGTTCTTACACTGCATTCATAGTGTGAGAAATCTTTGAGCTAAAAAAAACCACAAAACTGCTCTTAGGCTACTGTTGGCTCTGGGGTGTTCAGAAGAAGCAAACAAAAACACACTGGAGGGATTCTTTGACAACTGAGGTTGCCTAGATTCCCAAAGAGGAAAAAAGTTCCCTCTTATAATCCAAGTTGCAAAATACACAAAGAAATTATTCACTGTGAACCAATGTCAACAGAAATAAAAAACATAAAAACTAGAGCCCTAAAATATGAAATAATTTTTAAATAATCTCAAAGACAATACAATGTGGCACGAATAAATAGAGGTACATTACACAGAACACAGACTGAAAAATAATTAGCAGACAGGAAATTTAAAAAAGAAGTTAAAACGCATGGAATATAGATTGAAAAATCCAGCATGTATCTAATAGGGATTCCAGAAAGAGAGAACATAGATAATGGAGAACAAACAGTATTCACAAGGATAATGGTGGAGAATTATACAGATGACTAAAAAAATGACTCTTCAGATTAAAGAAGTACAGTGAGTCTAAGCGTAATATACAAAACTAAATTCACATTTGGTACTTCCGGCCAAGATGGAGGCATAGGTAGATACACTGTGCCTCCTCGCACAACCAAAAGGACGACAACAATTTAAAACCAAAAAATAACCAGAACTGACAGAAAATGGAACTGTATGGAAGTCCAACAACCAAGGAGTTAAAGAAGACACATTCATCCAGACAGGTGCATAGGAGGGGCAGAGATGGGCAGCCTGGCTGAGAGGACTCATGGAAAAGCGGTGGCTGCAGGATGGGGGAGGGCAAGGCTGCAGCTGGTGGAGTCAGGGGTCCCACATTCACGAGCAGATAAACTGGAGGAACAACTGGGGAGCGAGGCAGACAGTGCAGCCCAGGGCTCCAGCACACAGAAAGAAAACCTCAAACCACTGATCAAAAACACCTGTGGTGGTTGAAGAGACAGCAGGAGAAACTCCCAGCCTCACAAGAGAGTTCATTGGAGAGACCCACAGGGTCCTAAAACACACACGAGCCAGCCCACCTGGAAATCAGCATCAGAAGGGTTCACTTTGCTTGTGGGTAGTGGGGGACGTGACTGAAATCTTGCAGAGAGCAGAGCAAGCACCATTGTTCCCTCTTGGACCCCTTCCCCACATATAGCTTCACAACGCAGCCACATGGGTTGCCCTGCCCTGGTGAATACCTAAGGTGCCCGCCCCTTACTATGTAACAGGCTTGCCAAGACAAAAAGAATGGCCTAAATAAGAGAACATATGAAAGCTCCAAAAAAATACAACTAACTGACGAAGATATAGCCAACCTATCAGATGCACAGTTCAAATCACTGGTAATCAGGATGCTCACAAAACTGGTTGAATTTGGTCACAAATTGGAAAGATGGAAAAATGAAGGCTATGCTAAGTGAAATAATGGAAAATGTACAGGGAACCAATTGTGATGGGAAGAAAACTGGGTCTCACATCAACGGTGTAGACCAGAAGGAAGAAGGAAACATCCAACCAGACAAGAATGAAGAAACAAGAATTTTAAAAAATGACAAGAGACTTAGGACATCTTTAAATGTTCCAACATCTGAATTATAGGGGTACCAGAAGGAAAAGAAGAAGACCAAGAAATTGAAAACTTATTTGAAAAAATAATGAAGGGGAACTTCCCTAATCTGGTAAAGGAAAGAGACTTCCAGGAAGCTCAGAGAGTCCCAAAGAAGTTGGACCCAAGAAGGAACACACCAAAGCACATCATAATTACACTACCCAAGATTAAAAATAAGGAGAGAATCTAAGAAGCAGCAAGAGAAAAGGAGACAGTTATCTACAAAGGAGTTCCCATAAGACTGTCAGCTGATTTCTCCAAAGAGACCTTGCAGGCAAGAAGGGGCTGGAAAGAAGTATTCCAAGTCATGAAGGGCAAGGAACTGCATCCAAGATTGCTCTATCCAGCAAAGCTTTCATTTAGAATGGAAGGGCAGATAAAGTGCTTCTCAGATAAGGTCAAGTTACAGGAGTTCATCATCACCTAGCCCTTATTGTATGAACTGTTAAAAGGACTTATCTAAGGAAAAAAAGATCAAAAGTATGAACAGTAAAATGACAGCAAACTCACAGATATTAACAACCACACCTAAAACAAAAACAAAAGCAAAGTAAGCAAACAACTAGAGCAGGAACAGAATCACAAAATGGAGATTGCATGGAATGTTATCAACAGGGAGAGAGGGGAAAAAGGTACAGAGAATAAGTAGCATAGATAGTAGGTAGAAAAAAGACAAGGGGAAGTTAAGAATAGTAGAGGAAATGTAGAAGCCAAAGAACTTATATGTATGGTCCATGGACATGAACTAAAGGGGAGGAATGTGGGTGGGAGGGGGTGTGAGGTGTGGGGGGAATAATGGGGTAAATGGGACAACTGTAATAGCATAATCAATAAAATATATTTAAAAAATAGAAACAATGAATAATTTGGAGGATATTATTTAAAAATGAACTGCTAAAACGTTATAATATGCAAGTTGGATGAGTGACAGAGATTGGAATGAAAGCATCCTGAGGTCCCTGTCAGGGATGCACATTAACAAGCTACTGGCTACCACTGTGATAAATAAGAATCAAACTTATAATTTCCAAAGAGAAGATCAAAAGTAAGGAAATAAAGTAAATATTCACACCGCCAAAAATGTTGTGAAACACTTGGGGTTAAAATTTTATATAGCTGGGTACTAGGTGCATGCAGCTCATTACACCTATACTGGTCTCTATGCTTACCTGCAGGTATAGAACATTTTCATACAAACAGACAAAAAACCTCATCATCCAGCCAGGAGAAGTCACAGAGTTAAAGAGAGTGGGTGCATGAAACCTGGTCAACCACAGTATGTGTACAGAGATTGTCTTATTAATTAAGATATTAAAAGCATATCAGAAAAGAAATTTAGTTATATGCTGCTTTGAAGAAACATCTAAAATATAATGAAAAGATGAGTTATAAAGGATAGAAAGATATAAGCCAAGTAAATATTAACTTAAAAAAGCCACTGTGTCGACATAAGTATTGGATAAAATAATAATTAAAGCGAAAGACAACTGTTAAGGATAAAGATGACACTATGTATTAATGGAAGGAAAAATGTATCAGAAAGATGCTATAATTGTATATGTGCTTAACAGTTTAGACTCAAAATATATTAAGCAAGAATTAATGGAAAACAAAAAGAAATTTATAAATCAATATGGTACAATAGAATATAATATTCCTTTCTCAGAACTGAGAGATCAGACAAAAAATTGTATTGATAGAGACTATTTGGAAAACATGATTTGCAAGTCAATCAAAGAGACATATGTAGAACCACGAGAATTTAATAATACTGAGGTTTTCCAGTATACATGGACATTTTAAATAAATTGTACATATAGTGTGCTACCACCCGAGTCCCAACAAATACTGAAGAACTGACATCCTACAGATTACATCACCATAAAATTAAAAATCAACAACAAAAATGCCTTAATATGTTTAGAAATTTTAAAATAATATTTCTAAACAACAAATAGTTAAAGAAGAAATAAAGGAATTTTAGAACAAAGTCATAATGCAAACACTAAATACTAAATCTGTAAAACAACCAGTAGTGTGTTGGTAAATGTGTTCAGCAGGCTCTCTGGGTGGGGGTTCATGGTATGTGTGTGAGGGCATTTGTCAGCACCCACAATGTAAATGTCCCACTGGGCCTTTTTCAAGCTACTGACATGAAGCATGAAATTGGGAGGAAATCCACAGACTCCACTCTCACAACCAATACAAGCTGGCTACATTTGGTTCCAGCACACCACTGAAAACTATTAAAATGTATCTTTAAATGCATACATTGAATGAAGCAGAATGGTGGAAAAGCTTTGTACTTAGTATCTACATCAAAGATTAGAAATAGAACAGTATGGCAAACCCAAATGAAACTGGAAGGAAAGAAATAATAAAGATAAGAGCGAAAGTTAAAACATTACAAGGACACAGTCAAGAAAGTTACCAAAAGGAAAAAAAAAGTCTCTTTTAGAAGACATTAAATAGGTAAACATCTAGCTAACATGATCAAGAGAAGAAAAATTAAAATTAGAATAAACAACATTTAATAGAAAGAACATTAAGAGAGAAGCAGTAGAAAAATAAGAGATAAATATTATAAACAATACAAATAAATTTAATTAAACTTAGATTAAAAGGACAGTTTTGGGAAAATATAACAATAAAGCTGGCTCAAGAAGAAGTATCAAATGTGAGCACACATGTCACTATCCGAGACCCTAGCCTGCCCACGTGCCCCTTGCCGCTGCCCTCCCTCAGACACACACAAGCACCATCGCCAAGCCTGGCTGATTTTACAGGTAAGTTCTGCCTTCAAGAAATGAATAATTTCAATATCATAAAACTGCCTTAGAAAGATGGAAAAAGGAAGACAGCTATCCAGCTCATTTTATGAGGCCATGAAACCTTGAAACAAAACTGGAAAGAAAAACTGTATGCCGCTTCCATACAGGAACAAAGAAAAAATGTATTAAATAACATATTATTTTAAAAATCTGGCAATGTAATTGCTTCACTCATTGCTAATTATGATCCAAGGATATAAAAATGACTTAGCTTAATCAATGTAATAATTATATTAACAGATTAAAGGAGAAAAATTCTTTCAATAGATGCAGAAAAGGCACTTAATACAATTGAACAATCACTCTTGAATAAACAAATATACCTTTCCAAAATAAATAAATAAATCCTGCTAAGCAAACTAGGACTAGATGGGAACTGGCTTAACTTAATAAAGTATATCCTTCAAAAGCCCATTGCAAATAATGAAATTAATAATGTTAAAAACATAAGGATATCACCATTAGCCTACTCTCAATATTATACTATAGGTCCTTGTCAACATAAAAAAAGAAAAAGTTGAAAGATTAAGATGTTGAAAGCAGCCTTATTCCTAACAGTCAAACATTCAAACTAGCCCACATGTCTATCAACAGGAGAACGAGTAGACAGATTGATGCAAAGTGATGAATATTATTCAGTCACATGAGAATGGAGTACTGATGCAGGCAACAACATACTGAAATCTTAAGACAACGTGTGCTGTGCAAAAGCA
This sequence comes from Trachops cirrhosus, assembly GCA_028533065.1. NCBI lineage: Eukaryota > Metazoa > Chordata > Mammalia > Chiroptera > Phyllostomidae > Trachops > Trachops cirrhosus. The sequence goes on along the minus strand of CM052545.1, from coordinate 58,315,041 downwards.
GCCCATCCCCAAATAAAATGTACTGCATGGTTCCACTTGTATAAAGTTTAAGAGCAGGAAACACTACTGGATAGCCACAGAAAGCAGATTGTTGTTTGTCTGGGTTTGAGGGTGAGAACTGCCGGCAGGGAGGCACGAGGGAACTTTTGGAGAGGTAGGCGTGTTCTGTATCTTAATTGGGGTGTTGATTTACACAAGTGTATATAGTTGTCAGATCTCATTGAACTAAATAATTGTGGCCTATGAATTTTATTGTTGGATAATTATGTCTCAATTGTTAAAAGCACAGAGACACAAAAAACTAAAGATTGGGGGAAATGGGGTAATGTAATTAGTACATAGAATATATGTTTACATAGAATATCCAAGAGAATCTATAAATAAATATTAGTGCTAATCAGAAAGTTCAGCAAGTTTGCTGGAGAGCAATATACAAAAATCAATAGTTTTGTTCAAGGACATTATTAACCACAGCAGTAAAAGCTTTTAAGGTGCCCAGAAATAAATCTAGCAAATGGTGTGTAGGGTTTTTATGGAGAAAGCAACAAAACCTTATTGAAGGGGAAAGAAACAAAGGATTTACTGTATTCATGGGTGAGAGGGTTCAATAGTTTAAAGGCTGCAATTTCCCCCAATTTACCTATAAATTCAATACAATTTCAATAAAAATCCCAGTAGGGTTTTTCAAAGAACCTGACAAAAATAAGCTAAAATATTGCAAGGTAAAAAGAGCATGGAGAAGGCTTCAGATGGATGAGGAGAAAAAAAGGGGAGGATGCTTATCCTTTTGAATGTTGGCACTCATTACAAACCCATAATGATTTAAGAGTGCGATATTGCCACAGGGAATGGAGAGCTTGGAAATGGAATCACTTACGTATGGAGATTTGGACTATGACAAGATAGCATTGCAAATCCCTGGGCAAAGATTAGGGCATTGTAGAAATGATGCTGGGATTTCAACATGTGGGAAAAGAGAGGTCTGACTATTCACTTGAAAGTAGGTAAAACTGGGTATCTACCGTATATCACACAAAAAAATCACCCAGATGTGAAGAGCAACACTTAAAAAGGAAACAGGGGAAAGCATCTTGATGGCATCTAAGTAGTGTCATATTATTTATGATGCCAAAAGAATAAACAATATTGAGGAAGGAAAGCACTGAGAATATAACTACATGAAACTCAGAACTTCTGTGTATCAGGGTGACATCAAAGAGAAAGTCAGTAACTCCTAAGGGGAGGTGTTTACAACCCATAGAACTGGCTTTATATAATTGTAATATCCAATATAATAGAATTCCTTAAAAACCAGGCAAGGCAACCAATCCAAGAGCAAAGAAAGCACAAATGAACATACGAAAAGATGCTTCAACCTCTCTGGTAATCACATAAAAATGTAAAGTAGAACAACAATAAAATACCATCCCATACCTAGCAATTAGCAAAAATCAATCATTGATAATCAATAATAAATCCAATAATACCAAGAACTGGTAGGGCTACTGAGAAATGAATAGCTTTATACAATTGCCGGCATGGCTACAAATTGGTACAACTACTTTGAACAACAATTTTGGAATAACTTTTTAAAAAAGTTGTTAATGTGCATAATGTGCCAACCAGAAATGTAGCCTCTCGATGTTTGCCATGGAGCAACATGTGCTCAAGGAAATATGAGCTACACAGTCCATCGCAACATGGTTCATAATAAGGAAAAACTAGGGAAAAACCACAAATGTTATCAAATTATATACTTTTTAAATATATATGAATAAACCCCTTTTATATTCTTTATGGATGCATATATAATGAGAGAGTATATCATGATGCACACCATTGTCAGTATAGGGGTGGAGTATAGGAAACCTATGGCCGTGGACAAATTGTTAACCAATCGTTTCTCAGCTTCTCATCTTTTAAATGGGGAATAATAATAGTGAGTATGTCATATGTCTACTGTGTGCATTAAAGGGCCTAATGTACGTAAAGGGTTTAGAATAATGGCCAGCATACAGTAAATTTGCTGTTTTTGTTACCATCATTATCATCATTGTCATCATTGTTGTCATCATCCAGACAACGGTACCTCTGGGAAAGGAGGGGAAGAGGTGGAGATAAATTTATATAGCTTTATCTTTAAGGAAATATGGTCACATGCTAACATATATTAAGCCTGAGTTTAATATGAGTGTGTGGCTGAGGGTACTGAAGTATATAATTATCTGCATATAATTCTCTGGACTTTGTTGTGTATTTCAAATAGTTCATATATTAAAAAGGGGGTTTAGTAAAAAGATAAATAGAGTGTGAAATATTATGGAGACAGTTTAAACTACCTTGTATATTGAGTGACTGTGAGGAGAAGTTATCATAGAAACATATTTTTGGATCAATGCTTACAGCTAGCTAACTGCTAGCAACAGCAAGTTACAAGCTAACAGTTAAAGAAGGAAAAGCTAGAGAGCTAAAATTAATTCTTTCCAGGAACATCTGAGTCCCAAAGCAACAGAAAAATGTGCAGAAATGCAGTTTCTAGTGAGGACATAAACACAGAGCTCCAAGTAGTGCCAGAGAAATACTGTTAGTTGATGTAAGTATCCAAAAATAATATGCTCCCTGAGAAAATTATTATAGTAACTTATAGAACATTTATTCATTTTTAAATGAATATTTATTGAGCTTCAATTATATATACATATGTGTTCTCTGTCTTTTCGCCTGAGGTAGACTTTAACTAGTATTAAAAAATTGTTTGCATTTATTTATGAATATATGTCACAATAAAGGACCATGAATTATATATTCCTAGAAAGATTATCTGTCGGGATGCTTTCAGCAGCCAGTTGCAATAGCCATGTGAAAATAGCCATCTAAATCTTAAGCAGTGAGTGTTCTCTGTCTTCTCTCCTGAGAAGTCTGGAGGTCAGCAGTCACAGGGTTGATCCAATTGCTTGGCCACATCCCCAAGACTCAGGCCCTGTCTCCTGTCTGCTCTGCCATCCTGTGTGCCAGGAATGTTTTCACTGAAGGTCGTGAACTGGCTGCAGCCACTCGAAGCATCATGTCTTCACACAACCAAGCTCAAAGGCAGAAAGCAAGTCGGGGAGCAGACTTCTTGGTCATCCCCCATTTGGTGGGGTAGAAAAATCTTTCCCAGCAGCCCCTCAACAGAATGTGTCTTCCATCTCAGTGACCAGAAGTGGGTCACATGGAGATTCCTGAAACACTCATTAGAGAATGGAATTGAGTTGACCATCAGAGTGTTAGACTCATCACTAATGCACCACCTAGGACTGGGACCACCTGCTTTCAGCATGTTATCCCCTCTATCTGAACAACACCTGAGTTATGTTATGAAGAAGGAAAGCCGCAAAGAGGACATAGACAACTCTTACCTAATGGCAAAGGCAAAGGCAAACAACAGAGAAAACACAGAACCACGTGGTGTCTATTTGGTTTTACCCCAGGAAGACACATGAATTGTGGCACACAATGTTGTCTGCACTCAATAGTTACTACTCACCTCTTCCTTTGCTGGGGTTCTGACTTCACTTATGTATTGAGCAGCCAAATGTTTTTCAAAGATTGGGCCCCTTTATGACCTAAGGATGAATCTATATTAGTCTGCACTGACTAGGGTAAATCCATTCCCCTTGCCAGTGAGCAGAGAGGAATAGGACTGTGCTGTGAAGGGAGTATTCTGTACAGCTTCTGGGAAGGCACAGAAGGAAAGAGGCCCTGTCTGTGGTCCTGGAGCAGGGCTGTGCCAGGACACCTGTGGGGAAACTACTGCAGCGTTGTGCAAGCCTGAAGGGTGAAGGGCTATAGCTGCCACAGGAAAAATGGGCCCTGGGTATTACAGTCGAGGTTCTACGTTCATCAACCTTGAATTACCCAACCCCCCGACTTCTTGTAATATGAGATAATAAATTTTCTTCTTTGTTTAGGCCATTTTTATTAGATGATTTGTTACTTGCAGTCAAATCATCCTGATGCTACATCCACACTGAAAAAAATAAAAAGCAACCAATTTAATGAAAGATTTAAAAAGTCTAGATAGATAAGAAACTAACAAGAGCACATCTAGTTGCTTTAGACTGACTCAAATACACAGAATAATCAAGTCTGACAATACTTACAGAAACCCTTGTGCTAAGCATTTCCCACATCTAAGACACATTTGTGAGCCCCACAACAAGGCAGCAAGTGAGAGTGGGTTAGGGACACAAAATATAAGATGCATGATCCTTAAATTCAAGGAGCTTATAATGCGATTGGAGAGAAAGTTCAATTTGACAGTAAAAATTCTACATTGTACGTCAGTTTTAAAGAGTGGTTCCACTGTGTTCAAGAATAGTACCTATTATCAACCAAGTAATAAATTGTACCATCACACCATAATATATCAAATATCAGAACCTCTTACCACACAAAAATCTCTAAACCCTAAAGTATATTAGAAAACTTTTTAATTTCATAACATCAATCCTTCTTTTGCAATAGCAACTGACATCTGAATAGATTTACTTTACCCCCAAGCAAACTGAAAATTCATAGAAAAAGATATAATGTTCATTTTTTTACTTAAAGCATTTTACCATTTGTGAATAATCATTATAGACTTGGAATTAGTGAAGTCTAGATTAATGAGTCTTCACTTTATTTGAGTATAGTAATTTCAGATTTGATAGTTTGTCTTTAAGTTTACTGATAAAAACTACCAGAGATGGTGGAGAGCAGGCTGACCTGCTCACACCTGATGTGATACAGTTTGGTATTTGTGGAGGGAGTGCCCAAGGCAAGTAGGATTCCAAGCAGTGATAAGTGTGCACTCTGCCTTCATGGGGACCCTGAGAGACATGGAGAGTGCTAAGCCTTGGCAGGAAGGCAGCAACTCAGATATAAAGTAGTTCGGCTCTGAATGTGTCTACCAGAGCATAAATTTACTAAAACCCCATTTTAAACCATAAAGCAAATGCATCAATAAAGCAGCAGCTCCCACCAGCTAAGCCGGGTTTGTTTTGTGTTTCATTGCAGTATTTTTTAAAAAAATAAAAGTGTGTATGGTTGGCTTTAAAAGAAGTGCCTCAAGTGCCACGATGAGCAGTAGCAGAGTAAGTGGGCTGCCCGTTGCCTGATGGCCAATGGTGGCCTTCTTCACAGACCAACAAAAAGCTTTTCACTGTGGCTGTTTGCTGTATTTTCCTTTTTGGAAACTATCAATTATCAACTTGTCCCATAAACAGAAACTCTTCACTAATAGAGGATTGTCATTTCAGCTGAATCCTAAATGGAAGACTTTAATTGGATTGGAAAGAGGAAGGGAAAGGCAGGTGGAGGGCAAAAGAAGCTTCAAGAACAGGAGAGTGCTTTGACTTCTAAAGCTTCTTCATCGGATTAAGTCCCATCTACAGGGACTACCTGCACCCCAATTTTTATGGGATACTTCAATCCCAGAGGAGGGTATGACGTTGATTTTTAAATACATACCTTTCAATGTCAAGGTCATGAAACTCAAGGAAAGATGGAGTAACTTGCCACATATTGGAAGAGACTGAGATGTAAAAAAATAAATGCAATGTGGTATCCTGGATTGAATCCTAGAGAAAAAAATAACCTTAATGAGAAGACTGGGGAAATCCAAATAAAGCCGGTAGTTCAGTTAATAGCATTGTATCATGTTAATTTCTTGTTTTTGATGGATGTATTATGGTTATATAAGGTATAACCAGTATAGTGTATAATACAGAGAAACACTCTGTATATCTTTAAGGTACATTTTTATTTTTCCTGGACATTAAAATTCATTGCATAAGGCCAAATTTATTTTATTTTTAAAAGATTTTATTTATTTATTTTTAGAGAAAGGGGAAGGGAAGGAGAAAGAGAGGGAGAGAAACATCAACGTGTGGTTGCCTCTCTCGTGGCCCCCACCCCCCACCAGGGACCTGGCCTGCAACCCAGGCATGTGCCCTGACTGGGAGTTGAACTAGTGACCCTTTGCTTTGCAGTCCAGCGATCAATCCACTGAGCCATGCCAGCCAGGGCCATAAGGCCAAATTTAAAAGTAATACGTTGTTCATGTAATTATTGTCTGCATGACAGAAATGCAGTATGTTTTTCTACAGTGAAAATGATGCTGGTGGAATGAATATGGCCTTTAGAACTGATATCAGGTGCTTTGAAGAAATCCAGGGAACTCACTTGACTTTACTTGATGGTAAATATGATATCTACTGCTGGGCTATATGCTCACTGTCTCTCAAGGGAGATCGGTGGGCATGAGGAGAAATTGAAGTATATCACTAGCCATGCTGTTTCTCATTACCACTTTCCACATGTCAGTCTATTTACCAGGAAGCCAAGAGGCAGGGTACAGAGGTTATGAGGAAGTCAGAGCTGTAAGCTGTGGGTTCTTAGTCTTATATACAAAAGAAGAGCCGTTCTTCAACCTATACTTTGTAGAGTGAGTTCCCACTTGCTAGTTCACTTGTAAAAAAAAAGTCTGTTGCATAAATTTGGCCATGAGGACAGGGAAACACTCTTTTTAATGTTTAATTTTTATCATGGAAAGTCAAAAACACAAAAATAGAATGGATCAGTAAATCCCCATGTACCCATCATTCAGCTTCAACAATTATCAACACCTTACCATTCTTGTTTCATCTATACCATAATCATTCCTCCACTATGTGGTCCTCAGGATTATTCTGCAGTAAATCCAAGACATGACATCCCTTTATCTGTCAATATTTCTAAAGGTATCTCTGAAAATTTTAATGAAAAACATAACCATGTGAAATCACATAAAAGTCACAAAAATACAAATACTGCATGATTTCACTTACATGAGATACTCAGACAAGTCAAAGTTGTAGAGACAGAGTAGAATTGTGGCTGCCAGTGGCTGGGCAAGCAGGGAAATAGGGAGTTAGTGATTAATGTGTATAGAGTTTCAGTTTTACAAGATGAAAAGAGCTATGAAGATGAATGGCGGTGAAGGTTGCACAACACTGTGAATGCCACTGAACTGTACACTAAACAGTGATCAACAAGGTAAATATTGTTATATGTATTTTACCACAATAAAAGGAGAACAAAAAATCTATATATAATGACTACAATAGTTTTATCATGCTGTAAAAATTAACAGTAATGGCCCATCAAATATATATGAAGTATTTAAATTTCCCCAATTATTCATAATTGCTTTTACAGTTAGTTTATTTAATCAAGATCCACATTTTGCATTTGGTTCTTATATCTCTTCATTTTCATATAATCTTAAGGTCTGCCAATTTTTCATTTTTGGGGTTTTATTGATCACATCCTTGTGGAGCCATGCAGCACATTCTTTGGGCTATAGGCCTTCTACTTGTTCCCTCCCCCAAAGATTTGCTTCTGTTGCTATCTTCTGTTCTGGGTCTGGTTGTGCTGAACACACCCCATTAGTGACCTCATTCATTGCTATGGCTTTACTCCAGCCCACTGGAGATCTACACACTCAGCTGCCTAGTGGAAACCTTGACCTCCAATGTCAACAAGTATGTCCAAAACAGAGTTCCTGTCTTCTCTCCTTTCTTCTACCTAACTTTCAACCTTCTCTGTGCTTCCTTCTCTGCAGTGACAAGAACCACAGTCTGCACAGAGTGCCATGTAGGACTCCTCCCTCTCCTTCAACTCCTCTACCCCATCCATCCCAAGCCCTCTTAATCCTACTTAGGCCATATAATGCATCCCGATCTGCCCATCTCCAATACCAACACTTTAGGTGGTGACTGGTATCACGTATCTGGATCTTATTTTATATCATCGGTCTGGATTGTTTTAATAGTCCCCTAACCAGTTTTACTGTCACAATTCTCATATTTCAAATTATTTTTTCATCCCACATTGAAAATTATATTTGTATTATAAAACAAATCTGATCATATTGCTTTGCTGCTTTGAACCCTTCAGTGGTTCTCCACATTCTAGGGTAAAATCCCAACTGTTGAATAAGGAAAGACCCTTAGAAACTGGACCCTTCATACCTTTTCAGACTCACTTCTCCCCTACTTCCTCCACACCCTTCACATTACAACTCTGCCATTAAGTGCTCTTTCTTCTGTCATGCCCCCAGGCTCTGTGCCTCTCCCCACTGTCCTCAAACCTTCTTCCCCTCACCTGTTTAAAGCCTACTTGTGTTTAGAATCTTACTTGTTACATTCCTTCAGTTGCCTTCACTGTGACTACCAGGACCCCAACCCCAGAAAGATGTTGCTACCTACTCCTTTTCAACACTCTCACAGTCCCTGGTTTTAGCCCTAACAGTACTGTTTGTACCCCTGCCTACACAGGAATTTCTTTAAGAGTACATCTTGTTCCTTTTGTAAGCACGGGGTCTGACAACAGCCTGGCACATAGTAGGCACTTAATCAATTGACTGAATTGATAAAAGAGTAAAGGACTAAACGAATGATTCAATCAATGGGTAAAAATGCTCATATAAATGAATGTTCTAAGCATACCAAAAGCAAGTTGGATGATGCGATTTTCAAAATCATTTTCAAAATGATTTTCAAAAATTCCTAACAATGAAGTCTTTTAATATAAATTACACAGATTCATCCTGTATCCATCCTTTATTCATTGTTATCTTTCATGGTGAGGCTTTCTTTAACGCAGCAAAGGAAAATTATCTCCAAAGCATTTCCCAGGTAAATGGTGAAGTTAGAACAAGGGGCATAGAATCTTATAATAACTCTTTTGTGAGTACAGAAGATTAAAGATCTTGAGAACATTCTGGAAACAATTTCAATTTTTTTAAAAAATCACATGCAATGTTACATTATTTTCTCTCAAATAACAAAAGTGTGCAATATTCCCCTTTGTAGGACATTTCTACTAATGTAACATTTCCATGACTATTTATAATGCATTTCTCTATGTAAACAAAAATATGCCCTCTTTTTAAAACTAGTAGTTAGTGCACATAAAAAGATTTTTATCCCTAAAATTGTCCATACTGCTCATGTTTATATTCTCTTTTAACAGATATGCTTGGGTTGTCTTTTGACATGTCAATAATACAGCTATAAAATTTTGGTTCTTTGGAGACTGATGTAGAATGAGAGCCTCCCCATCATGCCCATTGTGACCTCTCTGGTACTCAATGTAATATAAAATAGAGACTGGGCTGGCCTGCAGAGCTTAGAAATTGACCTTAGAGTGGCCACTATCACCCTGGGAGTTCATGATGTGCTTCTTTAAGCCCAGTTCTAAGAAATAAACATCTAAAGTTTATATAGGTTATTTAGTCCCATCAGAAAAAAAACAGCCTTCATTAGCCCTTCCTCACTATCCCCTTTCCCTTCATGACAATGCATCCTCCATAAGGATACTCTGGACATAACTAGGATAGAAAACCTGCAGATTTCCTATTAAACCCCAGTTCTAAATAGTATATCCAAATAGCATTTGTTTTTAGCAAAAAAAAATCATTTATAATTTACTATTTCACCAGTGAAAACTACATTTTTACACAAATTTAATTTTATCAAATATACACACGTCTACAGAACTTTCACTTAACAGCAAATCTGCAGGCAGTAGAACATGCAAATACTAAAATGTGTTTATTAACCAAATGAGAGCTGAAGTCTGCCTCAGCTAGACTATTTGTATAGATGTATGTTTATACATACATAAAAATTTCTTTACCCTCTAAATCTAACAGTAGCTTTAAAAACACAAAAGAAAAACATACCTGTATCATTGTATTTAAACTGACTCAACCATATAATTTTCTGTTTTAATTTCAGTGGGTGTTGCTATGCTTTCCTCCATGCAAGCTGGGACAAACATACAGTGTCAGGCCCATATGGACAGTACATCCACAGGCATCCCACATAGTGAAGTCAGAGGCCCTCAATGTGCATTGGTTAATTGGCAACTTGAACGCCACCATCTAAGCTTAGGTTCTTCCAGGTTCCAGAGGTTCTAACACTCCTTCCAGATTCAGCTAGAGTTATAGCAAACACAGCCATAAACGTCCTCACATCCGTGAGAAAAGGCAAGCAGCAAATAAGAGGTGAAGAAGACCTGCTCTCATTAATGAGTCACAGCCAAATAAACAGCCAAGCCTGGAGGCACTCTTAAAATAGAAGTTAAAATCTTAATTCAGTTATTCTCATTATACTTAAGGTGATAAAGTTATCTGTGAATAACTTTAATCCGAATCTTATTCATGGTGATATGCAATTTGAAATTGACATTTTTTAAGTAGTCTATCATTGCTGTTTTGATTTCTTCCTTGCCCCAGGTTATTCAAAAGTTTTACATTGCCAAGAAGTTTTCTTTTTGTGTGTTTTTAATTGGATTAAAATTTAAGTGTTACTGGATGAAAAAAAAGTGAAGGCATTAGCCAAAGAACATATATGCATGACCCATGGACACAGACAACAATGTGGGTATTGCTGGGGGCAATTGGTGGGGACTGGGTGGAAGTAGGCAAAGGGGGAAAAGCAGGGACAACTGCAATAGCACAAACAATAAAATATAATTAAATAATTATATAAATAAATAAAACTGAAAGTTTTATTGCATTTTGTGCCTGTATAATTCCTAAAACTTGGAATTTATAAAATAAAATTGTGGCCTCTAATATGATCAATATTTGTAAATATTTCATGATAATTTTGTAGTGTCTTCCAAGAATTTGTTTCTTTGTTGTTTTCATTCTTTCTTGATCATATTAACCATCATAACTTCAATATCAACATCGTACGCTTTCATTATACTTCACCATTTCTTTTGTGCAATAGTTTCTTATTCTTGAATTCTTTACTGTAATTCATTTCTAGTAGGCAGGACATTTTCAGGTCATTTTTTTTCTGGGGTGGGCATATATGAGGTATATTTTCTGAGTCCCTAAATATATATAAGAATGTCTCTGTTAAATTTACACATTAAAAATAGTGGCCTGATATATAATATTGTGGGGTTTTTTCCTGCAGCATTATATTTTAATTACTTAATTATCTTCTGATATTTATCTGGCCTAATTTCTCCTGTTATATTTAAATTCATTGAAATTAAATTTCTTAAAATGTTTATTGATTTGAGAGAGAGGGAGAGACAGAGAGAGAAAGAGAGAGAGAAACATCAATGTGAGAGAGAAACATCTATTAGTTACCTACCATAGGTGCCCCAGCTGGGGTTGGAACCCAACCTGGGTAGGTGTCCTGACCAAGAATCAAATCCCCAAACTTTAGGTGTATAGGATGATGCTCTAAGCAACTGAGCCACACTGGCAAGGGCAAAATTTAAAACATTTTAATTCAGATAATTTACACTTATTTTCATTAAGTTTTCCTGACATTTATTTTGCCCTTTGATTTAAATATCTAAATCTTTCTCCTGTAAAAAAACAAAACTTATGCATAGTATTTTTATTATCACCTCTCTTGCCTGCTTTGTTCTTTCCTACTGAAAATATTTTTGTGTATATATGAGATCTTAATTTTCTCTTCAGAGAATCCTTCTTCCATAACCCATTTTAATTAGCAGTTTGTTTTCAGGGAAAAAAATGAGAGGAAATACAAAAAGTTTCCATATCCCCCCAACAGTCCTCCCAATTGCCACTATTGTTAACATCTTGAGTTAGTGTGATACGTTTGTCATAGTCCATGAGCCAATATTGATAGGTATTATTAACTCAAATCCATAGTTTACATTAGGATTCACTCTTGGTGTACATTCTACAGGTTTTGATCAATGTATAATGACATGTTTTCACCATTACACTACCCAGAGACTAATAGTTTCACCTTCTTAAATATCGCCAGTGCTCTACTTATTCATCCCACTCCTCCATGCCCCTAACCCTTGGCAATCCGTAATCATTTTATTGTCACCATAGCTTTACCTTTCCCAGAATGTCATATGATTGGAATCATACAGTATGTTGCCTTTTCAAATTGCCTTTTCTTTCACTTGGCAATACAACTTTAAAATTTCTCCATGTTATCCTGGCCAGTGTGGCTCAGTTGGTTGTGTGTTGTCCTACAAACCGAAAGGTCCCAATTGCTGCTCAGGGCACATACCTGGGGTGTGGGTTTGATCGCCAGCTGTGTTGTGTTTCAGCATGTATGAAAAGGGAATTAGTCCACATTTCTTCCCCTCTCTCCATCTCTCCCTGTCTCTCTGAACTCTCGCCCTTCCTCTCTTTCTAAAAAGCGATGAAAAATATCCTTGACCGAGAATTTAAAAATAAAAGATTTCTCCATGTTTTCTGTGACTTGATAGCTCATTTTTTTTCATTGCTGAGCAATATTCCATGGTCTGAATATATTACTGTTTGTTTATTCATTCAGATATTCAAGAACACCTTGGTTGCTTCTAAGTTTTGGCAATTATGAATACAAGTGCTATAAACATCTGTGTGCATGTTTTTGTGTGGGTGCAAGTTTTTGGTTCATTTGTGTAAATAGCAAGGAGCATAGTTGCTGGATCATATGAGTATACAGGATGGGGCAAAAGTAGGTTTGCAGTTGTTTGTATGGAAAATAATACAATAATTCATGAATATTAGTACAAGAATAAACTCTGAGTTTAGCATACCCACAACAGCTGTAAACCTATGTTTGCCCACCCCTGTATTTAGTTATATAGGAAACTGCCAAACTGTCTTCCAAAGTGGTCACACCATTTTGCATCCCAACAGCAATGATTAAGAATTCCTGTTGCTCCACATCCTCATAGCATTGGATGTTGTCAGTGGTTTTGATTTTCACCATTCTAACAGGTATATAGCAGGACGTCCTCAACGTGTAGCAGCAGTTTCAATGTACATTTTCTTGGTGACATAGGATGTTGAGCATTGTTTCCCATGCTTTTTGCAATTCATGTATCTTCTTTTTTTTATTGTTTACACTATTACAATTGTCTCCACTTTTTCCCTTTTTCCTACCTCCACCCTGCCCCTGCTCCCAGCCTCCCTCATGCTATCACCACACTGTCATTCCTGTCCGAGGGTCAGGCCTATGAGTTCTTTGGCTAATCCCTTTATCTACTTTTTTCTAGTCTCCCCTCCCACCTCCCTTTTGGCAGCTGTCAGTCTGTTCACATACCTGTGCCTCTGCTTCTATTTTGTTTGTTAGTTTATTTTGTTCATTAGATGCCACCTATAAGTGACATCATGTGGTATTTGTCATTCTCTGACTGGCTTATTTCACTTAGCATAATAATTTCTGGGTTCATCCATGCTGTTGCAAAAGGTAAGATTGCCTTCTTTTTTACTGCCATGTAGTATTCCACTGTGTAAATGCACCACAGCTTTTTTATCCACTCATCTACTGATGAACATTTGGGCTGTTTCCAGATCTTGGCTATTGTAAATGATGCTGCTATGAACATAGGGTTGCCTATATCCTTTTGAATTAGTGTTTTGATATTCTTAAGATATATTTCCAGAAGTGGAATTCCTGGGTCAAAAGGCAGTTTCATTTTTAATTTTTTGAGGAAATTCCATACTGTTTTCCATAGTGGCCACACCAGTCTGCATTCCACCAACAGTGCATGAGGGTTCTCTTTACTCCACATCTTTGCCAATACTTGTTGTTTTTATACTTATTGACAGTAACTTCTTCTTTAATAAGGTGTCTGTTCAGATCTTTTGTCCATTTTTAACGGATTATCTAATTTTTTAGTTGTAAAAGTTCCTTGTACATTTTGGATACCAGTTCTTTATCTGATACATGTTTCACAAAGATTTTCTTCAAGTCTGTTCTTGTCCTTTAGTCCTCTTAACAGTGTTCTTTGTTTGTTTGTTTGGTGGAGCAGAAATTTTAACATTTGGGTCTGTGATCCATTTTGAATTGACTTGTGTGAAATGTATAAAATCTGTGTCTAGAATCTTTTTTCCTTTTTTGCATGTGGATGTTTAGTTGTGTCAGCACTATTTCTTACATTTTTTTCAATAATTTTCTTCAATTTATTCTGTCTATGATTTCTATGAGAACTTGAACTTGTCCTCCAAGTCACTGACTTAATATTCTGTACCCTCCAGTCTTCTGTTTTTTGTTTGTATTGTTTTTTTATTGATTATTTCTAATTCACTATTTGCTTTTCATTTGAGTCTTCCTTATTTCAAATTGTTTTTGGTGAGTAAACAGTCTCTCCAATTTTCTTTGAGAAAATGAACCAAAGGTTTTTGTAATTTAAACATATATATAAATTGGGTAAGCATGCATTCTATTGAAAGAGTTTATACCTATTGTCCTCTCATAGTTATTAAAAGCTAAATATAAAATATTTAGTGTTCAAAGTATTCCAGTTTGGACAATAAAATATTTGTTTACTCTCCATATAAAAGTTATGTTTCCCCAAGTTGTTTTATCTGAGCCTTGTTTTCATTATGCATCTCTTTAGAGTTTTTATGGCTAAAAGAAATAATTGTCACCTTCATTTTTTTACTCATTTCACACATGATGTTATTTAACCTTCATAACAATCCTACAAGTTAGAACTATCACTATCTCCCTGAGGAAACTGATACTCAGAGTTTGAGGAAGTGGGCAGGGGAGAGTTTCCTTAACTTTCCTTACTGAGAAAAATCTTAGGGATAGGAGACAGGAGAGAGTAGTTGCTTCATCGGTCCGTTTGTTTTATGGGGAGAGAGGGGGAGCCTTTGCATTAGGCTGGTGTCTGACAAAGGTGATGCTTTGTCCAGGGACCCTGGAGGGAACTTCCCATGTGGAAATCTGCGGGGTGGGCACAGGGACAAGTAATGAGGAAGAACAGAGGCAGATTCTCTTTTTTCAAAGGCTGAGAATGACTCCATTTGCAGACCAAGTGGCCAAGCTATCTGCAAAGCATACCCCAGGGCTGCCCTGCTGACTCTGAGTGCTGCCTAAATGGCCCTTGACATGGGCCTCTGACATGGTGCAGGAATCATACCAAGGTCATAACTTACCTACCCAGATAGACTGACTGCTCTGGACACACTGATAGCCCAGGCTTATTAAACAATCCACAGCCTGAGGACATCATGATCCCCCCAGATACACAGACCCCACTGGAGATGTGGCCCAGACAGAGTGTCAATCCAATCATAACACCCCTGACTACTCCAGGAACTAATTGCCCACAACTGTATCCAGGCACTGTGAGAGGTGCCACCCACTGGAAATGGGGGGGGGGGTGAGGAAGGAGGCCAACCTGAAGTTATTTGGGCCATTTAGCAGAGCACCTTTAATCTTCTAGCTGTTTAAAACCCCACTCCCTAAAGTGTGGTCCATGGACCAGGAGTCTCAGCACCACCTGGCAGTCTGTCAGAAATGCAGAAATTCGGGCCCCACACCAGACCTGCTGAATCAGAATCTGCATTTAATAAATTGCCCCAGGTGGCTCATATGCACCTAAAGAATGAGAAACACTGACACAAATACTTAAATATGTTTCCAGAAGTTTGAACTGGGCATAAATTTTATAGGGTTACTGTAGCTATAGAGCACGCATTTATTGTTCTTTTGAAAAACAAGTAGATGGTGATGATTAATAAGTAGTATGTGTTTCAAAAACTTTATTTTCTTACTCTTTTAAAAAGTAATCTTAAGACATCCACACATTTCCTCGACCTAATCCAGTGCCATTCATGGATTTATTAAAAATACATATGCTTTTAAGCCTGTTACAAGAATAAATGTTTGGCAGAATTTGCTTATTACCTTCAAAATCTGAATATACTCACAGTCGGGTGCTCATTCCTCTCTCACTGAACTCAAGAGCAAGAGTGTTAATTCTGTGTACAGTAAAATATATAAAAACAAATGAAGTGTATTACCATTTTATAAACAACTGCCAAGAACTGAGAGCATGGCTTCAGCTTCCCCATACACCTCATCATTCCCAGGTGCTCATTTCCAAGAGGAAACTTCTGTGCTGGCTGCTGAATTTGGTTTCCTAATTTTAATCTGTTGACTCTGCATGTTGATTTTTCTTTTTGGTTTTTCTGTTTGCTCCTGCTGACACAGGGAAAATTTGTGTTTGTCCTGTGTTGAAAGTTGAGGTGGGTTGTCAGAATGGTTTACGTTCCCTTTCAAACTTTGCAGACCCAGATGAAGGGGGAAAACAAGTTTCTATTTTGATCTTTTTCTTTGCCAGATTAGAATTCCAACTGCCTGGAAAAAGCAAGACAGCAGCAGTAATCCTGTCCTCTGCCACCCATATGACACACAGACATTAAGGCAGCAGCCAGGTGACACAGGACTATTTGCCTCAGAGAAGTAATGTGTTAGAAAGAAAAAGAGAAAGAGAGAAAGAAAGAGAGAGAGAAGGAGGGAGGGAGGGAGGGAGGAAGGAAGGAAGGAAGGAAGGAAGGAAGGAAGGAAGGAAGGAAGGAAGGATCTCTTTCTGAGTATTGAGCTTCAGATGCCCACATTCCAAAAACATAGCCTTTGGAAAATGTTCTTCTTTGTGATCAGAGAAGCAATGAGCTCATAGAATGATGTGAATGCCACCTCCCACTTCCCCCACTCCCTTCACCTAGAGAAGAACACCTTTTTCTTTGCCCAAAAGTTCTTCTCACCAAGCTGTGATCCTGCCTGGCTGTAGCCACCCGCAGGACACCCTGTTTTCTGTTTGGCCACCCACATGGAGTGCCCTCTTTGGATGTGCACAAAGTCAACATATGGGCTGGGAAAGAACTGGGGGTAGGAAAAGGGGGCTGAGAAAGGGGCCCTGTTTCCTACCCTTAAGTTAGGCCAAGGGAGGGAAGGAGAGGACATAGATGTGTGTGATATGGGCTACATTCTCTGTACAGGTTCCTGGGAAGACATGAAGGCCTAGAGAAGAGACTGTTATGGGACATATCTGAACAGAGTATACCTCATCTCAAGCAGTTTCCTGTGCCCGAGCAGAGAAACTGCTGCCTCTGGTGGGACCTAACACAGGGACAAAGGGGCAACTTAGCTGTGAACCTCATGGACAGGAACATGAAGCAAAGAGAGGGCAAGGCCAGAAGAGGCTAGGTGGGGAGGATCATAACCCAAACTCAAATTATTAGCCCATGTTGCTCCCTGACCTGCCCTTCCACCTCCTGACAAATGTCCTCCTTCTTACTGCATACGTTTAATAGCACTTAGGGGGTCAGGAAAGCAAAAAAGGGCAGTGGACCCACAAATGGCTAAAGTTAAGTTTCCTCTATCATGGTAGAATAGAAGCTTGGGTTAGAAGATAAGCTCTTACAGGAAAAAGTGAAGTAAAATAAATGAAATAAAGTAAAAATAAAATAAAATAAAATAAAATTTGAAAAAAAAAGTCTTGCGTTCCTGTAGTTGTGTCCTGAGAAACATACATGCTATGTATGTTTCTTCTACACTTTCTTCTTTTGCCCAAGTTTTACTAGAACATTATTATGTTTAAGACAGAGTTCATTTTGAGATGCGGATTTCTAACAATATTTTACATTATGCTTCAAATCAGGACTAGAGCCTATTTTTTAACTTGAAAATGATGTGGTTCATTAGAAAAAAGATTTTTTTGTTCTTCTTTTTAATGGCATAAATCTCAGAAACAAAATTTAAGAAGTCCTTAACCAAATCCAAACTTTCTTGATATTAAATAATTGAGCTATCCTTAATTCTTACATTTTGAACAAAGTTTACTAATAATTTAAATATTTTATAATTTCTTGATAAAATAATAATTTCTATTAAGTACTGATCATTCTTTCAATGTTCAAAACAGCTTAAGTTTGCTAAGTTCAGTGTGCTTGTGTTCTTCTTATATTTTAAACATATTTTATTGCTTATGCTATTACAGTTGTCCCATTTTGCCCCCTTCACTCCCCTCTGCCCAGCACATTCCCTCCCACCCACATTCCCCATCTTTAGTTCATGTCCATGGGTCGTACATATGAGTTCTTTGGATTCTACATTTCCTATACTATTCTTACACTCTTCCTGTCCATTTTCTGCCTATCATCTATGCTACTGATTCTCTGTACCTTTTCCCCCTCTCTCCCTCTCCCACTCCCCTGTTGATAACCCTCCATGTGATCCCCATTTCTGTGATTCTATTCCTGTTCTAGTTGTTTGCTTAGTTTCTTTATGTTTTTGTTTTAGCTGTGGTTGTTAATATCTGTGAGTTTGCTGTCATTTTACTGTTCATACTTTTGATCTTTTTTTCCTTAGGTAAGTCCTTTTAACAGTCCATACAATAAGGGCTAGGTGATGATGAACTCCTGTAACTTGACCTTATCTGAGAAGCATTTTATCTGCCCTTCCATTCTAAATGAAAGCTTTACTGGATAGAGCAATCTTGGATGCAGTTCCTTGCCCTTCATGACTTGGAATACTTCTTTCCAGCCCCTTCTTGCCTGCAAGGTCTCTTTGGAGAAATCAGCTGACAGTCGTATGGGAACTCCTTTGTAGATAACTGTCTCCTTTTCTCTTGCTGCTTCTTAGATTCTCTCCTTATTTTTAATCTTGGGTAGTGTAATTATGATGTGCCTTGGTGTGTTCCTCCTTGGGTCCAACTTCTTTGGGACTCTCTGAGCTTCCTGGAAGTCTCTTTCCTTTACCAGATTGGGGAAGTTCTCCTTCATTATTTTTTCAAATAAGTTTTCAATTTCTTGGTCTTCTTCTTTTCCTTCTGGTACCCCTATAATTCAGTTGTTGGAACATTTAAAGATGTCCTAAGTCTCTTGTCATTTTTTAAAATTCTTGTTTCTTCATTCTTGTCTGGTTGGATGTTTCCTTCTTCCTTCTGGTCCACACCGTTGATGTGAGACCCAGTTTTCTTCCCATCACAATTGGTTCCCTGTACATTTTCCATTATTTCACTTAGCATAGCCTTCATTTTTCCATCTTTCCAATTTGTGACCAAATTCAACCAGTTTTGTGAGCATCCTGATTGCCAGTGATTTGAACTGTGCATCTGATAGGTTGGCTATATCTTCGTCAGTTAGTTGTATTTTTTTGGAGCTTTCATATGTTCTCTTATTTAGGCCATTCTTTTTGTCTTGGCAAGCCTGTTACATAGTAAGGGGCGGGCGCCTTAGGTATTCACCAGGACAGGGCAACCCATGTGGCTACATTGTGAAGCTGTATGTGGGGAAGGGGTCCTAGAGGGAACAACGGTGCTTGCTCTGCTCTCTGCAAGATTTCAGTCACGTCCCCCACTACCCACAAGCAAAGTGAACCCTTCTGGTGCTGATTCCCAGGTGGGTGGGTTTGTGTACGTTCTAGGACCCTGTGGATCTCTTCAACAAACTTTACTGTGAGGCTGGGAGTTTCTCCTGCTGCCTCCTCAACCTCCACAGGTGTTTTCAATCAGTGGTTTGAGGCTTTATTTCCCCGTGCTAGGGCCCTGGGTTGTCTGTACAACCCATCCCGCTCCCCAGTTGTTCCTCCTGGTTTATCTGCTTGCAAATGTGGGACCACTGGCTATACCAACCACCGCCTTGCTGGGACCTCCAGCTGCCACTTTGCCGAGAGTCCTCTCTGCCTGGCTGCCTGTCTCCGCCCCTCTTACTGGTTTGGATGAGTATGTCTTCTTTAACTCCTTGGTTGTTGGACTTCCTTATAGTTCTATTTTCTGTCAGTTCTGGTTGTTTTTGTTTTTAAATTGTTGTTGTCCTTCTTTTGGTTGTGCGAGGAGGCACAGTGTGTCTACCTACGCCTTCATCTTGGCCTGAAGTTGTCCTCTTATTTTTAAAGAACATGTTAGTTTTGGGTGTAAATAAAAAGGTATGTTGAAATTGTATGAAAATAAAAGTGTTTAAAAAAAGGTCTTTAAGACAAAATGGGACATTTGGGTCCTTTTTAAAGTAGCAAACCAGTAAATAAATACAGGCATGATAAATAAAGTTCTCTGGCTATCTTCTCTATGAAGCAATGGTTGGAAGAGACGAATAAAAAGTGTTTTTAAATAGAGTAGTTTTCCTATCTGGCTCCTTTTCTCAACTCTCTTCAGCTCTCCAGCATTTATACCAGATTTTCTCTAGTTATTATTTGAAGCAGACAGTCATGGAAAAATCCTGAGAAGTCTTATACAGTTATATAATACCTAATTAAGACATAATTGCTAATAGGGATTTTTTATGTTTTCTATATTTAAACAACCCTACTTGTACAAGCAAAAAGCATCTTTCTGGTTTACAGGTAAAAAGCAAGAAAAGATACACATTACTTAACTTACTCTCACAAAAAATGCCCATCTCATGAGCCTACAGATTGACAAATATTCTGAAATCTAAAACACACAAGTGAAGCAATAGTCATTAGCTACTGTCATTAACTATAGTCATTAGTGTCAATTTACAACCTACTTCAAATCAGAAATGCTTTTATTTTTGCTTTCTTAGTTCTCCCACTCTTCACTCTGCTATATCCTTATAATACCCTAAATTCCTTTTTAAGATTTTATTTATTTATTTTTAGAGAGAGATAAAAGGAAGGAGAAAGAGGGAAAGAAGCATCAGTGTTTGAGAGAAAGATTGATGAGTTGCTTCTTGCACTTGCTCCAACCAAGGACCCCAGGCCTACAACCCAGGCATGTGTGGTGACTGCAATCAAACTGAAGACCTTTAGCTTTGCAGGATGACACCCAAACAACTGAGCCACACTGGCCAGGGCATCAGGTGTTTTTTAAAATGTGCCTATTTTTGTGAATGGCATAAATATTTGCAATTTAAGCACTATTTAAGTGTGCTACCATCTTGCTGGTTGTAGTGCCTTGTCATTTCCGGGGTACATATTTCCATAGGCACATGTGTCAGGTGGACCCTCTGGGACTGAGGTAGGGTTACAGCAAGTTATCAGAAGGGGGAGGGATGTCTGTGAACACCTAAAGAGGAAGGAGCAGTATTGAGCAGAGAAAGCTTTCAAAACCTGCTGCAGATCCCACACCTATGAAGGAAGGAAAGGAAGTCAAAGTAGGATTCTCAAGGAGAACTTTGGATTGTAATGCAGATTTCACCAGATTTAGGCTAATCCAGTGAGGAGCTGTAGGAGAACCCTACCTTGGGTAGAGATGGCTAAACCCTAGTGTTTGTGTCACGTTCAGTCATTGGTTGGGGCTTTTCTAGAAAGAATATGGTCTCATCTCAAAAGCTGAGTTTGATCCTGAAGGTTCTGGAGTGGCAGGCTGCCAGACTGCCCTCCTTACAGATGCTCAGCAGGTTCTTTCTGGAAGGAGTTGTGAGCACTGCATTCCCCAGTGAGGGACTCAGCACAGTTGTTAACACATACATCCTTTCCCTTTGATAAACAAACCCATTTCTCAAAGCAAAGTTCGTAAGAAGAATCCTTACTAGAGAAGAGTGACTTACCTTAGGTCAGAAATCAGTTGGGAAGAGTGATTAAGAAATTAATGGACATCTTCCAAGATATATCACTATTTTGATTTTGAGCTGCAAGGCTTTGCTGAGTTCACACAGGCCCCAGATCAGATTGGAATGTGTGTTGACCTTTTTCACAGTGTCCTCAATTCCACATGCAGTGACTTTTATTCCTATTCAGCACACACCATTAAAGTGAATCATATTCTCATACCATTCCCTAACCTGTGGTGGCGCCACCCCCTACCACAACTCAGGCCACTTCATTAACTTTGTAGGTCAAACCACCCTGAGAAGGAGCTACTCAAGCTTCATGTCTTCCCTAACATCCTAGTTTCACATCAAAACATACCTGCTTTTTCTTATTTCCTTTGTAGAAAGCTAACAATTTAGGCTGAAAAGCCTGATAAGAGCTCAATGATCACTTATTTGCATCTATAGAATTTAACTCAAGATGAATGGCTAGCTAATTAGGGCATTTTCACAAATTTGTTCAGGATAATGATGGTGAAATTTTGGACCATGTTGGTATGTATTTAGCTTTTTAACTGAGAAAGCCCCAGCACACAATAAATATTATGGGCAGTTGTAGATTTTGCTCTCAAAATGGTACTCATTTCTGACTAGTGACCTCAGCTCATGGGTAACAATTAATTTATCACTCTATTTGGAAATTCTAATATCACAAGATACTTCCATTATTTGAAATTTTCTACTCAAGCTAGAGGAATAGAAATAGTAATAAAGTAACAACAATTAAGTAAATACCTGCTGGATACAAAGAGTGATGCTTGGTACTTGAAGTGTACAATGGGTTTAATTTAGTTTTCTTATAAATTACATATTCTAATTCCAGTTGACAGATGAAGATCACAAAGGTTAAGTGGCAAATTGTATCGGCGAAGCCTGATTTGGATCAGGTCTCTCTGGCTCCTTAATCTTTGGATCTGTTCCGCCACATCCTACAATTTACAATTACATATTAGAATCTAAGACTTTCAACTTGAACTCCACATCTGCAACATTCATAGTGTCTAATAGCTGGTGTGGGAAGTTGGTTGGTATTATAAAGAAAAATGATTTATACTCTGCTTTTTATATACTTGAAATTCCATGATAAAAAAGAGGTGTATAGGAATGTTCACATTCCATGAAAGCATTCAATAGCTACAAATGGCTCAGAACCTCACCAGGACATTATAAAGTTTCCCTCTAGCCCCATTTGGAAACACACACAAACACAGAGTCACACAGTTGAAAACATCTTCCAACATAAACAATGCAGATATTAATTAGTAGTAAACAGAAGTCTAGATATTAGCATATCCAACACATCAGCGTAAGCAAATGTTGCCTTTCTGTGTATGAATCAGAACACTCAGTTCTATTCACTGTCTTATGTTCCTTTTCATTTGCTCAAGTCCAGCCAAACCAAACCAGGCGTCAACGGTGGAGAGAACTGCAAATGTTTGCAAACCGTGAGCATATTAGGAGATATGAATTATTGTGTGCCGATATAAATAAACATTGTTCCAAGCTCAGGTTCTGTCAACATCTTAGCAATCCACACAAACTCATCCAAAGATAAATGAGCTAGTGTTATTCATACCTGATGAGCTCCAAAAACCACCTGAAGGGGCACACGCTGTACTTTGCTAAGCTTGTTTGCAAAACTCAGCCCTTGGAATACAAAGCTGCCACACAGTATGCAGCCAGCTCTGAAACACGTGTGTTTCAGGCAGCTGCAAGGCCAAAACAGGCGGGCTGTCTTGTTGGTCCCTGCTTCAGCTTGACATGGGGACTCCAGGAGGCCCAAGGTTTTCTTCCCTCTACCTTCACCATTTTTTAGTTAAGACATGCTTATTGCATATATTTTTAAAATACAGACTATCAAAAAGATTTAAAATTGCCTTAATTCTACAAACCAGAGGTAGACACTGTTAATTTTTAACATGATTGTAGAATTTTTATTTTATTTTACTGCATTTATTAGGGTGACACTGGTTAATAAAATTATGTAGGTTTCAGGTGTACAATTCTGTAATACATCATCTGTGTTTACCACCTTTTACTCCCCTTTATCCTCCTCCACCTCACCCCAACCTTTCCCTCTGGTAATCACCATATTGTTATCTATGACTATGAATGTTTGCTTGTTTTTTGCTTAATCACGTAACCTTTTTCAGTCAGTGCCCCAAAGCCCCTCCCATCTGACAGCTGTCACTCTATTCTCTGTATCTATGAGTCTGCTTCTATTTTGTTTGTTGGTTTATTTTGCTCATTAGATTCCACATTTAAGTGAAACTCATGTGGTACTTGTCTTTCTCTGACTGGCTTATTTCACTTAGCATAGACTCTCTAGGTCTATCCATGCTGTCGCAAAGGGTAAGATTTCCTTTGTTTTTATGGCCAAGTAGAATTTCATTGTGTAAATGTACCACAGCTTTTTATCTGCTCATCTACTTGTGGGCGCTTGGGCTGCTTCCAACCTTAGACTACTATAAATACTGCTGAAATGAATATAGGGGTGCATATATTCTTTGAAATTTTAGTGTTTCAGGGTTTTTTTATTAATTTCCACAAATGGAACCAATAGGTTATAAGGGAATTTCATCTTTAATTTTGGGGGGTAATGCCACGCTGCTTTTCACAGTGGCTGCACCAGTCTGTATTCCCACCAATTGTGCATGAGGGTTCCCCTTTCTCCACATCCTCACCAATCCTGGTTGTTTGTTGATTTAGTGATTGTAGCCATTCTGACAGATGTGAGGTGATGTTTCATTTTGTTTCAATTTGCATCTCTCTGATGATTAGTGATGTTGAGCATCATTTCATATGTCTATTGTCCATCTGTATGTTCTCTTTGGAAAAGTGTCTATTCAGGTCCTTTGCCCATTTTTTAATTGGATTGTTTGGTTTTTGGTGTTGAGTTGTTTGAGTTCTTTATTAATTATTAACTCCTTATCAGATGTATCATTGTGAATATGTTCTCCCTTTCAGTGGGTTGTCTTTTCATTTTGTTGATGCTTTGCTTTACAATGCAAAAAAAAATGAATTTGATGTAGTTCAATTTATTTTTCTTTTATTTTCCTTGCCAGAGGAGATATATCAGAAAAAAAATATTTCTAAGAGAAATGTCCAAGATTTTACCGTTTATGTTTTCTTCTAGGATTTTTATGGTTTTGAGTTAATATATAAGTCTTCAATCTATTTTGAATTTATTCATTTGTATGGTGTAAGAAGTTGGTTTAATTTCATTTTTTGGCACAGATATGTTCAATTTTTTCCAATATCATTTATTGAATAAACTATCTTTACTCCACTGTATGTTCTTGTCTCCTTTGTGAAATATTATTTGACCATAAAGGTATGAGTGTTTTCTACGCTCTCTATTCTGTTCCATTAATCTGTATAGCTGTTTTTATGCCTGTACTACGCAGTTTTGATTAATATGGCCTTGCAATATAGTTTGTTATCAGGTAGCATGATTCCTTCAATGTTTTTCTTCTTTCTCAAGATTGCTGTGGCAATTTGGGTTTCTTTATGGTTCCATGCAAATTTTTGTAATATATGTTCTAGTTCAGTGAAATACACCATTGGAATCTTGAGAGGAATTTCTTTGAATCTATAGATTGCTTTGTGTCATATGGACATTTTAATGATGTTAATTCTTTGTTTTGATGAACACAGTATATGCTTCCACTTCAGTTTTTTCTTCAGTGTCTAATAATTTTCCAAGTACAGGTCTTTTATATCCTTGGTTAAATTTATTTCTACATATTTTATTTTCTGTGATGCAACTGTAAATGGGATTGTTTTCTTAATTTCCCTGATACTTCATTTTTAGTGTATAAAAATGCAACTGATTTCTGGATATTTATTTTGTATACTGCAACTTTACTGAATGCATTTATCAGTTACAGTATTTTTCTTGTGGAATCTTTAGGGTTCTCTATATACAATATCATGTCATTTGCAAATAATGACAATTTTACTTTTTCCTTTTCAATTTGGATGCCTTTTATTTCTTCTTCTTTTCTGATTACTATGGCTAGGACTTCCAGTATAATGTTGAAAAAAAGTGATGAAAGTGGACATCTCTATTGTTCCTGATCTTAAGGGAAATGCTTACAGTTTTTGCCCATTGAGTATGATGTTGGCTGTTGGTCTGTCATATGTGCCCTTTATCATGTTCAGGTATGTGTTCCCTCTTATCTCACTTTGCTAAGAATTTTTATCATAAATGAGTGCTGGATTTTATTAAATGCTTTTTCTGCTTCTACTGGTATGACCATTTGTTTTTTATTGTTCATTTTGTTTAGGTGGTTTATCATGTATATTGATTTACAGATGCTGTACCAACCTGGCATCCCTAGAATAAATTCCACTTGATCATGCTATATGAGCTTTTTAACATATTGCTGGATCTGGTTTGCTAATATTTTGTTGAGGATTTTTGCATTTATATTCATCATGGGTATTGGCCTATAATTTTCTTTCTTGTAGTATTTTCATCTGCTTTTGGAATTAGGATAATGCTAGTCTTGTAAAACGAGCTTGGAAGTCTTCCATCCTCTTGAATTTTTTGGGATTAGCTTGAGGAGGATAGGTGTTAGTTCTTTGAATGTTTGATGAAATTCTCTTGTGAAGCTATCTTGTCCAGGATGTTCACTTTTGGGAGGTTTTTGATTACTGCTTCATTTTCATTAGTTGTAATCTGTGTATTCATATTTTCTGATTCTGCCTGATTCTCTTTGGAAGATTTTATGTTTTTAGCAATTTAAGTACTTTGTCCAGACTCTCCAATTTGTGGACATAGAGTTGTTAATATTTTCTTACAATCCTCTGTATTTCTGTGATATCAGTCATTGCTTCTTCTCTTTATTTAGGTCCTCTCTCTTTTTTTCTTAATGAGTCTGGTTAAAGGTTTGTCAATCTTGTTTATCTTTTCAATGAACTAGCTCTTGGTTTCATTGGTTTCTGCTCTGATCTTTATTATTTCCTTCCTTAGACTTACTTTGGGCTTTGTTTGTTGTTGTTTTTCCTGTTCCTTTGAGTTAAAGCTAGATTGTTTATCTGAGATATTTCTTGTTTTATGAGTTAGGCCTTTATGCTATGAATTTCTTTTGTGGGACTGCTTTTGCTGTGTCCCCTGGATTTTCAGTTGTATGCTCATTCTCATTTGCTTCAAGGTATCTTTTGATTTCTTCCCTGATCTCATTGTTTTGTAACATGTTATTTAGCCTCTATGTTTTTGT
The DNA here is from genome assembly GCA_028533065.1 of Trachops cirrhosus. Lineage (NCBI taxonomy): Eukaryota > Metazoa > Chordata > Mammalia > Chiroptera > Phyllostomidae > Trachops > Trachops cirrhosus. Next base: position 58,288,455 of record CM052545.1, on the reverse strand, counting down.
GTGTTTTTCAGTTGTTTTCCTGTGATTGACTTCTAGTTTCATACCATTATGGTCAAATAACATGCTTGATAAGGTTTCTATCTTCTTAAATTTATTGAGAATTGTTTTGTATCCTAACATGGTCTATCTTAGGAAATGTTTCATTTGCACTTGAAAAGAATGTATATTCTGCTGCTTTAGAGTGCAATGCTCTGAAGACATCAATTAAATCCATCTGATCTAGTGTGTCATTTAAGGCCACTGTTTCCTCATTGATTTTCTGTTTGGAAAATATATCCACTGATGTCAAAGTGCTGTTAAGATCCCTTACTATGACTTTATTACTGTTGATCTCTCACTTTATGTTCATCAAGATTTGCTTCATATATTTAGGTGCTCCTATGTTGGGTGAACAAATGTTTACTCAAGTTATATCTCTTGTTGGATTGCCCCCTTTTTCATTATAGTCTTTTTCTTTGTCTCTTCTTTTTTTTTTTTTTTTTTTTTAAATTT
>CM052545.1:58050143-58287463 GCA_028533065.1 Trachops cirrhosus | reverse complement strand
TACAATTTGCGATCTCCTATTTTCATTTATGGCGTGATAATGTTGGCTCTTTGCTCTGTACCTACCTAAAATGACTCAGATTTTTTTCCCTGGTTGTGGGAGAGTAGAATCTGCTGCATCCTACCACGCCGCCATCTTCTCTCCCTCTTTGTCTCTTCTGATAGCCTTTGTTCTAAAGTCTATCTTGTCAGGTATAAGTATGGCTGCCCCAGCTTTTTTTCCCTTTCAACTTGCATGAAATATCCCTTTACTTTTGGTCTGTAGGTAAATTTCATTCTGAGGTGGGTCCCTTGCAGGCAGTATATATATGGGTGTTGTTTACTTTTCCATTCAGCTACCCTATATTTTTGATTGGAGCATTTAAGCCATTTATATTGAAAACGATTATTGATAGGTAGGTATATATTGCCATTTAATTCTTTTAACTACGTTCCTCTGTTGTTTCTTCCCCCCTCTTCTTAAAGCAAGTCCTTTAACATTTCTTCAACATTGCTTTGGTGGCAACGAACCCCTTCAGCTTTTTCTTGTCTGGGAAGCTCTTTATTGTTTCTTTACTTCTAAATGATAACCTTAAAGGATAAAGTATTTTCAGTTGTAGGTCTTTACTTTTTATCACTTTGAATATTTCACACTAATCCCTTCTGGCCTGAAATATTCCTGTTGAGAAATCAGCTGATGATCTTATGGGAGCACTTTATAGGTAACTGTCTTTCTTCTGCTGCTTCTCAGATTTTCTCTTTGTCTTTAACCTTTTCTCTTTTAATTATGATGTGTCTTGGTGTGGACCTCTTTGATTCATCTTGTTTTGTACTTTCTGATCTTTCTGAATTTGTGTGTCTTTTTCCATTACCAGGTTAGAAAATTTTTCAGTCATTAGTTCTTCAAATAGGTTCTCGACCCATTGCTCTTTCTCTTCTTCTTCTGGTACCTCCATGATGTGGATGTTGTTACATTTTATTTTGTTCCAAAGATCCTTTAAACTACCCTCATTTTTATTTTTTCTCCACTGTTATGATTGAAAACTCTGCTACCCTGTGTTCCAAATCACTGATTCAACCCGCTGCTTTATCTAACCTACTGAATAAACTTTTTCTAACCTACTACTATACTTTTTCTAGTATATTCTTCATCTAAGATATTGTATTCTTCATTTCTGATTGATTTTTATGTTTTTTTATGTTATAATTCTCACTTAGTTCCTTGAACATCCTTATAACCATTGTTTTTTGAACTCTAAATATCACACATTGCTTGCCTCCATTTTGTTCAGCTATTTTTCTGGAGATCTTCCTGATTTTTTCAATTTGAGCATGTTTCTTTGTCTCCCCATTTTTGCTACCTATTTATATTTGTCTCCATGTATTATATGCATCTGCTATGACTCCCAGTCTTTGTGGGATGACCTTATATAGTAGGCATCCTGTAGAATCCAGTGGCACAGTCTCTTTGAACATCTGAGCTGGGCATTCTATGAATGTGCCTTGTGCAGGTTATGTGGTCCCTCCTGTTATAGTTGAGTCTTGACTGCTATTGGCCCATTTGTGTGTGGAGTTGACCCTCAGTCTGGCTGACTGTGAGGATCCACTCAACTGCAGCATATGAGCTGTTATGCAGGTGCTGACCACACTAAGCAGAATTTGCCTCAGTAGGGTCTGGTGGCTGCTAAAATCTTCCTTCAGATATGCCACTTGTGAAGCTAATTGGATCCTGCAAATACTTTGACTGAAGCTGGCCACTTGATGTGTTGATTCTGGGGCCTCTTGGGAGGGTCTCTGGTGTAGACCAATATCAAATGCTGCCTGTGACTGGCCCTGAGAAACCTGTTTAAAGTTATAACAATAGTTTGTGGCTGCCTCTTCTGGGCACGGGTGTGCACAGGAAGGACCAAGCTATACACCAAGGCCAGCTTCTACCACCACTGGGCTGTGCACTAAGGCTTGCTTCTACCAGCACTGGGCCCAAGATCAGGTCAGTAAAAGTCCTAAAGCACCTTGAGATCTATCTCTGCCTGCCTCTACTCCTGGTTACCTGTTAGGCTCACCCAATTAAAGAGCCTATAGTGGGACTTGTGTTGCAGGAGGTAGATTCTAAGTGAGTCACCAGGTAGGGATGAGTGGTATTTATCAAACTGATACAGGTTCAAACTTGGTGCCAGTGCTACCTTGGTTATTAGGCTGTTCTTCAGCTACTCTTCAATTGGTTATTCAAATTGTTTGCTCTGTATTTTAATTGTAATTCCACTTTAGTCCCATAGGGAGGTGATCATACCATCCAGCTAAGCCATTGCCATCTTGGATCCTTGATTGTAGAATTTTTAATATATACATATTCTCTAAAATTAAAATGGGACTATACTGTAGGTAACTTGCTTTGTTCTTTAAGTATAGTATATGAACATTTTAAGGTCTAAAAACAACCTACCTTTACAACATATTTACAGTGTCTGCACATATGAACATAAAGCAATTTATCTAGTCAAGACATATCATTTGGTATTTACCTATAACTGTTATTGGACATTTATGAGGTTGTTTTAAAACTTTTGCTCCTAAAACCAAGCTTAGATGACTATTTTAATAGATAATTATTTATAAAACTCTATTATTATTTCCTTAAGATAAGTTCTTAAAAGTAAAATGCACAGATACAAACTTTTTGAGGCTTTAAATATAAACTGCCTTCCAGAGAGAGAATAAAAACTTATACTCCTCATTCTGTACCCTAATAACACTGAGTAAATATCTCTTTTTAATTTTTGCCACTTTGATTGATAGAAAACTATCTTTTTTGAAATTTGTAGTTTTTACACTAATGATATTAAAGTTTGTATCTTACCTCCTGCTCATATAATTTTGTGCATTTATTACTAACCTCGAAAGCTCTTCATGTTTTAATAGTGGTATTCCAGCAATAGTCAACTTTTTCCACCTCAGGCACATAAACTAATTACTAAAATTCTATGACACACCAAAAAGAGATTATATTTTTTGCTAATCTGAAACAAAACTAATTTTGATTCATTTACACTGGATAGCTATTATTGTGTTGGCTGTTGTCATTTTTAAATTTGATAGTCAAAGGGATAAGAGGTCAGTGCTCCTGAGTATTTATTTAGTCAGGTAGTGCCTGTTTTAAAAATTCTCGTGGTCTACCAGTGTGCCACAGCACACCTGTTGCACATTGCTGGTGGTACTCCCTTGTCTGTTATAGGTGATGCAATTGTGTCCTCATTTTTAATTGTCTTTTAGCTTGATTAATTGATTGACACAAAAAGTTTTTAAATTGGGGGTAAAAAATGTATGCATCTTTATCTTTATGGATTGTGTTGTTTAAGGCATGTTTAGATGATCTTTCCAAGCTTATATTTTCTTGTATTAACTCATTTAAAATTTTTAAACCACCTGAAAGAAATTTTGGAGAAGAGTATGAGGTACAGACATAACATTTTCCCTCCAAAGTGATGATTCCATGACTCCTATGCTGTTTTTAAACTAAGCACTCTCTTCCATACTGACATAACATGCCACCATTATCTAGATATGCTAAATACTTCTATATTCTTTGGTCTGTTATTAGATTGTTCTTTCTGTTCCAGAGATCTTTCTATCTATTTTTGGGCAAGTACCACCGATTTATTTTAGCTACTGGAGATCTACAGTACATTTTAACAACTTAGCAGAGAGACCTACCTTATTCTATTTTATTTTCTAACTTTTCTTTGCTATTCTCACTTATTCATACTTCCCAAAAAACCTGGGAGTCATTTAATAAGTAATGTGTCTGAGATTATGTTATAGTCATAGATTATATTAGAGAGAATTAACATAATTAGAATATTTCTCTCCTAATACAGAAAGATGATATATCTTTCATTTTCTTCTTCTTTTATGTTCCCATGGTGGAGTACTACTTGTATATTTCACTGCTCAACTGTATTTCTGAGATGACCTTACATTGAAATTATGTTGGGGCCATTTATTCTAACCGACGGGCTGGGAGTATAACACACATTTGCCATTTATGATCAGAGGGAATCCAGAGTAATGTGAGCCCTCCCCTCTCTCTCTCTCTCTCTCTCTCTCTCTCTCTCTCTCTCTCTCAATGACCACAGAGATTGTATATGGAGAATGGTGGAGTCACAAGATGAAAGCAGCCTGGATCTTTTAGTTATTGCTTGGGGGATGTCAGCGTTCAAGAATCATACAGCCTGCATCAAGTCTAAGTGAACAAGAGGTAAACCTTTCATTTGTGTCATGCTGTTTAGATTTGAGGACTTATTGTCACCATAGTAGAGCCCCTTGATAAAGTTTGCAAATTTCTTATTAGTTTAGGTCCAAATATTGATGTCTGTTATCACTGTGATGGGGGAAATCATGTTTTGATTTACCATATTATCATTTTATACCAGATAGGTGAGTAAGGGAACAGATAGGGGGTAGGAAATTCACTACTGTGCCTATGAGCTTCTATTCCTGCTTCTAGCTCTAACTTACACTCAGCCAGGGCTCCAGGGCAAGGCTCCAAGTTAGTACTTCCCGACTGGAGCCCACTTCCTCAGTTTTAAGCCAGCTTCACAGCTGCCCTGCTTTTCTTAGCCTGGGAACTCATTCCAAGTGTGAATGTGATTGAGTACTTCAAGCAGCCTCTCTGTCTGTACCTGATATATTTACTCCCAGGTTCTGTTTCTCCTGGCTCTCAGCCTTTTCTGCTCTAAGTTTGAGGAGGGAGGTACTGATTGAATTTTGCTTACTGACCTCTTCTCTTTCTCCATACATGAGTCTCACACTTTATATGTCACAAATCATAGATTGATAGATTCTTTTCTTAATCTGGCCTCACCTTTACTCTAAGTTACAGAAATTCTTAGAAATTATAGCCAAATGGGTGCTGTCCCTGGTTTCAAATGCAGACATGTTCTTCTCACAGAGAATTTCAGAGGGAGAATTAATGACATGTGCATGTACAAACATCATTTTGGACTAGTGGTTCTTTCATAGATATTTTCAGGAGAACTTGGAAAAGACTAAATAGAAACCCAGATGTCAGCGGAGGGAACAAGTTATCTCCTTTCTACCCTCCACCATCCTCTGCATGTGGAAGGGAGTAGCACTGAAAAGATTTATTTTCCCACTGAAACTGTCCTCAGAAAATGGAAATGATTACAGTTGGTTTCAAATAATATTTTTCCCTTGGTTGCATAAATCATGAATGCTAGCCAGAACACATTTTCAGTTGATGTCGTCCTTGTGTCTCTGTCAGTTCCCGGTTTTCAAACACCCATTCATGGACTAGATCTTATCTATGGAAAAAGTTTTTCACTATTCTGGGGTAAAATATATTAAACAATTTTTTTGAAAGCTAAACTATTCCATTTAAACAGCTATCAGATTATATCCTTTTAATATTCTTGGCATTAAAATAATCTATCTTTTATGAAGCAATTATATGTATACTACAGATGGTAGTTTCATTTGTTTTAAACCCCTTTATAAAGTTAAAAGTTGGCACTCCTATGTTGGTTTCTAAATTATTCTTGATTTTTTTTTTTTTCTGGTCCATATAATCCCAAACCCTATGAACCACTGGAATGTATCTTCAAATAGGTTTTCAACAAGTGGAATATTTTCTGAATGCTTGCATTTCTGAGAATGCCTCCCTGTCCCACTGAAAGACAAATTGCTGGGTATAAAGTTCTTAGCTCATAACTTTTCCCCCCTCAAAACCCTGCGGAGTCATTTGGCATCTAACTGTTGCAGAGGAAATGTCTGAGACCTACCCAAAGTTTTGTGCTTTTGTAAATAAGTTTCTAATGAATAGTTTCAAGTTTTTTCACTTATTATATGTTCCCCTTTCCCAAGGCATTGCAATACAATTTCCTCAAGTGCAATATACTGACATAGGATATGTGGTAGCCAATGGCCAATGGGCCAGATTCTAACATCACCTAAGTTCAAATCTAATTCCATGCTTACTAGTCATTGTATCCTTGGATAGTGTTATGGGATGAATTGTGTCCCCTCCACAATATATGACATCCTATACCCCAGTACCTACGAATGTGACCTTAGTTAGAAATAGGACACGTAGACAAAGCCAATGGGGGTGGGTTCCAGGGTGGGAGGCAGGGATGGGTGGGGCAGTGCAGCATAGTGGGGTGAAAATGGAGACAATTGTACTTGAAAAATAAACAAACAAACAAATCTTCTTTTACAATTAAAAAAAGCAATAGGGTCTTTGCAGATATAATCCAATTAAGATGAGATCATTAGGGTGGGCCCTTATCCAATACTACTTTATGTCCTTATAAGAGGGAAACTTGAACACAGACACACACAGAGAATGGCTCATGAAGATAGAGACCAGAAGAAAGAAGGCCATGTGAAGACAGAGACAGAGATTAGAGTTTTGCTGCCACAAGCTAAAGAGGCTACAAGATGTTGGAAGAAGCAAGGAAGATGCCTCCTCTGGAGGCTTTGGAGGGAGATGGTGCTGCCTACACCTTGATTTCAGCTCCCCGTCCCTTAATTGGAAGGCAATACACATGTGTTGTTTTAAGCCACCCAGTTTATGGTACTTTGTGAAGGTGGCCTTAGGAAAGGGATACAGATTTCTCAAAGACTTTGAGCTTCAATTGCTTTACCTAAAAAAGGTGAATAATGTGTTAGTTATAAATATTGTGGAGTTTAAATGAGATGAGACCTGTAAATTCTGGTATGCAGGAAATAGCTAATAAATAGAATGAGTTGTTTATTATCAGTATTATCTCCATCACCATCATCATCACCATTACCCTCCTTGATTAGCCTTCTCTCCTGGAAATGCTTTCTTTTCCTGAACTCTTAACATTTTTATACAAAACTTATGGGATTTTTATAAAATAATGTCATTGTTCTTAACTGGATTCCAGGCCCACCCCCAAAGCCTTTTGATTCAGTAGGTCTTGGGTAAGCCTCTGGAATGAACTCTCATTAAGTATTGAAAGTACAACATAATTTAAGTGATAGACCTGGTATTGGTATTCTGTTCTATAAATATGGAAACTGAGGTCGAAGGAAATTGAACCCAAGTCAAAAAAAGTAAAATCAAGTAGTTTTTGAGGCTGAACTTCAATAACTTTACTAGTCTGATGAAATGTGAAACTCTAGACTAGTATGAAAAAAATGCCAGATAATGAGGACTCTGTAATACATAAAATATGGGAGACAGTCCAGTATTAGGATTAAGAACACATGCTTTGGAATCAGACAGCATTCAATTCTAGCTGTAGCACTTTCTTTCTACCTCTGTGAACTTGGGAAAATTATTTAACCTTTTAAGGTCTCAAGCTCTTCATCTGAAAATGGGATAGTTGTGAAAGTTAATAAGATGTTATGCTAAAGCATTTCATACACAGTAGTTGCTAAATAAATGGTATATTTGCAAACATGCATTGTCATTTATTTCAGAAAAGAGATCAACATCTTCATTTTCTGCTGTTGTCTTAAACACGTAAAGGGACATCCATGGATGAGAACTAGTGACTAATTTTAGAAAAGATGTGATGTCCATGCTTTCCCAGCATCTTATTGTTTTAAAAGTAACTTTTCTGGAATTTTCTTACTAACTTGCCTTTAGCAAGTCTCCATTTATCTTGGAATTCTCTATTTTTATAATATTGATGGGTCATTTGCCAGAATACATAAGATCCATTTTTGAGAGTTCCTAGTAGCTAAATATAAAATGTGCACTTAAGGATATTTACGGGTTATGATTTTCTCAGCCTAGTGCCCAAGAGGACTTGTTACCTGCTACACTTGGAACGTTTCACCATTTTCATCACCAGGCTCCAAGATGCCAAGGAGGGCACTGGAGGCGATGACTGCTTCTCTGATGTGGGCGAGCAGGACAATCTGACATCATCAGGATAGCTGTAAATAGCAAAGAAACAAGACAGGAAACTAATCTACACAAAATTGCTTTTATTTTTGTATTATTTAAATCATTGTGTATTATAGCATATTAAACACAGGTACCATATTCAAATTTATTTTTGTTAAACATGACATGCCTTTCAGATATCTGACATGATTCCAGCTGTTTCTTCATGTCATCCGTCTTCAGCGCAATTTGATGCCAGGTTGCTCAGCTTTCTGCTCTTGGATGAATCGATCACCCAGGATGCAATGAATGGGAAACCAAACAGTAGCTTAAGCAAAACAATATGTTTGCAGCAGAGAGTCTAGAGATAGATGTTCCATACCGGTACAGTGGCTCAACAATTTCATCAAGAGCTGGCTCTATTTTCCCACTGTGTCCTCAGCATGTATTTTTTTGTCACTTCATAGTTGTAAGATGGCTGTCTCAGTGTCAGGTATTATGTTTTCAGCCCTGCTTCCTGACAATAAAAGAGGAAAGGCATGCCCAGCTTTTTAAGCACTGAATAAAATTATTCCCAGAGATCTTGCCAGTGGTTTCTCCTATCTCTCTAGCCAAAATTGGGTAATATGGCCACCTTAGGCTGTACATAACTCTGGGAAAGAGTACCAGGCAAATGTGAGTGAGCTTACTCAGATTTTAAGTGATCATGATTCATCTCCTGGGGATGGTTCTGCTTTCTGGATTCCTAAACTGCACTTCTCACAGTTGGTATCCCAAAAGTCATGGGTAGAATTGAGCCTGGGGCAGGGGGGCGTGGGGAGGAAAGGGCAGGGGCAGGTTACAGCTGAGGTATAACATCTGATTAGAGTGATCTTGGACTAGGATTCTAGGCTGATGTTATCTGACACTTAAGAACTGTTGAGAGAACCTAGACATTGGTTTAAGCTCCTCAAGCTCAGAGGAGGCTGATATGTTAACTTCAATCTGTACACTTAGAGTGGAACATGTATTCAAATAAGAACACAATGTGGTTGTCTGCTCTGGCTCAAAATCTGCCTTTCTGTTCTGTGTCTAGTGGTGCTGAAGCTGGGAGTCTGCAAGCAACACTATTGAAAGCTCACTGTTTGGCTCTGCCCTTAAGGGGCAACAATGTTGAAAGCCTGGAAGATGGAGTAGGAACCTCCTCCTCCTACCTGCTCCCCGTCTGCTTGCAGTTCTGTGTGACTCACTCCAATGCTTCTTACTCCAGTATCAGTAGCTGAGCCCAGAGGACAGTTTTTCTAAAACATGGAGAACCAGCTTGGTCAGGTCTCCCTTGGAGACCACAGCGCCAGTAGACATTCCCCTGTTCCTCTAAGTTTCTCAATTGTACCAATGCTGACGTCTTTGTTTTTGTTCCTCCAGCCATAGAGGTGGAAGCTGCTTCCTGCAGTTGCTTCCTCTGTGACACCAGAGTCTTCTTATTATCCCCTTGATTACTTAGTTAACAACTTCATATGTGTTAATCTTTTATGTTAAATTCTCTGTTCAGGTAATTGATGTGCCTTCTAACTGAACTTGACTCAGTAGCGCTGTCATGAAGAGACAGAGAGGCCAGGGCAGGGTCCTGATGAATTACTCCATGCTTCCCTACTCCTGAGCTGCCTATTGCAGCAGAAGACACCTTTGCAAAGCCCCCAAAGGAGCATAAGGGCTGAGCCTATTTGGCTAAAAGGAGCCTGAGTGTCCACATCTCTCCAGGGCCCCCTTTCAAACTAGAAGATCTCTCTCAAGCAAGAAGCATACACAGGCCTAATTTGTCACCATCTGCTCCCAAGATCATGGGACCAGGGGAAGAACCATCAAAAGTGATGAGTAGGGATGAGGAATATATTCCCAGAGAAGAAAATCTAAAGGCCAGGGATCTTAAGAGACTAAATCCAAAGAGATGTGAAGTCGAAGCCCAATATTTTAACCCCTTTTACCCTCTCACCAAAGGCTTAACTCTTAGCAACATGCCCAGTAACATCCAGGTTCTTAAGTCTTCCATGTTCTCACTCCTTTTTGAGGATGAGGGTGCCTACATCCTACAGGGTATAAGGTAGAGTCTACTCTGGAGTACAAGTGGTTGGTGAGAAGCAAATGTGGTGAATAGCAGAGCCAGGGAAGTTAGCTGAATAATTCCCATTCTCCACATCACCAATCTTGTGTCTAACAAATTGGGGCTCATGAACTAAACTCATGGTGCCCTCACTTCTAAATAGCATAGAAAGAATATACATCCTCATTGTTTAAAAACTTTAATTTTTCTAGATTCTGAGTTCCACTAACTTCATTAAGCTGCTTTATTACAGCACACTTTTGAATAGTACAACCCCAAATTTTCCTTCTAAATATACTCCTTAAAAATTATTATTTTTTGCCCCTCTTGAAGCATATAGGGAATCATTTAATAGTGAGAGTTATCATTTTTTTGAGCATATTAGTTCAGAAAACCTCAAGTAACAGTGTGCTAACAAGTGCTTTCTGCCTCATGTAATCAGTCGAGGGCTAGGGAGGCAGTTCCACATCTAGTAGGTATCCAGAGCTCCACCTGTTTTGTTGTTCTGCTGGCTTCTGTGTGACCACATGTGGCTTGGGCCTTGTGATCCAAGATGTTGTTCAAGTTCCAGCCATCTCATCTGAATTTTAGCAAGCGAGCAAAGACTTCCCTCTACAGTTAAGGACACTTAGAAGTTAAACATATCACTCTGCTTACACCCCAGTGACCAGAATTAGTCACAAAGTCACACCAGGCTGCAAGGGAGGCTGGGAATGTAGTCTTTATTCTGGACTTTGAGAGTTAGCATCTACTCAGAAGTCATGTCATATGATATAAAATTCAGTACATGTATAAAGATGCTCTAAGGAGAAGTTTTCTTTAAAATTTTCCTTTCAAATTTTGAAGCAAATTCAGTACAGAACAAGGTGGTATTCAAAAACAGTCTGGTTTTAATTAAGTGCTGAAACATTAAGGAAAATAAGAGAAGCCATTTAATAACATCAAAACTTGAGAGACAAGATACAATGCTTTATTATTATTTAAAATCATGTTTAAAAATACATTAGCAAGTAATAACTGTAGTTAATTACCACTTAACAAAATTATACAACTCAATTTCCACTAATTATAATTAAAATTATGCTGTCAACTAAAAATGTTTTTATTTCCATAAGCAATACTAACAAAATAAACAGATAATTAAAAACATAATCTACAGAATATATTTTACTTGAAATGTAAATATCCAAAAATTCAAAGTTAAATAAATATGTGTAATTAAGGGATCTTACATCATTTCATTAGTGAAAAAGCTATACAGGTACGAGGGACAAAAAAAGACAGTGAGATGGAAAAAATGCTGGCCTGGAGGTTTAGAGACAAAGTTTTATCAGTTAAGAGTAAAGGATTCAAACTGCCTGTATCTCAGTTTCTAAATCTTTATGAAATGAGAAGTTTGAGCTGTATGGATATGAGGCCTAGTCGATAAGCCCTATTACTCCACATTGATTAAGGGGCATTGACTTTATACCTCATTTTTTAAGGGAACTTGTCCACGAAAAATAAGTCTAATGAAACAAGTTTGAAACCAGGAAGTTTGATTCACCTTAGAACAGAAACTGTCAATTTGAATATACTCCAGCCTCCTAAAGTGGTTGTTCATGTGCTTGGCTTCATGTGTGCGAGGCTAGCATCCCCAAAATTTCATGGTGCTGACAGCAATGTGTCTGGGTCCACAGTAATGGGTTGTGACGGGTCAAGACCATCACTGAAATTCTCTTGTCTTCTGAGCCTTCCTTGCAGGTATGCATGGTCAAATCAATGTACATGGCCATGAAACCCTCTTTCCAGAAGTATCTCCAGGGATTACTTTTCAGGAGTGTATGATTGGTACTGCTGACCTAGGCTAACTTGATTACAAACATCAGATAGATGAATCCATTTCCTGAACAATCAAGTCAAAATGTATTCATCTTTAAGGTATTTCTCCCATCAGACATTTACTCTGGTTTCTCTCAATAAATAATAACCTATACATTCATTTGTGTACTTGATTATACCTTGGCCCTGTATTTAGAAAGGATTTTAAATGAAGCTAAAATCGATTGGCCAAGGAAGAACAATGTCTATTAAACTCCATGTCTATCATAAGCCTAGAGAACTTGAGAATTCATATTCTGAGTATATGAAATAAAATATTCATGTAAATCAACTGTTTAAACATAACTATGTTGTTGTGTTTTTTTTCTAAGCTGGAATCCAGTAATTCTCAGTTCTATGTGCCCAAATCACTTGTGGTGCTTTAAAAAGAAAGTCCAAGTCCCTTCCATCCATTCCACACCCTTTCTGATTGAATAGGTCTGGAGGTGGCTCAGACAGCTGTAATTTTTAAAGCCATACAGGTGATTGTGACAGGCAGCCAAGGTTGAAACACTAAGCTTTATAAATCACAGAAGCTGTGACCCTTTAAGATGCTTAGGTGAGTAAGGCCATATGGCATGGTAGAAATAACCCTGTAACAGGTATAGCACTCAGCAGCTAGGTAACTTGAGACAGACCACTAAAACCTCTTTGAGACTTAACATGTTATTCATAAAGAGGATGACATTTGCTGCAGATATAAACATGGCATTTATAAAAACACATGTAAAATTTTAAGGAGTTTCAAAACTCCTAACACAGCATTTAATGCCTTTTTAGATTTTTTCTCTTCATGGAGTACCTTTTCCCTTCCTTGCATGCAGGAAAAATCTGCTTCTCCAACTGAGTGCCAAGTTTAAATCTCTGAGACCTCACCCAACCCAACTACACAGGATTGCTATCTCTGTGTTTCTGCAGCACTTTCTACATCACCCCAGCACGCTGACTCCGTAATTGATAAGCCCTTTGCCCCCACTGGAACAGTGACATCTCCGACAGAATCAAGAGAACCTTGTGTTTTTCAGTACCTCTGTGCCTAGCAATGTCAGCAGAAGTGAACCAAAATGGCTATCACCTTATCACTGAAGGCCCTTACAGATACCAGTTACCTAATTCTTTTTCAAAAGCTGAATCTTTTTCCTTCCTCATACTTTAGTTGTGGAACTTCAACATGAAAAACAGATAAAGGGATGGCTGCTGAGATCTGCACTAGTAATCACTATCCTAGTGATAATTTATCAGTGCTTATATGTGGTAGGCACCTGGCAACACCCTGCACAGAATTATTTAATTCTCACCCACTTTCTCTCTCTCTTAAATACTATATAAAAATATATATCTATGTATTTCCTGTTGTACAACTATAGGTTCACAGGACTTGAGCTATTTGCTCAAGCAGGTCACAGGTCAGGAGGTGGAACCAAGACTCAAATGCAGATCTCACTCCAGATCCCGAAATCTTAAGCACTATCCATCCGAACCTTCTTGCTTGTGAGATATTCTGGTGAGTCCCTTCCCTGTGTGGACCAGGAGCACGCAGCCTCGAGTTCATAGGTCCTCCCGATTGACGGCGAATACAGTAAAGCTGTAATTGTGATCAGACTGGAGGGTGCAGGCATCATCCCAACTACCATTTCCTCTCGGCGATTCGGCCACCAACAAATACCCCAAAAGTAACTTTAAATTGCCCGCGAGTATTCGGCAACCAGGTCCAGCCCACCATCTGACAGCACACGGATCTGGTCGGAGAACGCCTGGAAACCTCTGGGAGCGGGAGGCGCGGGCCCGCCTTCCGCCTCCGACCTTTTCTCCTGGAACGCGTCGTCATACACCGAGTTCCCCGCGTTTCCCGCAAGAACCCCAGGCCTCTGACCTCCAGTCCAATGTTCTCACACGAGTCCCACTTGGAATACCTCCCAACTACAGTCCCTCACTTCCGAGTCCCGCCCGCCGGAAGTGACGGGAACGAAGCTTCTTTCTCTGACGGGGGCGGGGGAGGAAGATGGCGGCGCCCAGCAGCCGGTGAGGAGAGAGGACACGGGGATCCTAGGGAGCGGTCAGACTCGTGCGTTATGGCCACATCCCCGCACACTCTCTCCTCACGCCTCCTGACAGGTACTGCACCGCTCTCGGGCACGACTTTGAGAAAATTCTTTTCTTTTTGCCACATACTACACCGTGGTTCCTGCTGGCTGCAACCTTGGGAGCCCTTGGCGAGGTCGCCTGGGCATCGGTGGCGGGGATGTGACCTCTGGAGTAGCCTGAAGTCTTGCAGTGTGGTTCTGGTGGTGCAAACCGCTTCCGTCCTGCTCACCTAGGGGGGGGGGTCGGTTTCTGGTGCTTCCTTTGGTTTTCATGGAGTGGAGACTGGAGAGAGAGACAGAGAACCTTAGCTTCGCCAGCTTTTTGGCTTAGTAGAGCATCAGTTCCTAGCCACTGGCATGCGGGGACAGCGGAAGCGCTGTGCCCTCACTCAGAAGCCTTCATCCAATGTAATAGGGTCTTGATGATAGGTCATGATGATAACCACTGCATATGGCGGGCCGTAGTTTCAGACTTTTAGTTTTGTGCCCTTCAGTGTGGTCCCTCTTGTAACCTTTGAAAACCTTGTGTTCCCCCTTGAAAAACCTGTAACAACTTTATGTTAAAGGTGAAGTGCGCTTCCTTGGCCCTTGGCGGGGACTTAGCTCAAATGTCCCCTCTTCACTGCTTCCTCCCCTGCCTGCCCTGTCTAAAGTGAAGCTTCTCACATCACCCTATTTCTCTCATGATGGTTAGCACAGACAGTGACTGTTTATTTGTATACTGGTTCATCATAGGGTGAAACCTTATGTACTGGGTTTCACCCAACTGGAACATAAACATTGTGAATGTAGAGACAGTTCTCTTAGTCACCTCTGCACCCCCAGTACATTGCTGGCTCTCAGTAATTATTTGTGAATGAATGAACTTTCTCCTGATGTACTTATTAAAGAAGAGGTTAGAATTGTTTTGCCTTCAGTAGTTCAGGATGATACCTAATGTGAGGAATGTGTTGCTGCTGGCCCATATTCAGGATGTATAGGAGAATCCAGGGACTCCTTTTTGGTCAAATCCCAGAAACTTTTCCAGGCCTCACGTATCACAAGTTCTCTGCAGCACCTGGCAGTATTGAGTGCTGTGAATGTGTGAGATTCCTTTTTTCTTTTTTCCTCATGGCATTGTTATTTTATGGGTCTTTTTTGGTTTATGTGATCTGAGGCCAAATCATTTGACATTTCTGGGATTAGGTTTATTCATATATAAAATGAAGCAATCAAATTGAATGATTTCAGAGGTCCCTTCTGGTTCAAAAATGGGAAAGAGGGTGGGAAATGGGAGGGAGTATAGACGAAACAAGATCGGCCTTGATTTGGTTGTTGTTGAAGCTGAGGGTAAAGTAATGGAGCTCATTGTATTCTTTTGCTTTTGTCTATGACTGAAGTTTTCCATAATGAATTGTTTTTTAGGTCTGTGATTCTTTTAGAATTACCAGCTACCTTCTCCTGTCCCTGACTGTGAGTGTTCTATGATCCTAACCCTACACATTCATTCTCAGAGAGCTCAGCCTTTCTTAGTGTTTGAATTATCATCTCTGTGTGGAGGGCTTTCCAATTCGGGTTCCTCAGACTGGCTGTGTTTCTACCTTTGTGTTCTGAACATCCTGCTGTCTGTAAGACAGTGCCACTTGGCTGCCCAGAATTCCCCAGTTCCAGTAAATGGGCAGCATCCACATGGCTTGCTCCTGGATCTGCCTTTTCAGTGCTGGAAAGGAGTCAATAGACAGCTTGTCTTCTTGAAGCTATGAACTTAATCACCAAAAAATCAGCTAGTAAGTCATCTGTCTGACTTACTTTGCCCCACTTGGAAGGTTCATACCAGAGCTTGATGTGGAAGCCACATGGTGAGAACAGGGGGCAGAGAGGTAATCTGGAGCTGCATTTGGTATCTAGCAGTCATGTCTGAGTTTGCTTCTAAAAAGTTCAAGTATTTGATAGCCACTAAAAGAAAATTCAGGCTCTTCACCTCATTTGAAAGCCCTTGCAGTCATGACTCATTGTTGATGATGAGTAGTGGATGTGGTCATGTGTTTCCAGATTTTTAATGTAGCTATTGTTAATCCTGTGTAGCTTTGAACCTGAATTGGTTTACATAGGGCTGAAATGACTTTGAATTTCTAGGCACCAATTGATACAAATGTAACATATTTTGACAAAATGAAAAGTGTTTTCATCGTTTAAAAGTGCAGTTTCCTAGCTGTTTTTTTCTTTCTTACAACCATTCTGTAAAATCTCAGTTTCACCCACTTAGTCATGAGAGATATTTTTCCAGGTGGCTCTTTTCCTTCCATCAGAATGCATTTTTCACTTGACCTGAAGAACTGAAAACTGTTTTTAACACTAAGGCCCAGAACAACAAAACCATGATGTCTTCCAGACATAATTATTTAATATTGAAATCCTGTTATCTTAGTGAACAGTGTTAAGGCCAAAAAGGGAAAATATACATCATCAAAATTATAGATAAAACTGAAATATCAGAGGGTTGATTTCAGGAAATTTCAGAAAGCACTGCTGTTCATGTAGACATATACTCATAAACACACATTCATGTATATGGAAAATAAGCATTTCATAATTAATTGAGCTTTGAGAATCTGATTTCAGATTTATCTCCAGTCCAAGATAATTGATTGCCATGAATTCCAAGGGGCAGTGATGGTTCTTCCCACTGTTCACGTAAGCTATAGAGGTGGTCCAATCATCAAATATTATTTTATTATTATACGGAAAGAAGTCTGCTGTCTGTTATAGCAAAAGTGAGTAATACCCTGCCACCAAGAAACAAAAAAATGTGGTGGAAACAGTTTGCATTAAGAAGTTCCATGAAAAAAGAGTATGAAGTAATAAGGTAGTTGAAAGAAACTTCAGAAGTTTGATAGGCAAGGCAAGAAGCTGCGAGTAGGGCGACAAGTGAAGTGTGCGATGACAAGACAGCCCTGCTGCAGTGATTCCTATGTACCTGTTTGGGTGGGTAATGTATGTATTTTGGGCTTCAGGAAGAAAGCTCTTGGCTTTATGGAACTTAAGTTAGGGAAGGAAACTACTGAAGTTGGGATGACTGGCTTGAATCCTACGATTACTACCATAGTCCAAATATAAGATAATAAGAGTCTGGATAATAAGAATGGAAAGAAGTAGACAAATGTGACCTATCTTTCATAGTTGACTGGACTTATTGGTTATTAAACAATGAAGGAAGAATTCAAGATGTTCCTGAAGGGATGGTCTTGTCTGCAATATAGGTGAGAATAAAATGTTCTTAGAGACATACTGCAACCCATGCAGGTGGAGATACTGAGAGAGATGTTGGAAATAGGCATAATGACTCCAGAAATGTGTTGAAGATTAAAATTACCCTGTAATTGCATTTGCTCAGGGTTCAGACAGTAGGAACATAACTGCAGGAGTAGACAGCATAGGAAAGTGAGAAGTGATGAGTGGAGGCAGCAGAAAACTGGGAACCCTTAGTGTCACAGAAGCCCTGGGAGGAGAGACTTACCAAAGGGGAGTCTACACCATTATACTGTCGAAGACTTGGCTAGGATGGGACCTTATACAAAAGCTTGGGTTTGTGGATATTTGAGAGAAGGTTTAGAACAATGATTAAGAGCCAAATTCCTATCCAACAAAAATAGTTTCTAATGAGATTGCTGAGCTCATATTTTTTCGAGAACTCTTTTCTTACCCCTTTAGTTGGCTTACCCGACATAGCCAAAATATTAATCTGAAATATATCTTTCAGTTTGCAGTTATTGAGAAAAATTATGTTTCTCATTTTAATACTTTTTAGAAAGTGATTGAACTGATTGTTTTATATTTTCTTCTTTAAAATATCTATAGTGTGGTCATTTTGGCATTTAATAGAACAAAAGCATATGATCCTGAAGTGGAAGATTTCTCCAGCCCCATCAAAGAATTTTGCTGACTTAATCAGGGAGAAAGGCTGATAAATTTTGCTTGGATTACAAACCTGGATTAGATCATTTCAGATTTACGACCCATCGCATATGTGTTGTTTACCATGGTGCAGGCATTGGTTCTGGATAGGTGCAATCTTCATTTGATGAAAAGCATCCATCATGTTAACATTTTTTCCCCGTTCTGTCTTTTTTGTAGGTTGGGTAGGAGGATGTGTCTGGTATCTAGAAAGAAGAGCAGTGGAGGAATCCCCTCACAAGTTTATACATCTTTTCAGGAACGTCAATAAGCAGTGGATCACGTTTCAGCACTTCACCTTCCTCAAACGCATGGTATGTTCAGAAGCTGCTGTCTGCCTTTAGTTTCTCTTATGCGGGAATTTCAGAAATTCGTATCACAAGAAAAGTAATGAGAGGTACTGTTTGAAAAGGACTTTTATTTAGTGTCCTCTTCAGTTATTCAGAATTTTAATCACTTGTTTTGCTTATTTTTAACTAAAACCAGAATAATTCTGGTGTTTGAACTTAGAAGTATAATCTCGAACTTACTGATTAAATGTGGAGAAAGATTGGAAATTTCTGGCATATTTTAACTAGGCTAAAATTAGGGAAAGCTTAACTGTCATATCATAATACATCTTTTTAAATTTTTTAACTTCTGTGAAGACATTGGTAATACAGGAATAATTGCTTTAGCTTTGTGACCTTCCTGTTTTCTTAATGTTAGCTGTGCATTCAAAAAGTCTTTTAAACATACACACATCTGACTGAAACACATTGAGTTTTTAGTAATTTTCTAGTCATTTTGCAGTGGGCATTGGAAATACATCTCAGTTCTCTTGTGGACCTGTGTCTAGGTCGGCCCCATGATCTGTGGGCAGCATGGTGATTTACTCTAAATTACCAGTGAAGGCATTTGACATTTTCTGAAATAGAAAAGCTTATAGAATGGAGAAATGTTAGCTAAAAACTCTTTGACTAGAGTTTTGCTATCATTTTGTGCAAGCATGAAACGATAGCAAATTCATAACCTAAAGTCATAGTTGACATTTCTCTCATCTTTTTTTAACGTAAAACTTTAACTTAAAACTTAAAGTCTTATAAAACTTACTGTTTTGGTAAGATATTTAAATTTCCATTAATGTTAAGACTTTTTAAGTTGGGGGTTCAAGGATAATGGATATTTAAAAGAGAAACTCAAATATGTATTATGCCTTTTTTTTTTATGTAAACAGAACTTGGGATTCATTCCATGAGGCTGTAATTCCTAAGACCAGCATGTGTAATGGGAAAGTATCTTAACTTAGTTGTCAGGAGAGGTGACTCCAAGTCCCAGGGCCACCAGTAACCGACTGGTTGTGGACTGTTGGCTCTGTCAGTTTATTTCTTAGCTTTGATTTCTTCATCTGTAAATTAAAAGAGAGATACTAATAATGTTCCATCTTCTTTAACAATTGTTACAAAGCTTGAATGAGATATATATTACAAAACCACAATAATACACATAATATAAAATGAGGCAGTGCCTCACAAATGCTAGCAGTAATTTTTGCATATAAGTAACAGACTTTCTAACCCTAAAGCCCATGTTCCTTCCTCGTACGCACTGCTGTAATGTCACTGGGACCTGGGTCGTGCTCTACTCCTGAGCCCTCCCTGCACTGTCTGCCTAGGAATGTGGATAGTCAACAAGTTATTTGGACGCTTGATTCTAGAAAACTTTTTCATTGTATTTGACTTTTAACCCACCAGTTTCTGGTACTATGTTAGGGGAAATTCTGGAGGAGATGAATAAAAAGTAAATTTATCTTTTTTTTCAAGGAACTTAAATTCCTAGGATTTTCTAAACCAAAGAACTTGAAAACTTTGCTGACGCATTGATTATATTCTCCTTGTCTCTTAGTGTAGTCATTTCCACATAACAAGCACTCTCATATTGATTCATGTACCATGTATTTATAAAGTTATAGGAAAATCTGTTTAGTACTATAAAAGTCAGACTGATGGAAGGTGTAACTAAATAGCCATTTTGGGCTTTGTATAGTAACATGCCCTTTTAAAATTTAGTATGTCACACAGCTAAACAGAAGCCTCAGCCAGCAAATAAAGCCGAAGTCAGAACCAGCGGTGTCTTTCCTTGAAAAAGCATCTTCGAGTCAAGCCAAAGCAGAAATATATGAGATGAAACCTCTTTCACCGTCTAGCCTATCTTTGTCCAGAAAGCCAAATGAAAAAGAATTGCTAACATTAGAATCTGCCTCAGTAATTGAAGGCTCAGTAGATGTGGGGAAAGAAACTAAAGATGAAAAGCAGTGGAAGGAGATGAAGCTGCGTTTGGACGAGTTGCCAGGAATTTTGGCTCAACTGTCCAAAATCAAACTCACAGGTACTTGGTTTTTCTTCTATAGTTGGATTCTTACCTGAAACTTTATTTTTAGTTCAACAAAAAGCTAATTTTATTCACTTCCCCTAAAGGAATATTTTGAAATGGGAGATCCTCTCTTGGTATATTTTCTCTCTTCAATTTAATTGGGATACGAAATAAAATTTTCTGAATTCTGTTTACTCAGCATTGTAAATAGTATTGTCCTAAACATATTGTACTAAAAATACTCTCCTTTATGTGCAATTAAAGTAGAATACTTATGCTTCTTTCTTGTCTTTGTGTTTTTACACCTGCTGTCCTTCAAAGGTGCCATGAGCTAACGAGTTCCGTCTGTCTGAGGTCTGAAAACAGGGTGGGCTGCACTGCTGTGTGTGGTGTGCAGTGAGCCCACAGTGGCCACTGCCACCCCTGGCTCCCTGCTGTTTTGCTTCTTATAGGACCTCTGGGATTATCCCAGGTTTGGAGGGATTTCTAGTGCTTCTCCGAAAAGAGATTTAGAGTCAGATTTTTTTTGCCTAATTGTAGCAAATCGCAGCAAATTTTGTTGCATGCATTTAGGTATTTACCCATAATTATGTCATTGTTTGTTACAACATCCTGTGAGTCAGGCAAACCTTTGTTATTATCATCCCATCTCATAGTTCAACTTAGAAATAGCTTATTCTGGACTAACTGTTTAGACCTCACATGTTCTGGGTCATGCTGCAACTGAGGACCTGGTTTGTCCTTTTCTTCCTAGGTGAGAATATGAAGAAATGGGTAAATGATAAAGGTATAGCAGGCACTCTTTGAGGACAGAAAGTGGTAAATACTATCATTGAATCAAAAGCGGCAAGTAAACAGATGAGACAGAGAGGCTTTTTAGAGTATAGAAGATCATATAAAGTGATTTGTGTTTATTTGTTTTTCAAGACAGTTGAGCCAGAAATCCAAAGTAAAAGAAGTTAAACCTGTTCTTTCCTCAGTGACCAAGTTCACTTACAGGAAATCTTTTCTGGAGGGATGACACATGGACAGCAGGAGTTTGACAAAGAATCATGGTAGAACTTACATGGTGCAACTCTATAACAGTGAGACTAACTTCAGGTGATATTTTTGAAGTTACTATCTTAGTGCTTACTGGTAGCTGAGCAAGGAATCATCACATTTCCAAAGAAGTTACCTAGTTGTGAGTTACATGTTGACATGTTAAGAATGGGTGTAGATAGATGTGGTTTTAGGATGTCAACCAAAACAGGGCCTCTCAGTCTTTGGGTATGAGCAGTGACCTCTGTTGTCAGCAGCGGTTTCTTTCTCCATGTGCACTGTCATCGAACATGTCCCCTTATATCTCCTGCTCACTCTGAAGATTAGTTCTCTCTTATTGTCCCATTTTCATCAGCAATCCTGGCATTCTTCGCTTCTCCTGGAGGAGAATTCTGAGAATCATTCTTTGCTTTCCATTCCCTCCTTCAGTCTAATCTTGTATAATGCCTGTATGATTTCTCATCCCCATTCCTGAGGCTACCATCCTAGCTCGGGTCCCAACCATGTGAAGTCTTCAGTTATTGGAGCAGCTCCTAACTGTTCTCTCTGCCTGCCTTTTCCTTCCACTGCAGTATGTGCTGCCCAAGGCTTCCAGACTCGCTTTGCTAAAACATTGCTTTCATGTATTCCTAACCTACTCAAGAGTCCACAGTTCCTCTGGATTGCTTCCTGCCTCAACTCTGCCTGATTTTAAAAGCAACATTGTTAAAGGCCAGGGGTGTCCAACCTTTTGGTGTGTAACATGTAATCACAAAAAAAATCCATAAGGTTTTAAGTAAATTTACAATTTTGTGTTGGGCCACATTTATAGCCATCCTGGGCTGCATGCAGCCCGTGGACGGCAGGCTGGACACCCCTATATGGAAATGATTAGACTCCTCCACTGAAACATGTTTTTTTCCCCTTCCCTGTTGCCTTCTACTCCAACATACTCTTTCCTCCATGGGAGACCAGTCAGATCCCTTCATGACTTCTCCATTAGACATTCTTTGGCCTGCTCTTGGCTCAAGTCTCCCTTCTCAAAACTCAGAATATGGCTTTGAGGTCAGGCAGACTTGAGTTCAGATCCAGGCTATGACATTTAGTAGCCAGTGAGACCTTAGGCAGATCCTTGACCTTCTTGAGATAATTCCCTCATCTATAAAGTAAAAATAGTAATAAAGCATTTAAGAATTCAATCATATAATGCATTCAAAGTACCCAGTAGCATGACTGGCACATGGGAGACCTTCAAAGGTTAGTTTTCAAATAATGATAGGCAAACATTTTCCTATTTAATGTATTTTATATTTCCTTAAGATTTGGAGGGGAGAAATCATGCCATATACTTGTAGAGTACTTCTGGCTATACTTCTGGCTATCTGGGTACAGTGCTGCTCATGGTAGGGACTTGCTTTTAGAGACAACTGATGGGCTGAAGTCCTCCAGAGAAGGGCACACCCACGGGGAAGAGGGGACGTGGAAACCCAGTCACTTGGGGAATGAGATTGTTATGCATAGAAAAGAGAAGGAAGGAGGGAGAAAGATAGTGAGGGAAAGGGGAATGAAGGCGTAATAGCCATCTTCAAACACTGGTAGCTCCATTGGTTTAAAGGAACAAGGCTGCTAATTCACAGTCCAGAAGGCAGAACTAGGAGAACATGCTAACAGGGCGGCAGAGTCTCTCTCTCTCAGTATGAGGGAGAGTTCTTAGGAGAACTATAGCACATCACCTTGTAAGGCAATGTTCCTTGTCATTGAACTGCCCAAGTGGAAATAGATCATCTTGGAGGGAAGTTGAAGAAGGGATTCCTTACATTATGTAGTGGGTGGGGCTGGGTGATGGCAATTCAGTCCCTTTTTAATGCCAAGTGACTGCTTGCCTTTAGTATTTGTTATCGAGTGTTTACCACGCACCCCTTGATGCTAGGTGCAGGAGGTACAGAGATAACTCGCACATGATTTCTGTCCTCAATAAGTCTATAGCCTAATGGGGAGACTTTGTACATAGGCACATGTATAAAAATAAAACAACTGTGGTCTGATACATCTGTATTTCATGCCCCGCAAAACCCTTAATACCTATGTGAGCTGAGCTTTCTTAACCTTCAATGTGTCTTAGCTTCTTTACCTATAAGATATAGTGGTACTTACTTCATAGCCTCATTATGAGGATTAAATGAGATAGTTTATGTAAAACACCTGTGTGTCCAGCCCATTAGTAGGCACTTAATTAGCTACTATCAATACTATTATTACTGCTGTATCCATCATTAGGGAAATTAATGTTACAGGTATTCTAAGAGATGTGTGCATAAGGCAGAGGTGGGGACTCAGGAATGAGAGTATACTTTCTGCCTGTGGAGAGGGTTGAAGTGAATGAGTATTTACTGGGCAGAAAAGGCAAGGATTGTAAGTGGAGGCATCCTGGAATATTCAGAAAACTGAAGTGTGCTGGAATAATGCAGTATGACTTGAGCGTTTGGTAGGAAAGGCACTTACTGAGGTTAAAAAGTTAAATAAAGTCATTTAATCATGTTGGCATGTATGTATTGGGTTGGCCAAAAAGTCCATTTAGTTGTTTTCCATAAAATAAAAGACACATTTTTCATGTTCAATAGCTTTATTGATTGGGATATTTTGAGTGTGTTGGCTATCTCCCATGTGGTGTAATGTTGATTGTTCTCAATTAATGTCTTGATTTGATCACTGTCAGCTTTAACTGGTCTACCTGGCTATGGAGCATTGTCCAGAGAGAAATCTCCAGCATGAAACTTCGCAAAAAGTGGTTTCACTTTTGGCACGTTCAGTCAGTCACAGCGCCTTCTCCATACATCGCACAAATATCTTTTTGTGTTTCAGTGCATTTTTACCTTCCTTGAAATAATAAGGCATAATATGCCGAAAATGTTGCATATTTTTTCCATCTTCAGTATTAAAATAGCTACACAGTAATTCACCAATTTTGATAAGGTTTTTTTTAATGCACGCTGACATGACAGCTGTCACAATACAGTCTGACAAAATTGTTTCAAATGAAGTTGAAAACAACTAAGCACTACTAGAGCCATCTTAAGAAAAAACCAAACGAACTTTTTGGCTAACCCAATATTTTATGCTAAAAACTTTACACTGGAAAGTCATGGAAGTTTTTTGGAGAAACATAGTCACTTTGTATTTTGTCTTATTTATATATCTTTTAAGTGGATTTTAAATGCTACTAAGTTAATATAAATTTATTGTAAGAAAAAGAAATTCAAGTACAGAAACATATATCTTAAACTGAAATAGTACCCAGTCCATCGATGTAGATAAACTCCTATTAAAATGTAGCCTTCCATATATACACACATACGCACACATACATGGGTGGGAAAATAGGCTTTGGTAGTAAATACAAATATGTGATACAATAATTAATAAATAATGCAAGAATAAACTCTGTTTCATGTACTCTACTATAAACCTACTTTTGCTAACCCTTGTGTATTTGTGTGTATGTGTGTGTATATATCTATCTATATCAGCATTAATATATCTGTAATATACAGATATATTATATATATACAGATATATAGGTATGGTTTTACATTTTAACCGACATGGGATCATTATACAAACATGCACACACAGTTCCGCAACTTGCCATTTTCTCTTAACAGTATAGCTTTCACTGACAGTATTTACTTCACTGCTTATTATTCCATTGTATGGAACTGCCATTATTAAGCATTTAGGGTTTTTCCAGTTTTTGCTACTAAACGCAATTCTGTGATTAACTTCTCTGTTCATAAGTCTTTGTATACTTATGTGAGTCTGTCTGTAGGATAAATGTTTAGATGTAATTGTTAGCTTTAAACATATTAATTTTTATAGACTGACCAGTTTGTGCCTAAGAAAGGTAGGCTAGTTTATATTCTCTCCAACAGCATATGGAAGTCTGATTTCTTCTGTATTCCATGCTTGTGAATTAGCAGTCTTTACCAGTGTTGCCTGTTTGATAATTAAAAAAGATTTCGTGTGTATTAGTTTTTATTTTTTAAGTTTTGGTGGGATTTCTCTATTTTGATCATTTATATTTTTCTTCTGTTACTTACTTCACATCCTGAATCATTTCTTAAAAATTTTTAAGTGCTCTTTTTAGCATTTCATCCATCATATGCATTAATTTTTTTCACAGTCTGCTTTTTCCCTTTACTTGTGATATATCATTGTTTTATTTTGCCATGCTGAAATTTTTAACTTCTGTGTGTTCAAATCTGTTAGGTTTTTTTTTAATGCTTAGAAAGATTTTTACCAACCTATGGTTATAAAAGCATTCACTTGTGGGCTCTTTGATACTTTGATATTTTTATTATACTCTCTAAGGTGTGGGGACCATGTGGAATGTATGTCAGTACTGGGAGTAGGTTGGTTAAGCAAACTGCAGCAGTAGTGCTCTTGAGCAAGCGCTGCCTGTTTTTGTAAATAAAAGTTTTATTGAAACACAACCATGCCCATTTGTTCTATACTGGTGTCATGCTACATTGGCAGAGTTAAGTAATTATGACAGAAAACTTATGGCTTGGAAAGCCTGAATATTTTCTATCTGGTTCTTTATAGAGAAAGTTTTCTGCCCCTAGCTATAGAGCATGGACTATTAAGAGTCAAGAATGACGGTATATAAGTCAGTGGTAGCCAGTTGAGAAACGACTTGGACTGAACTAAGGCTCAGTTCAAATCTTGTGGTGGAGCAGGAGGAAAGGGCAGAGAGAGAGAGGGGAGCGGGAGAGAGAGAGAGAGAGAGAGAGAGAGAGAGAGGGAGAGAAATATTAAGGAAACAGAATTCACAGAACAGTAGATGTGGTAGAGTGCTGAGTTGCAGAGACCCTAACTCCTGTTAGATGAAGCAAGCATTTCCAGTTCTTTGAGCCCTATGCTTCTTACTCTCCTGCACCCTACCCAGTTCTCTGAGAGAGAGCATAGTGTAGTAGCCCTGGGCCAGAGTCTGTATTCAAAGCCTGGCTCTTCCTAGCTGAGTGACCTTGAACAAGTTCCATAATTGCTGTATGCGTCAGTTTACCAATCTGTAAACTAGGGATAATAATAATATCTACTTCAGAGGGTTGTTCTGAGTATTAAGTAACAACATTTGCAAATTGCATAGTAATAACTGTTGAGAGCCATATATCTGTTTATTACATAAAAAATGCCTAGGTGCTCTCACAATATTGGTATTTGCTGTCCCTGCTCTCGAAAACTCCCAGCCTTTTGGTATGGAAGACTGGATGAATGATGGTATTGAGACCTGAGAATGTGAACACTAAAGGAAGCACCTGTTTGAGGGAAGATGATGTTGAATTTTGGACATGTGGAATTTGGGTTGTTACTGGCATGTCCAGGGAAGAGCTTCAGTGGGCAGGAGCAGTTGGCTGTGAGGGATGGGCACGCAGACAGAACACTGGGCCAGAAGAAGGAAGGGGAAGTCTTCGGTATGGAGTTGGCCATGAGCCATGATACAGGTCAAGGTTGCCAAGGGTCAGCATGTAGAGGGAGCATAGCGGAAGGCCAAGGACAGGACTTGAGAGTACATCCCCTTTCAAAGATTGGGTAGAGTGTGTTATGGAGACTGCAAGGAAAGAACACAATCAGAGAAAGGAAAACAGGGAAGGGCTTTCCCACAGAAGCCAGGACAGAAAACTGGGTTCATGAAAAAGGTGCTCAGTACTTAGATGGTAGAGGTATGCTAAGCTGCCTGGCTACAGAGAGCTATTTTATTTGGCATTTAGGTAGTCAGCATTGACCAACTGCCAAATAAGGAAATAATTATTAATGTTTCCTCTTCTTGGAATGTTAAAAGAGCTACTTTAAATAATTAATGTGATTTTTTAAAAGTTTATTCTCATAATGCTTATTTCTTTGGGAACAAAGAAGAAAGTATGATAATTAGTTTATGATTCTTTTTGTGGCCACATCTTTCTTTCTTCATACTGGCTATTGTTTTATTGTTTTTCCTTTTGTATACCTTATATTGTATATCTAAGTAGGCAGACGCAGAGTTTGGTATTTAAAACATGGTGTCTAAATCTGAAGCAGTAATTAAATTACTCATTTAATAGTACACACTGTGCTGTAGGGTGCACATCAACTCACTGCTTCCCATGTCAGTGTGCAAAGGAGCATACAAAGCAAGTGTGTTCAAATGGTGCTTTCTGACCACTGTCCCCAGGGTTTCAGATCCCATCATCTGGGACAGAACCCAGAGATGGGCATTTTTTGACAAGAATGCCAGATGATCTGATGCTAGGTGGTCCTGGACCACCCTTTGAGAAGGTGAAGTAGGTGTTACACAGGCAGGGTGCTGGTCCCAGGCCCACTGGTCTAGCTGGATGTGGGAGAACTCATCTAGTGAGAGCCAGAGCCGTCCCCACCTCCTGGGCAGCAGGAAGAGCCAGCTGGGCAGATCTGGACCACACAAGAGAGCTATGCAAAAGCAAGATGCACCTGGAGACAGGGAGCAGCAGCCTCCCCTTAACCACACATAGAAAAGTCCTGGGGCAGTAAATTTCTTCTAGCATCATTTTACATATTCCATGCCCCAGGTTTCTAGATGAGCTAATTGAATTAAAGTCATTTCCTTCTGCGTCTTCCATTTAAAGAGGCAGCACCCTTCGGGTGACCCCTACCCTTTTATTTGACCTTTTCCCTCTCTATTTAGTTTATTACTTGAATTTGCACATGTCTTGGAGTCTGCGGGATTTTTTTCTTTACCAATTGATTTCTTTTGGACTCTTAACATCTTGGGCAATTCATTTATAGCTAATGATAGCCAAGGCAGAAATATCTTGGAATCAGTGATCACTTTTATAGAACTGGTCTTTCTTTCTTGGCCTCCGTTTGTTTATAGCTGTAATATACTGAGGAAAATTAACTGTAGACAAAGTGAAAGGCCAAAGAGTGGTCATTCATAGGACAGCAGGGTAGTGGCCACCTGATGCCTTGGCATTAGTGCCAGGATCTGGGCCAAATGTTCGCTGCTGCTAATGCCATTTAAAGACTTTTCTTCTAGGAAAGGAAGTAAGATTGAGTTTATAAAGAAATAATATGTCTCCCCTGAGTTTCTCTCGCCAACTGAGCTATTTACAATGTGTGTTTAGAATTTGTTGCAAGGACCACACTGGAGTAAAGACATTTTGGATTAGGATCATAAGGGGCTTTGGTGACCAAACTGAATTTATACTTAATATAGGTCAATAAAAAGCAGAAGTTCCTTCCTAAATAACATCTGTGCTGAAAAGCTACAACACATTTTCTGAGACCAGAACTCTAAAATAGTTTGTTTATTGGAACCAATAGATTATACAGTTGATGGAACTGATATAAAGTACAGTCTATCAATGTACATATGGACTTTTCCCCCCCGCCAGGGCCTAGAATGTTGCTTTTGTTAAAAGAAAAAAACAAAACAGGAACAGAGGATACAACTTTATTTTAGATTATTTATTTAGTTTTCAGGGTATTGCGGTCGTTGGCTATCAGACATTGTATGAGATTCTCCATGTGTTCATAAAGATGTTGAGTAGAATTATAATTTCTTGAATTTTAATTTTTATTTTGAAATAATTACCTTAATAATTATATGCTTATTAAATGTGAAAGTAGTGTTTTTATTATTACATGTTTGCTTTAGAAAAATAGAAAATAAAGTTAAGCAAAAATGAGAAGAAAGGAATCCCCTATAATTCCATCCTGTCAGTATAACACCCATTTTCATGATTTTGGTATATTCTAGAATTTTTTTCTACACATCTCATTTATGTATTTTTGCTTTTAAAACAAATGTAGGCCCAAAATGTAAATTCTTATGTAATTTAAAAAAATTACTCTGTGTTAACATATGCACCCTGTTTAGTGTTTCCTTACAACAAAAACATAATACACAAAAGAGTCTACTCCAACTGTGCAGTAACCAGTCCTTGGCATATAGCTCTCCAGCCTCCTGCACAGCACAGGCTGTGCTGTGCTGTTAGTGCTGACAGCAGTGCTGTGGGATCA
The DNA here is from genome assembly GCA_028533065.1 of Trachops cirrhosus. Lineage (NCBI taxonomy): Eukaryota > Metazoa > Chordata > Mammalia > Chiroptera > Phyllostomidae > Trachops > Trachops cirrhosus. Next base: position 58,258,243 of record CM052545.1, on the reverse strand, counting down.
GGCAGGCAGGCTGGGATTTTCTGGTCTTCCATTTAGTACTTTGTGATGATGGGAACATTTTTTTTTTCCCAAACCTGTACGCCTCAGTTCTTCATCTGTAAAATAGGGATAATTCTGCCTCATAGCATTGTTGTTAAGATTACATAAGATAATGTGGGTAAACAAGTTAGTACCAAACCTAGCATATAGTAAAGGTTCAAAGAAGGTTAATTACATTATTATATCATATTATATTAATGCATATATGGTTTCTGCTGTGTATTATAAAAATGGGATCATAATACACATTTTGTATAGTTATTTGCTTTCTCACCTGAGTAGAGATGCTTCCTCATCAATGCAATTAAAACTACCTCCTTTTTTTAAAGGTTGGTTAGTATTCCATAGTGCAGATATATTGAATTTATTGAACCATTTCTTTATTAATTAATATTTAGATAATCTCTAGTTTTTTAGTATTAAAATGATTTTTAATATCATCATACATAAGTTCTTGTACACATTTATTTCTGAAAGGTAGATCCTTAGAGGTACACCTTCTTTTTAATGCATATGTAGCATGTCATTGCATGTTTAAACTATAATTTATTGTCCACCACACCATTTAGATTGTTTTCAGTTTTTTATTATTATTATAAATACTGCTGTAATTAATATCTTCGAAGCTAAGTCTGGGGTAGTTTTCCTAGGACACTGCCTCTGAGTGGCCTTGCTGGCTCAGAAGCCATGAGCACTCTGAAAACTGTTGGTTTTCACTGACTAATCTCCCTGGAGAAAGGTTTGACCTGCTTATGTGATTACCAAAGTGACTACCAACTCACCTACCTTCACCAGTAAATTTATGGGTGTTCACATCGTCTTCTGAACAACTACCAATTTGATGGGTGGAAAATGCCACTTAAGTTTCCCATGTTTAAAACTGCTAATGAGTGTTATTTTTCCCATCTGTTGAGTGGTGACTTGCATTGTTTTTTTTTTTAACATGGCCTGTTTGCCTTCTGTCCAGTCCTCTGTTCAGTGCTTGTCTGTCTTTGTTGCTTGTAAGAGTTCTTTACATAGAAAAGATCTGAACCCATTATATTTACTTGTAGATGTTTCATCCCTTATATGTTGTTTGCCTCTGGTTTTCATTTATTATTATTTTGATGTGCAAATGTTAATGTTATGTAATTAAATCTATCAATATTTTTTTCTGTGGTTTCTTGTTTTTGTGCAATGCTTAGGCTCTCCCACACAAATGTTTTATAAATGTCTGTGTTTTTAAACATATTTTTATAATTTCACATTTTACAAGTAAAATATTTACTTATAGAAAATGGTATAAGGTGGAGATATACCCAGTTTTTAATTAGTCATTAAGCAGTGTTAAAGGCCACATTCAGAAATTTAAGAATTTGTGAAGCTCTGTTGCTAGGCAAATCTTAATCTCCCTTATCCCCCCAAAATTCTATTAATTTTTTAATTGGAATTTTAACATATTTGTAGATTAACTTGCTGGGGAATTGAGATATTTACCATATTCATCATCATTTATCCAGGAATTCTTTTATGCCTCTCGATTTTGCAGTTTTCTTTAAATAGGTTATATACATTTACTGAATAAACTAATTTTGGAGTATTTAAAAAATTGTTTTTTTAATTGGCCCTTTTGTGAGTTTTTCAGGTAGCCAATCAAATAATGATGAGATTATTTCCCTTTTTTTGGTATTTATAGCAATTATTTAATTTTTGGTGTAATTGCTTCACTGTTAAACTCTCTCCATCTGTTTTTCTCACTCTAACTTTTCGCTCCATTCTGAAGGAGGTGTGTTATGTATAGCACTGATTTGATTTTATGCCACCTACTTTTCATTCTCATGACTTTCAGTGTTTTGTTAGAGCAGTATTTGCCTTCTGTACACTTTTCTTTAACCATTTTCTCTGTTTCATGCGGTGTTTTCTTCTACTTTCTCTGCTCATTCACCTGCTATTCATTGAGTCCCTATTATGTCTCAAGTGTGCCCTTCCTGCCTGCATGGGTCGAATTCACTGAGTGCAGTGAGTAGGGTGGGCGGGTGTGTGGGGTGTCAGCCCCTGCCACATGGGCCTTCCTCTAATGAGGAGCTTATCATCTACAAATTTTGTGGTGCATTTCTATTACAAATATATTCAGCTCATTTTCTTTCATGCTCCTTTTATTTCTTTGATGTTGTAGAATCTTTTTTATGTCTTAACATTGACCCATTTTACCTCTTTACCTTTATCCATTCCCAGATGAAGAGAAGACGATTCCAGACAGTAGTAAGTCCCTCAAAGAGTATAAGCTGTATGAGGACAGGGTGATTTGTCTGTTTGCACTATCTTGTCAGTACCTGGAGTACCTGGAGCAGTGCCTGGTACTTACTAAGTGCTCATTATGTGTTGATTGAATTTTTCTTCACCTAACAGTTTTTACTTGACACTATTGGGCTTCTGTACTTGCAATTGAAGCTAAAAGATGGAAGCTATCAGCTTACATTACTGGTGTAACATTCCTGTGGCCTGAAGAAAATGAATGCAGTGCGAGCTACTAGCAAAGCAACTTTTTGTCTCCAAGGTATTTTCACTGTGTTTTTGAAATCCCACAGTGCCAGTGTCCTACTTTCCATACCTGGTTTTTGGTATGGTCTGCCTGTGCTCTCAGAATACAGTGTCTCTGCCCAGCCATTTCTCTGGTGCTGCTTCCTCCTGATCTGGCAGAATCCCCTTCTGTGCCTGGCCTAGTGGCAGTGGGTGGCTTCCTGCTTGGAACTAGAGCACGCAGCAACGGTTCTGCATTGTCCCAGTGAGAATCACGGCAAGGTGAGAACCTGCTCTCTTTTTGGTGGGAGCACTCTTCTCTCCCTCCAGCTGTGATGCAGCTGCATCTGAAGTCTCCTGCTTTGAGGGTGAAGGGATTTGCCATAGAGTGGGCCCATCACACTCATGGGCCACCCTGGGCTCTGCACCTGCCTTCTCACCTCTTCACAGCAGGCGAGTGATGCACACTGTCAGATAGCCTTTATTTCTCATATTTAACCATTTCTTTATTAGTTGATATTTAGGTAGTCTAATTTTTTGCTATTCAAGTAATGAAAGTAGTAAGTCAGCTCTTGGCAACTATTTTCAATTTAATGTCATCTGTACTATATTTGACATGCATTTTGGGGGGGTTTAGTGTCCTCTACTTAATTTATTGCTGATGTAAGTTTTTTTTATTTTTATATTTACTCCTCCATTTCAGTTGGTTTCTGGTGGGAAAGGGCCATGTAGATGCTTGAACCAGTGTTCTAGTTCAGATGAAAAATACATTTATTGAGGCTAATTCTACTTTCTGATGATTTGTTTTAAATTCAGTTTGATGCTAATTGGATTGATTGTAAGTGTAAGGTGCTGTGGTAGATGCGTGTAAAGGAATGGAAAGATAAATTTCATGACTATAATAATATCTTTAAAGAAGAGAAAAAACTGGGTTGAGAATGGGCTCAGCTGCACCTAACTGAAAACTTGTGAAGAACAGTGACATAAACAAATAGAGGGTTTATTTTTCACTTGTATCAAGGAGTCTGAAATAGCAGTGCAGAGCTAGTGCTAAAGGATGGAGTCAACATACCTAGTCCCTTCTCTGTACTTACTAGTGAGTGGCTTCTGTTCTCCAGACCACAAGTGGGCTGCCACTGCCCAATCTCTGTGTTGTCTTCCAGGCAGAAAGAATGCAGAGGAGGGACAATGTGAAGAGGCAGAAACTTCTTCACAAGAATTCACCTTTTTGGGGGGGGAAAGAAAGCTCTTGATAGGAACTTCTTTTATCTCATTGACCAGTACTGTATGTACACTGTGGCTTCATCTAGAGCTGCAAGAGAGGTTGCCAAGTATGGCATAATTCTTACCTCTATCATTTCAAAAATCAGAGCTCTAAAATCCAGCCTAGTTAACTCTCTGTGTCCTCATGGTGCCTACTGGGCTGTCTCCTTATGTAGTGTGTTCCTTCCTCGGAAAGGGATGTGAGGCTTCTCATCTCGTCACTTCCCACTTTTCCAAAGAAAATAAAACACCACCCCTTAGTCTGCTCTGGGACTACAGCCTCACATGTGCACTTCATATGTGGTATATTTAAATGAATACTAATTTTCCAACTCTACATTTACTTTTCCAGGACTGGCTGTAGATAGATGTGTACTGATCTGTTAATAGTTTTTCCCTATCATCTTGATAGTCATATACACATTTTGAGACTCCTAGTTTGTGATGGGGGATTGTTGGTACTGGATATGCAACAGAAAAGAGCCAACTAGCTCAAGTATACGTCTGCATTGTACAAGTTAGGGCTGCTGGTGAGACTTCAGCTGAATGAGGAGATGAGCCAGGTGGGCACCATCCACTGGCCTCTCCTGCGTTGCTGCACCTCAGGAGTCCCAAGGGCCTGGCTTCTTTTTGCTCAGCTTTCCTCTTCACCCCAGTGTCTACCGTTGGTGCAGAGAACTTCTTCATTGTCTTCAGTGGCCGTAATACTTTATTTGCCATCTGAGATACTTGGAATGTTTGTTATAACGCAAATTTCTAGGCCTCATCTCCCTAAACTTTTTCATTTAGGGTCTGGGGTGGGGTCTAGGAATCTGTCTTTTAACAGAATGTCTTGTTAGGAATAGTCCCAGAATATGCTTTGAGAAACTTCTTATTTGGAGGACTCATTCAACACCATCTGCCCTACCCATTCCTCTCAGCAAACTACATTGCTCCCCATTTCTAACAAAAGTAGAGGTTGAGTGCTCATCAGTGGAAACTCTGCAACTTCCTGCTAATGCAATTGATCTGATTTCTCACCTGTCATTGCTTTTACCTATTTCCTCTCCCCTAACCTCTCATCAGTAGATGGCTCCATGAACATGACATCTGGGAGTCCTCCTAGATTCTGCAAGTCCAAGCAGGTCTCCCTCCTCCATGGAGAGTATGGTATTGGAGTCTCCTGAAGGGAGTAGGTGATTGTTTTTCAGTCACGTCTAATGCATGAAGTGCCTTGTTACCATTCTGGGGTGTTTTCAAGAGCTTGGTTTCCAGTTCGAAGCAAAATATGCTAGTGCCTCATTTATTGAGATTAAGGAATGAAACACAGAAGAGAATTTTAAAAGAATGTTACAAGACTATCTCTTTAAGTACTAACAAGTTCTTATTCAGTAGCTTTTTTTCTTTCTATCATAAGAAGGGGGTTGTGAATTTGGAGTAGAGAATGAAAAGAGGGGTTTTAACATCAGTGTTTTGTGAAACAATACAAGTGTACATCTTTACCTTTATTTACATTTTGTTCTATTTTGCCTGCTGGGAGACCGAAAGTTTATCTGGAATGCTCTCTCATCCTATGGCTTTTGTGCTTGCTATGCCTTCTGCTCCTGACACTTACTTACATCTTACCCTCTTTACTCTTCACCAGGCTGACTCCTACTTATCCTTAGTCTTCAACTTTTATATCAGTTTGGGAAGCCTTCTAAGTTAGGAAGCCCTTCTGAATCCTTTGCAGCATCCTTGACTCCGTCTGCAGAAGTGCTACTACATTGTGTTGTAATGTAATGCCTGTTGACTTATCTGCATCATCACCAGTGTGTGAGCGCCAAGTGGGCAGGGACCACGTCACTCTGGATGACTGTTGCATTCTCATGGTGTAGCTCATGCCTTGCACATAACAGATGCTCAGAAAATAGAAGCTCATTGGGATAAAAAGTACAGTCATACCTCAGTACTTGTCGACTTCAGAACTCGTCAAACCCTATACTCGTCATATTTGGAAGAGAAAAAAATGTTTTAGCACTCAGCTTGCTTGGGACTAGTCACACTTGCTAGAACTTGTATAAGTCACAATATCAGCTAGCAAGAGAAAATGCTTCATCGTTTGGTACTGGTGGGTTTCTGCATTTGTCATGAGTTCTGGAGCAAATTAACAATGAGTACCAAGGTATCAACTTTGATGCCACCATTTGCGGAATTTTGAACAGACTAGCCTTTTAATTATAAGTATTCTATTATAGTAAGTCCTCAGTTCATGTCATCAATAGGTACTTGGAAATTGACTTTAAGCAAAACAACATAACAAAACCAGTTTTCCTTTAGGCTAATTGATATAAACAAGAGTTAGGTTCTGGTCATAGAAATCACCAAACTTCTTAATGAAAACCAAAAACACTTCTAATATTAAACTTTGAAATAAACATGAGCTATTTAAGCATACATTCTAGATATAGTGCCTCAATACTAATATACCTTAATAAAATACTAAGTGAAATAAAATTAATATTTTTAATTTAAAAAAGAAAGATAATTATTTCCCAACTCACTTTATTCCTTTTCAGGGTCCCAGTGGCCAGAGCATAGCTGGGTAGCTTAGGGCACAAAGTAGGACCCACCCTGGAAAGTTCGCCCTTCCATTGAAGGGCCACTCACATGCACTCATCAGAGTGGGACAATTGAGACTCATCAGTTCGCCTCATGCTCACGTCTTTGGGATATGGGAGGAAACCCATGCATACATAGGAAGGACATGCAAACTCCACACAGACAGTGGCCCCTGCTTGAATTGATTTCTTTTTTTCTGATCAACATTTTAACGGAAGGTCGTTGAACAACATGACCTTATTCAATCAAAGACCTGCTATATTTTACTGTGCTACACCTTTAAGTGCTTAGTAGTAACTGAAAAGTATTGTTCCCGATGACTCTAGCTGCTGTGCTTTGTAGTTCCGTCTACTTTTTACAGCATTGCTTTCACCTGTTGTCATTGTGTCCTGAAGTTTTTAATCTGCTGTCTCACTTTGTACTCAGCATAAGTGGGGAATTGAAATGGCCCTGTGTGGCTCTCTGAAAGGTTTTTGAATTTGCAAAAGCTATACCCCTTGAATCTCAGAGGGATGCTCAACAACTTGACTTCGTCTAAGTCTTTTGGGTCCTCACCCAAGAGATTTTATTTTTCAGATTAGTAGTAAACATAAATGTTACCAATGAATCAATCATCTGTTAGGTTTGGCAAATGATCATTATTATTTATTGTCAGCTTTAGTTAAAGGGACATAAACATCATTCAGGGAGTTTTTCCAGTTGTTCATCATCTTAAAAGTAATTAAAAGATGTCCCTTACTAGAAAGTTTTCTTGAATGTCTAGAATAATAACGTAGCCTTTATTATTGCATAACTATATTTGCTTTCTCAGAGTAAATGAAAGTACTCAGTGCAAAAGAAAATAATGATACATTACTACATGTATGAATTTATGTCCAGACACAAAGACAAGTGAGTAGGTTCATTTTCCTGACCTGCTACATGTGCTGTATAAAATACTCAAATGTGGATAAACACAAAATACTGTCAAAATCAGAAGGATACTTTAAATGAATGCTTAATCTTAATTCTTTATTATTTTAAGTGTTTATCATAAAATATCTGCTCTCTGGACAATGACACAATTTTGATAAGAAACTGAGAAAAATTTTCGTTAGTTTAGTGAAAACTGCACAACTGAAAATTCCTTTTTGCCAAATCTAGTTTCCAAAAGGCATGTTTCCACTTCTTAAATGTTTGATAGGCATCAGTTTTATGGAAAAGTTTTTTAGCTAATTACACAGGATATAAAGTGTTTGTTGTCAAGTATATGGAGAAGGAATGTTCCTTTATTGAGAAGGAGAAAAACTAAAAATAGGATAAGAAAGTAGAAAAACTTAAAAGCAATGGAAAAACTAATTGAAAGAACAATCTTAGGCTTTCCTTCAGTGTTGCATAATTAACTTATCTATAAACTGATTTTATTTATGTATTTATTTAAACATATGATAGATATGTTATTTCCCTTTTCTGAGTGCTGACTATAAATGCAAACCAAATGCTTCCTGGTTAATTGCCTTGGTGATCATACTTAAGTGTTTCGTTTTGATAACAGGGTCACTCAGTAAATTTGAAGTTATGACTTTTAATTTGGTCCTAGAATTTTTCAGACCAGCTTTGGTCATTAACTATATGAAAAGAAGAAAGAGGAAAACAGGAAGACACCCTAAGTTCTTAGTTTTGCAGCTGTGTTATTTTAAAAATCTCTATAAAGTCTTATCTTTTAACCAGAAGTGGTTATGGTTTGTAATCAGTTGCCTCTGATTGATATTCTTTAATGTGGCTGAGGAAAAAATACCACATCTCTCATCAATTGACTTTTCATCTGAACTTAACAGTAGGCATCAGAATTACCACCTTCTTTGATATACATGTTGGTAAGATGCCTGTTTCTGGAGGTTCACAGAACACTGCCAAGCCATGGAGCCTAAAACACTCAAACTAGAAATTGAGCTATGTGAAGCTTAAGGTGTTAATAGAAATGAAGAGAGAGGAGGAAATCACACGTACAGCTATGAAGTAAAAAAATACATGGTCATTTGAAAATCAGAAGAGACTTAATTCCTGCCTCTTAATTAAATTATATAATTTTAAACTTTGAGATCAACTAAAAAAGCCTATCCCTTGCTTGGACACAGTTGTAAACAATAGCATATACAAATTTATTAACTGCTTACTCTCTTATCAGCTTTGTACACAAAAGAGCCTTAGAATACCTCTCAGGTTTGTAGGATTTAAAATACAATATTGCATTATATCTACTATCAAGGATAATGAGATATAATATATCACAAGGATAATTTAAAACCTATAGAGAATCAAAATCATTTAGCCATCGGTTTTAATATTTCTGCCAAATCTTTTATCAGAGTTGATAACTACCCCAATTGATTTATTGAAGTTTTGTTTTTTACTCAATTCATTTGGGGCCAGGCTTTAAAAATAGTGAGGCATTAAAAGACAGAGACAGAAGCAGGATGTAGATGAACAGTTTTTAAATATAATCCTTATAGTTATTGTTAATTGATGATCTCAGAAAGGAAAGAAAGTGCCTCCATTATGCTTTTGCTCAGAGATCAATAGTTCTCAAAGTATGGAGCATTTTAAAAAAATATATATTCCTTAGCACTTTCACAGGTCCTCCCCTGGGCAGTGGTGTCAGGATTTGGTAGCTGGTGCTGAAAGAAAACCCTTGAGTGCATCCTTGCCCTGGGACTGTGCCAGTGGCAGCTGTCACTCAATGACACAGAAAGAAAAAACGTATTCTTGATAAAGCTGCTTCTTCCAAAAAACCTCCCAGATATTGAACAAGATGCAGAAACCTTTCAAGTAGTTCTTTGGTGCTCAGGAAAGTGTATTGTGTTGTGAGAACTGGGGAAGCTGGTGAACTTGCACTCCAGGCCTGCGCAGCCTCAGTTTAGGGTGGGTGACAAAGCCCACCGGTGTCAGCTTGGGCAGTGAGGCTCCTTCCCGCTTCATGTGCTGCTCTCTTCTCTGTGACTCACAATTCCCCCTAAGTCCTGTGGTGTAAGAAACATTTTCACAGGCTCTGTGCAGACATAAAGTGTTGTTAAAGCTTCAGTGGCCTGGTTTTTGATTTTGTAATCAGCAACATGGTTGTGTGTGTGTGTGTGTGTGTGTGTCTGGGTACCTTCCTTTCATTTAGTTGCATTTTCTCCTGAAAATGAGTCTTTGGAATACTTGTTAAAAGAATATCTGTAAAGCAGAGAGCCCAACATTGTGTGTAAACTGTGTGGCTACTAATGAGATCCTGGACTGAGTTCACTACCACTGATGTGCACGTGGATGTCCATATATAAAATCAAATGTTAATACCTACTTTGCTTGTCTTGCTGTCTGTTTTAGAGCAGGGTTCTCCAAGGTTTGTTAGTCATGTACTTTAACAGTAAAAAGTTTTCAGTGCACATATATATTTATAATATTTATACTATTGTATATAAATGTCATACCTAAGAAAATGTATAATTATTTATAAATAAAATTTGTTTACTCCTACACCTATGTATTATATTCATTTTAAGATATGCCAACTGAGTGCTTTTAAAGAAAGAATTAAAAAGTCAAATGTAAGTGAAAGGTTTCATATTTTCTTCTCATACCCCTGAGGTATCCACACCGTTTTGAAGTGCAGTGTTTCTGAGATTTAAATAAATGTAAAACCACTGTGGCATTGTAAGGTACTTCACAAATGTATGTTTGTTTCTATTTATCTTTATTTTTTTATCGTCATCTTTACTCCACATTTATTAAGAACTACTTTCCAGTCACGTCCCTAGAGTGACAGAAAGGTAGCTTAGATTATAAGACAGAGGTGTGTGGCACTTTTATGAAATGTTTTGTTGTTTCTCGAACCTCCTTTATGCACCACTTTTAGGTCTAAGCTTAGTAGCCAGAGAAATATGTCACCCGAATTCTAGGAACCATATTTTAATAATTACCAAGAATACCATTTAATAAGCCCTTACCATTTATGAGACACTGTGCTAAGTGCTTTTGTTAATAGTGAAAAACTAATGTGTCTCTAAAAGGTGTCCCTCGGTGTGGCAAGAGTGTGGAAGTCAAGGATGGTGGGTCACCAGGGACACTGAGCTTGGAGAAGCACAGGCTGAGGGCCTGTTCCATTTGCATGATTGAAGGACTGTGCTGAGCAAAAATTGACTGTTGCCCAAAACAACAGAAATTACATCGATAGATGGGTATTTCCAGAAGGTTGATTTGCCTTGGTTTGAGAGAGAATTTGACTACAGCTGGAATTCTTGTATATAGAAGAATTTGCCTAGGGAGAAATAAATTCCTGTCACTGGATTTGGAGATACCATCCATCTATAATGTTAACTTAGGACAGAGATTAGACTAGTTAACCCTAAACTCCCTTTTAAGATTTTATTATTTTTGAGTTACTGAATTATGTTTAGCTCTTTTGCTGTAGTTGCGTATATTTACTTACACAATGCCACCAGCTTCAAAATGTGTACATACACCCCTATTGGCACTGTTGCCATACTCCTAGGCCCTCATCGTGGCCTGCCTGTGCAGGGCCACGGCCTTCTGTAGTTCCCTGAGTCAGTGTTCCTCCACTTGGGTCAGTCTTCTGTGTTGTTGGTAGGCTGGCTTTTCTTAAATGCCACCCTGTTACAGCATGTGTTAGTTCTCTCTTACTGCAAAACATGTTACCACACACTTAGCAGTTTAAAACAACACAATGTTGCTATTTCAGAAGTCCTGGCAGGGCCTGGCTGGATTCTCTGCTGAGTCTTACCAGCGTGAAATCAGTGTGTTTGCTTAGGGCTGTGGTTCTCCTTGGGGCTCGAGGTCCTGTTCCAGGCTCACTGGTGGTTGGCAGAGTCCATTTAAGTGCCTCTCTGGACAGAGGTCCTGTTTCCCTTCCAGAGGTCAGCTGTGGACTGCCCTGCTCCTGGAGGCCTCCATAGTTCTGCTATAGGGCCGTTGGGGGCAGTTCACATTAGGGATGCTTGCCTACTTCCAGGCCAGTTGGACTTGCCTAATTGTGACTATTTCAAAATAATTTTTTTAAAGTGTAGAGAGCAAACATAAGAACTCCCTGGAGAAAGGAGGCAGATAAGAGACAGTATTTTTTGAATGCAGTTAGTGGTGGGATGTGGAAGGTGGTGGCCCTGGCCCGCCAAAGGCCGGGGCTTGTGGTTCAGGGGAAATTGAGTGGTGAGACTGGAGCAGTGAAAACTTGGGCCCCAGAGTCAGGATGACCTTTATCTCTAAGCCCCATCACAGGCTGTTAGTGAACCTGCGTAGGGTGTGTGTGGACCAGCAGGACACCCCCCAGCAGTGGGGCGGGATGGCACAGGCTGTGTCCAACGGGGAGATCACGCTTCCCAGGTCTCCAGAGTCACCCTTAGGCCTGCAGACAGTGCCTCTGGGCCTCGGCTTGGATAGGTCATGCTTCATTGGCAGCATTGATTTTATGTTTATTTGTGAAGGGACAACATGAGATTACCAAATACAATATAATTTCAAATGTTATTAATGAAAGAACATATTACCTTGGTTTTAATGAGATCCCGGTAGTGTAAAACGATTCCTTGTAATGAACCCCAGGAAATCAGTGAGAAGTTGAGTTACATTTGTGGCAGTGCTGTGGGAGCAGTGCTTTGGTCAGGTCTGCTTGCAGCACTCATCAGACCTCTGCCTTTCTCTTTCTTCAAGGTAGTTGTTTTGATGAAGTAAGTATAAATACCTTCTTTGTTTTTAGCTTTTGATCTTTTGGGGAAATGTACTCAAAATTCAGATTTTCTCAGCTATAGTAATGGCCCCTATCATGTTTTAATATACATTACCATTTGCAATGTGTACATTTTTATATTAGGTACTATTTCTGTTTTGTAAATTTAGTCATTGTTATGTCTTACCTTTTCCCTTTCTCAGTTTTTTGCAAACCACTTTCTATCTCTCAACTTGTCAGTGGACCCCAATAGTTAAACATTTAATGTGCTTTCTGTATGGTTCATCACTCATTGAAACCCTAAGGTGAATAAAAAGAAAAACAAGATACTTCTCCTCTGAATGAACACTTTTGCTTTCATGTAACTACTTACTCTTTGATTTTAAATTTCTTTTTACATTTTTATTTTGGTAGTTTAATGATGATGGTGCTTTCTTGTCCACTGTGTTAGTAATTAATTTTTCTTACTTGTTTATAAGGCACAATACAAAATATTGATATGGATATTTAGAGATACCTAAGGTAGTTCTTTATTTTGGTGACTCTAGCTTTTGCTAATTACATATTGAGAAAGGGTTTTCTATGCTCTTATAGCCACCAAGGATGTTTATAAGCAGTCTACTTATGATTTAAGGTTTAAGGCCTTAAAATAGTCATGAGTTATTCTGAATGATTTATTCTGTAATAAAAGCAATTTACTTAGCTCCTTTTGAGAGGGAATACCACTCAGTCTCCTTTCCCTCGGATTCTTCCTTCGACACCTCAGCCTTTCTTCCTGGGTGGCAGCATTCCTCTAGTACAGTTGAGAAGCAGCCTGGGTGTTGGGGCTTTGCTTCCAGTCCTGGCTTGTTGCGACACACAGGGCCCTGTGTGAGGAGTCGCCTAGCCCACCTTGAGAGCTGGTGAGTGGTGCAAAACGAGTTGACTCGCACTGTGGAACGCGAGCCTGTCCGTGAGGCTTTGCAGTTTGTGGTGTGGTAGCTGTAAAACATGAAAAAGCCTATTCCAAGAACACTGCTATTTGAGCATCCTGAAAGTTTTGTTTGCTCTAAAAAAATGGTGTTTTCTTGATGGTAACTAACGTGTATGGCTGTTATACGAGAGGCTGTTCTTTTCCTGTCTCACTTGGGTAAAATATCCTTTTACATGCACCTGCAACTACTGTTTTCAAAGTGTGGAATCACTGTGGCATTTTCTTTTGGGCATAAGTCATTAGAGAATTAGAGAGCTAAAATTTCCTCAGAATGTTTCCTTTGAAATAGTGTTTAGTCTTGGATTGCTGCCCTGGGTCCATGGGGGTTTGCTGCTGTTCTATATGTAGGTGAAGTTGCCGTGTTCTGACTTGTGTACTGAAGTGGGCTGGGCAGGTGCAGGAAGGGATAGGGGACAGTGCATTCTTCCTGGCCTAAACCAGTCCACTTTTCTCTTCGATGTATGTGCCTCTGTGACTTCCAGTAAGCCTCCTGTTTGCCTTTAGCTGCTAGTCTTCTGATTGTCGTCTTTTTCCGAATTGGTATTCTCATTCCTGGACCTTGTTCAGTCTGCTTAAACCTTAGCCCATCCTCTTTTCTGGATACAGATCTGCCCCTGGGAGATTCTGATGCACATCACATGTGGGGGCTACCAGGCTAAAGGAAGGACTCTTTTGCCAAATATACACTCTAGAAAATTCTGGTTTAGGTTGAAAATCCACATATGTCTTTAAGTCACCTTTGCAAATTATCATTTACCCCAGTCAAAGAAATAGAAATATCAAGAAGCCTGTGCCTAACCAAGGTATTATGGTCAGGGCTTGCAGAACTATGAATAAAGTTTCTGTACACTGCTGGTAGGATGAGACTGAAGGGCATTCCTGCCAGTCTGTGACCACAAGAAGGAGTAATCTGTTTCTCTGGTGTGTACCCATGGATGTCAGTAGAGGTGCCTTCCAGCCTTGCTTCCCCATGGCCCCTCAGATGTTTACTTGACATCTGTGACACCTCATCCTCTCGATTCTTGCCTCCAAATAGTCTTTGTCAGTGTCTGTCATTTGTCTGTGTCTGTATAAAATTCGGGTGTTTTTTATACACTGCTTTTTACTCTATTTGCCGTCCATCATCGATCTTATTCGTTCCCTTGGGCTCAGCCATGGTCTGTAGGCACATGACTCCAGAGCTGTGTGTCTCCCTCCTGTCTCCAGTCTCTCCCCTGAGCTCCAGTTTAATGTTCTGTATATTTCCACCTGGATGTCCCACAGTCCCTCAAAAGCAGCACGTTTCCCTGAAACCAGCAAGCTAGACACCTTGTCCCCTGATTCCTTATTTCTATTCATGTCAACATTTTTCCTTAGGTTGCCCAGTGCAGCCCTTCACCTGCTATTCTTTTTTTGTTGTTTTTTTTTTTGTTTTATTTTCCTACCTTTCACAATGAAGAAGTCTCAACAATTAATCCATCAAACTACCCTTTGTATCTCTCCAGTTCTTACTTTTGCTGTGTTAATGCACAGTGAATTAATGGTCTGGCCTCTCGAATTGAATTCTGGTGCCCATTGCCACCAGGCCAAACTCACTTACAGGTTATGTTCCTGCATTAGACTGTCAATGACTCCCTGCTGCCAATCAAACAAAATACAAACTCCTCAACTTGGTATTCTGCAATCTGACAGCCACCACCATTCCTCCTCTACCTCCAGTAAATGCTATTCCATACCTAGCATAGTGGTAACCCTTAAAATATAGCAATGAAACACAGTCAGGGCTCCCGCCTTCAGGAGATTTGTATTCCCATGTGGAACCACAGGTGGCAAATGCTGTGAAGATAATAAAGGATGATGTGAGTGAGGGAGTAACTGGGGAGGGCCTCCTACAGATATGACCATCAGGGAAGTTCTCTCTGCAAAGTGATATTTAAGATGAGATCTGAAAGATGAGAAGGAGCTTGGCATCCTTAAAAAATTGAGTCCACCCAAAAAAGAAACTTCTGGTCAAGCTGGTGGCCTAGGCAGACATGGCTCACCTCTTTGCACAACCACATCAAAATTACAACTAAAATATAGAACAACCATCACTCAGAAAAACCAGAAATCGAGGTGAATGGAAGTCTGACAACTACGGAATTAAAGAAACCACATTTATCCAGACTGCCAGGAGCCGTGCAGATGTGGAAAGGGCTGGTTCCACATCCATGTGTGGTGGATAAAAATTCAGAAGGGATATCTCGGGAGTGCGGAGTTCCAACTCCACACCAGGTCCCTCAGCCCAGGGCTCCAGTGCTAGGAAGATAAGTCCCCACAATTTCTGGCTGCAAAAACCAGTGGGAATTGAGTCAGTGGAAGAAACTCCTGAAGCCCCAAGCAGCTCCTATTAAAGAACCCATATGCTGACTCACCTACTCAGACTCACTTCCTGTGAGTTCCAGCCCTGGGATGGCACCTTGAAAGGCACCAGTGGCATGTAGGGAGGAACTGAAATAGCTGGCATCAACTTGGTCAACGGCCATTGTCCCTCTGCTGAGCCCTCCCTGCACAGAGCTGGCAAGGTGATGCAATATCTGAGACTCCATCAAACTAGCTAACACTATGTGACCCACCGTGGAGATCCACAGAGACTCTACCCCATGCAACTTGTGGGCCCACCCAAGCTGCTTTTCCACAGGAGTGGCTAGTCTGACCTTATGCTTCACAACTTCCTAAATCCTCTCAAGCAACCATCATCTGGCCTCAGTGAGCCCCAGGCCCAGCACTAGCAGCAGCTAGTCTCAATTCACAGTTGGCTTCATCTGGGTTTCTCCAAGTTCAGCACAAGTAGCAGCCATCTGAGATTGCTTTATACCTCAATTAGGGTGGCCAAGGGCAAAACACATGGGGGGCTGACCTTGCCCTGCACCACTTGGGAAATCCCAGAGCCTGTGCACCCAGTGGGCAGCTACAGACTACGTCAGAGTACCATCACCCTGCCCAGCTGATCCTCCATGGAGGGCAGAGGGTGGTGGTCAGTGGTTACAGCTCTTAAGATGCTCCCTGGCCCCAGGAGAAAAGGACCAGGGCCTAAAGAAAAGGAGCAGTCACAGTGGGTACTGGAATTGCATAGCTTTGCCTCTGCACCTTGCCTCTTCCTTTTGTTTCTATTGCTGGCCATAGGATTGTCATTTCCCTGTAGTCATCCTCTAATTATCTTCTGGCCTCTGAGACCATCATCTGTGGTGGGCAAGCCCTCTACTCAGGTAGAATTAAAACCCACAGAATTAAGACCCTTATTATTTGCTGTCTTGTGTTATATAGTTATAAGTATATGTCTGTCATCTCCCTGTCAGATAAATTCCAAGGGTAGGAATTAGACCTTTCTCATTCCTTTATCCTGTAAAATGCTTAATGCCCAGCATAGTACTGATTGCGAATGAGGTATTCCGTAAATGTTTGTTGAATGAATGAGTGATTCAGTCTAAAACAGCAACCTTATTTTTTCTCTAGCATATAATGGAATTAAAGGAAAATGAGCATTTTTCTGTGATGAACACATATAATCAGGAAAATGTCCTTTATTTTTTTTAATGAAAGATTAGCCTTGGTTTGTGTTGTTAAAGTAATCCATTGATTTATGTGGAAGGCGGCTTGGTTTTGGCATTGACAGCCTGGAACCTGCATGGTAACGAGACTCCACTCTGTTTCTCTGTTGCAGCTCTAGTTGTGGGCACCACTTCCGCTGGATTTGCACTGGCTCCGGGGCCGTTTGACTGGTCCTGTTTCCTGCTTACCTTTGTCGGAACAGGCCTCGCATCCTGTGCTGCCAACTCCATCAATCAGGTCGGCTTGTCACCTTTCAGTTAGATTTTGATATTGTTGTTTTTTCCTAGTTGGTGGTACTATCACATTTTTAAAAAACCTTCCAAAATCATATATACATGAGGAGGTACTCTGAACTTCTAACACTGTATATCCTATAGAGGTTTGTGTGTTACATAACCAATTTGTCTTTTCTTTGGAGGTGAATGGTTTTCAGTTATATCAGGTGAGAGAGCAGTAGCATACCTGCTTCAAGTGACAGGATGCCTTGTGTTATTCAGGTACATTCCCCTGAGCATTGTTTCTTTGGTTTGGTTCATTTGCATTTTAAATCACTATTACACAAAAGAGAATGCATATCCAATTTTAAAAAATAAGTAAGTCAGTATTAGTACACTTGGTATATGGCATCCAGATATATGAAAATTGGCATATTATTAATTAGCTAATTATTTTTGGCATCTTGTTTATTTAGTATATTATTTTTAATTAGCATATTCTTTTTAATTCATTGCCCCTCACCCCCTCATTGTTTTAAACATTAAAATAATTCTCTAAAATAGTTTTTCCCCTGCTTAGTTATTGTGGTGTGCTCCAGTGCTGTGGCTTTTTTGTAAGATGCTTTAGTGAGAAAGTCTTGGCGAAAACTTAAGGGAAAGTTGCTTTTCATCACCAGAACACCCAAGAGGAATTGGCACAGGTTTAAAATAGGAATTCAAGTTACCAGCAGGAAAACAGTTTGGCTGAGTGGATATATAAGTTGGTAGTCCACAAAATATGGGAATTATAGTTTGATAATACCTAAAATCATTGTGTTTTTGTAATTATCAGCTACTTGGTGAACTATGAATCTATTTCAAGTGAGGTTTATTTTTGTTATTATTTTTAAAGATAAAACAATCTTACGAGAGGTTCAAATAGCCCTACCACTTTACCAACAGTATTGTCCACTCCTGTAATCCACAGTGCCATCTCTTCCAAGTTGCTCCTTCCTTTTGCTACATTCCCATATTTCTTGGCGAAGAGAATAATTATGGTTTCACAATGAATATGTTTTTAATGAAAATTTGAATGAAAAGCAGTATAAGCAAAACAGATTTATAAGGCTATTTTGGGTCTATTTTTCAAAAAAATTTAAAAAATTTTATCTTTATTTAGTTATAACTCTAAGTCATAAGGTTCAGTCAGGAACTTATTCTAGTTTTCAGGCTCTTTCTTTAAATTGAAGAGCTGATTTACCTTCGATATACTAACTGCTGACTCCTGTTTGATTATACAGATTTAAATAAAAGGTTTAAAATAAAAGTGTGGGGGTTCAAGAAAAACAAAGCAATAACAACAACAAACTAATAAGCATCATTTGGTTCAACAGAAATGCCAAGATATTATAAAAGTAATGCAGAACCATCTTGACTTGAAGCTGCGACATCCCCCACACACTGCCCTAAAAATGGTGGTTCAAGAATTTATTGTGGGAAGGAAAAAAAAGAAAAAATACCTGTCAGTTGTAGCAAAAAAAAGTAACCAGAGGAAAGAATGATTTACATTTAGACATAAATTTACAGAAACTGAATATTGGACCAAGGTTTTAGAAACTTAAAAAAGACTGTGCATTTAGATGTCCACTTTATTTATTTCATAGTCTGCAGGAAGTTTATTTGCTATAGGGAATGAGTTGGGGTCTGTCAATTTTAAAACTATTCCCAAGGAAAGCCACAGGCTAGGTGATGGGGTTCTTTCTGGTACTGACAAATTGCAAAGCCAGTCTTTCCTGTTTTATTTCTTGCTTAGGTAGGTTTTGCAGCCCTGTGAGGCATCTCACACACACACAGCCCCTGTTCTTCCTCTAGAACACTGACACATCCCTCCTCCACAAGTCACTTACGACCCACAGCCTCGTCAGTGTTGGGCACGTTGTCAACCTTAATTGGTGCTTGCTGGGCACATGAATAATTACTTTATCTTCTTATATTCATCATATTGCTTCCTACTTTTCTTGGGCCCTAATTTCCTTTGGAAGCTCCACAATACTTTAAATATCTTAATGATTCCCATCATTGTACAAATCACTGTTACTATGTTACTGATCAATTTTCCAAATTACAATATTTTGTAAATAGCCAAATATTTTGGAAATATTTTTGGTTGGAAATATTTTAGTTCTAGTGTCAGTAGGGAGACTCACAAAATTAAAGGATTGTGATGCCATTCTCGTTAGTGCCTTTAATTGAAATAATATGAGGCGGTGATGGTTTAACTGAGTTTTGAATAACATATAAACAGTCTTTGGTGAGATGGAAGAACTTACCGCTTTTTTTAGGGAGCTGGTGTTCAACTTAAAGAATGCATGTACTGTATGTGGTTGGTATGTATAATAGTTCTTCAGCTTCCAATAGAGTTCCACAGAAGAAAAATATTAACTACTGTCTATGTTTATAGAAGGATTCAATCCAGTTCATATGTTTTAAATACTTTCTTTTAGTTGTTATTAACTTAGTTCTGAGTGATTCTTTTTTTGTACCCTAATTCTATGATCTCTCTGTGAAAGTAGAAAAAGTAAAGCTTTGGAAAACGATTCTTACATTTGTTTTAAGGAGAGAAAATGGTATACAGGTTTTGATTTATGAAGTAGTGACTAATGCATAAAGATATACATATATGTATATATGAAATGACTAACATTAAAATGTAGAAAGGAATTACATACATGTTTTATAAAATATACACGTGCTTAATTCAAAATTATAGTGTGGCTTTAAAGCAGGTATGCCTTCAAAGGATGAAAGCAATTCATAAAATGTTTTTAACTTAACAACTGAAAGATAGAATGTTCTAAAAGGCTGAACTAATCAAATCTTGAGAAACAAGTAACTGAAAATGAAAAGCTGAATAAATTCAAGTAGAATGAATTAAATTGAAATAAGAATAATCATCATAATTATTTTTGAGTATCTGACATACTAGATGTTATAAAAAGCTGTTCTGAGGATTATTTTACTTACATTACATATATATGAAATTTTTAATAGAGGTTAAGAGTACATGTCAGTTAAAATACATTTCTACAGAATAAATTTTAAATGTGACATACTGTTCCATTTTATGAATGTGGCAATTCTCAACAAGCTCTCTGTAATTGCAACTTTATTTGCTTCTAGAGTAACACTGCTCCCACCTCTAATTGTGTGTGAAGGACAAACTCCTGGAGGTGGAACTGGTGAGAGGAAGGCTACCAGTCAAAGTGTATATGGAACTGGTTTAACTCTGAAATGTATTATCTTAACAAAATGACTAATTTCTGACATTCGTACAATGCTTTAGAGTTTGCAAAAATATTTACATAGATTATTAGTTAAACCTTGTGGCCCTCTGAAGTAGGGGGCATTTTCACTTCTGGTACTTGTAAAACACTAGGTTTTGCTGTTGAATTATTCTTTTTAAAAGCAACATTTAAAAAATGTATCATGCAAATAATTTTTTCATTTCAGAACAGTGAGAAAATATAGATAAGCAAAAATAACAACAGTTTTTATTTTCTTTTCCCTTTCTGCCAGACACTGTTGTGTCTGTTAGAGTTATAGCAGAGAACCAGCAAAATTCCTGCCTTTGTAGTGCTCATGTGACCCACTTGTTAGCACCTGGAAACTGTGTAATCTCATTAACCAGTGTCATCCCAATATAGCTAACTAATAAAAAATGAATACAATCCCAATTAAAAATTGATTTATATTATCATTGACTTTTAGAACACACATCTTCAAATATCTATTATTTTTCTCATAGAAATGATTTATATACTATAATAATTTGTATGTCTTTCTGTAAATGGTGTAGCAAAAACACTCTTCATGTCAATACTTGGTATAACATGATTTTAAGAGTAATATATAGAGACACTATGATTTGTTTAATCAGTTTCTCCTTATTGGACATTTTAGAGATTTCTAGTCTTTTAATCAAAATAAACAATGCTGAGCTGAAATTCCTGTACCTACACTGTTTAACATGTCCTTAACTATTTCTTTCAATAGATTTCTAAAATCATGTGGTTGTCTTAAAATATATGTAGCTTTAAAAATAAAAAGTTAAAATTAAAAAGTTAGGTATTTTAAGTCCAGATAAATTTCTTCCCAGAAGGTCTTTTGTTTGTTTCAAACCAGCTGAGACGTGCATTTGGCAGTGCGTGGAAGCAGCCATCGCCAGCGCTGCACGGTAGAGAACCCATGCCAGGTGTGTAGAGAGCCATAGACATGTCCTTCCACATCAGGTCGTTTTCATTACTGAGGAGGTGGAGTTATTTCTTGTTTGGGGGAATTCTTTTTAGTGCTTATTGGCCATTTGTGTTTACCAGTGAGTTTTGTCCATTTTACTATTGGCGCTCACCTTTGTTCCACAAGTCTTAATGTATATAGGTTGGATTATTAATTCTGTCATTAAGGCTTGAATATATTCTGCAGTTTTTAAGGGTTTTTTGAAATGCAGGTGTTTCATGTGTTTAACCAGCCAAATCCTTTAATTTTTAATACAGGGATTCTCAGCCTCTCCATTCTTGACAGTTTGGGCTGGATAACCTTGTTATGGGGGACTGTCCTATGCATTGTAGCAAGAAGTGTTAATAATAACAGTAAACACAGCTAACACTTATTTTTGCACTTCCTATATGCCAAGTAACATTCTAAGCATTTTACATAAATTAGCTCATTTGTTTAAGTCTAGGTTCGTGGGATTTTAAAAAATGCCTCTTTTGAAAGATCAAATAAATGATGAATGAATTTATAACCTAGTCTTAGCTCTAAGAAGAACCATTGATGTTCTCTGAGACTTTATTTTGGGGAAAATTATCAGAAGGCACATAACATAAGTAGAATTTCAGATCGAGGAGGTAGGTTATAATTAGGGAAATAAAGCTGGTAAGAGTATGTTATCTTTAGGATTTAGTGTATCTGTGAATGAAGAATTTTTATGAAAGGAAATAAAATAGGGCCAAGAAGAGACATGTGTTTTGTTTGATACTGACAATACATGAGAGACTTTTCATGGCTGAAATAAGGTAAAAAGGAAGGGCTTTGGATAGAGCTCCAAATTGTCGGTGGGTAGGGCAAAAGAAAATTCACAGCTTTTAAAAGTGAAGGAGAAACAGGTAAAGATTATTCTGTTTTCTCATGAATAAGAGATTAATATCTAATGCATCTTTTCCCATTGTCCTTTTCTCTGATATTCTTTTGTTTTGATTATACAGTCCCCCTTGAGCAATAGGAATTGTTCATCTTCCATGTTGAGCAAAAGTGGTTATTAAACTTGGTGTTGTATTCTAGGAGAATAAGACTGATGTTAGCAAACACCAGTGATGTGATTTATTGAACATCATTTGAGTATGAAAAGTCAGTCTGAGAAATACATTTTTCTTTTGAGTGTTCTGATTTGTTTGACTTTGGTGTTTTCACTGGTGAGCAACTTGCATTCATTCAGTGGCCTCTGAAGTCCATAACTTGCAGCATGTTCAATGATTCAGATTAGCAACTACATGAGATCAGGTTTTCACAGAGAGTTTTGAATAGCATGTAGGAAAGAACCTCTGACTAAATGTGTTGTTTATAATAGGAACATCATGAGCATTACTGGAAAATGTCAGAAAGTGCATGTTAAATTCAGAGTCTCTTCTTGATTCTTTATAATCCCAAATACTTCCTAAATTACATTTGCTTCCACTCTCCAGAATGCTCCATCTAAGCAGAGTGAGCATGGCATTGGTATTTATAACCAGAATAACTCTAGATGAAGTTTTGCAAGCAAATGTGAGAGGATGATAATTTGAACATATATTTGTAAATAATATTTGTATTTTACACACCACATTAAGTGGTCATTATTTTATTTACTTCTTACAGTAACTCTGTGAGGGAGCAATATTCCAGTGTCCTGGAAGAACACAGCGGAGTTTAGGGATGTCTCTCATCACACATCTGAAAATGGTCAAATTGGGAGCAGTACTTGGGGCCACTGGCTCCCGGTTTACTGCTCTTTTTCCTCTCAGCTGAAATGTCCTAGTTCAGACATCACCTTGGAATGAGTCTTTCTTCTATCAGGTTAACTGCTGACATTCTTGCTGCTAAGTACTCAGAGGTGAAAGTACCATAACGTCAGTTTCTCTGATAAGATTGGGAGGATTTGAAGCACTTAATGCCCTCTACCAGCTAAGTGCTCAATTAATGGTAGCTGTTGTTACTGTTACTAACATGAACATTTGGTCTGTTTGGCGCAGGTCCCCCATGCTTCCAGCATCTTTTTTCTTCCAGTTACCTACAGTTAGGGTCTTCATGTAGAAGATGGGAAGGGAAAATGTGTTTATTTTCCTTAATGTGCTAAGAGACTTGAGTTACAGTTGTAAATTTTAATATGTGTGTGTATGAATACACATGTACATCTGTTCCTTATTTATTTATTTATTCATTCATTCATTTATTTATTCATTTAAATCCTCACCCAAGGACTTTTTTTTTAATTGCTTTTAGAGAGACAGAAAGGGAGAGAGGAAGGGGTGTCAAATCCGCAACCTATGCGAGTGCATTCACCAGGAATCGAATCCGTAACCATTGGGCTACGGGGCGATGCTCCAACCAACTGAGCCACACGGCCGGGGCCACATCTGTTTGTTTTGGTTGTGTATATAACTATATGTGAATTCTCCATATGTGAATATGTGATGATGACTTAGGTTCAGCAGACATTATTAGTTCTCTGCCATTTCATCGGTTTATTGTGGAATTCTGTCAGTTCCAATAAATCTTAGAAATATTGATGAAAAGACTGGGGAATTTAAAAAGCAGATATTTAGTTGAGATGTAATGGAAATGATACCAATATGGATTTTTGGAGTTGTAATTCTTGGTTTGTGTCTATGGGTAGCATGTTGTAATAAAACCTCATTTGGGTGACTTAGAGATTTGCTTTCTTCCTATATGTTTCCCTATCTGTCCAGCCTAGCAGAAGTCAAGCTGAGTTTCTTTGCCATATTATCTTTTTATTTTTTAATCTCCAGTGATATTTGCCTTTCCTGGTAGTTTGTTCTTCTGAATCCCATTAGCCAGTCCGTCCTCTGCTCTAAACCACACACTACCCTCACTGTTTCCGGCTGAGGAGGACTCTTAGTAGACTGATGGCTGATGCCACTTGAGGTAAAAACTGGCTCTATAGCTGATCCCTGGGAGACTGTATGTCTTCTTATATCTCATACTCACCCTCTTGGCTTAGTGACAAACTGCTTTTAAAGTTTAATACATTAAAAATTATGGTGCCTTGATGTTTATTGCATTAAAATTAGGTTTATTTGATGACAATGATTTCCATACTGAGTTGCCAGACACTTCATAGGAACAGCAGTTGGGGTATTGGGTGAGGATGTTTAGACAGCAGGGCAGATTTGTTATACCCACACTTCTTTAACTCAGAGCAGTTTCTGAGAATTCCTTGTCCATTGCTCTTTGGAGCTCCAAACTTCTGTAGGCAAGCTATTAGACCTTTAAAAATTATGTGTAAGTGATTAGGCAGACTTTAAAATTCACATTTTTGTGACCACCTAGTCCTATCTTATCGATCTTCTAAGACATTTTAGAAAGTATTATTTGGCACAAAGGGAAATTACTTACCTGAGTGATTAATCTTAAGGAAAATTTCACTCTGGCATTTCCTTCAGATCCGGTGCCAGATTTCTCCCAGAAGCAGCGATCACAGGGGAACAAAGGCTTCCAAAGGCCTGGGGTGATGGAGTGTGGAGATACTCAGAGGGCACAAGAGAGAATTTGGTAGTTAGTAAGATTTATGTGTACTTGTAATCTAGAGGATCCTTATACCTTAAAATATACTGGCAACCTTAAAACACTAATATGCACTTACAGCTTTTATCCCAGCAGTGGTTTCTTTAGTGCCAGAAAAAACTTACCTGCTAGCTCATGAGAAAAGAAAAACTACCACTGAAATAAAAATCTGGTATAATATTCCAACGTTTTGATTGATCTGTGTTAGTAAAATTATGATTATTCTAGTATTGCTTTTAGCAAAAGTATGGTTGATCTAGAAAATGCCATTGCTTATACTGCTGCCATTAGGTGATCTGAACAAGAAGGATTAAACAGTGCTGTGTATGATTTCCTTAAACAGCTACGTGTAACTATTTGGATAAAAATTCCTCCCCTGCTATGAACATTGGGGTGCATAGGTTCTTTTGGATTAGTGTTTCAGGACTCTTAGGGTATAATCCCAGTAGTGAAATTGCTGGGTCAAAAGGCAGTTCCATTTTTAGTGTTCTGAGGAAATTCCATACTGTTTTCCACAGTAGCTGCACCAGTCTGAATTTGCACCAACAGTGTACTAGGGTTCCCTTTTTTCTGCATCCTCTCCAGCACTTGTTTGTTGATTTGTTTATGATGGCCATTCTGACCAGTGTGAGGTGGTATCTCATTGTGGTTTTAATCTGAATCTCTCTGATGGCTAGTGATGCTGAGCATCTTTTCATATGTCTCTGAGTCCTCTGTATATCCTCCTTGGAGAAGTGTCTATTCAAGTGCTAAAAGCAACCTAAGTGTCCATCAGCAAATGAGTGGATCAAGAAACTATGGTACATTTACACAATGAAATTCTATGCAGCAGAGAGAAAGAAGGAGCTCCTACCCTTTGTGACAGCATAGATGGAACTGGAGAGCATTATGCTAAGCGAAATAAGCCAGGCGGTAAGGGACAAATTCCATATGATCCCACCTTTAACTGGAACATAATCAACAAAAGAAAAAAGCAAACAAAATATAACCAGAAACATTGAAATTAAGAATAATCTATTGTTATAGCTGGCGGGGGGGGACTGTGGGGAGAAGGGTTTTCAGGAACTACTATAAAGGACACATAGAACCAAGGGGGAGGAGGTTGGATGGGGAGCCGGGGAGGAGAAATGCAGACAACTGTAATTGAACAACAATAAAGTCATGTATGAAACAAAAAACAAAACAAAACAAAAATTTCTCCCCTGAAGTTACTGATGTTATTTCCTAATATAAAATAATAGGGATTAAATATAACACCTGACTTTAAGAATATAAAAATACCTTAAGAGCATATTCCTAGTACATACAAAAATATTCAGGGATTTGTAAGTTAGTATATTGGTAAAGGACACTATTTTCTGACCGTGGATTCCCTCCATGATTTTCACTTATGCTTGAGTGAATGACTGACTGAATGGCAAAATAGTTTGTTTAAATGAGCACATGGTTAACCTTAACCATAGACCTGTGGATAGGCCAATAATTCAAAATCTAACATGTTTTCCCACAAAAAGAAAAATAGCTTATGTGTTTTTCAACAGATACTCAGTTATTCCAAATAGGTATGAATTTAGAGTATCAAAAATCACCCCTTTCCTAGGTGCTCGGTGAACATTCAGGCTTTAAGATTTTGCTTTAACGCCTTTGAAAAACAGGAAAATGTGACTGAACTAGTTCTCATTGGCACAGACTTTTGTTTATTCTGCTTGACTTGGGATAAAATTATTGAGGTGGAAGAGGCTGTGGAAATCCTCTTGATGTTCGCCTGCCCATTGGAAGGGAATTCTGTGTTCCCTAGGACCAGAAAGCAAGACATTAACAAGTAGTAGAAGGTGCTAACACTATGTTGTGGCCATTTCTTGAAATCTTCTTTCAGAAAGTGTCCTTACACATTTATTGATTACTTTTGCTAGTGGTATAAAGTGTGGTCCCTACTCTGAAGTGGCTCACAGGATGGTAGAGAAAGACACATGTATGGATAAGTACAATAAGACAATAAACTGTTGGTATTGGTGTGGAATATAGGCAGTGCCTTAGGTGCTGTCAGTGCAAGATGCAAGGAATGGTTATTTCTACCTGTGGAGGTCAGGAAAGCATCCCAGAGAAGTGACTGGAGTATCAGACGGTATGTGGGGGTCTACCAGCCAGACCCGTGAGAGGGGAACTCTCCAGGCAGAGAGAACTCTGTGAGCAGAGACCCAGAGACCCAGAGACAGGAGCTGTCACACATGGGAGACCATGGGGGCCTGTGGACATTGCAGTGCAGCAAACTTGAGAAGGTGGGGAGGGTACAGTGAGAGGTTTGGCTGAAGAAGTTAACAGGGCAGGTCCGTAGGGGCCTGCGTGCCTTGCTGAAGCACTGAGACCTGCCCTGTAGGTGTCGGGCCACCACTGGTGGTGGTTAATAAGATCACACTGCAATTGATGGTGTTTAACGCTACATGAAAAATCCTAAGTTGATCCTGCAGTCTCTGCACTGTCTGTGTCTTCTCCAGCCCCCTCTCCTTCCTGTCCTCATCTTAGACCATAATGGCTGCCTAGATGTCAGCTAAAGTTTCATCCACTCAACAAATATTCTTTAAGCACCTGTTATGTTCCAGGCACTGTACCGGGTGCTGGGCATACAGACAGGTCGCTTCTCTGTGGAGTTTAAGTGGAATAGCAAGAAATGGACAAATAAGTATGTTAAGAAGAAAATACTAGGTAGGGAGTAGTACAATGATGAAAATAAAACCAGACAACACAGAAGAAAGAATGAATCTTGGAGAAAAAAATTCAGTTTGAGTATTTTGGGGGTGGGAGTTGTGGTTATGCAGCACTTTGGGCACATCCAGGCTGGAGATGAGGAGAGCCCTGTTTGGATTGCAGGAGATTTTGGCAGCAGATAGCAATAACGAAACTACTGAGAGCTGGTACCATAAAGCTGGTGGATGGCGGACGGATCAGAGAACACATGCCAGCTCCTTACCTACAGGTGATCTTGCCTCAGGAGCTGCGCTTCTCCCTCTGGCCCCCCAACTCCCTCTCCCTCAGCCATGGGGCTTCCTTGCCCTGCCCCTACCTGGGAGTCTCAGCAGTGCCTGTGCCCTCTCCTACATGTCCACTTGGCTTCATTCAGAGCTGGGCTCAAACATCACCTCCTGGAAGAGGTAGAGCACAGCAACTCTTTTTTGCACTTCTCTGCCTGTCCTCTGACATTTTGTTTTTTGTTTGTTGTCTGTTTCATGAATGTCAACTCCATGAGAGCAGAGACTTGGTTTTATCTATCAGTCTTCTCCCAGTGCCTAGAAAATTGACATGTAGTAGGAGCTCGGCATATGAATGAATGTGTAAGGGAAAAATGAGCTCTGGCTGGTGTGGCTCAGTGGACCAGCCTGCAAACCAAAGGATTGCTGGTTCGATTCCCAGTCTAGGGCACATGCCTGGGTTGCAGGCCAGGTCCCCAGTAGGGGGCATGTGAGAGGCAACCACACACTGGTGTTTCTCTCCCTCCTTTCCACTCCGTCTAAAAATAAATAAGTAAAATCTTTAAAAAAAATGAATGCTGCTTACTGTCTGATGGGAGAAACAATTATTAATAAAAAAACTACTCAGATTAATGTAAAATTACAATGCTGAGTGGTAAGGCAATCAGGGAACACAGAGAGGACACTAACCTATCCATGTGGAAGATGGTCTGGCGCATTGACATGGGGTAGAAGGCTAGGCTGCAGCCAATTGATGCTTGGCCCTCATTGCTTACCTTGGTCTGCTTGGGGTGGGCAGAGGCTTGCTGCAAGTTCTAGCTGTGGAACCCTGTAAGCTACTTAGTTACTGGGACTATAATTGCATTTGTAGGAATCAGTATTGCTGGAAAGTGATTATTGACAAGCCTCAGAAATAATTTTTTCTAAAAGCTATTCTCTGGTTATATGGAACTCATCTTCATGACCCTCAGTGACTTTTTCCATTTCAGAAGCAAATGCTTTTGGGTCCTTCCCTTACAAGCATGTTTTACTTGCTACTTCAGGGCTGCATGGTGGTCTCAGTGAACTGGGGAGTATGTGCATTGGCCAAGAGGAACAGCTGGTATGTGTAGCCTAGATAAATGCATGCCCGTGTTGCAAGAACTTCCAATTTTTCAATACAAGCTAGATAGATATTTGGGTTTTGGGGATGAAATTTCCTGAGTTTTAAATGTTAAATGTTGGTTCAATTTTTTTTGAGACACTGTGCATACCAAACAAACATTGTCAGTGAGTTGAACTTGCTTTGAGGACCCTGTACCTCCATGCTGACCTTTGGAAATAAAATAAAACATATAATTTAGGTATCATCATTTACCAAAATGTTAAAAACTTCTTTCTGAAGAAAAAAAAACGCCTTCACTGAAAACAGAATTCTTTACAACTAATAGTGGAATGCAGTTTACTCATTTTCATCCTGCGGAGAAAAATGAAGCATGAAATATCTCACTAGTTTAGGTAGAATCAAGCCATAGGTATTTCATTTTAGCTTTCAGATTAAGCTGCTAGCTTGTGCACATGTGTATCTTCTCGAGCTCCATTATAGAAGAGCTCATTATTTTTAAATTTAAAATGGGGGAGATGGTACTGTTTTAGCATCCAAAAGGTAAAGTCAAAGAAGGTCAAGTAAAAAATTGCTTCAAGAAACACCTGGAGATTTCAAATGTGTTTACAATTATTTCTCCACTGAGGCGTTATATTTCAGAAAGTGCCATTAATTGTAATAGAGTAACACATAGCTCTTTGTGAAATTTAAGTCCATTGAATATCAGCATCAAAGACAATAAAAATTCCAGCCTGCATTTATCTATTCCCCTGTGAGGAGTTACTACAATGTATATTGTATCATTCCATATGAAATTCTTTGACTTAATCGTCTCTCCTTTATTTGCAGTTGTCTGAGGTCAGTTTTCCATTTTGCAGTTGTCAAACAGCTGTCAAATTAAAAGACCAGATCCTACAGTTAATTTACATTTTGTGACATTCCATAATAGTACATTTGTTGGCTTATGTATTTAAATAGTTATTCACATTTCTTAAACATCCTTTCCCTCCTTAGCCCATTTCTTTTCCACAAATATCCACCCAGATACTAAGTATGATAATGTAAATTATCTATTATTTTCTAAGCATAGTTTCAAAAAATTTATATGAACTTTTTAAAAAATCACTTGAAATAGACAGCCAATTAATTCCGCCATTCTTTTTGCAGGAAGAGAAAATCAAATCAATTTAAATTTAGTTTTCATTGTAGTGCTTATTTTCATCCTTAATTTTATCATTTTTATCAAGTTGAAATCTAAGTAGTAATTGAACATAGAATTCGTCATTTTCTTTCTAAATGCCTGTATAGGGTAGTGTAATAGTAAAGAATTCAGCATTTTTAATAATTCGTTGGTCAAAGAAATATTTCTGGATATACCATTGATGCTTTACTTCAAAGTATCCCAAGCTGCTAGCAGGTGACTCTAACACTGTAACGCTCTGTAAAAGAGGTATTGAAAGAAAAACTGGGGCAACTCAACATTTTCAAGAGTCCGTTAGAAACTGTACTGAATATTGTAAAATAAAAAAAAAAGAGTCAGTTGAGCCAAAAGTGATTTAAGTTGGGCAACACCAAATGGGGTGGCAAGGAGAGGAGCTAGGGGAAAAGACTTTTGTAGAGGGATGCAGTTGCAAAGCTGGAGACTTATGTGATTGGCTGTTCATGGTTAATTAGGTTTTGGTTTCTTAACCCTAAGACACTGCAGGCTCGGGTTTTGGTGGGTTTATGTAGGCTGCCGGGCACAGTGGCCACCTCAGTTCGCTGGCTGCGCTGGGCTCATCTCGCAGAGGCCTACTCCAAGGCGTTGGGTGAACACTCTAGAGGTAAGTAATTGGGTGAAAGAACTGCAGTCACATGCATCTATAACTCTTAGTTATTAGAAAATACCTAAAAGGGATATTCTTAAGCATGGTCATTGGAAATTAGTATGTGGTAACACAAAAATATTCCCATGTTAATTATATTTAACCTTTTGCACTAAGGTCACTTTAATCAATACTGGTGTTGTGCTCGTTTTCCAAAAAACTCATGTGTTACATATGGCTTAATTTAACCTTTTCTGGATTTTGACACATTCTGTATTGACCTCTTAGGTCCTTGTCTGTTTCTGTGTTATACCATTTATTAAATTGACCTTTAATTTTGTTTTTACATATCTGAATGCTCCAAGAGTCTGTGAGCCCCTCTTTGGTTACAGAGAATTTTCTTTATCTGTATCCTTGGTATTTGGCAAATAGGGCTGTCACTGACTGATTGTTGAGTAAATGAATAAGAAAACGTCAGCAGATGAGAATGTAAGTTTGGGGGTTAAAAGACCCTAAATACACAGTGTGACTTTGTTCCTTTGTTATTCTAACTTCATGAACGCTGCTGTTTAAACATGAAATTACACTTCACAGGGTAGAGAGAAACATAATTTTATTGTGTGTACAGATTTTCTAGGAAAGTTATTAGTTATTTTTAAAAGAATTAGCATTGAGATTATAATAAATCAAGGTGAATTAAAATTGAGTAGTACTAAGGTAGCAGATAAAATCAAGCTAAAGTTAATGACAGTATAAAATTTATAATAGCATACTAGATTTTTTCATACAATACTAAATGAAATTATGTATTTTATCTTTTTATTATTTGAAGTCTTTTAAATTTTTTTATTGATTGATTTTTAGAGAGAGAGAAACATTGATTTGTTGTTACACTTATTTATGCATTCATTGGCCAATTCATGTATGTGCTCTGACCGGGAATCAAACCAACCACCTTAGCCTGTCTGGATGCCACTCTAACTCACTGAGCTACCTGGCCAGGGCTTGAAGACTTTTAAAAATTATTCTTCATTATTTGGGATTCCAAAGTGATTTGAAGGTATCGTTATGAGTTATGTGTTCTCTGTGCATATAACCAAATAACTATTAGTGAAAATGTATTCTAATGATATATTTCCTCATCAGAAACTTCATTACCAGAGGGAGGGAAAAAAAACAGGAGATACAGAAACACATATCCTTACTGCCTACTCAACAGCTCCACTTGGATTTCTGCAAGATACCAAAAATGGCATGTCTAAAACTGAACTTTCTTACCTTATTCTTCAATCCCACTCTGACTGCCCATCTTACTTGCTGTCAGTCAATCTAATACGGTGGTAGCTCAGACCAGGGACTTTAAGTCATTCATGCTCCCTGGTTTTCTCTGAGACTCCAGTGTCAGCGCATCAGGAAATTATGCTCACTATGTACACACACACACACACACACCACCACCACCACCACCACCAGCTGTGAAGAATGACTGGAGGATGGTTGGATTCTCCATCCCATTCTCATAGCTTCACCTTACCACCATGTTGTCTCTTGCTTGGATTATTATAACAACATTCTGATTGGTGTTGCTGTTTCTACTCTGCCCTTCTCCAGTCTGCTCTCAGCACAGCATACCTTCTGAAACCCAAGTGAAATCACATCCATCCTCTGCTTAAACCCTCTGGGGGCTCAAGCCCCAGAGCTGTGTACACATCATGCCGCCCACCCCCAAGCGCTGTGTATTCACTGTGTCAAATACATTGTTTACATCTTACTTATATTAAGATTTCAGAAAAGGAAAATGTTCTGATGTTTATAATGTATTAATTACAATGAATTATTAGTTATTTGTATTATATTTGTTAATTGTCACGATTGTTCTGCCATGTCTTTTGTCCATTTTAGCATGAAGATTTTTGATTTAAGTGATATGTAAGAACTTTTTATTAATTGTTGGAAATATTTTTCCAGCCTATCCTTGAAGTTGCCCTTTATTTATGTTTATGTTCAATTGAACTATATGGAAGTCTTACATTTTTAAATATTCAAATATGTCATTTTATTTAATAAATAGTTTCTTCCAGGGGAAGGATAATTGAAAAGGCCCTATATTTTAATACATGGATTATTTTTTAAAAACAGGTTATAAGGTGGTTATTAAATTTAATTTGGTTCTAAATTGTTATCTTGCTCTCCTAGGATTATTTTGAAATGCCACTCTTACAATCGCTACATTCTGTTAGACTTTGAATTTATTTCTGCATTTATTCTGTTTCCAGAACCACACCCTCTTAAGTTATATATCACTATTATATAATTTAATGTCTAAGAAGGCAAGTCTTCCTCAGTACACTTAAATTTCAAGAGCTTTTTGATGCTTCTCATCAGTGAAGATGAGATGCATTATTTTGAAGTTACTAAAAAAACTTTGTGATTTTAATTAGAACTACATAGTATATGGAAATTTATTTGGGCAAAGTAGATATCTTTGCACTATTTAGTCTTCTTATCAAAAAGTATTTATTAACCCTGACCAGTATGGGTCAGCTGAGTGATGTCCTGCAAAGTTAAAGGTTGCCGGTTCATGGGGGCAGGGTCAGTGCCTGGTTGAGACCTGTGTTTTGATGTTTCTCACATTGATGCCTCTTTCCCTCTTATTCTCCCTCCCTCCCCATCTCTAAAAATAAATAAACAAATAAATAGTGTTTTAAAAATTAAAAAAAGATAAAAGTATTACTTAGACTGTAACACTTGGCTAACACGTGAGGGCAGGGGGTTGCTAATATAACACTAGATAACATCAGATAAACCAGTCAATCTGAACATGAATACCAATTGCAGAAGTGTTAAAATGTGGGCAGAAAAGCACATACAAAAATCAAAGCAATATGCTTATTTTTTCCCATTTGCTCACACTATATTCTTAGTGAAATGTAATTTCTACAATTTAGATCTTGTACTTCATGTGAATGTTTGTTCCTTAGTTTTATTAGTCACCTTTTGGATCTTTAGTTTCTTTCAAATAGTTCCATTTCTTGCCTGTTTTTCTTTTTACATGTGTCTGTAGTAGGGCAGCTTATTTTTTTCTCATTCAAATAGTTGTTACAGCTTCCTTTAGTTTTTCTTATTTGATATTGAGAGTAAAAAGCTAATGCTTACCAAATTTACTTTTGTTTCTCTCTAGTTAGACTTTTTTCTATCATGCATTCTGCTGCCTGTCAGTGCTGTTTTCCACTTCCTATGTTGGGAAGTTTTGGCAGTCCCACTGTTTTATTCCTGTTCATTCACCACTGAGCCAACAGAGTGTGTTCAGTCATAGTATTTGCCCTTGGGCAGGGTGTATGGTATTTGCTTCAACCTGCAGGGCTTGAGGTTATAGGCCTCCTCTGGTGATTTGCCACAGTGGATATGAGTCTCCCTCTCACCTCACTCTGATGTTTATGATGAGTTCATCTGCTCTGAGCTGATATTTCCTGGTCCTACTTTGTGTATTTTGTGGAAATTTGCAATTCATTCCTGTATTGAAGCAGTTGGTTTATGTATTCAATGCATGTTCAACTACTGTGTTTTCATGTCTATTATATATCCCAGTGGTGAGGCACTGGAGACAAGAAACAGACGTGATCTCTGCTCTCAGTGGACCTGCTGCCTAACGGCATGTGAGGAGACAGACGTACTCACACATTTTATTTGAAAATTATAAGACTGATTTAGTGAGTGCTGTGGATGCGAGGACCTGGTATTATTTGAGCTTGTAAAAGGGATGGAAATGATGCTCCAGCTGAGATCCAAAAGATGAGTGGGAGTTTAGACTAAGCAAACAGGGGAGGGAAGTGAACGTTCTAGACAGTAAATAATACGTGCACAAGCCCCACAGCAGGAGGAGCCTGGTTTAAAACACTGAGAGCACCACAACTGGGCAGAGAAGGGGACTGTTGAGTGAGATGAGGCTGCATCGCAGGGCAGAGATCAGAGCTTGCATACATTCTTAAAGGCTACATTAAGCCTTTTTAAAGGAGCACTTGGAAGTCATTGTCAAGGAGTGATAACAGGATCCAGTTTGTTATTTGAGCCAGAATGGGTACAGGGAATAGATGAGAGGCTTTGCCATACACTAGGCAAAAGGTGATGATGGCTTATACCAGGGTGATGCTGGATGGGGCAAATTTGAGAGAGATTTAAGAGCCATCTCTCCAAACAGTTCTTAGAGACTGATTATCAGTGCAGGAAAGAGGAAGAAACTGGTAAAATTAGGTGGATGACATTATCACTCTAAGAAGACCTAGGTTTGCCATAAGGATCATGAGTCCAATTTTAGACTTGTTGAGTTTGAGGTGTCTTTAATACAGCAAAAAGAAAATGCCAGACAGAGGAGTACATGGGTCTGGAGGTCAGAATAGAGGACAGTGTTGCAGATGAAAATTTGCGTCATTTTCATAGAGATGGTAATTGTAGTTGCCAGCGAGAGTAAAGGAACAGGTACCAGCCTCACAGAGCTATACTGTTTAATGGCATGTGGAGGAGAGAGACCTTACAGCAGACACTAAGAAGGGAGAGAAGAAAACTAAGGTATCAAGCAGAAGGGCACCATTAAGAAGCAGGGAGTGGCCAGTAGTATAGATTGCTGCCCAGAGGTTATGTGAGCTGAAGACTGAGAAGGTCTACTGGAAGTAATGAGGTGGTCACTGGGGACCTAGAAAACTGTTTGAAGGTTTGTGGGGTGGGGAAGCCACAAGCCTACAGTGAGGCAGAAGTCCAGGTGTCATTTATGTGGCATAAATATGAGTAGTACTTCCAGGAGTTGTGCAGCACAGTAGCCATGGGAAACCAGACTGCAAAGAGGATTCAAAGATGGTGAAATAGAGGCAGTGAGTACAGGAAACTTCACATGAAAATGGGGAGGGGAAAGCACACCCTCTGGAATATAGTGTTCCAAGGCTTGTCCAAGGTTCATCTCTCCAGCAGTAGCTTTATGTCTTTATAGTTTAGATCCTTAGAGGTACAAGAATTGCAATGGGGAGAGTCTGCGTCTTTGTAACACTGAGTCTCCTGGTCCAGCATCTGTTATGTTTTCCATCTCCATTGTCTGTCATCCATACCATTGATTGCCTTCCTTGACATTTTTATCTCTTTGTTCTTTCCTTCTGTAATCTGGTGAATGTGTCCTGCTCGTTCTGCTTATGAATGGCTTAATTTTCTTCAGGGTGGATTTGTTCTTTATTATTTCTAGTGTTGATTTTAATTCTATAATTATATATTTAAATTTATTTGTTCATGTCTTCTAGCTGTCTATATCTTGTGTGCTACAGCCAGCTGTGTTCCATCTCACCTGTGATTTCAAGCTTTAAGAGTTAAATGCCTGTTTTAAAAATTTTGTGTTTATTCCCAGGGACTTTTTAAGAACAATGGCAAGGGAAAAATTGAAAAACTTCAGCCAGAAGTAAGGTTAATGCTTACAGATGCATGTTTTATTGTCCTGCTGCTACAGTGGCTGCAACTTAGCCACTTAAGCTTTAAGTAACCTGGTAATTAAAGTGAAAAATGAAAATTGTGGCTTCCAACAGTTGCAGTTCTCTGATATACTAGATAGCATTATGGTTAAGAACATATGTTTGAGTCCTGGCTGATAATAGTTGTGGGACATGGGGCAAAATCCTTAAACTTTCTATGTTTTGATTTCTTCATCTGTAAAATGGAGACAGATGAAGAAATCAAAAGATAATAGTGTCTACCTGTACCATGTGGTGACTTTGGAGGCAAAAAAAACAACATTATTTCTGCCTTCACAGTCTAGTGGAAAATATAAGATATATACATAGATAACTACATTTGAGGGTAGAGAATAAATGAGAGAAATACAATGGTATAGGATGTTATAGAAGAAAGATTATCACTGGTACAGTGGAGAGCTGGGGAAGGCGGCTGGAAGGGGCACATTTTAGCTGGGTAAGGTGTGCATGATTGGAAGATGAGGAGAGGACGGTTCCAGTCAGAAGAAGTAACCTGAGCCACAACAGGGAGCTGGAAAAAACGTGTGCACACGTGCCAGTGCACAGGGCCGAGCGGCCTGGAATGTCAGATTGCAGAAGGGAAGTAGTTGACCATAAGATGAGGCCATATAGCTGAGTGTCGTCACTGCAAGGCAAAAGATTGAAATTTCACTGAGTTGGAAATGGAGAGCCCCTGGCATGGGAAAAGCCTACAGGCTTGTTGACCAACGGGGTATTATTAGCACAGCCCCAGCAACTATAGGAATGTGAACTCAGAAACGAAGTGATACTGTGGAAGAGGAAACGAATTCGATGAGAGAAAGGGTGTTCTTTCTGAGGAAGTTATTACTTTGAGCTGTGACTTTATTAGTGCACAGATGCACACGTTGGCCTTGTGGCAGGCACTGTTTTGTGGTTAGAGTCCTCTCACTCATGGAGCACAGAAGCTGCAAAATATCCAACATGGTCTGGCAGTCACTGTCAGCCCACTGCAGTGAAGGAGGGTCACTGTCAGCCCACTGCAGTGAAGAAGGGTCACTGTCAGCCCACTGCAGTGAAGGAGGGTCACTGTCAGCCCACTGCAATGAAGGAGGGTCACTGTCAGCCCACTGAATATGTTGGTATCCAACTGTGATCTCCCCAAATCTTTTGTTTCCTACTTATATAATTTACCATAGTCTTTTGGTTAAAATTTTTTTTAAAAATAGTGAAAATCAAGAGAAGTTTAATATGTGTAAATAAGACTGTGATGAGAGAAAATATTTTTCTGTGCTTTTAATTGCAAATTAATAATTGGCGATGATTTTTTATGAAACTGAAAAAATGTAAGAAGTTCCAGCCTTTGTATTTAAATCTTTTATTCTCACTTATTTCTTTAACTAGTTAATTCCTTAACTTTTGTGACCTGGAAATTTCAAGAATGTTAAAATGTGGCTGTATTACAGATGAAACAGATTTTCTGGCTAAAGATCATTTCTTCTAAATTCTTATTCCTATCTGAAGCTATAATAGGCACCTATTAGATGCTGTTACAGGATCTAAGGACAGTGGGCCATATCACTGGAGAGTAAACCTAACCTGTTGCTGTCCTTTTTAAATTTCTTTCTGTTTTTTTTTTTTAATTTTTTATTTTAGATTATTCAGTACAGTTTCAATCTTTTATTCCCATTCCAGCCCACCCACCCATCCCTCCCCACCTCCCTTCCATTTCCAAGCCCCGTAGTTTTGTTCATGTGTCCTCTTATATTTGTTCCTGTAAACCCTTCCCTTCTCCCCTGAAATTCCCTCCCCCCTCCCCTCTGGTCACTGACATCCCGTCCTCCATTTCAGTGTCCTTTGTTATATTTTACTTGGTTCTTTGTTTTGTTGTTTAGGTTCCTGTTGCTCTTTCTGTTTTTTTATTGGCACTTATCCAAATTGGGTGAGGATGGGATGGGGTGAGATGGTAAGAGATCTGTCTCTTACAAGAGGAAATTTGTGTCATTGTAGGTGTCCTTGAACTGTTATGAAAACTGATCTCCCAGTAGAAATTTTGCCATTATCAGAGTTGAAATTTGCCTGCTCGAGGCTCTTTCTTTTCTCAGTCCACTTATGATCCACACCCTTCATTTCATACTCTAAAAACCCAGTGTGTTAACAATAATCTTCTTTCATATTCTATCTAATCTGTTAGTAGATTGATTCTATTGGGTTGGTTCCTGCCTCTCTGGGAACCACATTAATGCTCCAGGCCTTAGGCAAGCAGTCACTATAATTCTACCTCTGCCCACTGGCTGGTGTCCCTCCAACCCTGACTTCTTCCATCTCCTGGTTCCTGGTTGAGTGGGTTATACTGTGAGCTTTCCTTTTTGCTCTGCTTGAAGCACGCAAGCCCTCCAGGCCTGTGCCTTGGCTTCCGCTGTCTCCAGCTTTGCAACTCTGCAAATAATTGTAATCATAATGATGACGATAATGATAATAATAATAGCATCACTTTAGGTCTCCAGGCACTTTACATACATTAGCTGATTTTATCTTCATAGCAACCCTGTAAACTAGGTATCGTTTTTACCCTCTGACAGGTGAGAAAACAGATGCTCAGAGAAGTTAAGTGAGGTGCGGAAGGTTAGTGGCCAAATGACAGAGCTAGAAGACATGCCAGTTTTATCTGGCACCTGAGCTCTTTATGCCTTGACTTTGACTTACCCACCTGATTTCTAACTTTGCCTTGACCAAACATCAATATACAGTGCATCTACTCCTAGAGTCTTACCTTTTTTTTGCTAGCAGCAGATTTCCAAATTTGCCCTGTTCCTGTTCCTGTGATATTTCCTGCTTGATGATTTAAGCCTTGCCTTACATAGTTTGAGGTCTTCTAGGTGCAGGTCTGAGTGGTTGATGACAGTGACCCTTGGGATTCTCTGAGGAAGAAAAATGCCCTTGGCCAACTGCAGGATGTCCTGCTGGTTGGCAAATGGTGCTGTGATCCTGGAGGCTTGGTCTGCTCACTGCCCCAAAGCATACCACTCTGCCTTTCAGACACTGTGAAAGCCCCAGTGCTGGACAGTCCTCTGGCCAAAATACTATTACTTAAGTCCACCACATTAAGTTAATATCTTTCATAATTATGCATCTGCCAGGAACCAGCTAAATCCTTCCTGTGCCCAAAAAACTGAGATAGTCTTTGCAGTGGTTGCCTTTGGGGGAGCTGTCTCTAATGTCATCTGTGCAGCTCAGGAAGAGCTGGAGAGCAGAGGCCAAGGCCATGTAGCACTGGCACAAAGGAGTGCTGAAGCAGATGTGTTGGTTGGATGTCATGAGAGGGCTAGACGTGAGAATGATACTGTAATGCCTTACATTTTTACAGGACTCTGTAGTTTACAGAGCTATTTCATGGGCCAGGTCTTTGCTCTTTCCCACAGTTCTTTGAGGTGCATAGAGCAGGGCCACCATATGACTACAGATTAGGAAATGGAGGCTGGAGTTACAATGCCTTCTTGCCTTGGGTACCAAAGCTCAAACTCTGCAAGT
Organism: Trachops cirrhosus; assembly: GCA_028533065.1. Classification (NCBI taxonomy): domain Eukaryota; kingdom Metazoa; phylum Chordata; class Mammalia; order Chiroptera; family Phyllostomidae; genus Trachops; species Trachops cirrhosus. The sequence goes on along the minus strand of CM052545.1, from coordinate 58,218,740 downwards.
TCTGGTTTCTTCTGTCACTAGCCCTACTGTTTCTTCTGCCAGCTCCCACAGTCAATTTCTGATCTGGGAAAGTGATTGCTTCAGAGATTTTCTTTAAGCATAGATTCACAGTCCATCATAACAGATCTGGATCCCCAAATCATGAGTCTCTCTCACCAGCATTAACTCGGTAGTTTTCTGAAGGCTCTGAGTAGAATTGACTTACATAGGCATATTATTGATGCATGAGCTGTGAAAATCAAAACTGTTTTATAGATTCAGAATTTTTTCCCAGTGAGGATAAAGTAGCCTTGAGCAGGATGGAAACACATGAAACTAATTTGTCTGATTAAAAAGAAAAATGTATACAAATCATAAAATTAGAAAGGCAGTTTATAATGAAAGGAATTAAATAGAGAATGTAAATGTTATTTCTGTGGCCTATTTGGTATTACATTTTAATGTAAATAATGTATCCCAAAGAATCTGTGAAATTGATTAATAAACCCACTCTCCTCCCGTGTTAGGCAACATGAGATGGAAGGACCAGGGACTTTCTGTCCATAGAGAAGCTTTCTCAGGCTCACAGGGGCGTGGAAGGGCTACCAATATGAGAACAACAGGTGCATGCAATTTATGTTCAAGAGTAGTTTAAGTATCTTTAATCAGTCCGGTTTAAGTCAAACCATATGATGTTCAGACACAGACTTTTTTTTCTTTCCGTATCAAGTACTTTTCCCTTCTCAGTGCTCCATATTAGTAGTACCCAGCTGTGAAACTAGGCTTGCCTTTTGTTACTTAAAAGCAGATAAAATGTTTACAACAGTTACAGTTGATTGCATGGTGGTTAGTCTCAGGTTTCTCACTTCTGTCCCTGTGACAGTGGGTCTCTGAAGAATAAATCAGGTACCCGGCTCCTGCTTTCTGCTCAGTTCAGCTGTAAACAGGTTAGTTGTTGCATCAAGCACTGCAGGGTGACCACTCCGTTAGACATGCACAACTCTTTTCTAGCGATGGAAAGAATGGGTTCATCTCTTTAACTTGGCACATTTGTGAATGGTTAACACCCACTTTAGAGGGATTCGTATTTAGACTTTATTACATTTCATTGCCATTTCATCAAAGATGGAGAAGTAGGGATAGTTTTAGTGAAATTGAGCCATATTTGTTTCCTAATTCTCAGTAGCATAAAACTAAGAAGTTAAAATAAAATTTCCATAGAACAACTTAAAGCTGATCGTTTTTTCTTACTCTGTTCGTAACATTTCACTTTGATCTTGCTGGTGCCAGCCCCACTCTCCTTTGTTGGTGTGTATCTGTCCTCCCAGTGCACATTGCACATGTAATTTGTTAATGGGCCTCATGATAATTATGATAGTATATTCATTTCACAACGCCCAGTTGTTAGGTGATTACTTGTGGGAATTATATAAAGAGGGGAAAAATGACCTGTCATGTTCTTGCCTTTAGTGAGCCGGTGCAGGGAACCCTCCATGCCTCGGAGCACTTCTCAGCTCCTTCTGCTTCCCCTCTCTGCACCTTGGTGTCTTTATCTGTCAAAATTTGAAGTCTTCCTTCCCACTGTAAGGAGCACTTGTGAGGGTTGGGGATTTTAGTGCTCTGTAAATGTGACAAACGTTGGGTATTATTTGTTTAATATTGAGTCACAACCATTTTACAAGTTATTTTTGAAACATGTTCTCCGATTTTAGAAAATATTCCTTTTTGTGTAAAATTATTTAAATCTCATTCTTTTTTGTATTGCATTATCAGTTTTCGCTTTGGGTTGAAATCTAATAGAAAATGGCCAGTAAAAGCAGGTGACAAACTGATTTATGAGATGCTGGTTGGGTTTCCCTGCCTGAAATGTGAACAGTGAAACGTGAACTTCATCTTTAAATGTGTTTACGCAGGTTGTCACTGACGAATGCACATTGGTAAAATAACCTCAGGAATGTTTCTGTCATGTTACCTCCAGTTGAAGCGTTTCATGCAGGCTGCAGTTTTCAACATGCACTGAGAATAAGAAGGCTGCCCTCCTCCAGCTCATAGGAAGTGACAGCATGCCCGTCTCACAAAACATTGTCATGTTAGCGAAATGTAATGAAGCCCTTCGACAGTCTAGAATGAAGTGTGAGCATTACTTGTAAGTTTTGCAGTGTTAGATTCAGTCTTTGCCGAGTTAGCCTTGTATCAAGGGGCTTCATTGCCATTGAGAGAGAAAAAAAACACGTGGGCTATTAAAAAATAAATTTTTACTTAAATACTGAAAACCATATTTAAAATTTAGAACATATTCAGAGGCCACTGTTCTGAGCCAGGTGATGAAACGCAGCTCTTTGGGGGGGGCAAATAAATTTATGAATGGATTACAAAGGGAAATGCCTATGAGTTTAAAGAACTAAAGCCGGGTTCCTACAAATATTAGTAGTTGAAGCATGTGTGCATTCATCTTCATTGTGTGTTCTCTGAGAAGACTTCGCAGCTAACGTTCTGGGTAGTAGAAGGCATCCAGTTCACTTTCAGTCTTTAAAATACATGTCAGTACTTTAAGTAGGGTAGACAGCAGCACTAATCATATTAAGCACAGTGTCTGAACTCACAGTGAATGCATAATTAATGTATTGTTTTAAAGGGCCTAATATATTAGTCAAGGGCAAGAGCTTCATGCATAGTTCTGGGAGTGAGGAGAACTGTTCCACGATGCCATTTTTACCACCACGGCCAACTCTGCTCACTAAATCTATTTTGCTACACCTCTAATACGAGCCAAAACCATCAGACAACCTCCATTAAAGTGTTTGCCACGGAGAACTCTCTCTGGGATAGTAAATGCTAATTCAGTGTCAATTAGAAAAATGCTTCTAACAAAACACCACGATTAATAAGGGGTACTTGTGTTGATTCATTGCTGGGATTTTTTTTTTCAATTTCCTTATAAGGATACATCTTTCATTACTTTCTATTTATTATTTTAAATATGTTTAGTTTGAAGGCACTTTACCATTTCATCTTTATTTTAAAAAGTACCCAAATGTTTACTTCTCCATCAATATCCATTTAAACTTAAACCATTTGGGTCTCACTAATTTAAATTCTTTTAGTCAAACCATTGAATAAAAGGTTCAGTATAAACTCTTGAATTACTGAATTCAAACACACTTTTAAAAGTTTCTGATTTCTTTAATCCTCCTTAGTTTTGAAGATGTGTAATGTATTTTTTAAAATAAATCCAGTTTAATAAACATCCTGTTACCATAGCTAATTAACAACTGAAAACTAAAACTCTTTTTTCTTTGCAACTTTCAGACTTTATATTAATGTCTTTATAACTTTATAAATTTAATATGGTGTTCTTTACTTTTATATATATATTTTTTTACACCATCTAATAGAATTGTGTGTATTGAATGAAGACAGTAGTCACAATTCTGTTTTTCTCACTATTTTGATGAAAATCATTTTAGTGAAGCTCGTTGTTCTGAGGGTGTTGGATGTGTCTGCTAGGTCAGGGTGTGCAGTGGGCTAAGTGTTATGGGAGGGCCTGGCGCTCTGCCTTTGGCACCTTGGTATTTTATTGAATTCTCTCAAGCTCTTGCAGTATTAAAGTCTGTATTTTTTGTTCTGTGAAATGTTTTATTCGTGTTTAGACATTGTGAAGAAATACTTTAAGTATTAATTAATGTGAGAATTATTGAACTATGCTAAATCATATTGATTTGGTCCCTGACTTGTTTTAACTTTAGAAAATATAGATTGTTAATACCTATAATTCATGCTTCTTTGAATAATAGAATCATAGATTTGATGCAAAGGACAAAAAATCCTAAACTTCATATTTAAATCTTTGAAATATAATCTTGAAAGAAAATAGCTTAATTTGACCAAGACTGCGGTATAACTTGAATTAGTTTGGGCTCTTTTAAAGAGAGTTAGTTTTAAGGCAGAGTATGGAGCAATGTGTAAATTTAAGCCATTTACTTTCTTCACTAAACCGACTTCTCCCCTGTTAGGTAGATGTTTTATTTTTTAGCTTAATGTTTTGAATAGGTTATTTATTGAAGAATATTTCTCCTGTATCTGCTTTCCTGGTGCTACTACCGAGTACAGGCACAGCCTTGAGAGACTCTGACTGACGGGGCTGGACAGCCCCACCACAATCAGGGCGTCTCAGCTCTTTGTTATTCTTAGCTCAGCCTTCTCATACAGTCTCATGCAGAGGCAGGGACATGGGGGCAAGCTGCGTCCTGAGGTGAAGTCTTAGGTTTGTGAATAAAAATAACCTATAGTCAGTTTAAATGTTCTTTACCTACAGGAGGTTTTAAGATCACTTACAAGAATTCAAATGCAATAAATGCATCCTGTTTATAATCTGTATATATGTCAAAACCAAGAAATAATATTGTATTAGTGAATTCTATTAAATAAAAATTTTATGTACATATGTGAACGTGCTGTGTGAAGAATTTACACATTTTTGCTCTGTTAAAATATTAATATTATTACTCTGCTGTTCTGTTTTCAAAAATAAAAAGTAATAATTTTTGCACACTTAGATGTTCTTCTGTTAATTACACGCTGCTGACAAGTGATTATTTTTCCCTCAAGTATCAAAAGTCTGGTAACGTGGCCACATCAAAGTTAGCACCACCTTCAGAAGTGTTTTTAATTTTGTCAAAAGTTGCATTTTTAATAGTAATTTGAATCTGTGTGTGTGTGTGTGTGTGTGGTTTTTAAATTATAGCACAGAACCTTCAAGGCCTAGTCAGTACTCAAATTTGTTGCAGATGCTGTATATAAATCTGATTTATCTTTTTTAAAGGTGTAGACATTTTATGTTTAATTTTACTTTTTATTGGTACCTCTAATAGTTTAAAAAGCAAATTTCACTGAACTGAATTCTTATTTTCTTTTAAAAATTTTTAAAAAGCAAACTGCCTTATGCTTATAAATAGATCTTAAAACACAAGCATTGAAGAATTACGTCCTTTTAGCTACATTTAAATGGCACAGTTTTGAGCATTTGCATTTTCAGCTGTAACCTGTTATTTTTTTATGTTGTCATATATTTATGAGGTTAAAAATCAACTCCGAACATCAGAAGGAAGCAATGCTTATAGAACAAAACCTGTCCCAGCATTGATTAAAAGTGCTAGCTATCAGATACATAATTTTTTAGTTATAACTTGATAATAATACCTGTGTTGTTTTTATTTTGTATTTCTGGACAGAAAGTAACTATTTTCAAATATTCATTTGGTCATAATAAACTATCACTATTTAGTGACTTATGGTACAAATTATACAGAATTCTTTTAATAGAGTGTGGATTTAGTAGGGATTCTCTACTATATTTTTTTGTATGCATGAATTCTTGTAAAAATGCTTTCACCTCAAATATTTAGATAATTAAATAAAAAGGGTATTGGAGGAGCGGAGTGGAGCGCTCTGAGATGGGGAAGTAAGTACATCATGGAACGGATTTATGATTGTACAGCTGGACTGAGTTATAGCAGGAGCACAGAACCTAAACAAACGCCTTTAACTTTAAGAAGAGCATACCTCAAGGTACATTTCTAAAATCTGTATTCTTACATTTATTTTTTTTAGACACCCATTTTGCATTAGTAAAAATAAATCTTTTGCTTTAGGTTTAAGATACTAATAGGTTTCAATTTTCATTTCAATTTCCAATTGAAAGTTTTTGTTTGCAGAAATGAAATTTCTTCTCTTTGATGAAATAGCACTTTATAGTTCTATATCAATATGTAAATAATGGAACCTTTCCTCAGCTGATGAGCCCTTTGCAACTAAGAACTATATACTCAAGTGCTTAGTTTCTCCTATCTGAGTGCCATTGTTGGATTTTGAGTAAAATACATGCTGTGTGAAGCAGCTTCACACTTCCTGTGTATTTACATCTTTTGTAATATTTTTATTTTTTGTATTTTGTATTTTCCAAGATATTACTCCAAGTGCTTATGTAGTAGAGCTCTTTTTATTTAGTCTTATACGGGTAAACCAGCTCTTTCAACCTCTTCTATATTCATTTGATTTCACTGTTTCTTTAAACCCATTGAGAAAACTTCCAGTCACCTTGATTTTCTTCATTGCACTGTAAGCACTGTAAGTCCTCGTGTCCCTTTGACGAAATATGTGAAGATGCAGGCTCTTTTTGCTCAAAAAAAACTAGACCTCTTTACCTTGAGAAGCATGCATGTAAAAAATCAACTTTTGTAGAGCTATGGTAGCTGAAGGACAGGAAGTCTCTGGGTGAAGATGGCCAAATATGACTGGTGGTTTTGTTTTTATGTATTGAAGAATCAAGATCGCAAGCCTGCTTCTCCTTTTTCAGGCTCTGTCTGCGTCAGCTTATCTAGGATATGCTGTAGTCACGTATTAAGAAGCACATAAATTAGCTTGTGATGGTCCTTAATCCCAGTCTGTGTATATCTGTGAGCCCTACCATCTCCTCAAAAGTCCTCTTCTCCTGGGGCTCCAGTGGAAGAGCCAAAGCAGCCAGTGCCAGGCTGGAGTTTCAACAAACGTCAAGGGAGTGAAATCCTTTGGACATAAATGTTGAGTTTTTCATCACCAATTGAATTACACTGGAGAAATAAGGACCCTGTTGTGGATGTATCCTGCCTCCCTGAGAATAATTCCTCCCTTCCTAGAAAACATTGCTCCCATATTTGTAAAATATTTTGACAAGCATAAGCACTGGATTGTTTTGAGTAGTTTTAAGGTAAAATCTGTGTAATGTCTATCAAAAGATTTGAAGGCATTTGAAGACTGGAAGATTTGAAGCCCAGTTACTGCCTCTGAAATGCAGCTTCATAGGGAATTAAAAATTACCAGGGACTTCTGATCAAGTTATTTGTAATAGATGGAAATCCATATAATTATGCACTGTTAAGATTTGGGAGTCTGGCAGGCCTAGAATCAAATTCCAGCTGCACTTTCTAGGTGTGTTGTTTATGTAATCACTTAATCTTGGTGAACCATAGCTTTTTCATATAGAACTGGGGCCTCTAATATCTGTCTCATAGAATTTCTCTGAAAGAATTAAATTAGTTCTGTTCATTTGAAAACTTTCTTCTCCGTCATTGCCTGTGTTTTCTGGGCTCTTGTCTTCATGGTCATCATTGTCTTTGCTGTAACCCATCTTCATGGTCATCTTCCTCTTTGTCATCCTCACCGTGTTGTTTTCTCTCTCTCCTTGGCTTTATTTCTTTTCTAACATTCTTCTTGTTCCCCAACTTTCCCTTCTATTTGCTCCTCTGTTCCCTACTCAGCAGCCCCATCATCCCCTATAAGAGAAGACCTTTCAGGAACTGACCTAGAACCTTGGGCCTCTTCAGACAGTTTGAAAACCCCTGTGTTAGGCTGGTCTGCGATTGTGCCCTCCTTAAGTATCAGCTCCCCAGGGTCAGGAACTGGGTCTCTATTGTATCTCCAGCAGCACATAATAGATGCTTAATACAATTTTTCTCAAATAAATGAATGATCGAATTTTTGTTGTGATATGTAATTTGGATACATTCAAGAATTTAAATGAACAGCCAACCAATCTTTCATTTCTAAACATCTTAAAAGGACAGTTTATTAAACAGAAAGTCAAAGGGCATTTCTTAGGTAGTTACTATAAATTAAAAGAGTAACCACAAAGCAACTTAAGAAAAACCAAAGGAGATTGTTTAAATACATGTTGATGTGTCCATTGAAGGAAATACTCTGCAGCCATTACAGATGATGAGGTAGATCTGTCTGTATGTCTGTCTGTCTATCTACCTACCTATCTGCCTGTATGTCTATTTATCCATCTCTCTACCTGTCTCTAACTACTTATTTATCTATATTTTCTAACACAAATGATGTTCACTATTAATTGTTAAGTAGAAGAAAGTTACAAAGCAGTATTTGTGAAGATGCAGATTAAAATGTTAATTTTTTATGAGTATTGATACTATGGCTTATCTTTTATTTTTTCTTTATTTTTCTATATTTCTGATTTTATAATCAGCAAAGAGTGAGACTCTTCCAAAGCCTAAGAAAACATTTATATATTAATATATAAATAGATGTGCCTATTGTAAGAGGAATTCTGAATATTCCTATCAAGCTTAAAATTATCATTTGTCTTAGTTTCTGATTAAATACAATCTTTAATGATATATTTCTAGAAATTTTTTCAGTGCTTTAAAATTTGGAATGTTTCCTTCACAATTGAATATACCATCTGCCAGCTTAATCCAATCAATGAAAGCTAAAGAGTATAAGCTTTAGACCCAATTTTTCCTTTTCAGTCTTTCTGATAACTAGTATGGATACTTTTTTAAAACGATTTCCCCGTTATGGCTCTGGCTGGTGTGGCTCAGTGGATTGAGCGCTGGCCTGTGAACCAAAGGGTCTCTGCTTTGATTCCCAGTCAGGGCACATGCTTGGGTTGTGGGCCAGGTTCCCCTGTGCAGGGCATATGAGAGGCAACCACACATTGATGTTTTTTGTCCATCTCTGTCTTCCTCCCTTCCCCTCTGTCTAAAAATAAATAGATAAAATCTTCAGCAAATTTTTTTCTCCTTTTGTAAAAACGAGAGTAGATTCAATAAAATTTTTAATTAATTCCACTGATACAGCTGTTGAAACAAAAATAGCAATACTATTAAATGTGACAAAGTAGAAACCCTACTTTGTAATAGCTCAGATTTCTAGATTGTCAGCTGATGTACAAAAGTTAGCACTTGTATCACAGGAGACCATCTTTGGGGTATTTAAAATGTATAACACATATAAGAAGGAACATAGAAGCTGAAGACTGTACACATCAAATTAGAAGAATGATTTCCTAGGACCTGTTCTGACATCTCTTTGGTGTAGTGAAATAGTTCAGTTCAAACACAGGGACAAAAGCCTCTGCAGGGCCAAGAGTCATCAGTTACTGCTTGTTAAAATGTGAGTAGGTGAATACTTTGAGGACATTAGGATGATGTTAAAACTGCCTCCATGTCTGCCAGAACCGATTAGCAAAAATCACAGGAGTAGGTAAGGGAAGATTCCAACTCTCAACCTGTTTTCACTGCAGAAGCCTAAGTCCCCTGTGAGGGGATTTGTCCTGGCCTGGGCTTTGCACAGTGAAATGGTTTTAGATACCTGAATGTGATGGGCTGATCACATTATACCATGAAATGTACTGGGTGGAGCAAGTAAGACAGACAAAACATTCCATTTCAAATATCCTAATGGCAGTAATTTAGACAGCAGGATTAGAAAATATTATTAAACAGATTTTTCCCCTTAAAATAAATTATTATGCCACAGCCTATATTGTTACATGTGATAGTAGCAAATTCATGCGAGTATTATGAGACGAACTCGGTATAATAACAAGTATTGATATTTATGCTGCCATACTGACCATCATGCCCAGAAAGTAATTGTATCGGAGATTCTGAAACCAAAATCAGTAGCTTTTTGACAAAAGTCCTTTTCATTTAAGAAGATTTTCTGACTTCACAAAATTTAAGAATTAAATTAAAAAATGATGAACAGACTGGTTGTTTATGGAGTGGTTTCCTACTAACTAGACATTTCCTTAATAATATATACATTTTCATTTATATTTATGTTAAAAATACTTAAATTTGCTTTTATTCAGGTTTCATTTCCCACTCTTGCGTTCTCTGTTAAGAATTTAATCATGAGCAAAATGCCACATCATATTTTATCCACCATCATGAAATCATTGCAGATGAGGTGAGGAGATAAAGTAATTGGATTAGAAATGGGTGGTTTAAGTTTACACTATTTTATTATATCAGGAATTTTTGATATTTGAGACATAGATTTCCACAGCTGTGCGATCACTTGTGCCTAGGACATGCATATGAAACCAGGTTCTGTCATTTTGTTATTTTTAAATTCTGGAGGAGGGTCAGCGTAGATGGTCAAATCTGTTACCTAAAAAATTGCATCTCAACAACTGACATTCGATTTATACAGCATGGAGGTATGATCCTTTTATTGCTAAATATTTCTTCCCTTGATTCTCTGCTTTCACTTTGGGTTTATAAGCCATTTAATGAATGATGTAGTGATAGGCGAGCATAATAGTTTGTGTTTTTAAATGTTTTATTTATAACTCTTCCCTAATCTTAAAAAATAAAGTTTTATGTATTTTTACAGTCTTAGCAAATATACTGACTTATTGCAGAATATTTTAATAAAGTGTTAACTTTTTCATAAAACATATTAAATACTTTTAGCCTGTTAAATTATTTGAGAAGGATGAAAAGAAATCTGTTGCACTAAGAAACATCTATGTCAAAGAATATTCCTGGTTATGTTTTACTTTTTTCTGTGTTTATGTTAACAATATCATTGAATAAAAAATTATTTAGGTAGTATTAGAGAAAAATTATATATTATTGTAGAAATTTAGTAATCTGATAAGGTATTATTCAAAGAATTGTGTAATTAGAACTTTAACTATTATTTTAAGTTTAGTTCATTTTAGATTTATTTAACTCATAAATGAAATGGTACAACTGAATAAATATGGAGATTTTGTTGAAATTTTTAAGTTGAAAATACATAACGTGGTAAGGTAACTCTAGTAGCTTACTTATAGAGGTGACGTGTGGTGTTTGTAAAGTTCTTTACAAAGTAACCAGGTAAAGCTAGGTTTTGATAAAATTTCTAAGTTTGCTTTCAATTTATTGAAAATGAGTCACTTAGTCAATAGTGTTTTGTCTTGTTTTTAGGACTCATTTAGTAAAACTTTAAAACTTTGTATTTTAGTTATTAGACTGTATTCATTACATTGGACTGCAGTTTAATTTTGTACTTTCTATGAAAAGAAAAATATCAAAAATGTAGTAACTGTGTTTGTCATTTATAGAATATATTGTTAGTAATTGAAAGTATTTTAGAAATGCATATTTACATGTAAACAAGGGAATTGCTAATAAAATACTTTTGTGATTTATACATTAAAAAAAGCTTTGGGGGAACTTCTGATTACCCATTAATCTGTATTATTGTAGCTGAAGTTAAATTACACTAATTTGTACTAACTGGATTTATGAAAGGTTCAAATTATGAACTATTTGTGAAGAAACCCAATATTGTTATTTTTCCAATTAAATTAGGATAATAATTTAGTCCTTGAAGGTTTTCTTATTGTTAAGAGTAATTTTTGAGTATGGTTATTTTATCTGTTTTTATGTGCCCTATAGTAGTTAATAGTATAATTAATTGAATTAACAGACATCATTTGTAATTACATTCAATGTGTGGCATGAAGTACGAGGTTAAATATACTTGAAGACATTTAAACAGTTGGTTATTACACGCCTACCGTCACTACCAATACTTAACAACCAAATACCGTTAAAGCTATGAAATGGCCTTCTATTCAATGAAAGGCTTTCCAACATGGAGATCGCTTTCATCCTGATTCTGGTGTGGTTGATGAAAACAGATTTTATGAAACTTTTATAATACTTGCAATTAAGAAAACATTCTTTTTAAAAAAATAGTTTTTAACTTAGATTTTTCATTAATTCTAGTGTAATCTTAATCAGTGAAGTTTTGGTCTGCATTGACTTACTTCATAGGATACAAGTGAGACTCTCTGTTACCATACAGGAATCCTTTTCTCTTGTTTTGAAAAACATGTTTAGTAGCATAGATGCTGAATGACTTGACCTTTACAGAGAGGAACTTAGGTATTCATGACAGTTCCTTGAGTAGTACTTCCAAACTCTCTTTGGTTCTTCTTTGTTTTGGTGTTAAAGAATTCCTTTTTATCCCATAAATATTAATAATAGTTTTTCAGTTACTTGCAGTTATAAGTTTTGTGATGTAGATTGCATATGTCTTGGGATTTAACAAATGTTAGTGCCTGAAAGAAAATCCAATAATTCTTCATAATCCATCACATAAAGATCTTTAAAGAACATAGTTTTTCTCATTTCATTGAGTTGTCTCTGACACTCATGACCTTTAGGAACATTATTAATGATGTGCTCACTGCTTCTTAACATGTTCTTAAAGAATATGAAGAGATAAAAAACACAAAATTGCATTCTCTATTTGCTTCAGTAAACAACTTATATGCTAGAAAGTATTGTTTTCTGGAAAAAATTAATAGGGTCTTAGAACTACCGTAATCATTGTTCACAGAGGAAGATGGAAAGCATCTGCCTCTGTCAGCTAGTGTTTCAGAAGGCACGGGGTAAGACTGAGGTGCCTGACTTTGCTTTAAATGTGGGACACAGATATTGTCACCTCCAAAAAGGGATAGCAAGCACATAAAAAGAAGATTATGCCTGTTCCCCCAAAATGTGTGTGGTGTGGTACACTATTGGATAGAATTTTCAAACAAAGTAATAAGATAAAAAAAACAAAAACAAAAAAAACCCAGCAATGCCCTTTAACTTCACTAGCAGACAGTATGCCTCCAAAGTAGTAGCTCCTTTACTGGACATGGATCAATTAAATGTTCTTCGTGGCTTTTTTAAAAACTCTATATTTTGAGATCATCATAGGTTCACCTGCAGTTCTGAGAAAAAATATAGAGAGGTCCCCTTTCCCCAGTTTCTTACACAATTTTAGTATATTATCCCAGCCAGGACACTGACTCTCCTTCATTTAAAAATGCTTTTTTAGTCTTTCCAAATGGCCAAAGCATAGCACTATTTTTTCTTTTATTATTAATAAAGGAGAAAAGTGTATAAGTATACATTATCTTTAAAATTAACTTTGGAAATATATACTAAGATTTTCGCTATTACTCGTTGGGCACAAAGATTCATAATATAAAGATGTTCATTTTTGAATAGTTGGATCTTATAAATGTTATGTGTACTGCTCCTTGTTTTTTCTATGCAGTTTAATTTATTGGTTCCATTCATAGATTTAATTTTGATTTTTTAAAGTCAGTACATGATATACATATTATATTAAGTGTAAATCTCCAGATAATTTTAGTAATCAGAATGATAAGATTTCTTTGGAGCTACTACAGCTATTTTGGTTATCTAGCTGTTTTAGAACAGAAATGTGTTAGTATGTAGCAAACACATCTCTGATTTTATTAGATATCGAGGCTATCTAACATTATATTGTAGAAGCAATAGAATATTTATAGTTTTCTCTAAATGTGTATAAAGGACATCATTTTTATTTTCCAGATTTTTGTTTAAATATGGAATTACTATTTTTTGTAGTCCTATTACTTAACCTATAGAATTTTTAGATTCAGATTGCAGTTCAGTAATGCCTCTGTCCTCCAGTTAAAACATTTTCCATAAGTAGGGGCAGAAATCAGGAGAAGCAAAGGCATTTTCACAGTAAAGAGCTGGGAAGAGAGATTGGGAGCCACCCTAAAAGCTCTGCCTTCCTTAATAGGTCGTTTGGGTTTTATTTTGCCATCAAGCCTTTTAAAGTAATGACAAAAAAAGCTAAAAGTAAAAAGTTCAAGGATAAAAGATGAAGGTAGGAAGAAAATAAAAAGGTGGCTTACTTTAGAAAGCTTAGGAGATGTAGGGATCTAATAATGTGAAGGTAGGCATTCCCAGCCCAGTCACTGGAAACTGGGGAGTGATGCTCAGTAAGTTGTGCACGTTGAGAAACAGGAAAAATTTGGGGAACATTTTCATTAAAAACTGATGTGAATTTTATAGATATAGCTTTTTTTTAAAGTGGAAAATAACTTCATTAACCTAGAAATTATGTATATGCTGCTTTTCATTTCTCAGAGATGACAGAAAAATAAAACATGACTTATTCACTCAATTTTTGAGTACTAGGCATTTCTAAGGAAAAGGTGGGTAATTATATATACTTTTTAAAAGAATTTTATCTTGCTGTTAACAAAGAAGTCTAGATTTGCTTTTGCTTATTTCGAGTTTGCTTAATCTTTTACATTTGATTTGGCTGTGATGTGGCTGATGTTTCGGGAAATTTCTCACTGTAAAGTGCAGTTGAAACACTGGCTACTTGGATACTCAACTTACTTATTTTCTTGATATGCACATGTCAGAACTTTACTGTGAATCTCCTCAAAGTACATTTTTCTGCTAGGGTGTTTCTTTATAAATCATCTTTATGAGGTTAGCAAAACAAGAACTCCAGCTTGACTCATAGCATTAGAAATTCACAGCAAAAGGAGACAGAAGACATGAATGATTGTACTTGTTCATGCATGCTGATTGCTTCATTTTAAAAATCACCTTATTCCCCTAAATATTTTTTATAAAGTTGTAGGGTTTAGTTTACACCCTATGTTAAAATCATTTTGCATGAGTATTGATTTTTTTAAAATTGTTTAAACTTCTAGTTTACCTAGATTGTCCCAAGAATTTTGTTTTCTGGGTTTTTTGTTTGTTTTTAAATCAGTGAGAAGGCCAAATGAAGCTGTGTGAGGTGATGACCAATCACATGGGGAAAGGTGTTTTTTGGTTCTTTATTTTTTTAAGTTGGTTGACCCGAAGTTAGTGAGGATGCTGGAGGCAGGCCTTCTCACTGTTGCTGGGACTGTACCCCGGGACTACTTTCTGGAGGGACACTTGGAAGTGTAGTTTCAAATTCCTAAAAATGTATGTCCCCTTCATTCCTAGACATGTTTTTCTAAGTGAATTATGAAATTATATGCAAATATTTTATATATTATAAATAGGTATAATTTCAACTTACAAAAACTAACTTAGTTAAAGAAAAATATTTTATCCATATAATGGAATACTATACAATATCATAAAAATCACATTTCCAAATAATAATGACATGGATGTTTGTGAGTGTTAAATGCAAATATATCAAATTATAAGTGTTTGTAATATGTATATGTCTAAGTCATAGATCTAAAAATACTTAATGCCTTTTAAACCAGTAATTCTTTTTTTGGAAATTAATGTATCCAAAATAAAAGTCAATAAATATGTACCTTTTTTTAAAAACACTAAACAGAGGTGAAAGTAAAACTAATTCTCCCTCTGTTATTATATATTTTAATGTTTTAATACTGAAAATTTTAACAATAGAGTTAAAACTATGTGGATGAGATTCCAATGCATGCTTATCTTACGGACTGTAAGAACTTGGTGGAACAAATCACTTTAAAATAACAAATGAATGAGTGGAAGAAAAATAAATAGCACTAACGTAGACTAGAAAGGCCACCATATTAGGTGTCAAAAGGATGGAAGGATCTGAGTGCTGACATTTTGGGGGCAAAAATCACTTCAGTACTGGAAAATCATTGTCATTTTCAGTTGTCAAGTGCAATTTGTACGTCTAGATTAATCTGCATGTTCAAGGGAACAAATTGCTTATATTCCTTTTTTTTCCCCTATGTGGGTTCAGGTCAGTGTTCAGGTACAGTTTTATGATTATATCAGACCTCTTTAATTCCAGAATGTTTTTGTATGGTGGGAGCAGTTCAATATATTTCCTTAGCATTTCTACAACCTAGCAATTCACTTCATTAAAATAAACTACTGATTCTGATTCTTTCAAATATTTCATAAATTGATCATCATCAAAGGGACACAAGTGAATAAAACTTCCTTACACAAGGAGTAGCTCTTATCCAGTCCTCCGCAATAAACACACTCAAATAGGTATCATTCTGTATGTCATGTATTATAATCTGACTTTTTTCTCTTAATACCAAATCATGAACTTCCTAGGTTAGTGTGTATTGTCAGCTTTTTAAAGGACTTTTAAAATTTTGTATTGATATATTTTGTCATTAACTAGGCCCATATTGTTGGATATTGGAATTATGTCTAATAATCTATAAGTGATTCTACTACAGGCATTATACTGGTGATTCTTTTTGAAAATAATAAAATCATTTGAAATATATTTTCCATATTATCCTCCTAATGATAACTGCTTTATTAGTGGCAAAACTGGTTTTTTAAGTTCACATTTCTTGTGAAGGGTTCACCCTACCAGTTCTTGAGTCTTAGCTACATAAGCAAAAGTAGACTTTTGCTAAAAGTTCTCAAGTGTCTTGTACCCAAGGCCTGGTAGGCCAAATTTTGGGCATATCAGTATTGAGGATCATAATCCGTCCTTTCTCTGAACTTATTATTGGCCATTATTATCAGCATTTCTGTGAATCTTATCATACTGCCTCTTACTACTTTAACTTCTTTGTAAGTATCTTGTCTCCTGAGCTGGACTGGGAGCAGGAACCATGGTCCTCATCTCAGGCCTCACTGCCCGCCCTGCCCACACAACCTAGCCATCTCTTTTGCACGAGCTGTGTGGTATACAGCGTAGGACTCTGAAATCAGACTGCCTGGGTTCAAGCCCTGAGTATTGTAACTTTGGCTAATTACTGTAATTTTCCAGGCCTGTTCCCTCTTCTTTCAAGTGAAAGATAATGGTGATACCTACCTAGTGGAGTCGTGGTGAGGAGTACTCAATGAAATAATGCTTAATGCACAAGACACTTAGCACAGGCTTGGTAATAATAAACCTTCAGTAACTAATAGTAGTGCACTGTTCCTGATTTTTAACAAATAAACCAGTGCAAAAGGCATTGTCCCATTGGTGTTCTATATTTTGCTTGTCTAGTTATTCAGCTACCAACCTATAGATTGTCAACTGCTTTGATAAAGTTGCGAATGGTTATCAAAAGGATTCATTAAAATATGAATCCTCACAGTGCTCTCCAGGATCTGTCAATCAATATCATAATGAATTTGGCCAGTCACCTCATAGGAAATACACTTCCTTAATTTCTAAGTCCATAGCTGAGAATATGCACTGTTTTTCCAGTAGAAAGCTGAACAAAATAAAAGGTTTTGTAATTTTATCACTGAACTTTTTGTAAGAGAATTTCAAATAAAATGGCCTAGCTACAAGATGTTTTGTTGTTGTTGCCAAGATAAGTCAATGGACTTTCTTGGCAGTAAAATAAAATTGCATGCTAACTGCAGACTTAAGATATTTCGTTCATGGGCATTGTGGCTCAAGATGGAAAACTCCAGATGGTCACATTTAAATCTTTATACCTAGGAAGATCCCTCTGTTGCCTCTAAAACTTCATATTAAAAATGGTTTCAGCTTATAGTATTTATTGGTTTACCACCTAGCCTACTGGAGTAAATGCCTGTGAGTGCTCGAGCAAATTAGAGTACGCTGTGATAATAATAAAATAAAACAAAAATTCTAAGACACCTGAGCTTAGTGAGCTGCAGCTATGCATAAACAAAGCTATAGAAAATATTATTTTGAAAAGAGTTCTTAAAAGTGAAGAAATCTTTTCTAAAAGGAGCTTCTTGTAAGTCTGTTTCACCTGCCATCTTTATGAGGATTTTCCTTCCCCAAACTAACCTTCAAAAGCATTTGTGATGAAAAATTTATACTTCAGTGTGTTTTGGAAAACCTAAAAGATTTAATGTGGTTTGGGAAATGTAACATTTAATTTTTTAAATATTTTCAAAATATATGTAAATCATTTATAAAGTATGTAGCCATATCTATCTGTGTAATTTACACATTGTGTTTTTCTTTTTATTATCATAAAAGAAAATTCTGACAAGAACAATATAAGCACTGATTCACTGTTATCAAAGAAACTATAAATTACAATATTAGTGTTTGAAGTACTCTCTCATATTAGGAGAGTGTTCTTAACCATGATTTTAATGACTGCCTGACTCCCATCGGATTATCCGACCATTTCACCCTCTTCAACCCTTCCTCTCGCCTTCTGTCCGCTCCTTCTCTCTTCAGAAGCAGCGCAGCAGCAGGTGCCTCTTTTATTTTTAGCATGTAGTTTTCTCCTCTACTTATATATTACTTCCTTAATAATGTAGTCTCAGAAGTGGAGTTTGTTAGAAATAAACTAAACTCATTACATTTAGAGTTCTTTATTGTTCTTCATGAGAACATTTTCTCTTTAAATTTGTAAATGATATTGAAGTTATGTGTTATTTTCATGTTCTTGTTTATGTTTTTGTGTTTGATTTTAAGCACTTGACATTTTAATAGCCATCTTACGGACTTGTTGTGAGGGAATGAAAAATTTAGATTATTAAATGTCATGTAATATATGTGATCAATAAGCTTCAGTGAGCCTGTTCTTCATTCATTGCAATGTTACATCTGATTTCTTGGTTGCATAACTTTCAAAATCTTGACTAGTGGTGGTAGTTTTTTTTAAAAAATACTTTTAATCAAATTAATTTTTAAGTCATCACATTATGATAAATGAAGGAAATGGTGCCTCAAATATACTTAATTATTAGAGCTATCATTTTGAAAAATTGTATTGATATAAACTAGATGCTACTTTAGTGCTGTTCCTCATGTAGTCTTTCAAAAATTTAGTCATGGGTGTTGTCTAGGATTTCTAAGGCTAGTTATAAATTAGAGTGCTAATTTATCTATCTGTTAAACATCATTTGACAAAATCCCAATTCCTGTCCCCAATGTGACTTGTCTTATTAATTTGTATGGTACCTATAAAGACTGCCTTTTAAAAGAATGGCAAATATTTTAGACTATTCTCATTATGGAATAAAAGTCACTGTCAAGTGGATAGACTAAAACAAATGTACTAATGGTTAGATAATTCAGCATTGCAAACTATTTTCTTATAAAGACATTTATACCATTACAGATTTAATTATAAAGGGTCTACTTTCTATCCCATTTGTGATAAACTTGTGGGGGTAGGAATGGTTCTTATTACTTCATGCTTTATGCTGGTACATTTAATTTAGAATCTCTCCTTCACATAAGAGAAGCAGTATCTGATCTGAAAGATTTTTTAAATAGATAATTATGTTAAATTGAGAATTGTGATCCATTTGACATTACTAAAGTAAAGTCTCTGATTAAAAATACACTCAAATAAGTTTTTAAATGGTTCGTATGAAAAACCTGACTTTGGGTATTGTTTGGATTTTAATCTGGTACTAGCTTTTCATTATTCATTATTTTACCATACCCATTGCTACTGTCAATCCTAATATTCTGCTATTCTATGCTTTAACTGTTTCCCATACCAAAAGAAAGAAAGGGAGTAAGGGCATCCCTTAGAAAATTGTCGCCCCTGGGTCCTCCACCCCCATGCCCAGTCTGAAATGTATTTAAAAAGAAATTTAGTCAGTAAAATTAAAACCTTTTCTATCTGGAAGTATTTCATTAAAACATTAACACTCTTTTAACTCATATCTGTCGGAAAATTAGATTGCTACTTTACATGGATAGCATGTGCAAACATAGAAAATCATACATATTCCCTACAGTCTCAGGATTGCCTCTGAGACAGAAAACTGCGATGCAGATGGGAAACATGTAGACATGCAATTTGTTGTAGTCTTTAAATATTGGGGTTTGATGGCCAAAGGACATTTATCTCAGCTGCATAATTGTGCCAGTAAATGCATAGTCATACATGTGTTACTGTACTGCATAGGCATCTGTAATGTTCACCTGCTTCATGTGGTTAAATTGATATTTGGCAGGAAAGGATAAAAATATTTAAATTCTTTTTGTGCCATTTTTAATTAAAACGAATTTTCAAAGCTACCATTGAAAAACTCAAACTGGACCTCTGAACCCTGTTGTATCTTCTTTTCTAGAAACTCTTAGTAGTTAAGATTTGTTATCCACATACCTTACAAAAGGGAACATTTTTTTCCAATTTGCTCTCAGTGAGCCTGAGAAGAGTTTGTGTGTGGGCTGACCACTTCGTTTTCTCAGATCTTTCTGTAAGGCCGGCAAGTGCACATGCTGCGCGCTCTCCCCACACAGGGACTCTTCCTCGTAACATGTTACAGGGTTTTGTTTGGCTTCTCAGGAAAAAAGGTGTACACATAAACGTTTGAGATTTCTGGGAAATTACCCAATAGCCTATCCATTGCACACGACAAATGTTTTGCCCGACTAAAAGAATTTTCAGCTGTTTCCTATCTTTCAGCAAAGGAACTGTAGGTCCTCCTCTGTCATGCTCGGTCCAGCTCTCTGCTTAGATATACAAGTATATTTAAGGCATTTCCAGTAAGTGAGGTGAGAGGGAAACAGTGGGAATATAGGAACAGAAACAACGGTAAAAAGCTGTCAGAAGTATTTCAATTCATGTCTACTGTACAGAACCTGTGTTTCTTAAGACCTCTTTAAAAATGTTCTAATATGTTTTGTGTGCTATTTTTACCTCATACAAGATTATTCTTTCTATTATTATTTATTATTCCATGTAAGTCATTGTTTTAATTTTTTTTAATTTTAATTGTTGTTCCAGTACTGTTTTCTGTCTTTTACTCCCATCCCAGCCCACCCGCCCCAGTCCTCCCCACCTCCCTCCCATTTCCCACCCCCAGTTTTTGTCCATGTGTCCTTTATACTTGTTCCTGTAAACCTTCCCCTTTTCCCCTGAAATTCCCTCCTCTCTCCCCTCTTGTCACTAATAGTCATTGTTTTCATGTTCCAGTTTTTTCCACTCAAATTCATAAAGCTACATTTTGTAATATACTGTACTTGCTTTAAACATGGAGATTTTCATAAAGTTATTTTAAAATAATGGTAGGGAATCAAGAAGAGAATGTGTTAGGGTTGAGGGGGAAACAGGCAGCAGCGAAAGCATCCCTTGAAGCTGAAGCACACTGTAATTGTCCACCGCCCCACCCCCATCACGGAAGCCCCGATGGCTGCAAATCACTTTGTTAAGATAATATAGTAGAAAGTTGGTGTCTATTAATAAAACTTAATCACTTTCCTTTCCAGTTGTATGGTGTCTGAAGTTCAAAAGTAAGCTGTAATCTTAGAAAAAATGTGTTAATCTTTTAACATTGAAAGCTTACAGAAAGCATATGTAACTGTTTTTAAAGGTGTGTATACTCTGATAGGCAAAGTGAATAAGACCTATTTTCCCTCCAGTTCCTTCCGGCCGCCTCCTCTTTGCTCCCCCCTTTGTCTCTCTCTCTGTCGTGTAGAAAACTGCGTTGATTAAACCAACAGGTGCCAGGAGCGCTGGAGCGAGCTGGCTGCATGCCCACCGGCGCTGGTGCAGATACTGTGTCAGCCCAGGTTCTGGGCTGCGCTTTGTCCGTGTGAGGGGAGCGACAGCCCAGCTGAAATACATACTGCAACTCCTGCGGGATTAAGTGCAGCTTCCTTTGCTTTATAGTGCAGAGTTTTACAGTTTCTTTGTTTGGGAGTTCTCAGATTGCTTAATGATTTCTCTGGCCCCCACCCCCAACCGCCTCCTGGCCAGATGTATGTAACAGCAGCATTTGAACCTCTGTCCATTTGCCGGTTTTATTGCTCAACATATGGTATAACCTTTTCTTTTTGAGTATCGTGTCATTCTTTTGCCATGGAGTCCCAGATAAAGAGGATTTTACTTATTTCTTGCCTTTTACAAATGCTTATGTTCTACTTTTTAAAAAAATACTAGCTTTTGAACTCTGTAGTATTTTAGGGGACTCTTTCAGAAGTCAGGCTGTTGTAGTTGTTTGTAGCACTGTAAATATTGTCAGTAAGCACGCCTGTTTCATTTCATAGTTGTGGGATGATCCACAAGAATTTATTAGTATAGTAGTCTTGTGTCCATATTGGATTATAATGAGGTAGCACTAGTTGAGGAAAGATTTTTTAGTTTATTAAACCCTAGTTTAAAAAATCCTTTCTTTCTGCAATCTAAATAATCTGTTCACATGAGTACCCTTTAATGGGCTTTAATGAATTTATTTGTTCTTTAAAACTGATCTTCAGAATTCACTTTTTAAAATGGTTTTTGTAAATATGGAATTCTAGTTCTTGGCATCTGTTAGAGTGGAAATTCCCTTGAGCTTATTTGGAGATTTTTAGAAGGCTCTTAACTTCACCCTCACACCCTGTTTTCCTGAACATGCTGGCTAAAATGTGGGCAACAAACCTCTTGTATATTAGGAGAAGACACTGTTCTCTCTCTTTTGCTAAAGTCAGAAAAGGGCATTGGGAGATATGTATGGTTTGGGAGAGGGGTTGGGATGGGGAAAAAATTAAGCATGCTTAGGTATAGATGGGAATAATCCAGTGGAAAGACACAGGCTGAATATGCTTCAGAGAAAGGGATAATTGATGGAAAAGGAGGTGGGAGGGAACAGGATCGCCAGTGCAGGTGAAGGGGCTGAGCAGTCCTAGGTCAGAGGGAAGGAGAGAAGGTTGCATCTGTCAGTAGGGGTGATGGTAGGAAAACCAGAGTGTTTTGCTAGAAGACTTTGGTGTTTAATAAAGTCGAAGGCCCTGTCCTGCATTGAAGGGAGGGTGTGGAAATAGACAAGACATCAGATGCTTGAGAGTGGACCAGATTTGAAATCCTTGTGGAGAGAAGATCAAGTAGACTTAAGAGGTCTAATAAGGTTGCCAGGGAGTGGAAAGAGCCCATTTGCAGCTGGTGATTATGAATGTGCAGTGAGTCCTCTTGCCCTGTAGGGTTGCTTTTTTGAGCATAGCTGCACTGCTGAGGCACACACAGAAAAGCAGAATGTGGTCCTAAGTTACTGGTGTGGTCTGCAAGTACGGTAATAGGTCTGCACAGGCAGCGGGGCAGAGTATGTGAAGAGCTGACAGCATGTCCTCAAGGAGCTGAAAGGCAGTTCAGAACGTGTAGCATGGAGCACGCAGGAGAGGTGAGAAGGGGCCAAAGTTTTCATGAAAAGCGTTACAGCCCACAGGAGAGCATGGATTTCACTCCCTGGGTAGTGGGCAGCCTAGGGAGAGTCTGGTGCCGGAAACTGATGTGATCAGGTTTGCATCTGAAAATATCACTCTGAGGATTACATGAAAATTGGTGGGGGCAGGCCAATGCTGGAGGCAGGAGGTGGTTAGGAGGCTGTTTTAATCTAAGCAAAATAAAATAGCAGCCTGGATCAGGGATGTGGCACTGAGGATGGGAAAGTGGATGCATCTGAAGAATACTTAGAATCAACATTTTGTCTTTTCTGTGACTTGTCCTGGGGGGGAAGGGTTTTAGTGGGCTGTGCCTATATTTTATTAATGTTGGCTTTATACTAGATCAGTTTAGTAATTCCTTACTTGTTAACCTAAAAAGGGTTTGTCCAGATGTTGTATTTGTATCATTTAGGTAAAATTTACCTAAGGGCAAAATACATCAGCTCTATAGAAAATTGAAAAATACAGCAGGTAAGAAATAATAAATCATCCCCACAAGTCCCCAGAGACAAATATTATAAATATTTTAATGTGTTTTCCTTTTGTCTTTTTTTGCAAAGCAGTGTTATAGTTTGAGCTCTTTCCAGTAGAAGGATAACCCATAGTGCCCTTTCTGAAGCTGCTCAAAACTAATGTGACCTTGTGAGTTTTTTTACTTACACGATGTGGTCGTTTGGGCCTCTGATAAGTGTTGGGTGACCTTTTATACATTTTTATTATTTTTCCCTAAGGTTGAAGCTTTTAAATACAGCTTAATGAGAAAGGAGAATATGCCCCAGTCACCACATGTGCCCCAGTCACCAGAAGTGAAAAACCACTTCTGAGGAACGCCAGGCACACACGTGCTCTTATTTCAAATGCTCGTGGGGAAAAGTCAACTGGAACAATGAGTCTTCCTTAATCTGTTTACTCTAGGTGTGACAATAAAACACGGGTCACAATGAAAGAGCATTGGCTGACTAGGTGTTTTAACTGATTGGGAAGCTGAAAGTAATGATGTGTGGAATCCTGCTAGAAAAGGTGCCCCTCTCTGGACTTTACTTATTTATTTTGTTTAACATCCCTTTAACTTGGTCTGAGATTGATTGAGATGCTATCTTGGATTTTGGAAACTGTTAGCCGTATTAGAATGACAAACACTTGATGGATGGAAAAACAAACTCTGACAGGGTTCAAATGTTTGGTTTTCTATTGAGTATTTAGAAGGAATGTTGCTGTCATTATTTGGCATAGAGAAAGAAAGAGTTGCACCTCATTATCACGTCCATTATTTTCTGAGCCTGACAAACATCCCTAGAATACATCTACTTTTTCCTGGGGCATAATTAATCAAAGTAGGGACAAAAAGTTCATCACTTGGACCAAGTTATATTTCTCTCCACTTTGGGTATCTGCATTTTAGCTCACAAAATTCGATAATATCCTAAGTGTATATTGTCTTTTAGAAGGATTTCTGTCCATATGCTATATCTGAGCATCATTTCTTTGCAGTAATAATAATCTAATACAAAAACATATTATAATAGGAAAACAAACATAATAGGCATTCAATAAATATTTATCCATTGGTATAATAGTGCCCTGTATCTTAATCATATGACTCTGAGGGGGAAATGATCCATTTACTACTCTATTAAGTAGAATTATTAAACCGATTATGAAACAGAGGTTAATATAAATTATTTATTATGTTTTATTGATTATTAACTTTCAGATACTTAAACTAGGAGTACTCTTTCTGTGATAGGCAAGTTACTTTATAGGTGTGACGTGTGAAATGAAATGATTCAGGATTGTCAGCTCTATAGTAAGTTATAAATAATTTCACTACATCTGTCTGCCTGACTCCTTCCACTTTGGTCTGGTAATAGAATTTTTCTCTCCAATAGAAAAAATAATGCTTGTAGTTTGAGAGGGGTACTATGTCATTGTATCTTTCCACCAACACACTTCCCAGTCTCACAAGATAGTCACCTTGCACCGTGGCCACGATGATGTATGGAGCCACCAGGAGCTCACTCTTCACCAGGCTTACTGGGAGGATGAGAGTCTGGGGCTGTCTGTGATGGTTTGCCTGCTTCATGGCGAGAGCCTACACGCAGGAATACATCATGCAGATTCAAAAGATGGAACAAGCCAGAGTCCTG
Source organism: Trachops cirrhosus (assembly GCA_028533065.1). Lineage (NCBI taxonomy): Eukaryota > Metazoa > Chordata > Mammalia > Chiroptera > Phyllostomidae > Trachops > Trachops cirrhosus. Next base: position 58,193,931 of record CM052545.1, on the reverse strand, counting down.
ATAGCACACTTGATACTGAATCCAGTAATATCTAAAAGCTGATACAGCCCTGCCCTGGCTAGTGTGGCTCAGTTGCTTGGAGCGTCATCCTGTAACCAAAAGATGGTGGGTTTGATTTCCGGTCAGGGCACAGGCCTGGGTTGCAGGTTCGATCCCCCAGCCTCTGTCTGGGTCTGGGCACTAGCGTCCCCAGTTCAGATGCATATGGGAGGCAACCAATCGATGCTTCTCTCTCACATCAATGTTTCTGTCTCTCCCTTCCTCTATCTCTCTAAAAGCAATGGGGAAAAAAAGGTCCTTGGGTGAGGATAAGAAAAAAAAAGTAAAAGTAGGTCCAACCCTGTTGTAAGAGATAAAGCCCCATTTTAATTTGAGCTAGTTTAAGTTTTTGTTTTTTGTTTTTATTATTTGCAACCCCAAGAGCCTGAGTAATATAACAGATCATCAGATTGCTAGAGGGCAAGAAATGGGGAGGATTATCTGACTGACCGGAAGGAAGATAGTGAGATTGTGAACTTGAATAAAAAAGGAAAATTTTTTAAATGAAAATAATCCCAAAAGATTGATGGATTTTTATGAAGAAAGACTAGAAAAACTTCTTTTGAAAATGTAACATAGACAAAAAATAAGTTGTGTTATGAAGGAAAAAGCATGGCATTTACTTCTCTGCCACACGTGACTCAGATGTTTAAAATGTTTCGTCTTCATGTATTAGGACATTGGGTACAAGAGGTATGGACCCACACAGGGTTGACTTAAAGTGGAAAGAGCAGAGCTAGAGCCATGGACATAACTTGTCCCAAGGAGTCAATGTTGGGTCTCTCCTCCACTTCCCTTGTGTCACATTTTGTGGACACAGGCAACCTAAGAGCAGGAAGGGCATGTTTTCCAGGGCTTTAGTTTGTAAAATCCCCGGAAGAACTCCCATTAGCCCAGTTTGAATCGGATACCTACTTGGTAAACCAATCACTGCTGGGGTAAAGAGTGAGGGAGAGAAGGTACCTGGCTACATGTCCCTTTGAGACCCAGAGAACAGAGTCTCCTAAAAGAAGGCAGAGTGAGCCCAGTCCTGGCCAGCCCCCGAAGCAGTGCAGTCTGGGCCACTGTCCGGGTTGTGCTCACTGCAGCACATCACTTCTGATGGTATTGGGAGTAGTGAGGAAGTATTAAAAAGGGACAGGACAGTATATTTGTATTCTAAGAGTTGGTAATACTGTACTTCCATTCCATTTTCAATGCCTAGAAGAGGAGTTTTACCTCACTTCTTCAGTAGTCTGATCAAGCTGAAATGATAATATTTTAAAAATTTACGAAGCACAGGAAAAATTGTGAATAGACTAAAGCAAACAATAGGTTCTAGAGTATTTAAATTTCTCATCTAAATTTACTATGCTTATGTTTTGAAACTGTGGTTTAAATATCTAAACCAAAGCAGTAAACCTGACTAAAAGGCACTACGGAAAATACATGAAAAAGCGAATGAAGTAGCATGATGAGCTCCTGTCCCTAGGTGCTGGAAGAACTGCCGAGCCCTCACTGATGTGAATCTTGAGTCTTGGTCAGCACTGTTCTCCTCCCCAGACGTTGCTTCTCCTGAAAAATTGAAGCTTCATGGGAGTTGGGAGCTGCTGCCGAGTCCTGGTGCCCTGGGGTTCAACGGACACGTGCTACACCTCAGCTGTCACCTTTGGGTGGCTCATTTGCCATAAATCTAGAAAAAAGTAGTGTATGTTTTCATCCAGATGAAATAATTCACTAAAATTCCTGAAGCAGGAATTAGCATGTGCACACACACTTACTTACACACAGACTTGAGAACTGCCAAGATAGTGACTTACGCAAGAGTTTCTGACCTTGCCAGCATTTAAATATCATCTGTAATTGGAATCCTCATTAGTCCTGTGAAATTAAGTTAATAGTCAGGAAGAAAAGATTATTTCAAATCCCTATGCAATGTGTTTGAATTTGGGGGCATGGAGGGAGGGAGTAAACAGAAAGAACGTTTAATTGTATGTAACTTGAACTATTCACAATAAAGATTATAGATTCTTATAGGGAAAGAATTTTTAACACTTAAAGTTATGTATTATTTTAAAATGATATATGTTTTTTTCACTGATGGTTTATTTAAAAAATTACTTACTGAGTGCCTATTTACATAGCTCTCTTTAACATTAAGAATGTAAATTCAGGTATCTCAGGAAGCCTGCCATTTAGATCATAAGATAAGATGAACATATTGAAAAGTTAAATGCTTTTAAATAGTGGCACTGTTGAAAGTAATAGAGAAGAAGCTGGTATCAGTCAGGGTTTGGTCAGAAGGTCAGAATCACTGTGGGTGGTATATGGGATGAGGTATAGGGTAGGCCTGATGTGACCCCAGGAGTTAAGCGGTCTTGGTAATATCAGCAAACCTGTACCTGGTGCTGGTCTGACGTAAGCAAAGCCATCAGTCAGGAAAGTAGCAGAAAGTGAGAGCAGCCTGGTACCTGCAAGGTTGAGCTGAATCTCATAAGAACAGACTGGAACTGTCTGTGTCTCACTTCCCAGCCTACAACTTGGATGATGCAGGTGACCTGCAGAAAAGCTAGGGCCCTTCCTCAGGGAGCAGCATGTAGGCTTGGCCCAGGACTATGAGAAGCAGACAGAAGCTGTAGCTGCTCCAAGCCAACAAGGTGAACCAACAGATCTACAGTTGTGTGAGCTGCACTAGTGCCTGACCTTACACCAACTCTCCATGTGTAAGCCTGGCTGCCGCTGTATTTCCACCTTCCAGATCTCATGCAAGTGCCACTTGTGGCTCTCCCTAACCTACAGCAGCTGTACAGCAAGGGGAGTTCCGGGCAGCCTAGTTCCAGGCTCACTGAACTGACATATCACAGCCGTCAGGGCTCACTGGGTAGGCTTGGCACTCAGGTACAGCTTCCAGTCATTTAACCTCAGGTAAAGCAATAGCAAAGCCATTTTATGTCAAACAGGATGAAAATGTCCCTCTTACAACCTGAAACAGTGGCTTTGAAGAATGCAGCTGTACATTTAACAAGTGGTTTTCAAAGCAGATAAAGGAGGAACTGTGTATATTCCTGACAATGTGTCTACTTTTTAAAATGTGTCTGTCCCAGGAACTTTTCCTCCAAAGAGGACTAAGAATGTTAATTTGTACTATCAAAATTAAAATCAAATTTACTGTGGAAAAATTTGTAGAACTAAAGCAGAAGAATTGTGTCACTTTATAGTTAATGTTTTCTATCTTTTTTCAACTTTGCAGTTTTTTGAGGTGCCATTTGATTCAAACATGAATAGGACAAAGAACAGACCTCTGGTTCGTGGACAGATCAGGTAAAATTATAAATATAAGTTTCACTCTACAGAAACTTATATAAGTGAATGAACTTGCTTGTTCATCCTGAATCATTTCCCAGTCTTTAACCTTAACTTGTGAACTGAAAATAACACACCCCTAAAGGGACACATTGGTGTGCAAACACAATACTTTTCCACTCTGACCAGAATGCACTGCATGCAGAGCACTGAAAATGGGTCTAAGATTTGCAGCTTTGTTGTGGGAGTAACCCAGACAATAGATCTCTTACTTAGTCAGTTTTGAGACTCGGACTGGTTTCACTTGTGGTGGTAAATTCATTCCATTCACACAAATGATTTCTGACAAATCCATAGTGGGTCACAGAAGAAAGCTGTCTGTCTCTGAAGCCTTGTGTTTTCAGATACACTGATTCAGCCGTTGCCTGCCAAGTGCCCGGTAAACTACTGCCTCCGTTACTCTCCGTGCCACTAAATTCAATTAAGTAGAACTGAAAGGCATATAAATATTTTAATACCACTAATGGTTAATAATTAAACATTTTACTTCCTGGAGACCTTGAAACTAGCATTTAAAATATTTTTTAATCCAATAGATTATCATAAGCCGAGAAGAATATAAAGAGCCAGTTTTTTCAAATCAGTGAAGCCTCTCTTCATATTTCCAGGAAATGCCCCCACGGAGCCTTAGGTTTAGTGGGGTAACACTTGTGGGTGAAATAAGAACATACTCTAATAAAACAATAAAGAAAACAAATGCAGATAGATATAGTCAGTAAGTCTATGTAAAAGTGATTTTTAATATTAGCTCTTTTTACCATTCAATTCTTAAATGACTTTAAAATACCATTTTATTGAAAAGAGCAATAAAGCCAGATGAAAGTGTATAAGAACAGAAATCTCACCTACTTATATTTTATTTCCTTTTTTGAAATATAAATAATGCTATTTGCTATATTTCTATTTAGAAAATGTCAGAGTACTTTTGAGACAAGTTGTTTTAGAGGAGACTGCAAACTCTATAACCCATGTCAAAAGCTAAAAGTAGCTCTCACCACTGGTTAAGTCATGGGTAGGTTTGTAACTTATTTGAAAACTCTGTTCAGTTGCTTTTCCTCAGTAAAATTGTACTCTTCTTTAGAAACAAAGGATATAAGGGAATATAGACCTAGCAAGTAGTCATTAGGCACATCAGATAAAAACCAGTCATTCTACTAGGAGTGCATCTGACTTTACCCAGGACAGTCACTTCCTGCACTCAGGACAGCAAAATCTATCAGCACTTCCAGGACAGAGCCCTGGTGGGCAGGGTCCACAGTGCGGTTTTTTCAAAGACAGAGTCCACAGCACAGGTATTAATTAGGCTTTAACTTCATCTTCTGTTTGCAGGACAACCCAGGCAGAATCTTCCTTGTGATAACCTTAATTTCTATTTTAGAGAGGAAACTATAGTCCTGAAAAACAAAGATTCAAACTTATTTTTATATCTAGGATCTATTTTACTAAATAGGTACAAGAGATGTTAAGAGTCTGGGGCAGAAATCTTGCATTGAGAAGTATAATTTTAAAACTAAAGACTTTGTATCCTGTCAGTGTTTACTACAATGCAGTAAACTGTTATCTGCTACACAAATATTTTATGAGTGGATATCTGTGGGGGTGTAGTAGAAAGTCTTGTATCTATTAACATTTCTCTCTCACCTTTGGTGGTTCTCTCATTCAAATGGCTATTGGGCATATGCATATAAAGTATAGCCAGTTTATTTTGAAATGCTCTCTTGGGTATTTACTGCCCTATTTGATTTGGGCTGATAGGCCTTGTTGAGTCTGTATAACTGCATAGATTTTGTTAACCATTGAGCATGTAAGGGGTGAGTCACTGGCACTGTTGATGGGCAGTAGTAGTAGGAGAGCATGTCTGGGAAAGAAAGCCTTGGAAGTCTGGCCATTGACAGCTCTTTTAGCCTGTGTCCGTAGCTTGGTTTCTATCCATTATAAAGACATTCTATAAATTTTATGGAGAAAATATATTTCATTGACTTGTTAAAGTGATTACAGTTTACTTTGAAATGTGTTATTTAAGAAACATGTGCCTGCACTAGTTGTTCTGTGATTTTTTTGAGGACCTGGAGAAATAATCTAAAGGAGCCCTTTGTTTATGTGCACCTGTCGGGACCCAGCTGTCTATGCTCGTAGTCCTGCCTTCTAGAAAAACATGGTCAGTGGGTGGACTCTTGAACGCCTTACAGAGCTAACACAGAAGATAGTGTTTTCTGTTTGCCCATTTAATTTATTCTTTATTCCAGACAGGATTAGCTGTATCTTAACACTATCATAGTAAAATAGAGAAATAGGTGATGAAAGGCAGGGTTACAAAAAATAGAATTTGGGACAAATGATAAGATCACAAGGCAAACCTATAAAATTCACATAGTGAGGTTGCACTGTGAATTTCAGCCCACATTTCCTGCTGGCATCACAGTTACATACATCATAGTAGTAAACATGGGCAGACAATGTTCAATTTCTCTCAGTGTTCAGGTGAGAAAGCGGCAGACCCAAGTGTTAGGAATAATAGGCAGAGCAAAAAATTGGCCTAGGCCATGTGACCCCACACCCTGAGTTCCAAGTGATGACTCATAATTGTCTCTAAAACTGTCTTGGCCATGAGAGGAAAACACCACTCAAGGGAGACCAAACTTCTGCCTCTTCTTAAAAGTGAGAAGGGACACAAGGGATACTTGGTGATGATATTGGAAGAATGTCCTACTGACTAATGTAGAGGAGAGAAATGGATTTCTAAGGCATCATGGTGTAAGCCAGAGACAAAATATCAAAGTGCAAACAGCTCCCAGTGAGAACCATTTAGACTGTATGGCCTTGAAGCAGCTGGGGAATAGGAAGCTCTTGGCCAAAGAGAACAGCCCAAGGATGCATCTCTTTCAGCTCAGCTTGTTCTGAGGGTCAAACCGAGACAGTGGAAGAAAGAGGGGAGAAGGTGCCTGTGTTACGTGCATATCGGGTGATGGCTAGAATCAAAGAGGTGATGTAGGAAAGTGCCCTGCCACGTGGTCTGACTGCAAAGGACACTCAAAGTCAAGTCATTGTTGATGTGCATTTGCCCAGGCCAGTCCTGCTTTATACCTGTCATGTCACAGCAGAATCACTGATAGTGTCCCCTCTCACTCTCAACAATGTCCAGTTTGGGTGATAACGATATGCCCTCTGATGGTGAGAATTATGATCACAGATTTTCCTTATTGGAAGACCATTGTGTACAAATTCCAGCTGCTTATTTTGTGCAAAGGAGGAAGAAACATGTAAATGGAAAGTACGATGTATCTAAATCAGATAGACACTAATGTAGACCTCCTTAAATTGCTTTTTAAAAGTGACACTCAATATCTTCATGTTTTCTTATAAATTGGAAAAGATGAATAAGGTCAACTGACTTGATTGGATATTTCTGGCAAAAACGCCATGGCTCTGAATGATCATTTTGAGGAAAGTTGGGCTTAGTGCCCCTTTTATTCTCTGGCAAAGAACATACCTTAGAATTCATATGTCCCACACCAGAAACTCACGTTGAAGGTGAGTAAACCCACTTAAGTCAAATTGCTGTAATGTGATGAAGGTAAATATCAGAGAAGCTCACCTTCTTATCAGACAGTCAGATTTTGTGTAATCCAGTTTTAACTTAGTGAGTGGATTGAGCTAATTAGCCATTTTTTAAAATATGTATAATAGAAAACATGTCAGTCTTCAGATATTCTTCATATGGTAATGAAAAATGCTATCTGACTGTGCACAGGCCTCATTGAATGAAACTTTCCACAGCACAACCTTCTCACCTGTAAGGGGTTGTCATTCCAACCATGCTCACCACATACGTAATGTTGTGCGGATTGCAATAAGATCAAGAAAATCGTGTAAAGAAAAGCTCGTTGTTGGGGAATGGGTTTAAAACTCTAGAGAAATTTAGAGTTGTTTGCAGAACTTTTATCTGTTTTCAAAATTTGCTTTAAAATCAATATTTCAGTGTTTATCAGGCAATTCAGAATAGTTTCAAGGGAGAAGGCGAAGAAGAAAGCAAAACACTTGGCAAATAGGAGAACTCAGAAAGTAAAAGTTACACGTTTACATTTTCACGTTTAAGTTGGCACAAGCACTCCGTGGAAAGTGGGCAGTTACCAAATCCTTCACCCACAGTGTCATCACCAGGACACACCCGTGGAGGACTCTGACCCCGCAGAGCAGTGTGTTCATTGCCAGGCTTACAAAGAGGGAGGTAACATGGTCTCCATCCTCTTAGAGCCTCATGGAGGAGGTGGCCACACACATGCATGAGGAGACTCAGTGGAGCAGAGGCACAGGTCACCCAACAAGTGTGTTATTTAAACATGCCTGCCAGCCAGGCCCTGTGCAGGTACCACAGGGGCAGTGATGAGCACTAAAACGGGTGTGCCTGAGTAACAGGGGGTCCACAGAGGAGAACATCACCCAACCTGAGGGGGTCAGGGGTGACTTAGAAGGAATGAAGTCTTGACGCTACGAACCAGTGAGTGAGGACCGAGCCCCCCCTAGCTGTCCCTTGCTGGACTTTTCTTTCTGCTCCTCCTCTTCTGGCTCGTTTGTTGGTGGTCGTGGTCAGCAGCCTCCTCCCGCCCTCCCCTGCAGATATCCCATTCCACACTGTCTGTGGCCGCAGCCCGCACTGCTCTCCTGAGCCTGGCCCTTTGAACACTGTTTTGGGGGTGCCCCTGCAGGTGGCTCAAATTCCTAACATCTATCCCAATTCATCACTTTCTCTCCCAAACTGTTCTTTTCATTATATACTTGTTAATTTACATTCTAAAGTCAGCACCTGGAAGTCATTCTGGACTTTCTCTTATTCCCTTCACTGACTCCCCAGCAGATTGGGTCTTTTCAGTCTCCTAACTCTGGCAGTGCCTGCCCAGTCTGCCTCTGCTCTAGTGTCAGACTGTCACCGCTCATGTCCCACTGGTCCCTCTGCCTCCTCTCAAATTCTTTTCCACTGCTCTTCCATTCAGCTGCCAGGTGGGTTTTCCTTAAGTGATCATATTGATTTCTGACTTAAAACTTTTGGGAATTCCTAAATATAGTTAGGGAAAATACTTGTTTTCAGTTCTTCACTGTCTCATATAAGGCCTTTCCAGATCTGATCCTCCCCAGTTCTTCTAGCCTCGTGCCCACTGCACTCCCCTTTGCTGTTATATCGTGACTAACTGGGACAGCTGATTTTTTTACTGAGGTGCCATGCTTTCCCTCGTCCCTGCCAGGGGCTCTCACCTTGCCCTTTCACGGCCTGGGTAGGTGTTGTGCCTTCCTCTGGAAGGGACAGCTGTTTCCATGCTCCAGTGAGGTGGCATTGGTGTTCTCTCTTTGTGCTCCGTGTGCACACCTCTGTCCTAGCTCTACGGAGCGCCCTCTCTGCTGTCTGCGTGCTGCACCTCTTCGTCACCATCCTCCAGGAGTCTCTCCAAGATGAAGACTGAGGTTCCTCAAAGCGAACTGCAGGCCCACGAGAGTGAGCAGAGATACCTATTACAGATCCAGGGTGTGGGGGAAGCTGGTGAGAACATAGACTGGGGTGGTCACGGTGGAGGTGAGCATGAGGCTGCCCACTACAGCCCGTAAGCTCAGGTAAATTGTGCCTGTTCCCCCTCTTCCTGTGGATCACTGGTCTCCCACAGAAGGACTCTGCCCATCCCTGCCTCTCTACCTTTGCTCTTCCTGTCCATTTCTTCCTACCATCTCCCTTTTTCTTTCTTCTGCAACTTTTATCCCTTAAAGAGTATCTCTGTACTGTCTATGTGAGTGTCCACCTTTCTTAAGTTCTGCAGTGCTTTGCATAGGTACTGCATAACTCATTATAAGGTAGAACAGCAAAGGAGACATGAGAACCTAATTCCAGCAAAGCAGCAGCTCCACTTCCTGGTAAAATCCTCACAGCCAACACAACAAAAGCACAGCCTGCATCTGGTTGCTGGTGCTCAGCCTGAAAACAGAATGGCATGGAGCCCGAACCCTTTAGAATTCTGTGTTTCTCCTCCACTGAGAGTTGTATTAAAGGCAGGAGAGTGTGAACACCCAGCCCTCTCGATGTAAACTTCTGTCTTGTTCCCCCTTTTTTTTTCAATTTTTTATGTACTGATTTGAGAGAGAGAGACATCAATTTGTTGTTCCACTTCTGTATGCATTCACCAGTTGATTCTTGTCTGTGCCCTGACAGGAGATCGAAAGCACAACCTTTGTGTATGGGGGTGACGCTCTGACCTACTGAGCTACCCAGCCAGGACCTATTCCCCCTTCTAACATAACTTAGTGATTCTCAAACTTTAGTGCACAAAGTTATTTCATTTCTCTTTCTGGAATTATACACACATAACCTTGCATGTACTTTGTGGGTGACTTCAGGTGATTTGGTAGGGTAATTTTGCGTATAACATACTTTTCCCTTAGGGCTGTCCTAAATAGACTGCAGCTCCACCGGGTTCCAAGGTGAATGTGCATCCGGTCCCATCACGGCGTGATTGTCCGTCCGTCTGGGGCTGCCGCCTTTGTCTGTGTCATTCCAGACAATGGAGAAAATGGCATGGAATATATTTGATAAAAGAATAGTAAGGTCATTGACTGTTTTTGAAATAGTCAATTACAATATAAAACTTACCCTTTACATTTTAGACAACAGAAAATTTCTGTAATTTTTTTTGAGAATCAAAGGGGAAAACCTTTACAAATAAAGTAACATTCAATGAGAATATAATCTATGAAATTACATTGTAATTTGTTTCATTTTCCCAAGGATAATTTAAAGGCCAGTACTTTATCACTTTATTGCCTACATAAATTCCGATTCTGTATGTCTAAGATATCATAGAAAAAAAAGAAGGAGGCGGATGATGAGGGTGGGGGACAGGAGGAGGAGGAAGAAAGGAAGGAAAAGATTGTCCCCCTTATCAACTATTTCAGAAAATGTTGCTGCTTCTGTTTTCCTCACTAGTGAAAAGAAAAGGCATTTTTATACTAAGATGACATGTTTAAATCCATCCTACTCTTGCAGGGACACAGAAATTATTATTCTAATTATCTAGTCTGGAGAGAGCTGTGGCCTTCTGTATGCACAGGTGGTTAATAGAAGCATCCTTTTGCAGCTCCTATTTACCAAATGAAGTTCCTGTGGCAACACTTGACCCCATGGCTCTCTGCTCTTCACTTCGCTCTGGGGCCTTTGTAGTAGAATTCATTACCCGGTCTTCAATGGCTCAGGGCCACTTGGTACATTTGAGTCCATTGTGCCTCACAGCACTCAGGAAGCATCTCAGATGCATGTGGATGAACTTGGAGTCATGGTGCATTTGGTACCATGTGCTCCAGCACTTGCATCTGAGGACATCTGGACAGAAGTGCCCCAGAGTCAGAATGACGTCATTTTAACCTCTGGTCTTGGCTCCTCACCACAGAGTTCATCCCTGTTAACCTGCAGCTGAACTCCTGCATCTGTTCCCCTGAGGCTGAGTGTAAGCACAGCCTGTCCCAGCCTAAGGGATCCATGCTGCTGGTCATTTGGACTCACATGGTAAAGGACCCTGTCACAGGCAAAGTTAAGATGTGATTTGACACTTAAATTTCTCTGCTTTTCTCTGAGGATGTTTTTACATCCTCACCAGTAACTTCTTTCCTTCAGGTATTCAGTTCCTTGAACACCTTCCACTTAATGAAGCTCTGTGACTACTTGCAACATTGGATAATTGGATAAAATGGATTTAGTAGTGTCAGGGTGGTTGTGGAGAGGGGTCAGAGGAAGAGGTGTAGAATGTCCCCAATAGTTCTTCCTAAGATACATCTCAGTTCTTCATAGGAGGACTACGCATTTTTCCACAGCAGATAGTAGCTGCCAGAATCCAACACCTGTGTCTGGAAGTTGTTGAGGGTGCACAGGGCCTGTGGGACCCTGCCTCTTCTAGATGGTCTGCATGCTCTAAGACCTAGACTCCAGCTTGCCTGAAAGCAGGTGCTCCACTCCACCTCTCTTCAGGGTCTCCCTCAGTACCTCTTCCAGCGCCACTGCCCCATTGGGTCCTTTCCTCCTGATATAATATTTGGACAAGTGGTCCTTCTATCTTAGAGAAAATTCTGTTAAATCAGCTGCCACATGTAGTGATTCCTCTGTTCTCCCCTTTTTGTAGCCAGACCTCTGGAAAGAGTGGCACACTCACCACTTCACCAATTAGAGTTTAGCTCCCACTCTCACTATTTATCTCTGCTTTTCTCTTTACTTCCACTTCATTGTTTTTTCTCTGACTGGCTCTCCTGATCCCACTTTCACTTAAATGGATGTATCTTCAACGTGGTAACCTTGCCTTTGCCCCCACGGTCTTCCAGCTGAGTGCTCTGTCCCAGTTCCAAAGCCTTGTGACAGAAAATTGGATTGCCCAAGTTTAGTGCAGTCAGTGGAAGGAGTGTGGCGGTGGAAGGAGTATGGGGACAGTTGGGGGAGGGGGACAGCGCCCAAGGCTGCCCCTTCCAGGGCTGGGTCTGCGTAAGGAGAGCCTGCACTCGGCCAGACAGGCATCTCAGGCCCTGGCTCCACTGCACCTGTATATTTCCAGCACCCATATATTTCCAACGTATAAATCCAGCTGCTACCCCAGTACACACACATTATATCAAATTCTTTCTGTCCTTTGTGGTCAAAGCCCAAGGTAGACGTTCTTAAATGTAATTGTTACTGAGTCATATTTTACCTCAGGTATTTATCCTCTCTCACTGTCTGCCCTCTATTTGGCAGGGACGTTTGGAGTGGTTCCTGATTCTCTCAAAGTGGAAATTTTCTGTTTTATGTTCTTCTCTTGGTTTTTAGAGAAGACATATGGCTATAGACACCTGTAATCTGCCATCTTTATCCAAATTGAGACCCTTCAGACTTAAATTTCTAATGTATTTTACACATGTATTTTAAGTAATAACCTTTTTTCTGATCCATTCTAATTTAATCTTTCTTAAGAATGTCAAGACCTAATGTTTCCTCTATACATTTTAGAATTAAATAATTCCCTTGTCTAATTCAATTCATTAAGAATTTATTGATTACCTATGATGTTACCAGCACTGTCCGTCTTGTTTTTATAATGCTCAAAATGCTTATAATCTCAGTGAAAAAAATTAGCCAGATGCATAAAATGCTTAGTGGACAGGACAAAGGAGACCATAAATATGTATTGAGTGAAATGAATGAATTGGTACAAACAAGCAGTTCTCTGGGAGGTCAGAAAAGAAAATCCGGGTAAGGACAGACTGGACAGTGAAACCTTCCTGCAGAAGTGGGGTCTGAGCTAGGCCTTCTTCCTTGTTATTTTAAAACACATCTGTATTTTGATTATGTCTCCTTTGATTATCCATTTTTCATCTTGGCGTTGTTGACAGGGAAATAATACATGTCAGCATTAGTTGTTCCAGCTTAATGGATCAGATGAGAGTGATCCATAACTTCTAAGCTTTGGGTGTGGGCTATAAGCTGGAGAGACAGAATGATAGGGCAGAGTGAAAGGTTGTTTAGAGAGGATAAATTTAAACACTTGGAATCAGGGCTGGCCAATACCTGGCTTTCCAATGAATGACGAAGATTGAGTTTTCAAAATGAAATGGATTATTTAGCTGGCATTATTAACTTAAAGAACAGGGTTTAGCTTAAGTATTATAGGGATTTACAGAAGACATTTTTCAAATTTACTGAAGGTTTTACCAGTAAGCACTTAAGCAAATGTAAACGTTTTGTGGGCTGCAGGGAAGCGGGGAACATTATCCATCACCAGCCACACCAGCCCAGTGGACGTGCACCCGGACCAGGCTAAAGCTCTGCAGACTTTCTAGAGATTGTTATGATTAGTCTCTTGGTGTGGATATATTGCAAATGTAATAAGAACATAAACATTTTATACGTATTGAGATTTCTTGTTTTAGCATTAACTGGTCGGTCATTTGAAGTGGCAGGAAGAACAAATTTGGTCTCAACTTAATAATAGTAGTGTTAACATAGGGAACTTTGCTCTTAAAATAAAACCCTTCAGCATTATGAACCACAATGTGAAGAGTCAACAAAAAGTTTCTGTGTATATTGGTCACGCCTGGTTGCCACAACAGGTGTGCCAGAGGATCATTGAAAGATAGTTCTTTCTCTCCGTGTCACAAGAGACAAGAAAGCATTTATAACCATTTTGAAGCATCGTGAATTGTCAACATTTATGGACAGCAGTCCTGGGGGTAGGGGATTCTGCAGTTCTCATGTTCCTTTTTATAACCACAGATATTCAGATATTTTAATAAATATAAATATGAAAAGTTAATGATCACATCATAGTAACTAAGTTGATCACTTGTAGCCACTTAAGAAGTCATAGGAGTAAACACCTTTTATTAATAATTGGAGTCATTTAGTCCACTGTCCTATACTTTATTTCCTTCTCTTTTCAAATAAGGTGATGGGAAAGTTTTGACATGATCAAATGCTCTTCTCATTGACTGGTGTTAGGTGAGCCATGGTGAGTTGTAAGATAGTGTTCTCTTGTGTGGTTTGTAAAAGTTTGTTTCAACCAACATTTTGGGCCCCCATCTTGGGTACAGGGAATATAAAGATGAATGGAACAAAGTACAGGCACTAAAAGAGCTGTGGTGGGATGGGGAGGCAGGGCCACAGACCTGTGGTCCTAAGGACAGAGAAGTGCTGTGCCAGCCACAGGGTGTGTGGACCACCCATGGGAAGGGAGAGGAAGGGAAAGAGGCTGAGGGAGAATGTTTCTGGAGGACTTGTGTCTAGGCTGCATCTCAGAGGGTGAAGAGGCAGTGCTCACAGGGAAGACAGAGAGTGTTGGGAGGAGTGGGTGAGGGAGGGTGTGTTTGTCTGTTCTAACCAGGGCCAAGGAGCTAATGTGTGTCATGGAGGGGCTTTTCCCACCTAGACCACAGACTGCAAACCAGCAGCCCACAGGCCAGATCCTGAAGAAGCCCTTTTCATTTGGCCAGCTGTGCTTTTCTACATTTGCCAACATTTAAAAATAGAAAAATTTAACATAAGTCCCAGATTCCTGGGCTTTTTTGGCACATTTCCTCATGGTATCTGCCATCCAGACCTAATCAGCAGTTCCCATGGTCCTCACCACTCTCATTTTTCCAATGGCCGCTCCACTTCCCTGTGCTGCCAGCCTGTCCCTGAGGAGGTGTGTGCTTGCAGGCACTGTTCCCCAACGAAGGCTCTGGTTCCCAGTGGGGGGTGCAGGAGATGGGCTCACCCATACTTTACGTAGGTGAGCTAAGCTGCTTTTTTCTTTTTTTATACAATCTTATAAATTAAAACGATAGGGAGTGAGAGAATTAAACCATCTGGCTCAACCAGGACAAAAGGAAAACCATGTGTCTCCCATGTGGCAGGTGTTCGGGAGCTGGAATAATGGAGGAATTCATCAGTGGTCCCTGAGCTCAAGTTTGAGGACTGCACTGAGATTGGACCCTTACACTGGAAACTTCATTTTCATGAATGGGATCAAACAATAGGAATTTTTCCTCTGAAAATTCCAATCTTTGTACACGTAGCTTATCCTTAATTTAAACTGGATTGATATAGCATAATTTTTTTGAGTCTCCCTATACTTCTTCCTGATTAGAAGGCTGAATCTCAGGGATCAACAATTGAGTAAATGTCTCTTAGCTTTTTTTTTTCTTATCTCCCTTCTATATTAGTAGGATTCTTGCAATTTTCAAATTCTCATTCAGCTCAAACCTGCTTTTTCTCCTTGAAAAAAAAAGTTTTTCTAATACATGCCACAGTCCCCATGTTATGAATATAACCATGACCAAAATACTTCCTTATTTTTGAATTTCTTTTAAACATGTTTAGACATTTAATTTAATTTTTAAGTAGGTTACCATCATTTTTATGCAAGTGATAGCTTTTTGAACATTGTTGTATAAATTTTTTTTAAAAATACATTTCTTGTCCTCATTTTCTTCACATATTCCTTAAATTGTGAATTTACGTCAGTCCTCTGCTACCTTGCAGTATCTATAACTTGAGACTTCTTCAGAAATAGAAAACTCCTAAATAAAATTCTGGGGAGACATTTTTAGAATAGTTATCTGTAGAGGCTTTCCCCAAGAACTCAAACCAAAGCTCAAATGTCAAATTTACATATGAAATTAAAGTTAAAATGGCTTGGTTTGATTAAAGTTTGGGGTTTTCTTTTGTTTTTGAAGAAAGGAAATTTTATTTTGTAATTTAAAAATCATTTATTCTGAAATAATGACCCAAAAGTATGAGATTAATTTTTGTTTAAACCAATTACCTGCAGGGCTGCATAAAATATAAAGCTTTCTTGATTTAATATAACATTTTGTAGCCCTTTCTGACACATTACTTAAACAGAAAAGCCATATTTCTCCAGCAAGTTATTTTAAAAGGTAATTTAAATTACATTTATTAAGTACAATAAATAGAAATCAAATTAAAGCTTGTATATTTCTTATTTGTTTCTAATTTTTATAGAAAATTCCACTTTGATCAAGCTACTAAGGATTGGTGTTTAGTAAACAAAGAAATATGTTTTAAAGGAGGAATAAATAATTCATAGAAACATGTTGACAAATTTCCCTCACTCATAGTCTATTAGTCCCTTTTCTACAGTAGCCTTGGGCAGGAAAGGCAGAAGTAGAAAGATCCCAGGCACTGATGCTTGGTAGAAGGATATCTCAATTTAAAATGTAATTCAGTTTTGGATATGAGTTTGGAAATAGATCATCATTCAACCCTCAGCATGAGCCATAAACCTATTTGCATGAGTGAGTGAATAAATAGAAATTTTTTTTAGTTCAAGAAAATCACTACATTTTTTTTCTGTCATCATCCCCCCTCCATCAAATACAGGTATTTCCTTAGTCACACATTAATTGTTTTATGGAAAATTAGAATATTTTTGTAGTATCATCATATATCATCATACCCCCTTCACCTGCTTTTCTGCTCTTTGCTATACAATTTATTCCAGGGAGAACCACTCCCTCAGAGGTATTAATTTCTCTTCTTAATAAAGGTCATTACAGAAACCATTGTAGATGCACAAGTACACAAATAATCTTTTAAAATATTTGCATGTGATCAATCTAGTTTTTCCTCATGCTGGGTTAAAAAATAATCTACTTGATATATCTTCTCTTTATCCCAGAACCATTATTCTTGCAAATTCTCTCCCTACTTGGCAGTTTCAGAAACAATTCTTTGCTTCTTTTACTGATGTATTTTCATTGTACAGTCCTGCTGTTTATCTAGATAAATGCTTTGTTTATCTAACCCTTACTCTCCCTTCTTTCAAACAAGGCTTCAGTTAACTTGTAAAGCTATATAAAACATGATAAAATCATCATACCCCCCAAAAAACCCTCATGAAAAGGAGACTTGGGAGAGACAAATTAGGGCCAAAAATAACTGATCCAAAAAATGCGGACTTCGACCCTACCCACATCCCTCTACCCAAGAGCCACCCTGAAAGGGCGGTGCATGCTTTCTGTCAGTGGGATTCGCCCCACCAGGATACAGTGGAATATCTGCTAGGTAGATTCAAGGACAAGTTAGGTGAGTTCTGGGTCTCTCAACTAGCATTTGATAAAAATTGTGTGGTGCGGTGTTCATGATTCCTCAAAAACACCCAACATGAACTTCCATTGTTAGGCACGTGGGAGCTCGTCTCGTTGCTGGTCACCCTGGCAGGTGGAGTCATCCCTGCAGATCTGATCGTTTTCCTCCTCTCTGTCAACAACAGAAAACTTTGTTGACTCCTCATTTGCCCAGAGGAGTGTTCAGATGTCTCCATGAGACCTTGTTAAGCTCTCCGCTCTCTAGCACTCCCACCACTCACACTGCACCCCAGGTGTATGGACTGCGCCTTGCTCTCCACCCTCGGCCTTCCTTCTCACCTGCTGCTTCCCTGCCCGAGATACACTTCTCTGCCCTTGCTGCCCAGTACCTACCTGTCCGCTAGGTCTCAGTTTGAACAACATTTTCCAGAACCCTTCCCTGCACACCCACACACTGCCTATCAGTGCCCGCAGACTGCCGTTTCCTCTGTCGCACCACGCGAATTGTTGCTGCCCTGTTAACTGTCTCCCACTACACAGCAAGCGCTCCCAGGGCACTGCTGCTCATATCACATTCCCAGGTCTGCTTCTTCTCCTCTTCCTTCCCCCTCCCCATCCCCCACTCGCCCTCCTTCTCTCCTCCTCCTTCACTTCCCAATCATTTTCATCTCAGGGAATATAGGAGAAAGTTAGGCCACTTATACAGTGGGGTAAACTGAAGGAGCTTTGAAACCCCACTGAAGTCTGCTACCAGCCTAAAGATTCCAGCTCTCAGCAGACCCAGTAAATAAGAGAACCAGCCAGTAAGTCCTGTCACATCTGCTGTGTGCCCCACAAACCAGTGTGTGGAGGGGGAACCTCAGGATTAAATGAGTCAGCAGGTGAGCCTGAGTACAGGTTCTGTTTCCAAGTTGTTTACTTATTGACTCAGTTTCTCATCTATAAAATGAGGATCATCTATCTCAATAAACGTGTTTTATGTTGTTGATTGTTGTTTTGTTTTTAATGCCATACCCAGTGGTGATGCAGGTTCTGGAAACAGGCTTTCCCTGATACTGTTGGTGGAAGCACCAACTGGTATAAACTGGAGTGGAGACAGGTGGTGCACGTCGAAGTCCCTAAAGTGCACAAGATTTCTTAAACCTGGCTCAGCAGCCTCACATGGAGGAATTTCTCCTGATTGGTGCACTGTGAACAGCAGTCTGCGTGTATAGTGTTCATCCCAACATTATTTCTAATTAAAGAAATGGAAAAATAGGAAGTGTCCAAACAGGGTATATTGATGGAATTCATTGTGGTATATCCACAGAATCGGCTGATATATAAACTATTAATGGTGACCATGTAAAAGAATTCTTAATGACATAGGGAAATTATTAAGATCTATTGAAATAAAGTGAGTAGCAAAACCACAATTCAGTATGTTCTCAGTTATTTTTAAGTAGATATATTACTAGGAAAAGGCTAGAAAGAAATTAACCAGTATGTTTCCCTGAGTAAATAGTTTAGAATTTCTTTTTGATTTTTGGTAGTTTCCATTTTTCCATAATGAACATATATTACTTTTATAATACGCTTTAGGAACAATAAAGCATCATGGAAATATGCTTTATTTCCAGAGTTTGCAGCTGGGACCCCTTTGCCCATCCCATGAGAAAGCCTAAGCATTCACCAGTCCAGGCTCCAGGGACCAGGAGGGGCTGGGTTCCTCTAGGCAGTGAGGTGCTGAAAATGATCCTGGCTACCTGGGTGAATGGTCTTGTTTCCACCTATGTGCCTTGTCAGCCCACTCCGTTTTTATTCACACCCCTGAGCACACTGATTTAAACCCCAAAATTAAGCTTCATATGAGGTTTTCTGTGATTTTGAGAAGGATCAGAAGTGAAACTAACACATAAAATTGCCTATCTCGGTAAATTAAATTCATATGTGCTTTTCTGAATGGGCTTTCATAACACTAGTACTTTGGAATCCAGCTGACTTCCACAGACCTTGGAATGAACAACCTTCTTTTTTCTTTTTTTTTTACACAAGGTTCAGTTGAGGAAAAATAAAAATATTTATGAGCTACATTTTTCTCCCACCCAAAATAAAACTAGCTTTTTAGAATCCCATAAGAAAAAAAAAACTGTTCTTATAAGCCATAAACTACACTACTGGAATACATTTGTAATATTTGCAGTGCTTTTTAGCCATCTAAATTCACCTCTCTGTGCACATGTGAGATGAACAACACAGAGGCGTCATCCTAAACTTCACTCTGGAAAATTACGTTGTTTGCTACACTGGGAAGCCAGGTGAGAAATCGGTGTCAGTGGGTGCTGAGACAGAGTTGGGGAGCAAGCAGGAAATGCAGGGATCAAGGAAGTAAAGACATGTAGTCTACTTCATCAGGATGTTTGGGTTTGAAGAGGGATAGTAAGGACTTTGGGGGCGCACGAACAATGTAATTGAGCTGAGGATGCAAAAGGTCAGTAGACAGTGGAGACAAAAGATAAGGACAGATTCAGGAGGAGATTAAATAAGAGCAAAAGTGGAGAGTTTGTCTAAAAATAGAGCAGATGTTCTCCTCCCAAATGGGAGAAAGGTGTAGCAGGAAAGATGAAGGTACTTGTCTCTGCTACATAAAAGGGAAGGACATCCACTGCAGGCATCAGGGGCCAGAGTGAATCTGGAGACCAGAGAAGTCTGGAGAGGAGTTAAAACAGTAGCTTGCGAGCAATGGGAGAGGAAACCTCCTTCACTGAAGCACCAGCGCAGTTAACCCATCCTCTTGACATGGGGCCAGTTAGTGTGATCACAGGGCTTTCTCCAGCAGGAATGAAGACGGGGGTCATTCAGCAGATCCAGAGATGGCAATGGTCAGGGTGGGAGTGGTGGAAGGAAAA
Source organism: Trachops cirrhosus (assembly GCA_028533065.1). NCBI lineage: Eukaryota > Metazoa > Chordata > Mammalia > Chiroptera > Phyllostomidae > Trachops > Trachops cirrhosus. The sequence continues at coordinate 58,174,078 of CM052545.1, read as the reverse complement.
GGCAGAGTAAAGATGGAGGGGGCCGTAGGGAGGGCTGTGGAAGTCACTGACCACAAGACTTGGAAGAAGAGGGAACTGGGCCTGGGGGAGAAAACTCACCCTCAGGGCTGACAATGCAGTCAGCATCTTGACAACAACATATTCCTCCTAGGTTCCCTTTCAAACCCCCTCCTCAGGGTTCTGTCTCCAGGGCAGAGTGGCCACAGGCCTAAGAGGAGAGTGCTGGTCACCATATCAAAGTGGGAGCTGGAGTTCAAGTCACTGCTAGCTTTGTGTTCTGTTTCCCTGACTTCACTTGGTATTTTCAGCAGATGGGCTCTCCTGTTCTTCCAACCCCGTTCCCAGCTGAGTTCTAACTTGTAACCACAGGGCTTCTGCCCTGCCGCAGGAACACTGCAGCCCTATGCACAGGGCAGGGGAGGGTGAATGAAGGTCATCTTCTTTGGGGAACTGGCCGTGGCCAAAACCAGGCCCCGGAGAAGCTGCACACTATCACTCGCACTTCCCAGTGAGCAGGTTGTGGAGCCTGGCTGAGGTGTGGAAATGGGCTCCTCAGAGGCAGGATTAGGGCTCCTATAAGGGGAAGGCAGGCTTGAGTAACCTCCTGTAGGCTTCTTTTGAAAGAATGAATGAACATGCATAGAATTAGGACTAGTAGATCCAATTTATGTAAATTTTCACAAAGCCTTCCACAAGGTTCTGTATAACATTTACTCTAAAATAGTAGACTCTCGAGAATCAGGCTTATAATCATCACTACCATTTGATAGTTTTATTTGACAATTTCCTTTTCCATTTATAATACTGCGACTTCCTCTTGGAAGTCCCATGCCCACAACCCAGCTATGGCCTTGGCACCTCGGAGCAGCACGTGTTTCAGCGCCGGCACCACACTGAGCCTGTCATGTACTACAGAGGGGCTCACACAGGCACACCACCATAGCCATTATCACTTATTAGGTGGTACTTTCCAATAAGGTATAAATAAATGGGCAGAACCACTTCCAGAATGGAGACACTATTTTTTGCCCAAATCTCACAATACCATGTTCTGAGTGCTTTGTCCGTAGCTATCACTGACTGTAAAACAGCCCTGTGCAATGCAGGCATGTGTCCACCCTCAAAAAAGCCCCATGAAGGGAAACAGTAATTAGGGAATGACCTCTTCTGTACAGGTGAACCGAGGTAGGCCCGCATGTCCCACAGCTGGGAGTCCTTATTTTAAGTTTCATAAAAAAGATGCCCCATAATAGGGAGAGGCCACATCAGCACTGCCTCCTGGCTCACTCTGTCGTATAAGGGGGAATTCTCTCCTCATCAGCTCTGACTCCAGTGTGTGGCTCGCCAGTCTGGAAAGTGACAGCTCTGTGTTTTCTGCTCTTCCCCAGCCCGTTGCTTGCCGTGTCCTTTGCCACTTGCTGTGCTGTTCCAGGAGTTGCCCTTCTGACCTGGGGGGTGAACCCACTCACAGGAGCCCTGGGGCTCTTCAACATCTTCCTGTATACCTGCTGCTACACCCCGCTAAAGAGGATCAGCATTGCCAACACATGGGTTGGAGCCGTCGTCGGGGCCATCCCACCTGTCATGGGCTGGACGGCAGCTACTGGCAGCCTCGATGCTGGTGAGTGTCTCATACACCGCTCAGCTTCTGCTCAACAGACACGCAGCACAGGTGCCTGATCCAGGTGCCCCGAGTCCTGATCCAGGTGCCCCAAGGCTCTTCTGTGAGCATTAGCAGGCGCTGGCCAGAGACATTTCCTTTTCTAACCTACAGTACTTGGCATTAGAGTCCCCTCTGTTCAGTGCTGATTCTTTTGGCAGTGCACAGACAGGGCGGTCTGAAATCCTTAGCTAATGGGAGACTAGGTCTTCTGGGCTTTTCTCTTGAGACTTGGGGAAGCAGCTCTGTCTCAGCCTGTGAAAAGAGGTATGATATAAAGAAAGTACCTAGAAACCACCAGCCACGTTAGCACTGGTGAGGCGTTCGGGATGTCCTGTACCATAGAGGTGTCTGGTTCCAGGCCTCCATGCCCCTGTCCTGTTGACCGGATGTTCCCACGTCGGCAGGCCTGCTGCATTAGCTCTCTTATTCCCACAGACCCGGGTATTTCCACTCTTAGGAAAGAACAGATTATTTTCATTAGTTTCTTATTTATTTTTATATGATTTGCTTAAATTGTTCATGCTGCCTACAGTAAAACCATTGAGACCTTCCTACATTTTTTGGTGGTATATCACAACGAAATTTGTGGGGCGAAATAGCCCATTTTTACCATCTGTAAGGGAAGTTTCACAGCCTAATTAGTCAAGTAATTAGTGTGTTTGACCAACACTTAGGAAGGAAGTGGTGAGGTTTCCTGGAATATATGTAAGTACATATTTTTCACATGAGAGATCAAAAGTAGTTGACCATAAACCATTGCCTATAAGCCACATTTCTGCAACTTTTCATAAAAGCTCTTAGACTCTGATCTGGCAAGCTTACCAAGATGATTACACCTTTTCCATGATCGTCTCTTAGAATGGTTTTCATATCCTGTAAATGTCAGCATTCCATGAATCTGCAAATGCAGTATTCGACAATGCATGTGCTTGTTTGATCTCTCCACGTGGGAGGCTTGTTCCCCACAGAGCCAAGTAATCAAGAGCAGTGGCTCTGGAGCAGGGCCACCTGGGTTTGGAGCCCAGCTCCACCACTCAATAGCTGGCTGCCCTTCAGAATGTACTTGACCTCTTTATGCTATTGTTGCCTTATCTCCCCTACATGGGGCTAATAATGGTCCCTTCTCCTGGTGTTGTGAGGATTAAGTGAATTATTATTAAGTGCTCCTAATTTATGCAATGGGTAGATTAATACAGATCAAGAAAACTCATGAGATTTTATTGGTATGCAAATTCTGAGCAATGATTGTTACCTGGCTATTGTTTTGAAGACTGAGGTGCCTCCTGGCTTTGGTGGGAAAGAGTACTGGGTTCAGCGGCGTGTCTGTCTCGGGTGAGGGAGGCAGGGTGGACCACGCTGGTCTGACAACCCTGGACTAGGTGATGTCTGAGTTTCCCCCAAGCCCCAGGATACAGTGTAAATTTAAAGAGTACTCCTGCCTCTTACCGAACTCCTGGTCAGATTCTTCCCCCTCTTCACTTCTTCCTGGAGCCTCAACCTTGACTTGATCCAAACTCCCTGTCTCCCTGACCCAACTCTCCTTTCCCCTCCTGCCCCCTCCAGATGTTCTAGTGATGGTTGAGTCATGCAGGGTTGGGGCTGTGAATGAAAGTCGGTGACTTCCAGGCTCTCAGCCTCAGCATCACCCCATCCACAGTGATGTCGTGCTCTCATACTTCACACTTGGATGCCCTGCTCTGAGCCACCTGCCTGTCCCTTAGAGATGGCCTGTACTCAGTCAGGAGGGGCAGAACCCTTTTCAGTCTCCTTTAAGGAATAAAGGAGCTGGAATAAAGGAACAAGACACCTCAAACTACCTTTTCTGTCTAGGGAATCCCAGGCAAGTATTACAGCTGCAGGGACAAGTATCCCTGGAGACAAGAGAGAGCAGTCACATCTGGGCCACGGAGAACTTGGCACCTCCATTGTACAGGGTCCTGGGACCCAGGTTCTTGTTGAGGGCTTGATGCCCTTGTCATATTCCCAGGCAGTTTCATGTGAAGAGTGGAGCCTCAGCATGCATGGGCTAGAGTTGCATCCTCAGAGGCCAGAGGGCAAAAGAGCTTTTCAAAGTCCTACCTTTAGGAGCTGCCACTCAGGCAGGAGCCCTTATTGTTCAGGAACAGTCTGGATTTGGCTAAACAGCTAACAGATATATTTAACATAAAATTTTGGATATCGTCTTTCTGTAATCCAAATTTAACAGGGACAGCTAAGAGCCACGCAGCCACAGAGAGAATGCCTTTGGCCGTGTGTGAGATGGACTTGTATCATCCTTTTTCTCCCATCCTTAAAGACGCATTGCTGGACACACAGTAACAACACAGTTCACTGCCCCCGTTCTAATTGACCACAGGTCAGATTATGTACCTAAAGTCTCATCCGGTTTACACCGAAAGAATACTGCTACTGTATATAATGCTTCAAACTGCTTCGAAGAAAGTTTCAAAACACTATATTGAGAGAGAAAACTTGAGATAAGCAGGAAGTCTTTGAATGAATGAGAGGGTATGTAAATGCCGTCTATTTTACAGATGGCAAAAGTAGGTTAATCCATGGTCAATTGCCAAATAGTCACCCAGGGTACCACACAGGAGGAAGTGATACAAAGAAATAAGGCATCTGAGGGAATCTAGTTTGAAGATTTTTATTGCTGGGATTTTAGGAGCTAGGTTGAACATGATTTTATGTAGTGTTGCTGTCTTCTAGAACTGCACTATCTAATGAGGCATCTACTAGCCACATATGGCTCTTTAAATTTAAATTGAAACTAAATAAACTCAAAAATTCAGTTTCAGTCCCTTCAGCCGTATTTCAAACGCCCACAGCTGCCTGTGGCTACTAGCTGCTGTACTGACAGACGTAAAACATTGTCACCCCACAGAGAGCTCATTTAGACAGCACAGAAGGGTCAGTCGGTGTCCTTGTGAGCCTGCGTGCATCTTCCTCGTGTGAGTTTCTGCTTTAAATAGTAGGGTTGTGTGAGACTGTTCCCGTGGTCTAGCAGAGGTCTAAAGCAGGCATTCTCAAACTTGGTGCACATCAGAGTCACCTGGAGGGTTTGCTAAAACCGAGACTCCTGGACCCACCTCAGGGTTTCTCACTCAGCCCATCTGGGCAGGGCCTGTGGATCTGCATCTCTAACAAGGTCCCAGGTGATGCTGATGCCCTGGAACAGAAACCACAGCCTGAAAAGACAAGCAGAGAGAGCTCCAGCTGCCTTGGAAACACCCAGGGTTCGGCAAAAGGCCTGGGCAAGTGGTGTTGTTTGAGATGCCTGAGTGGTGTCATGCGTATTAGCCACAGAGGGTCTGCCTCTTATCGGAGTTCTTATCTTAGCAGACTTGTTTGCTTGAAAGAACCCTTCTAAGAGAAAAATGGCTCCCAGGGTTTCCTTTCTTCAGTGGTATCTCCCAACCATTTTATCTTTGAACCTCCAAAGACCAATTACTTTGGAGAAGCCCATGGGTAGAGAAGTTGGGGTGGGAATACTGTGTTGAACTGTCCTGACAGTAGGAAGAGAAGGAGGGAGGGGGGAGGGTGTGAGGGAGGCCGGGAGACCACCCTCCCAGAACAGCCTGGACTAGGAACTGCTGGGGCTCACCACCTTCATCCCCAGCCTCACTGTGCAGCTGTCAGTTGAGGACCTACTGTGTGCAGGGCACTGAGAAGTGGAAATATACCAAAATCCAGTCCTTGTGGAATCATGTCTCACTCGGCGTCATTAGGTAATGAAATATTGACTGAGCTAAGCCTTTAGCAGGAAGAGTCCTCAGAGGGTTGCAAGACGACCTAATGTGGTCTTGGAGTGCAGTGACTTCGGAATTAAGTCATGGTAAGCTTGCCTGAGAAGGGCAGGTGTTTTCCAGGAAGTGAGAAGAGCAGATACACAGAGGTTTGTAGGCCTGAGAGCCAGAGTGGAGGCGGGCGGGGGTGGGGGGTGGGGGGCCCTTGGAGGAATCCTGCTGTGCAGAAAAGGCACACTGCAGGCAGGAGCAGGAAAGCCGCAGGGCTCCGCTTCCTGGGGACCTAACCAGAAAACAGTGTGCAGCTGGTTGGTTCTTCCACAGTACTGGAAATCAGGGAGTTGCTGAGCCCGTCTGTATTGTCTTCCCACACTTGAGTATCTTCTCTCACCTCCTGTCTCCTCCTGCCCTCCCTAGTCAAAATGGCATCCTTTGAGTATTTAATGAAACATCAGTTGGATCGTCCTTTGAAAGAGCAGCTTGGGAACACGAGACAACGCTCGAGTGGGAATGAAGGGCGAATGTCCAAAGGGCCTGATCACACTGAACTTATTCCTTGCCTTGGCTCCGCCTTCCCTGACTACTCAGCCAGGGCTCCATGCACCAAGTGCTGTCATCTGTCACTCAGTCGTGTATACCTGTGCAGAAGCCCTTTCCCAGGGCTCAGTAGATGGTGGGCAGGACTGGAGAGCATGCGGCTCAGGGCCATTAGGACATAGGAACCTGCCAGCATCCCCTATTAAAGAAGCTCCCTGTCCTGTCCAGAGACAGAGGACAGAGGGCCAGTACAGTAGCTGAGGAAGAGGGTGGGTGTCCCAGTGGCTTGTGGAGCCAGGAGGTAGGTATTCAAAAGGACCTTCTCCCTGTCCCAGCGGCTAGCTGGTCTGTGAGCTGTGCTGTGGCTGCCGGGCTGGTGAGGACCCCAGACTGAGCACCACACAGCTTCTGCTGCCTTCCCTCCCTCCTCCAGTAAAGGCCTGAAGCCTCACTTGCTGGTGGGGAGGGATAATGGTTCTCTGAGGGTCTGATCCCCGCCCCACAACTACTTTATTGTTTTTGTTTTGTTTTGTGCTGGGTTTTTGTTTTTTCCTCTCAGATAGTGAAAAACAGTCCTCATTGTTTTAGATGCCCCAGTGGGCGGGGTCCAAACCTGTGCTCACTGCTGTATCCCTGGTTAACCTCGCACAGGGTGAGTGAGGCAGGACCGGGAGGGGGAGGAAATTGAACAGGTTAGCGTATGGAAATTGGGAACACTAGGTCAATGTTAGTTGTTCTTGATATTTGGTATTTTATACCTTCACAAGGAATGAGAAGCAGCATGCTTTTCTTGCTGTGGATACGGCACAAACAGCTTCAGTGGCAGTGTTGTTTAGAGAGGAGCCCCAACCCAGCACATCTCAGTGTGTCTAAAGATCATCATCAGAAAGGTTTTTCTCTGCATCCATTCCCCTCCCAGGTGGGGCCTTTTCCTCCCACCTGCCTAATGACATTTTGCCTTTTTTTTTTTTTTACATTAAACTGCTGTTACTAGAAAATAGTAGAAATGCTCACGCAGGAAAACTCAGGAAGTCCACGTGGCAGGACCACTCCTGGCCCCAGGTCTGGCCAGCTGGTGCCTGGGTGGGCTCCGCACACAGTGGACAGCAGGGAGGAGGGGACCCGTGGGGCCCAGCACAGGGCCTGCTGGGGTGGGCAAGGGGCACTGCAGATCAGCGCTGGACAACAGGCTCCCCGCTCCCAGCAGGCCCAGAGCTGTGTGTGTTAGGCCTGGACAGGGTTTATCTCCAGAGTCTATTTAGTTTCTCTGGGGGTCAGGTTAAAGACTCTTCCCCCTCCTCCTTGCTGAGGCCACCTCTCTTTCCATCAACCGCATTTCTTAAAAAGGCTCAAATTCTATTTTGTAATTTTCCTAAATTTGAATATATCCCAAATCTTGGGAATTTGCGACATGGGCCTGGGTGGCAGTCTTGAGAGCTGACTTGTAAATTGCCTTTGGTTTGTAATTCAGATGTTGTTGTGTGGTAAACATTAATTATGTCAGACAACATTCAGTTACAAATGAGGACTTAGAAATGGGCTCTTATCAGGAAGTGACATTTGGCAGATGAATGGTTTTAGTGACAAAAAGAGAATGAGTTTTTTTTAGCCTCAGCTGTTAAACTACAAAGTGTTAAATGCTGTTTCACTTTATTTACCTCCTTTATTCCAGGATAAAAAAATAGAATAAAGACAATTTATTCACTCTTTCATTCAACAAATATTTGAGGGCTTACCAACTACCAGGACTGTTCAACCCAAGCACTTTTAAAGATTTCCTGTAAAATGGTGCCTCCCTTGAAATCAAACTCAAAAATGAGTGTGGTCATTTTGTGTGAGATTTTTTTTCATAACTAGCCTTAGAGCCTCAGATGAATTGAGATAAATGATATTTTTAAAGGCAAAATGAAGAAGGAATGTTTTCAGAGGAATATTAGCATGCCAAACAATATTTAGAGCCCTGTTCTCCCCAAAGACAAAAACACAAAAGGCTGGAAATGCATTGCTGGACCCAAGGTTGGCAGGGTAATTGAAGGCCGACTTTGGTACTGAGTGTGCTCCAGTCTTGTCAGTGTGCTGGGTGGACTCTAAGTGATAAGCCTGAAGGAAATGAGGGCCAGCGCCTTGTATGGCAGCCTGGTGGACACAGTGCCTGGCACAGAGTGCACGTCTCACCAGCACAATTCAAGGAACAGATTAGTGTTGGGTGATAAGATGAAAAGAACCTGCAGGTGCCCGAAACTGCCCTCTAGGGGGATGGTAGGAAGAGAAGAGGAGAGGGGAGCACTTTTTTCATAGTCAGAGCTTTGTGCTTCCTTTACTATTGTCTTTCCCTTCAAATGCACCCCGCAGTGATTCCACTGGACAGTAGGAAGAGTGCAACAAGGTGAGGGGAGGGAGGGCACCCGTGCGCCCTTCCTGTGCCCTCCATTGTTCCTGGGTCACTTACACAGAAGTCTCCAAGGGCAAGCAGTTACTGCCAAGCTCCACTTCCCACTTCCAGAGGACTTTTAATCTCCCCTTTTGTGGCTGCGCAGTTGATACACTGGCCCCACATCCTCTTCCCTTTATTTGTGGTGCCCTGGAAGTCTATTGCCCTGTTGAGGCTGATCTGTTTCACAGGCTCCTTTGTGTTAGCCCTCAAAAGAAAGCTTTGAAATCTATGAGCATGAAGCTTTGGGTTTGGCTCTGCTTTTCCAGCTAGCCCCCAGTTTACATAGCCATGTAACCCTGACAGCACAAATGTAACCAGTCTTGGAATGGATGGGCTACCAAGGGCCACACATAGGGGAACCTATTGTACTGGGGGGATGGCCTCCCAAACCCAGCACCAAGGTTCACTGGAGCTGTGTTCCCCGATCCTTGTCAAGGCCCCGCGTGAACAGGGCCTAGCAGTGAATGGGCTCAGGTGAGAAGGGGAAGAATGCAAGAAAGCCCACTGCGAGCAGAGGAGCAGACTGAGACCACTGCACTGCCTTCCAAAAGGAGTGTTCCTGGAAAGATCACAGGTGGAGCCTGAGCTCCATCTTAAAAATTTCAGCTCCATTCTCTTGGAAACCACCTAGCCAGAGCTGCCTTGGCTTTGCTCACCAACAAAAGAATGGAAGTATGCCATGGCGGCATTTCCAGGTTCGGGCAGAGAATTTAGGAATACATGTATTTTCAAAGAGTCACTGGGAAGACATTGGTTAGCCCTGCCCGCCCCCCTTACGTCCATCCTTGTCAGAGCAGGGTGACATGAGATAAGGGTTCTCTCTAGCTGTCAGCACACAAACTGCAGAGTAGATGTGCTCTTTAACGTTTCCTTTGTATGGACAGACATAAACACCTCCCTGGACACTGGGATGGTCTCCAGAGCTGCCTTTGAGCTGGGATTTTGGCATCCTGTACGATATGCCACCTATTTCACAGACTTTCAGTTTTTATATATTCATAGACCAACAAATATTTTGTGAAAATAAAGGAAGCAGACATTTCTTCCAGATGTGATTAAACCAAATATGTACAAAGAATCTGCTGTTAAGTAGGAAAATGAAGAAATGCATTTAATAGAAGCACAAAACCATAGGTTTGTATGGGTGGATTGAAACTCCGAGACCATCTTCAGATCTTGGTTTACAAATTGGAAGGTTTCTTCTTCCAGGAAGCCTTCCCTGACCTCTCCAAGGCTGACTTTGGTCTTCCCCCAATGAGCCCCACATGCCCTGCCCCTGATGTCACATTCATGGGCTGTTGTCCTGTGTGTCTCTCCCTGGCCAGGCTCCAGCCAAAGGCCAGGAGAACAGACTGCACCCGTCACTAGTGGGTGCGTGTGAGTATTTATTGTTAGCAAAGATCAGCCCAGTAAAAACAGATGGCTCTGGGGTAGTGAGGCTGAGAGAATGCCTTTGAACAAGTAAACTGAGTGCTTTATATTTACCACACAAGGAAGGTGGGCACCCCGCCCCCAGACCACTTCAGGTCTTCTTGTTCTCCTTCACCTTATCTTGATGGAGAGAGTAATTTGTTTTACATCGTTGTGTAGATGAGCAGAGACAGTTGCAGCCCATCAAGTATAACTGTGTGGGGGCTGTTGTTCTGATCACAGTCCGTTAAGGCTAAGCTGTGATTTCTAAAGCTCTTTGGTTTGTGACAGGAGCCAAACCCATACCCAGTTTCCTCTCGCACAGAAAGCCCTTATGAAAATGGTTTTTTAAATTGTTGTCTTAAGCAGAAGCATAACTGAAAAATGTGTATTGAGCAAAATGAAATACCCCAGTCGGCACACTAAAAAGAGGGCTTTGGGAAAAGACAAGGAAAATCCCTTTGGGCCTGATTCCTTCAGCAGTTCGAAGCCAGCTTCCCAGCTGACATTGCTTTTTCTCAGCGACTTTGGTGACAAAACAGATACTGAGCCCTGACTTCTGCTCCCTACCCATTTCTAACTCTTCACCAGCATTCTCAACTGGACACATCTTGGTCTCATCAGTTTCCTGTGCTTCTGTCATAACTGCAGGCATTAATGTGGTCCGGCCTTTGGGACATGGGGCGGCTGGTGAGCTGCAGGTCGGCTGTGCCACGTACCTCACCCTCAAAGCTTCACAGTGACCCGATGTCCTGAGAGTCTCCAACAGCACTTCCTCTGCACTGGTCCCTTTAAAATCTAGGGAGCATCCAGTGTTTCCATCAAAATACAAGGAGCAGTCTCCTGTCCCCCTGCTTACTATTCAGTTGTGACTAGATGGTCCAGACTGCCCTTCTGTGCCCTCTGCTCCCCCAAGGCTGCTCCCTATCAGGAGAAACACTGCAGTCTGTTGCCTGCATTCTAGCATTGTGTCTAAAAAAGCAATTCACACGCATTAGCCTAAAAATACTTTATTGCTGAAAAATGCTAACCATCATCTGAGCCGATAGACTTGCTCAGTGCAGGGTTGCCACAAACCTTCAATTTGTAAAAACTGCAATGTCTGCACAGCACAATAAAACAAGGTATGCCTGTGATTGAAGTGAACTGTTTTGAAGGTAACAGGACTCTTTGGAAAGCACCTCTGCAATGTCTTCTTCCAACACGTGTCCCTCTGCTCAGCTCCACTGGCATTTGGATCACCACCTAGCAGTCCGATGTTACTAATTTGAGTCAATATGTGGCAGCAGTTTTCTAGAAGGCCTGGGTCACTGGGCTGAACACCCTTGGGCAAGTTGACTCATCTTCTTACTTATGAGATGAGAGTAAAACCACCTATAGGAAAGTTAGAGAACATGTACGAGGGCAGAACTCCTCAACACAGGGCCCAGGGCACAACAGTCATGAGGCAGTTAGCTGGGATGTCCCGAAGACAGTTTGGAAGACCAGAAGCAGGACTCTTCATGTCTCCACCATGAGCGCACTCACCTGTGCACATCCCCAGACTACGCCACCTAAGTAAAGTCATCAGGTCAGCCCCCCTCAGCACTCCTCACTGTCTCCTGCCATTCCATTCGTGGCCCACTCTCCTGTGGTGACCTGCTTTGCTGGGGCCAGTCCCGCCGAATCCCCAGGCCCGTAAGGTAGCTTCCCCTACCTCACTCCAGCCTCCATGCCCTCCAGATAGGCCTGCAGTGTCTCCTCCCAGGATTTGATAGAATTCTGCTTCCAGCCAGTTGGGTCATGGCTCAAATGTCACCTTTGGGAAGACTTCCCTGAGTAGTAAACCACACTGTCACCCGGTTTTGATTCAGTAAATAACGCTCATTGCTGTTGCTTGTGTTTATGTCTGTCTGTCCCTCTAAGCTTTAAGCAGGGCTTGTCCTGGTGGCCGTCACCTTCCTAGCACCCAGAATTGGGTGTTCATGTGGTGACCCCCGTCACCCACCTCCCCATGGAGTCAGCAAATAGCAGCTCCTTCTCTTAGTACTGGCATTAAAATTGCAGTGTGTTTGCATGAACTAAGATATGTCTATCTGTTATTTATAGATAGGGTTCACACAGATTTGGGGGTTCCACTGAAAAGGAACCCTAAAATCAAGGCTTTATTCTGTTTCCTCCCACATTGGACAGACTCAGTTGACTTACAGGAACCTGCAGGAAGCTGTCCTGGGGGATGAATGGAGGCCCATCCCTCTTCAATCTTTACACCCGTGCAAATCCTCCTCCCCTAATTACAGCTGCCTGCTATTCTTCATTCACAAATGGCTACGGCCCTGCCCAGAACACTATGAATGAAAATCGCTGTTCTTTCTTTTAGATGACGTCCAAGCCTGTCCCTGGTGTCCCTCTGCAGCTCTCTCTCTTGATGCAGACAGAGGAGAGATTAAAAGAGGGGCTCGTTTCTCACCCTCACTGGCTCCTGCACAACAGGGGCCCTTCTGGGCTGTAGAGCCCAGACTGACTTTCTCAGTGATTCTGAGTCATGTAAACCACTCTCCATCTGGTGACTTCTGTGGTAGCCATAGCCATAGCCCCATCCTTTTTCTGAACAATCCCGAAGATGCAGAGCTTCAAGGAGCCTGATTACGTGAAGCCAGACTATGGCTACAAGTTCCCAGCCTGTCTGTGCAGAACAGCGCTTCCCTGGGTATATGACACTGGCCATAAACTGTCAGTTCTCTGATTGGGGACTCCCAGGCGTCAGAAACAAGGCTGGGAGTCAGAGTACCCAAGACCCTCTGCAGAGGGAGAAGGTGGGGAGTGGACCAGGTCCTGATAGTTGGCCATTGGGGGTCTCACATACCAGTGCTGGAAACAGTGGCCCAGGGGCCATTGGTGCTAAAGCAGCTCCTCCTCTTACACAGGGGGTTTCCACTGAGGAGTCTCGGGCCCTCCACTGCAGGAGTACTGAACACTTCATGTACTTCACCTCCACAGACACAAAGATGGAACACACACTTAAGGAGTTGTCCACAGTCAGCGCAGAGACATGGACAGGATATTCTGCACAGCTGCAGCTCTGGGTACACGTCCTGGCCAGACCGTCACAGATCCACCCCAGCACTCTCCCTGATGTCTTCTCTCAGGGCTCACCCAAGGTCACCTTCATGGGCAGCTCTCCCCACTTCCCTGTACATCCTCTCAGTGAGCCTCATTGCCAGGGATTCCCAACCTAGGGGTTGCCCTTAACGCTCCCTCTCCTTCTGCTCCTGATCTCTGTGTGCTCAGGCTGTCATTGCCACCACCTGAATCCCGTGCTAGTCCAGGCTCGGTCCGCGTCTGCTCTACCACATTCATCTCATCTCTACCACGTACATCTCTCCTGATGGATCCTTCTTACCTGCTCTGGGCCTCTCAGGTGTGTTCTTCACCAACACTCCTCTCCTGGCACCCCCGCCCCCACACAGGCTCACATGTTTACATGGAAAAGTCCTTTGTGACTCTCTGCTGCTTTTAGGGGAACGCTCCCATTGTTCTCTGTACTACAGCCACATGGGCCTTCCTTTTTTATTTCATTTTGTAAATTATCATACAGTAAAACTGACCTTTTCCCTTTTGTCGCAGAGCTCTTTGAACCCTACCACCGGACTCATGTCCCTTTAGTACCTCACTGCACTGCACATCTCCCTACCCTAAGGCCCGTGCAGAGCCCTCTCGGGACTAGGCTTCTTCTCCCTGGGAGCTCAGCTCAGACGCCCTTCCTCACAGCAGTCTCCCCCATCCTCCTGATCTCGTGCTGCAGGCCGGCACTGCGTGTCTTTCTGCACAGCAAGGAAGTGCTGACATGCGTTCACTAGTGTGGCTCTGGAGAGATGACGGAAACTCAGTGCTGCAGGAACACATGGCTTTGTTTCATCCCCAGTGCTTGCAATTGGCGGGCACTCAGTAGACATGTTTGCATGACTGAATGAGTAATAAATCTCTTACTCAGTAGTGACTGTGGACCCTGCTTGACACCGAGGAAGGTGGCTTAGTGTATCGGAGCCCAGTCTTTGTACGAGACAGGCTCCTTTCAAAGTCCTCCTTCGCCTTTGGAGAATGTGTCATCATCTGATCTGTTTGTGTGTTTGTTTAATGAGCTTGAAACTCACCTTAAATCCTATGGTCTGGATTAAATGAGGTCAACTGTAAAGTCTCACATAACAGTGCTCCGTCAATGGCAGGCTTCACTACACCTGTACAGGTGTGGGGAGGCCCTGTTCTAGAGAAAAGGGCTAAATGGTGCTCAAGGTACTAACAAATCCTTGTTGGAAAACTGCAAAACCTACAGACTGGTTACTATTCTACCCTAGAACCCAGGTCCTTTGTGCCAGTCCGTTCATTTAATGCACACTGTTTTAGTGCCTTCTGCCTGCCACATCATGAAGGCTCTGGGGAATTGGAGAGCCATGTGCCAGGCACCCGCCCTGGGGCTCCAGCAGTCCCTGGTGGAATTGTTGGTAGGTACACAGACAAAAACCAGAGTATCCCCAGGCAGGCCTGAAGTTACATACCTTTTCTGTCTGTGCTGAGCAGGGAGCTGCCAACAGCTCTGAGGTGGGACCTTCGGGAGCTCAGCCAGGTGGGCTTGGAATGACCTTGCACTTGCTGAAGTACCTCCCTGGCAAGGCCCAGCGTGTGGGCACAGAGCTGAAAGCCCAGCAGAGGTCCCACTGGGGCAGCCCACCGTAAACATGTTTGCAAGTGTGTAGGAGCTTCTTACATTTTCATGGTGCTGGCAGGAGCCTCAGGTGCTCGCAGTCCTGCAGTGGGGCAGCCCACCTAGGAAGCCAGGTGTGCCCGGTGCAGGCATCTCCCCACTGAGGTGGGAAGCTGGGGGTGGGGGTTCTTGGAGGGCATTCAGCTCCTTGACCCTGCTTGTCTCTGATGGGAGGCCACATTGGGCAAGCAGAGCTAAGAGCAGAGTCCGCAGAGAGTCTGAGATCCAGTGAAATGGGACAGAGAGCCTCGGGGCTGGGGAAGCTGTAGGGTGAGAGAAGTGGTGCCTTTGTTAAGTTTCTGATGATACATCTTTGCTTCCCTTTGTCTCTAACCCTTGCTCAGGAGCATGTCTCTTGGGAGGAATCCTGTACTCCTGGCAGTTTCCTCACTTCAACGCGCTTAGTTGGGGCCTCCGAGAGGACTACTCCCGAGGGGGCTACTGCATGATGTCGGTCACCCACCCAGCCCTGTGCCGGCGAGTTGCCCTGCGCCACTGCCTGGCCCTGATCGGACTGTGCACAGCAGCCCCCATCCTGGATGTTACCACGTGGACCTTCC
Organism: Trachops cirrhosus; assembly: GCA_028533065.1. Lineage (NCBI taxonomy): Eukaryota > Metazoa > Chordata > Mammalia > Chiroptera > Phyllostomidae > Trachops > Trachops cirrhosus. The sequence goes on along the minus strand of CM052545.1, from coordinate 58,158,987 downwards.
CCGCCATCTCGCTGCCCATCAACATGTATATTTCCTACCTCGGCTTCCGGTTCTACACAGATGCAGACCGGAAGAGTTCCCGGAGACTGTTCTTCTGTAGCCTCTGGCATCTGCCCTTGCTCCTGCTGCTCATGCTCACCTGTAAGCAGCTGCCACCAGGTGGGAAGAGTGACAGGGGAGAACCTCAGGGTTGAACTCACAATGGCATGTGGGAAAAAGCAAAAACATACCAGGAGATGCACAACTTTTCCCCTTTGCTGTTAGGCAAGAGTATTTTGGTAATTCTGGAGTGAGAGAATTACCAGGATTTAGTACAAGGTTATAAAATGATTTGGTGGTTAATGGTCATATGACAAATTTTTAAATGATGATATACAAAATGCTTCCCGAGTAAGAGATGGGTTAGCTCATTTGATTAACACAAAGAGAGAATATTTTTCTCTTTGAGGGTCTTTACATATCTCTTCTCCAGCCCCACCCCTCTTGGTTTTCTTCTTTCTCATATAGATGAACAGGTGTACCTCCTCCCTGTCTGCCCCCCACCACACACACAGCCCCACCTGCCAGCTAGACCTTTCAGGGTGAGCACTCATTCTCTGATATCTGTGGTTCTGTGGCCTCAGGTCCCTTGAGGACCATGTCAAAGGACATACACACTGCTGGCTGCAGCACCCCCTTCCCTGTGAATGAGCCAGGGCCCCCAGTTCCAGCTCTCTCCAACCCATGCATGTTCTCAACCGCAAGTTCCTTCAGACGATAACAGAATACCAGGGATAGGCTGCCGCATGCCGTTTGGAGGAAGAATTCCAAACGGTTGCCTAGGGAATCTCAGACTGGACTGCCAGTCCCTGCCCACTCCCAGCACATATCAGCATTTCAAAAACTCCAAGGAATCAAAGGCATCTTTATAGTTCACTGTCAAATACTGGAGGAGCCTGAGGCATTGCTTTCTGGAAGGGTAGAAACCCCTCCGGCTCAGCTCAGCTTCCTCACTGTTCTCATTAGTCCTGTATAGATAGGCCCCTTTCGCTTCACGACTCCTCCAAGGTTATCTACGAGGGGAAGCCAGAAAAAGGTGAGCAGAGCTCACGTTCTTGTCCCTTCAGTGAGAAACACATTTCCATCCTGGCCTCTTTTGAATTCAGGAATTAGCCTCCACGTGTCCAGTGGCTCTGTGAGCCAGAGCCTGAGTTGGACTCCTGGTGCAGCTGCCCCTGGTTCAGAGCTATGAGAGTGTCCCAGGAGCCAGGTGTGACTCAGTCGCCTATGGTTCCATCAGCCCTTCACATATGCCCCCTTGTCCACTCTCCAGTTCTACTTGCCTGAAGGTCTTGAAGCTTAACAGAATGTTTTAATTACTCATTCTCCCTGTAGGAATTAATTTGGAGAGTTTAAGTGACATTTAAACCATTGTTGCAATAATGCCTGATCTCAGAAATTTCTAAGACAATTGCAGATAGCGTCTGATCTCTGTTTCTACTTATCTGAAATATTACCTCTTGGCAGTGTCTGGGTTGTTTACCATGGGGACGTGGCACAGGAGTGTCTGGAAAGAACATGCGCAATTTGTCGCAGCCCTGACATTTGTAAAATGCTTCGGTTCTCTGTTTCTGCTGCAGTAAAGGAGTATAATAAGAATGGAGTATCTGATGTCATTTTATTTAATCATCCATGCTGAGGTTGGACAGTTCCTGATAGAGTTGATAACATTGGACCCACTCTCATGAGCTAGCAGAAGGCTGGAAGGCAGCACATGGTTCTGTTTGCAGGTGGTGGGAGTGAGCCTCCTAGAATTTTGATGCCTGTGTACCCAAAAGCAAAGGGCCATGACCCACCTGCCCCCACCCTACCTTCTGCTCAGAATCATCTATTCTCTCCCTTCTTCCTTCAAAACTATCGCCAAAAGAATCTTCCTAGGGGAGTCCTTGACCTGTCCTGTTCAGAAAATACCAACGGCATGCCATCCACCCAACATGTGAAAACCAAGCTTCTTACTCAATCCTAGCATACTCACCAGTTTTCTCTCCAAGAAACTTTGATGTGAAGCCACTTCACTGACTTCTCCTGCTTCTCACACCTCTCGGAAGCCACGCTAGCCCTCCCCAAACCCCTGTCCTGTGTGTCCTGGGGTAGAATGTGGAATTCACACTCCCGTGACCCCAACAGCCACAGCATGGACAGTTGCTCCATCATAAGGACCCCACTCCTGTCAGCACTTCCATTGCAGGTGAAGCGTATGTCCCCCAAGGGCTCTTACCAGGTATCTCTGGGAGATGGTGCCTACTACAGCTCTCCTGGGGAGTCCCTAGGCATGTGTGAATAGTAAGGTCTTGGAAAGACTCAAGGTTAAAAATATAAAATCTGAGTTTGCCTACCTGGTGTTTCCCAAACCTACTAACCAGAACCCTTTGCCCTGTGTGACACCTTCCAGCCCTACCTTAGTCTTTTCTCTACAGCGCATCCTGCCCAGCATCCTCACTTCCTGTTTGCTTTGCTACAAAAACAGCTGGGACCAAGCACTTTGATGCCCAGTGGCAATACCAGGAGCAGAGCACAGCTTTCTCTACTTGCTGGCTGGCATCATAGGAGACACTCCTGAGTTCAGCCTGAGCAACCACCCCTCCCAACACTGTGGGTGCTGGGAAACCTGTAACTGCTTGCAGAAGGAGCTCTGGGCAAAAAGGCCTTTGGAAAATGCCCACTTGGCCCTTCTAATGACATGCTCACTGCCCAAGAGAACACCATCGGCCTTGAGAACTGGGTCGGGATGTTGCCTTGGTCCTTTCTCTGGAATCAAGCCAGTTAGTGATCCCCCACAAAGTTCCTTGGCTGTGAGCTGTGTGTTTTCTTTACCTGCCTAGTAGGATCTATGGTGTCAGCCAACCAGGCAACCAAATAAAAAGCAAGTGGAAACCAAACAGGGTCCAGCAATTAGCTTGGACATTTGGCGTGCTGCCTTTGGTCTTTACCTGTCAGCTGTGAAACTTTTGAAATAAGTTTATATCTTCTAATTTGCCTAGAGTAGATGTTAAGCAGGAACAATATACTCGCTGCTTTGTTGGAAACCAAAATATAATTGACCTCATGTTGGACAGGTTGTAATTTCCAGCATCTTTTGGCCACAATTTTCTAACCAAATATATGTAAAGCGATGTTCTAGATCAAAGAACCTTTGACACTCAATTCCTATGTCAGGTTCTGTCACTCAGTTGCTGGATGTCATCATGCACATCACAGGCCATCTGAGAGGCAAGGTATCTGGCAGCATCCAACCACCCCAAGCTTGCGTTCCAATGGGCCCAGCCTGGGTCTTGCTCACTTTGCACTCCCATCGAGGTCACCAGGTTGAGCCCTCTGAAAATGTACCCCCACCTGACCACTGCCACCGGCTTCTTTTAAACACCCATGTCTCCAATTTATCCTCCTCCCATGTTTGCCCCAAACAACAGCAGCCAGTGTGGCCCTGCCAGGGCACCAGGCAGACCACAACATGCCCCTGTTCTGCACCCTGCAAGGGCTTCCTTTCATCCATGAATGCTGTGCAAAATCCTTACAGTGCCTACACAACCTGCTCCCTGCCCATCTTGGAACTACTGTCTTGCCCCTGCCCCACTGTCCTGCCTGCTAGCCTCACTTTTCCTCAGATGCCAGGAGCAACCCCACTGGGAGCCTTGGTGCCTCCTCTTCCCTCTCTGCCTGGAGTCCTCGCCTCACCTCTGCTTGAGGATCCCCTTCTGACTTCACTGAATGACACCATCAGATGTTCTATGTCCACCCATATGTTTATCTCATTACCACTTATTATCTGTCTCCCCCTGAGAATACAAGCTCCACAAAGGCCAGGACTTCATCTGTGCACCACTTTATCCACAGTACCTAGAGCAGTGCTTGTCACAGAGCAGGTAATCAATCCGAGCTTTTTGAAGGAAGAACTCCATTGGATCCCATGGTCAGAGGGACGAGGTCTGTTAGCCACAGTCAAGAATGAACGGATTCAGAAAGGTGTTTATAATGGGGCTACATGAAAAGCCATTCTTATCCTGCTGCTGGTACAATCTTTGTTCCCAGGACTACACCAACCAGGAAGTACTTCCAGACCACCAGCCCACAGCTCTGATTTGTTTCTGGAATTTGCCTCCTCTATCTTCAAACCACCACCTCACCCACCACTGTTCCTGCTGCATTCATCTGCCATAACACCCCAAAATATGCAATATGCAGGTGTACTCACCTGGTTTTCCACTGTTTCCCTGCTTCCCATCACCCTCCCCCTGCACCACCATTGGACTATAAGCTCAGTAAAGCAGAAATGCCTATTTCTCCCTGCTGGGTCAAGGTACCTGGAACAGAAGGCACTTCAGTAAGTGCCCATGTGGCAGGTGCTCCATCAGTGATGCAAGGAAGGAATGAGTGAGTGGCTTCAGGGGCCATGGTCTCTGCTCAGCTCACAGACCAGCACTTGAGGGTCTGAATCTAGGACAGATGTAGCTCTCAGCCTGTTTTGTGTAGAAAAATGGCCACAGTTCAATCAAGATGAGTTACTGTTATTTCCTCCTGATTTTATTTAGCCTTTGTTTTCCAAATTATAGTAAGTTTTCCCATCTTATAGTAAGCCCATCTTCAGGGATATCTTGACTTAACTACTCATCAGTAGAGTCCATAGTCAAGCTGTCTTCTTGGCCATCATTTCTCTTGGCCACTTTTCTTTCTCTCTATTTCCTTTTTCAAACATTAACAGAGAATTTAGCATCAGGTTCCATCTTCTTCCCTAATCATCTTCCACTAAAGTCATTGTTTTGACTTGATTCCCTGCAAACATGAGCTCAGCTCTTACCTCCGTGGTGTAAGAGCCAGCATGCATCAAGTTCAACTAAAGGAATGGAACCCTAACCCAGTTTAATAAATCAGAGTTCTGCCTCGGAAGTGGAAGCTGAGAGAAGGGGGCCCCAAGTGCAGAGAATGTCAAGAAGGCAGATTGGCCAGATTGGGTGGGTAAAAATGGGGTATCAGGGTCTTGGTAAGACCCAGTCTGTCCTCACCAAACAACCCCCAGAGGGCACTGCAGGCTGGGACACTTCCTGCACCTGCTCTGGGCTAATAGACCCCCTCCTCTCACTGAGGCAAAGAACAGAGCTGGGGACTGGCACAGGGAGGGACGAGAGGGAGGGAGAGGACTCCACAGGAAACTTCAGAGGAGGCAGAGCCAAGTATTTGGTTGAGTAACTCCTCCCTACTCCAAACCTCTAAGGAGAGCAAGGTGACTCAAACAAACATTCAGGGAGAGCATCAGAAACACGGGCCCCACCCCTTCCCAGCTTCGACAGACAGAACTAACACAAACCCAAACCAAGCTAAGTGAGAGGAGAGGCAACTTCCTTTCTGTCACATGAGTTAACTCAACAGCCATTCACTCTATCATCTAATGAGCAAATAATTACCCCAGGGTGCTTTGTGTTCAACCTTGTGTGGGACAAAGAGAAGAACCGAGACATGGCCCTGACCCCAAGGAGTCGACCATCAGACATGTAGGAGAGATGGCAGCCATGCAGGGCAGGGTGGAGGGGGCACTACATCTCTCACCCACTCCTGCGGGAGGGTTGCCTTTGCTCAGCCTTGCTGGGGCCTTCTCAGCACCTGCTTCTCCATGGCCCTGGTTCTTGTGTCTCTTGAGTTAAAGACTCTTTGGGTCCTCTCTTCAGTACTGCACACCCACCACAGGGCTGGTCTGGCTGTAGGTCCCACTCCCCACTAAGGAGATTGGAGTGCCCCTGAGAATTCAACCCAGACCACAACCTTCTCTTGCCCCACTCATGCCCTCTGTTCTTCACAGATCAGTGGTAGCATCTGCATCACCTCAGCTGAGTTTTTGTGTTCCAATGAGAGAATGCAGTACAGACCATGGGATATTGGCCCAAACATGAAGAGCAAAGGGAGAGAGGGGAGAAGGCATTCTAAACGGAGGGATGAGGGGGAGCAAAAGGCCAGTGGAAAGTTGCATGGAGAGTCTGGGAGAATGTAAGCAGTCCTTCTTCATAGCTTGGGTATGGGACCAAGGGAGGGACAGAGGACAAGGCTGAAGAGAAGCTGAGGGACCAGGTATGGCTGACTTCATGTATGCCTAAGTAGTCTGCACTTGACTCCCCCTCCGCCCTGAGGGATCAAACGAACATAGCATGGCTGGGTTTGTGGAAGGTTGATTGGGACAACTGGGGAGACCAGGTGAGTGATGATGGGTCTGAATCTGGGCAGATGAGGGAGAGGGAGAGCAGAAGTACAGAGGGAAACCCACAGGCCTGGGCAGGGTGATTGATAGAAAGGAGATCCTGGGATCCAGGTTCCCAGTTTGGGAGGCAAAGTGTACCGTTCACTGAGGTGAGTCCTCTTCCATTGGTCTTGTCCCCTTCTCTTCCTTTGCCAGGCCTGAACTCACCCCACTGCATGGCCCTGAAAAAAAGTCTTCCTTGGCCAGTGCTGGCTGCAGTCACACCACATGGTACAGTGTGCTCGGAGCAGCAGCTTACTCAAAACAGCGGGCATTGCCTTTGGGTTGGCAGCATGGCCCCAAGCCCCTCTCAATCCAGTGCCTCTGCCCAAAAGGCTCAGAGCGGGAACTTATTCTCACCCCCTCCCTTCCCGCTCCCCGCTGACCTGAGTCTCTCCAATCTGGACATCCTACATGCTCATTCGACTAGACGATCTGAATTCACTTTCCAAATAAGAATGGGATTGTTTACCCTATAACTGAGCCAAATGGTGGCTAACATTCATTCAAGCTCCTCAGTGTGCCATTCTGTACTTGTTCATCTCTGAAATCTAGATGATCTACCCAGAACAGGACTAGAAGAAAAGTTCACAGTGATTCTCATAGCACAGCATATCCTCACTAGTTAACTATTAGCCAGCCCTCCTGTATCAGTTTAGACTGATAATTGCAAATGGCAGAAAACACAAGTGAAACTGGCTTAAGAGAAGAAATGTGTTGGTTTGTGTAGTTGAAAGATTCAGAAGCACATCTGCTTCAGGCATGGCTCGATCCAGGATGCAGGTTATTCTCTCCACTTGTTGTCATCGTTCTTGGTAAGCGGTCTCCCATTATGAGTAGACACCCCCTCGAACAATTATTTATTTCTGTTTTCACAAGTGTGTATTGACTAATTCCCTTGTGTCAGGTGCTGTGCCAGATGGCGGGGATGCAGCAGTGAACAAAACACTCAAACATCCCTGCCCTCATCCCTAAAATGGCTCTAGAAGAAAATGTAAAAAAAAAAAAAACCCAACCCAGCAAACTTTGGTTGTTTCTGGGGTGGAGAACTATGTGGCTGGCTGACAACTTCTTATTCCAACCTGGTAAGAAAGAAAGTCCCAGAATTGAGATGCTGGCGCTAAGGGTCTGGAATGAGGTCTGAACCCCTTCTTGACCAACACAGCCTGGTTCAGGTCAATCCAAGCCCATATAGGGAGCCAGCCATCCCTTCCTGTAAGGACGGTTTGGGAAGTTTGGTAGGAAGTGGGTAAAAGGGGAAACAGCTTCTAGTTTGGTCCTCACAGTATTTGAGGTCAGGGCTCTGGAGAAGTGGGCCCACAGCTGGAGCCTCTGGAAAGGCCCCCAGGCCTTGGGGAAGGGTCCGAGCAAAAGTGGAGCCCAAGTGCTATGTAGACTTGCAGACCCCCCCACAACCCAGATGTCAAGCCAGTTCTGAGGTTTTGCCCTTGGCAAAGTTGTCCTGACCATATTACACCTGTGGTCCCCAACTCCTAGTAAAAAAAAAGTAAAAAAAAAAAAAAAAGACTATATTTATATACATGTTGGGATTAAGGTCAGTTTATTACAAGGCTGTTAACAAGATGGAAACCCAGGTTGTTTCCCTACCTGCTCTTTATGCCAAATCAGCCTTGCCCCTGGGATTTCTTTCCAAGCCAGCAACTCTTCCAGGAAGGCAGAGCCACCCCCGGGACTAAAGTCAGTCCCTGTCAAAAGTGTTCAAACCAGTGCCTTTAAATTTTAGCAGCCTTCTTTTCCAAATAAAATATTTCTTGGAAGACACTTCCACTTTCTTAGAAATCACTTAGGGAAAACTCTTCTGGATTGGAGAGCCAGAAGGGAGCCAGCCAAGCCCATAATTTACAGAAGCCCTTGACCCTGAGTTTCTGTGGGCAGCAGAGGGCGAGGCTTCCCCTCCCTGCATCATCCTCATCTTTGCCTGGCCCCTGCCTGGCCTGCCACCACTGGCCGCACTCCACTCCTGCCCAGACCCTCTGGGAAAGAGGAGCCGGCTGCCCCCAGCAGCTCTGCCCCTGCAGACAGTGGTCTTGTCCCCCAGAATCTCCCTGCTCCTTCATCTAGAAAGGGACACTTGGCATTCTCTGCGAGGTATTTTCATGCTTATTTGTTTAGTCAAAGAGAGGAGCCCAAACAGATGTGGGCCATTTGGCGGGGGATGTAGTTCATTTGTTAGCAAGTGCAAAGGCTCGTTGGCAGGATATTAAATATTACCTTGGCTACTCACAAGCACTTCATATTTCAAGAAAGGGAGGGAGGCAAAGGCTGCATCCTATAAATCAGCCTTTCAAAGAGGCAGAAATAGGCAAACATTTGATAAATCTATGTCACCGTGCTCAGAGATCAAAGGCCCTAACATGTGTATTCGTGCAACCACACGCCAGTAGACAGCTATAACAGGCCGAGGGCAGGGACAGCCTGAGAAAGAAAGAATCAGCCAAGTCTAATCTGTGATTAGCTGGGTTGCGGGACATGTAAGAGGGTGCTGGTGGCTCAGTTCTGAGTGGGCTGCAGCATTGGGAGAGGTGGAGGGCCAATATGGCAAGGGGCTCCATCCATTCACTTCTTTGTATGATGCTGCCATCTGGCCCCTGAGCCTACTTCAAGACAAAGGTCACTTTTATACACATGCGGGTAGTGATTAGACCCCAACATCAAAAAGAGCACAACAGGAGGCCAGGGTGGCAAGCCCAGTTGGTGAAAGGTCCCAAGCCAGCCCAACGCTCTCTGGGCCTCCAGCTGCTCTTTGCCACCATGGGCTCCATTTTCCCACCTCTCCCACAGTCCTGTCTCTTTCCTGACCCTTGTATTCACTTTGCTTTCTCTCCAGCTTGTGTATTCCATGGGTCAGTGATTCTCATAAGTTGGAACAACTATGTCACTTGAAAGTCCCTGATGGCCCCATCATCCAACAGCTCTTGTCCCAGTGGCTAAAGTGTCCGCCATCATAGTCAGTACTTGAAGAAGATGGACATGCCCCCCAGGAGCCTCTGATAAAGGGCAGAACCATGCAGCAGCGTCAGGAGGAGTGTTCCACTGAGCTGAGAAAAGGGACTCGGTGGCATATTGAACCAGGAAGTCGGCAAAGACCAACTTCCAATCTGAGCAGACCCTACTCGGTGGGTGCTGGGGGCATGTCAGGCTTCCTGGGTTCAAATCCAGGGCATGGCGCTGTCTCCTTACCTGGTCACACCCTGGTTTTCTGTCACCTACTGTCACTCAGCCTGCTCCTTGCCCCTCTGTTTCTCATACCAGCTTGGTGGAAACCTCAATCCTGGTGAGAGCCTACTCTCTGCCCACTCACACCTGCATATAGCCAGCCTAAGGTGAGTGAAGGAAAACACACAACTATGGGGACCCCCTCACTGCAGCTCAGGATCCAGGACTCAAGTGTGGCCCCCATGCTCCTGGGTCCCCTCACTGCCCTGTCAGTTCTGGCTTTCCACACATTCTCCTGGCTCTTCAAGCCCTATGCCTCCTCTTCTCTCCTTTCTCTCAGCTCACAACCCTGCTTTCTACTTCTTTGAGAAGTGAAAGCAATCAAAACAGAATTTCCAGACTTCTGACACATTTAAACCCTGCCTTCCACCAGCTGTTCCCAGAAGTCTGCTCACCTGTCCCTGTGAGCTGTCCCTGCTCTGTCCTAAAGCCACACCCTCAGTCTGTGCCGCTAACCCACTCTTCTCTCATCTGCTCTAAGACATTGCTCCAGAAATGCCCTCTGTCTTTCCTGTAACACTGATTTCTTATTTTCTGAATAAGAAACTGAATGTTTCTGAAAAATACACAAAAATGCTGTTTCCCATTTTAAAAGAATATAAGCCAAAACCCCTTGACTCCACTTCCTTTGTGGGGTGCCACTCCATTTTGCAGCAGAATTTGAGGCAGTCACCAATACTCGTGGTCCTCCCATGCCCTAATCCTCATCTACTGGGCTTTCCCCCACCACTGCCACAGCGACCCTTGTCAAGGTCAGTCATGACTGTCACCAGGCTCAACCCAGTGGTCTTCTTGCCTTTCTTGACTTCTCAGCTGCATTTGACCCAGCTGTGATCTTTCTCTTCCTCATTCGCTTCCCTCTCGCCTTCCAGTCACGCTGCTCCTGGGTTTTCTTCCCACTGCACCGACTGCTGCCTTGCAGCCAGTTTTGCTGGTTCTTTTGCTTCTCAATCTCTACACATGGGAGGCCTCTAGGGCTCATCCTTGATCTTCTTCTCTCTACTCATCCCCTTGGTGATCCTACCCAGTCACACGGCTGCAACTACTGCCTCGGTGCTGGAGACTGCCAGAGACATCTCTCAGGCTTAGACTTCTGCCGGCTCCAGACCTGCCTGCCCCAGACCTGCCTGCCCCACAGTGCCCTTAGCATTTCCGTGTGGGTGTCTCACATGGCACTAACCCAGTGAGGCTCCTGATCATCTCCCCAGATCTCCTCACCCAGAGCCTTCTACCATGTGGTTGATGGCAACTTCGTTTTTCCCTTTGGCTCAGCCGAAATCCACACAGCTTCCTCTCTTCCTGTTGCACCCCACGTCTAGTTTTCCAGAAAATCCTGCTGACTGTTCTTTGAGAACATATCCAGAATCTGGCCACACCTCTCTGTCTGCACAGTCATCGTCACTTCTTACCTGGGTGGCTCCAACCACTCTCTACTCTCAACCTTCCTCCTCTATAGTCTGTTTCAATGCCACCACTTTCAGAGGGATTATTTAAAATCACAAGTCAGCTCCCGCCACCCCCTTTGCTCTAGACCCACTATAGTTCCTCAGTTCACACGGAGGAAATGGCCTGCCATGCCCCAGGTGGTTAACAACACCCCATTATCCATCTGACCTGAGCATCTAGGACTTGCCCCTTGCTTGCTGTCTCCACCCTAGCCATGCTGGTGGCTCTGCCCTGGGGTCTCTGCTAGACTCTCCACCTGGAACTCTCCTTCTCCCTGTTCTCCTTCAAATACCACCTCATGACCCTTTTTTGAATTCTGCAGTCTAACCCTGTCTCCCGTCTCAGCCCTTCCCTTGCTCTACTTGTCCCCACAGCACCCATAACATACTGTGTAATTTCTAATTGTAAGTTCTGCAATATAACACTGTCTGGCATACTGCATTATTTATCTACTAATTTATTTGCTGTATAATGTTCTTGGTTGACTGTCTCCCTCACCCCCTCTTTCCTCACTAGACTGTAATTGCCTTAGAGCATGTATCTTATGCAGCAATAGAAGTCTGACACATTCTATGAAAATATTTTCTAATTAGAAGATTCCCCACTCTCTCAACATAATTCATCCAGTACTGTATTATTGAGGCTCTACCATTGTAGATCCCTCAGGATAACGTTGGGCTGGTATTGTTTCAGGAGCTTGGGATTGAAAACTGAACTAAATTGACAAACAAATCACCACACACTTGCAACTTAAGCAACACAACTTAACTATTTCACAATCTCTGGGGGTCAGGAGTCCAGACACGGTGTGGCTGCCATGTCATTTGACTCTTTCTTTCATGAGTAATTTCTCTGTGGCACATGATGCTGATTGATAGCATTTTACCTGCTGTAGAATGTCTCTCAAAATTGGAGTCAGCCCTCTCAAACCCTGACACTACTTTACTAGCTAGGCTTCTGTAATGTTCTAACTCCTTTGTTGTCATTTCAAACATCTCTGCTGCTAATAGATTCCATCTCAAGAAACCACTCTCTGCTCATCCACTGGAAGCGACTGCTCACCCACTCAAGTTGCATCGGGAGATTGCAGCAGTCCCATCACACATCCAGGCTCCACCTGTGATTCTCATTCTCTTGCTATTTTTACCACACGTGCAGTTACTTCCTCCACTGAAGTCTTGAGCCCCCCCAAAGTTATCCATGAGGGGTGGTATCAGCTTCTTCTGATCCCTGTTAATGTTGATATTTTGGCTTCTTTTCCTGAATGACAAATGTTCTCAATGGTGTCTGGAATGGTGAATGCAGTCCAGAGGTTTTTAATTACTTTGCCCAGATCTACCAGAGGAATCACTATCTGTGGCATCTACAGCAGCTTTAGCTTTACAAGATATATTTCTTTTTTTTTAAATCCTCACATGAGGATATATTTATTGATGAGAGAGAGAAAGATAGAGGGAAACATGGTGTGAGAGAGAAATATCAGTTTGTTACTTCCCATATACAAGCCGACCGAGAACTGAACCTGCAACCTAGGCATGTGCCTGGACTGGGAGACAAACTCTTTTGGTACAGGATGTTTCTCCAAATCAACTAAGCCACCTGGCCAGGGCAGAAAATGTATTTCTTAAATAATAAGATGTGAAAGTCAAAATTACTCCTTGATCCCTGGGCTGCAGCATGGATGCTCTGTTAGCAGGCATGAAAATGACACCAGCCTCATTGTACAACTACGTCTGTCAGAGCTCTCGGGTGACCAGGTGCATTGTCAGTAGCAGTAATACTTTGAAAGGAATCTTTTTTCTTGGGCAATAGATCTCACCAATGGGCTTAAAATATTCAGTAAACCATGTTGTAAACAGATGTGCTGGTATCTAGACTTTGTTGTTCCATTTATAGAGCACAGGCAGAGCAGCCTTAGTGAACTCTCAGGGCCCTAGGAATTTTGGAATGGAAAATGAGCACTGACTTCAACGCAAAGTCGCCAGATGCATTAGGTCCTAACAAGAGATCAACCTGTCCTTTGAAGCTTTTCTTTATTGTTATTATATTACACTTGCCCCAGTTTTTCTCCCTTTGTCCTTCTCTGTCCAGCCTACCCCTACCCCCGACTCCCATAGTCAATCCCTGCACTGTTGTCCATGTCCATGTCCGTAGGTCATTCATACATGTTCTTTGACTAGTCCCTTACCCTTCTTTCCATTTTCCCCCTCGCCCTCTCCTCTGGCAGCTGTCACTCTGTTCCATGTTTCCATGCCTCTGGTTCTATTTTTCTCATTAGTTTATTTTGTTCATTAGATTCCTCCTATAAGTGAAATCATATGATATTTGTCTTTCACTGACCGGCTCATTTCACTTACACAATACTCTCCAGTTCCATCCATTCTGTCACAAAAGAATTCCTTTCTATTTCTACCTGCTGCACAGTATTCCATTGTGTAAATGTACCACAGTATTTTGATCCACTCATTTACTGATGGGCACTTAAGCTGTGAAGCTTTGTAGCCAGGTGTTGACTTCTCCTCTCTGGCTATGAAAGTCCAAGGTGGCAGCTTCTTCCAATAAAAGACTTCTTTGTCTACATTGAAAATATATTATTTAGTGTAGCTGCCTTCATTGTCTTAGCTAGATTTTCTGGATAACTTGCCACATTTATACCAGCACTTACTGCTTTACTTTGCACTTTTATATATGGAAATGGCTTCTTTCCTTAAACCTCATCATTCAGCATCTGCTAGCTTCCAAGTTACCTTATGCAGCTTCCTCACCTCTCTAGGCCTTCACAGAATTGAAGACTTAGGGCCTTGCTCTGGATTAGGCTTCAGTTTCACAGAACATTGTAGCTGTTTGCATTTCTATCCAGACCACTTATAACTTTCTCCCTATCAGCAATAAGGTTGTTTTGCTTTCTTATCATTCATGTGTTCCCTGGAGTAGCATTTTTAATTTCCTTCAAGAACTTTCCTTTGCATTCACAACTTGGCTAACTGTTTGGCACAAGAGTCCTAGTTTTCAGCCTGTCTTGGCTTTCGATGTGCCTTCCTTGCTAAGTTCAATTGTTTCTAGCTTTTGACTTAAAGTTCAAGACATGTGACTCTTCCTTTCACTTGAACACTTAGAGGCCAGTGTAGGGTTATTAATCAGCCTAATTTCACTATTGATGTGTCTCAGGGAACAGGGAGGTCTGAGGGGATGGAGAGACATGAGGAAGGGCCAGTCAGTGGAGCAACCAGAACACAGTTCACCATCTTATATGGGAGTGGCTTGTGGTGCCCAAGATAATTACAACAGTAACATCAAAGATTGCCAATCACAGACCACCATAACAAAGACAACAGTAATAACAAAATTTGAAATATTGTGAGAATTACCAAAATAGGACAAAGACACAAAGTGAGCAAATGCTGTTGAAAAATTGTGTCAATAGACTAAACGCAGGGTTTGCTACAAATCTTCAATTTGTAAAAATTCAATAATCTGTGAAGCAGAGTAAAGCAAAGCACAATTAAAAGAGCTGTGCCTGCGTTCAAAATTAGACCCAGTCCTGGCTGGTGTGACTCAGCGGATTGAGTGCCAGCCTGCAAACCAAAGGGTCGTTTCCCAGTTCAATTCCCAGTCAGGGCACACTCCTGCGTTGTGGGCCAGGTCCCCAGTAGGTGACGCACAGGAGGCGACCACACATTGATGTTTCTCTCCCTCTCTTTCTACCTCCTTTCTCCTCTATCTCAAAATAAATAAATAAAATCTTTTTTAAAAATTAGAGCTAGATTATTCAGTGATTGGTAATAATGAAAAATTAATAAACGGATGGCTAATTGAACCTAATGGGCATGCTGCTTCTTCAGGGCTCTGGTTTTTCATTTGTGTTTTTGCTTTTTTTAATGTTACCACAAATGTCCAAACTTTTAGCTTCCAAAGTATCTTGCCATATTATTTCCTTATGTGCTCTCAGTGCTTCCAAAGAAGGCAGCAGTGCCAAGAATGGAATATCACAAATGATGACCCCTAGGTGTGGAATCCCCTCAGTCAAAGTGAGCAGGGTCCTTGTGTCTCCCATCAGGCCATGGGGCATATTTGTTACATTGCAGCACAGTGATTAGTTAAATGCCACCTTTGGTATCTTGGAATTTAGTCCATAGGATTATAGAAACTAAGAGTTTTGGGCTACTCTCCAGAGACTTGCTGGACAGATAAAAAACACATACATCTGATACAAAATCTAAAGTTTCTTTTAACTCTGATATTCTTAAATATTCTACTTATGCCCATCCTTGAGGAATTCTTTAATGTATTGCCAGCAAGACAAATGCCCGTTTTACCCCCACCTCTGGGAATTGCTCTGAACTAGTTCTTTATTCATAGCCAAAATACTGCCCAATCCCATTATGACTCAAACTTACACATTTTCTCTTATAAGATTCAACAATAACAACAGACTTGGTTGTTAGTTGTAATCCTCACTCTGCTGCTCACATACCAGGGATGGCAGTTTGGGTTTGCCGAGGTCATCATGGGCCTTCTACAAAACGGGTCCTGTGGCTATTAGGGGGACACCCTGTATCCACTCTGCTCTGAGTGCTTAGGCTCCCAACCCAACCACTGTAATCCCATTTCATTCGCAAGGAATTGATTTAGGAATGAGCCTGTGCCTTGATTCTGGCCAATGCTACATGACACAGTGTGCTAGGTGGCTTCTGGGAAAGGGCTTCTCATTTGTGAGAAATGGGCCCCTCCTTTTGCTCTGGGCATGTGGTACCTGGATGGGATGCCTGCAGTTGTTGGCCTACAGTGAATTAAAACTGGGACCTCTAGACTGGTTATTGAAAATGATAAATTGCCTGCTGCTTAAAACAGTTTGAGGAGGGCTTCCAGTCACTGGCAGTCAAAAGTATCCTAACTGACGACACAGAGGGCGACTGCATGGGCCTTCCCTGCCTTCCTGAGGTGCACATCTGCCCCAAGGCATGTGCTCCAGAAGCTCCAACCCTGGGCCACTCCTACCAGCCCGTAGGAACAGATGGGTAGAGGGCTTCCTCCAAGCACTGTGTGATGGAATGGGTAGAATATGCTGAGCCACTGGGCCAGTCTTCTCCTAGATCACAGGCCAGTGCTCACCAACTGCTGTGTTAACTATGGCCCATAATCATGGTTTGTAAGATATCCACTGTGACTCTTCCACCCAGTCACTGTGATTCTAGTATGGCGATGGCAATGGTCACAATTCCTGATGTTCAGGTGGATGGGGCAGGAAAGTTAGAGAAGCAGGGGTGGATCCAGAGCCTTGTTCCCCCATCAGAGGTCAACAAGTCTCCCTAAACTGCAAGGGCACATGCGTTCTCAGCACACACAGATAGAAACCTCTCTTTCTGATGACACGGGCCACAATGTTCACAGCTGCATTTCAGGTTTAGAATAGGGTTTCTCATCCTCAGCACCACTGACTTTTTGAGCTAAATAATTCCTTGTTGTGGGCATCTGTCCTGGGTATCACAGGATTTTGGCAGCATCCTTGCCCTTGGCCCATAAGATGCTAGTAGTAGCACCTAGCTGTGAAAACCAACAAGGTATGCCCACATTGCCAAATGCTTCCTGCCCTGCTGTGGGTATGACTATCTTAGAATTGCTCTCAAATACCCACACATAATTTTTAAAAACCTATGTAGTGGGCATCCTGTATTCTTACCACCAACTGTCATTCACTTTCCTCCCATTGATAGCACCCTGACTTCCCTGTGCAGAACTAGCCCCTCTGCTCTCAGCCCACAGTGTTGGGATGAAGCTGACTAAAACCAGCTACCACAGTGACACGTGACCTGGGCTTGGTCAACGGCAGGACGGCATATCCTTCACCACAGGGATCTATTCAGGACTGGTCATATGGTTCAAGTCACCACTGTGAGAGTCAGGTCTGGGACTTTCAACTGAACTGTTGAATGTACACATATGAGAATACAAGCCTGGAATTGCTGGCTGCCATTTTGTCAGGCCTAAGATAGGGACTCCCTGAGAAACTAGCCACCACAATTGAACACTGAGCAAAGAGAAGGGGACAGGCTAAGCCCTGGCAATATTATCTGAGCCCCTAAGTGCAGCAACATCTGATGCCGGGTGTTTTTCTGGACTTTCCATTTATATGAGTCAATTGATTTCTTTTGGCCTTAAGCCATTTTGTGCTGTGTTTTTTTCTCTCCGGCAAAGAATCCTTATTGCAGTATTTTTTGTGGTTTGATCTGCTTGCAATCTATAATCTTGTTTCCCCTGCCCCGTATCCACAGCCTTTTCTGCACAAGGGTTATAGGTACCTGGAAGATGAAACTTCTATTTTTGCTGGTTTCCCTACCTTGAGGGAATCTTCAAGGATGCTTGGGAGTTGAGAGGCGAGGATGAGGACAGGAAGAGATTTCACCTGGAGGAAATGGGACCCTCTTCTCCTGGACCTGGAGAGTAGGTAAACCAACAAGTAAAGAAGTGGGTGATGTGATGGTTAATTTTATGTGTCAATATGACTGGGCCATGGGGATTCCCAGACTTCTGGTTAAACATTATACCAGGTGTGTCTGTGAGGGTGTTTCTGGATGAGAGGAACATCTGAATGGGTAGACTGAATAAAGCAGATGCCTCTCCCCCACAAGGTGGGGGCACATCCAATCTGGAGAAGGCCTGAATAGAACAAAAAGATGGAAGAAGGGAGAATTTGCTCTCTCAGCCTGATTGTCTTCAAGCTGAGACCTCAGTTTTCTCCTGCCTTTGGACTTGAACTGGGACTGCTTCTCAGACCTGACCCAAGCTAGAACTATATTGTCAGCTGTCCTGGGTCTCCAGCTGGCCAACTGCAGGCCAGGGACTTCTTCATAACAGTGTAAGCCAGTTCCTTGTAATCAATCATCCATCAATCAATCCTATTGGTTTTGTTTCTCCAGAGAACCCAGATAACACAGATAGGTTCTGACAGAACAAATGGGTAAGGAGGAAATCCATGGCCCCCAACCCCTCAGCTCATGCTTCTTATCCCTTACTTATTTACACTTTTCTGATGTAGGGGAGGTTACCCTGTTAATCAACCTTTGCCACCACTCTGAGAAGAGATCCTAGTGATTTAGAAAGTCTCAGTAAAATGAGTAGGGCATGTCAACACCAGGTTTTCAAGAATTTTAATAGAGTTTTTATGTAATGGGGAATGACTTGGTAACTTCTGGGTTTGCTTTCGGGGGTAGAGGGAAGCGCTGCATGTGGCTAGAACTGCCTGCATAGAAGTGCCTAAGCTGAAAAAGAAAACAATTTTTGTGTCAACTTGATAGATGCCTCTCAGAGCACTGTCTTTACTTATGGAATATGGGCAGCTAGCCTTAGACTTAGAAAGTGGGTTCCTCATGTAACCAGACATGGCTCCTATGTCTAGAGCAGGGAGACTAGTGTATTCTGAGACTGCCATAAAGGGTAAAGTCCTTGCCACCTAGTGAATGAATGCTGTCTGTGCCTGCACACCTGGTACACAGCTCCAGGGTGTCCACAGGGACTATACAGAAAGCAGGTTGCCTCTAATACAGCGAGGGTCCTTCTTACCCGATTTCTGCCCTCGCCTTTCCAAGTGTCTTAATTCCCCTGATACATGTTTTATCTCAAGCAAACTGCTTCAGAAGTTTCAAAGAGTACATGTATTTGTTCAGTCCCCATACTGATGGAAAAATCATGCATTTCAGAGTGAGACAGATCCAAATTCAAATTCTGGCCTGCCACTCCGGTAGAGATGTGTTACACTGCTGCTCGATCCAGCCTGTCTCCCCCTCTGTACATAATGTAATACCTAGCCATTTCAGAAGTAAAAGGGAGGGACTGGAGTAAATAATTCATGTTCTTTGCTCTACACTCTGCTGCCTTATTGAACTTTTAGTCTGACTAATGATTTTACTGAATTTTGCAATCATGTTGGCCTCTTGTAGACACAGCCAGCAGCTGCAAAGTAGAACAAGACTGAAAACAAAATCCTAACACCTCCAAGGGCAGGGTGTAGGCGTGTGTGTGTGTTCGAGTGTCAGTGTCTGGCTGGGGTTCCTTGTTTGCATCACCCACTCACTCTAGGCATCTGGTCCTCTCTGTTTCTGTGTAGCTGTTGAGTTCATGACCCCCCACCCTCCCGCTACACACACCATTTACATCCTCATACAACAAGATCTCCTGAAGAGGCCCCAAATCTTCTACTCACCCTGTTGCCTCCTAAAATCTTTACTGTAGCATTTAGTACATTGTATTCCTGTCTTTGTTTTTCAAGGGCAAGCGTCTGCCCTTCATAGGCATCCCACAGTGCCTGCTACAGCACGTCTGTGGGACTGCTGGCTTCTCCTCCCTGCAGGAGCCCTGGTGTCAGTGCCCAGTCCACCCTTCTTTCCCCTCCCACAAATGCAGGAGCTCCCTGTGGCTGCAACTGCAACAAGTCATCACAAACCAGGGGCAGAAAACAACATAAATCTGTTTTCTCACAGTTTTGAAGGTCAAAAGTCTGGAGCTGGCAGCCCTTCCTGGGCTGTGGTTGCGGTGTCACTGGGAGTGTGCCCCTCAGGAGGGTCCTCGCTTCTTCCAGCTCTGGTGGCTGCTGGCTGGCATTCCCCGGTTTAGGGCTTATGGCCATGTCACTCTGCTTCCTTTGCCACAGAGCCTTCTCCTCTGCAAATGCACGTGTGTGTGTGTGTGTGTGTGTGTGTGTGTGAATTCTCCCTCCACCTCTCTCTCATGTAAAGACATATATCCTTAGTTAGAACCTATATGGATAATCTCCCATCTCAGAATCCTGAATTTAATCCCATCTTTTGTCCTATAATATTCATAGTTTTGGAGGTTAGGACCCAATGTCTTGGGTGTCATGTTTCAGCCTATCACACACAGACAGCACCATCAAAGGGGTGTGCCCTGGTGGCCCTGTTTATTCCAGGTAGCCTTATCAGCCTGGTCAATGGCCCTGTCACGGCCCCAGGCGACTGGTTGGGAGTGGACTCTTGAGTCAGGAGAAGAGTCTGGAGGCCGCAGGGAGCCAATCTGGTCAGGTATCAGGGGCCTAGGATCAAATTCCTGAGGAAGAAAGTCCATTAGCTGTTTGGACCCGTGAGTTAACATAGTACACACAGGGCAGGAGGTGGCAAGCCTTATCCAGCCAGGTGTGAGCTAAAGGTGGGGATACCCCAGGTGGCCACAGGGCTGGTACTGAGTGGGGGATGGGAGGAAATGCTCGGCGGCTTCAACATGGCATCCCTTCAGCCCGCTGAAACATGGAAGGCTTCTGGTTGTCCAATAGTTCCCTCTGTGGTCAGCCTCCTTTTTGTTTCTTACCCCTGGACATCCATGAAGTTAGCTGTTTCATCCTTAACAGGAAAAAAATCCCACCATGTTTAAAGTTAGCTGCAGTCCTTGGCAACCTTTAGACCCCCTACCCCAGACATACCTCTTCCTCTTCCTCACAGCTTTGGCGGAGCTCCCAGTCCCACCCGGGGTTATCTCTTACTCTAAACCTCTCTCTGCTTCCCCCAGCTTGTCACCCTCACTGAAACATACCCAGTGGCATCTACCTACCACAGTCATACTACACCCTCTCCCAGCCTCCTCCAGGGCTCAAACGGGAGAGTTCTCCACCCTTCCCCACACCTAGATCAGCCTCTCCCAGTCCCCCATCATCACCTGAAATGCAAGACGTTCATCTGTTCAGTTCTTGCCAAATCATGGCTCCTGAGAGCCCCTTCACACCAGAACTCATCTCCACCTCTTAGCTCATTCTAACCCTGTATTTATCCATTTATCCTGCTTTTTCTCTTTACATCCCTGGCCATAATCCTCATTGACAACAGCATCCATTTTTAATGAACCAGTAACTGCCTTTGATCTCCTGGCCTCACTCAATTTCTAGCTCCACTTCCCACCTGCCACCCACAAGCAGGGCTGCACCCTGAGACTGCCTCTGTTCCCTCCACACAGGTCTGCAAGAGCAGTTGTATTGGTATACACATTTGGCTCACCTCAAATTTCTGCAACTTCCCTTTTTCTCTCTCTTTTTGTGGACAGCCCCATCCATCGGTGCCTACCCACCCCTTGTATGAATTTCTTAGGCCTGCTGTAACAGATTACCCCAAACTTGGCTGCTTGAAACAGCAGAGTTTAGTCTCCCACAGCTATAGAGGGCAGAAGTCCAAAATCCAGGTGTGGGCAGAGCCTGGGAGAGGATCCATTCATTGCCTCCTTCAGTTTCTCGTAGCTCCAGGAGGTCTTTGGTTGGTGGCAGCATCGCTCCAATCTCTGTCTTCACATGATCTCCTCCATATCTCTTCCCCTTCTGCTATAGGGACATTTGTCATTGGACTTAGGGTCCACCTGAATGCAGGGATGATTTCATCTCAAGATTCGTAACTTAATTATACCTGTAACGACCCTTTTTTCAGAGGTTCCAGGGGGACATCTCTTTTGGGAGACCGCAATTCAAACCATGGCAGCTGTCCCATTTCACTTTGAAAAACACACCACACTGTAGGGCCTGAGACCTGGCTTCCTATCGCAATTTGGAAGACTGAGGAGATAACTGCCAACTGATGGACCTTGACAAATGGAAACCAGTGAAGGAGGAAAACAGGAGGACACGACCTGCCCCCTCCTGTGGACCTTCTTCTGAAGGAGGGTTGTGACAAAGCCTGCCTGCCCACCCACCCCACCCCTTCCAAGCTCTTCAGGAAGTAAGTGCCCATGAAGTAACATCTCCCTCTTCTCTTCCCTTACCTCACTTCCCATTGCCACTCACCCACACTCACATGTGCTTGCCTCTCAAATATGTTGTTAGCACCCTATTCCCTGTCTAAAGCTTTGTTTTCTAGAGGAACCAAGCTACACCTCTGGCTGCCATGCCCCAAGTTTCCATGGAAGTAGTACCGGCCGTCTCCTCAGACCAGGTGCTTGTTCTTGTGCCATGCAGACTGCAAGCTGCAGCTGATGGCAGGAGAGAGCTGTGGACCGCCTGCCATCCTGCAAGGGGCAAGGACTACAACTCTGTCCAGCAAAGGCTTGCTGAGCTGGAGCGTGAAGAGCTAGAGTGAGTGGCATCACTGTTGGAAGCTGTACGAGGCAGAAAGACAGCAGGGAGAGGAGGCGAGGCAGAGGCAGACACACAGGATGGTGTGGTCAGGGAGCAGAGGAGAGGAGACAGCACTGGGTGCTCACTACTGAAGGTGGCGAGAGGAGTGTGTGAAAGCTCTTATGGGTCCTGATGGGGTCACTGTGCTTAGATCTGGAGACCTGTTGGGGTGGCTGTGAAGAGTGCCTCTTGCACCTCCCCTTGTCTAACAGTTCTTACATAACTCCTGTCACCCAAGCTAATGAGAGCATCCTGACTCCTTGAAGCCAGAAATAGCTCAATTAACACAATATCCTTTGCCCTTAACCTCCCAGAAGCCCCTACTAAATGCACTGACGCCCTCACCAGGAGTTTAATCATTGCACCATTGCACCCTTCTCCAAATGAGCCACTTTCATTCGCTCAGTTGCCACTTTCCACCACCAACATTGCCATCCTGGGCTGTCCTGTCCTTTCTACCTTTTCCTATGTCTCTCAGTCATAGATGTTCATACATGTTCAGTCATATGGATCCATACATGTCTTCTTCCCTTTATTTCTTTTTTATCGTGCATGCATAACATAAAATTCACGACATTAAGTGTACACACAATGGTATTGAGTACATTCACAATGTTGTACAACCATCACCATTGTTTATTTTCAAAAATTTTCACCATCACAAACTGACAATTTGTGCCCAGCAAATGCTAACACCCCATGCCTTCCCACCCTCAGCCCCTGGTGACCTCCATTCTACTCTTTGTCTCTGTGAATTTGTGTGTTCTAGACAGTTCATCTAAGTGGAATCGTGCAATATTTGTCCTCTGGGACCTGGTTTATTGAAGTTCGCATGGTGTTTTGAAGGTTCATCCTCATTGTGACATGTGTCTGAACTTCATCCCTTTTTCTGGCTGAATAATATTCCATCATATGTATAATCCACATTTTATCTATTTATTCATCAACCCAAGATAGACACTTGAGTTGTTTCAGCCTTTTGGTTATTGTGAATAATGCTGCTATGAACATTGATGTACAAGTATCTGTTAAAAGTCCCTGCTTTCAGTTCTTTTGGGCATATGCCTAAAAGTGGAATTGCTAAATCATATGATGAATCTAAGTTTAATTTTCTAAGGAACTGCCAACATGTTTTCCCAAGCAGATGCACCATTTTATATTCCACCAGCAATGTGCAGAGGTTCCAATTTCTGCATATTTTCACTAACATTTGCTATTTTCTGTTTGCCCTTCTTTTATTAAAGCCATTATAATTTGTGCGAAGTGGTTTCTCATTGTGGTTTTGATTTATATTTCCTAAGTTAATAATGATGCTGAGCATCTTTTCATGTGCTTATTGGCCATTTGTACATCTTCTTTGGAGGAATGTTTATTCAAGTCTTTTTTTCCATTTTTAAAGCAGGTGGTTTGTATTTTTGTTCTTGAGTTGTAGAAGTTCTTTATATATTTTGGATATTAATTCTTATTAGATATATGATTTCATATAATTCTTATGAGATATATGATTAGATATGCGATTTGCAAATATATTCCCATTCTGTGAGTTGTCTTTACATTCTCTACATAGTGTTTTTTATGTACAAGGGTTCTTAAGTTAGCCCTGGCTGGTGTGGCTCAGTGGGTTGGGCACTGTCCCTGAAAACAAAGGGTTACCAGTTCGGGCTCATACCTGAGTTTTGGGTTCAGTCCCTGGTCAGGGCATGTACGAGAGGTGGCTGACCAATGTTTCTCACATACATTGATGTTTCTCTCCCTGTTTTTCTCCTTCCCTCTCCCACTCTTTAAAAATAAATAAATAAAATCTTTTTGAAAAGTTTCTAATTTTGGTGAAGTCTAATTTACCTGTTTTTTTCTTTTATTGTCTATGTTTTTGGGTATCATATCAAAGAAACCATTGTCAAATTCAATGTCATGATGATTTCCCCCTTTGTTTTCTTCTATGCATTTGATAGTTTAGCCCTTCTGCTTAGGTCTTTCACCTATTTTGAGTTAATTTTGATAAGTGATATGAGGGAAAGGTCCAACATCATTCTTTTGTGGTTATCCCTTTTCCTAGAATTATTTATTGAAAAGACTGTCCTTTCCCATTGAGTAGTTGGGACCCACGTATGAGAGGTTTTATTTCTGGGATCTCTATTCTATACTATTGGTCTATATGTCTATCTTTATGCCAGAACTACGCTGTTTTGATTACTGTAGCTTTGTAGTTTGAAAACAGGAACTAGAGTTCTCCAAATTTGTTCTTCCTTTCCAAGACTGCTTTGGCTGCTTAGGGTTCTTTCAGATTCCATAAGAATTTTAAGATGGAATTTTTTTATTTCTGAAAGAAAAAAAACAACTGCCTTTGGAATTTTGATGGGGATTGCTCTGGACCTGTAGAATGCTTTGGCTGGTGTTGTCATCTTAACAATATTAAGTTTTTTCTATCCACGAACAAAAGATGTCTATTTATTTAAGTTTTCTTTAATTACTTTTAACAACGTTTCATAGTTTTCAGCGTATAAGTCTTCAACCTCCATGGTGAAATTTATTACTAAATGTTTTATTCTTCTTGATGATATTGTAAATGAAATTGCTTTCTTAATATATTTTTTGGATTCTTCATTATTAATGTATTAGAAATGCAACTAGTTTTTGAGTGTTGATTGTGTATCTTGCAACTTTTCTGAATACGTTTATTACCTCTAACAGCTTTTTGAGAAATTGTAGGACTTTTGTATATATGAGATTAAGGCATCTCTGAACAGAAATCATTTTACTTCTTTATTTCTTATTTGGATGCCTTTTGTTTCTTTTTGTTGTCTGGTTGCTCTGGTTAAAACTCCAAAAACTGTGTAAAATGAAAGTGGACATTCTTATCTTGTTTAAGAAGAAAGCTATCAGTCTTTCACCATTGAATATGAAGTTTGTTCTGGGCTTTATATATGTAGTCTGTATTATATTGAAGAAGCTCCTTTATATTCCTACTTTATTGGGTATTTTTGTAATGAAAAGGTGAATTTTGTTAAGTTTTTTCTGCATCAATTGAAATCATCACGAGGGGTTTGTTTCTTCATTATATCAATGTGGTATGTTTGTTGATTAAGTTCCATATATTGGACCATCTTTGCATTCCAGGAATAAATCCCACTTGGTCATGATGTATATATTCTTTTGATATTCCGTTAAGTTCACTTGGCTATTATTTTATTGAGGATTTTTGCTTCTATATTAATAAGGGATAATTTCACTATATTCCATAATTTCCCTTGTGATTTCTTCTTTGACCTATTGGTTGTTTAACAGTGTGTTGCTTAATTTCTACATATTTGTGAATTTTCCTATTTTCCTTCTGTTACTGATTTTAACTTTAATTGCACTGTTATTTCAATCTTTTTAAATTATTAAGACTTGTTTTGTGAACTAACATATGGTCTATCCGAAGAATACCCTATGTGCTCTTGAGAAAAAATGTATATTCTGCTGTTGTTAGGTGGGGTATGTCTAATAATTCATATTGGTTTATATTGTTGTTCAAATTCTCTATGTCCTTATCGGTTATCTGTCTGGTTGTTCTATCCATTATTGAAAGTGGGTTATTAAAGCCTCCAACTTTCACTATAGAGTTGTCTGTTTCTCCCTTTAATCCTCTCAATATTGCTTCATAAATTTGGGGAGTGTCTGTTGTTTGATGCATATATGCTTATAATTATTATATTATCTTGATAGATTGATCCTTTTCAATATATCATTTTTGTCTTTTGTAACAGTTTTTTATTTAAAGTCTTCTGTCTAGTGGTAGTATATCAGAGCTCTCTTTTAGTTACTATTTGCTTAGAGTGTCTTTTTTCATCCTTTCATTTTCAACTGACACGTGTCTTTAGATCTAAAGTTATTCTCTTCTAGACAGCATGTAGTTGGATGATGTTTTCTATATTATTCTGCCAATCTCTACCTTTTGATTACAGTGTCATCCATTTATATTTAATGTAATTAATAATGATTTGCTATTTGTTTTCTGTATGTCTTACAGCTTTCCAGAAGTGCCTTACTTCCTCAATTTCTACCTTTTTATATAGTTTAATTTTTTTGTAGTGACACATTTTTATTTTTTTCTTACTTTTATTTATATTTATAAATATTTTCTTTGAGGCTTCTACGACATATTTAAAATATTAAAGTTATAACAATCTAAGTTTAATTTATATTAACTTAACTTCAATATCATATAAAAACTCTGCTCCTAAATAGCTCCTTCTCCACCTCCTTATGTTACTGCTACAAATACATCTTTATGCATTGTGTGTCCAACAACAAAGATACTTACCTTTATGAGTTTGTGTTTTAAACAGGTAGAAAATAAAAATGATAATACTGGCTTTGGCACTGGCCAGCTGGCTCACTTGGCTGGAATGTCATTCTGTACACCAAAAAGTTATAGCTTCAACTCCCAGTCAGGGCACATACCTAAGTTGTGGGCTCAGTCCCCAATTGGGTGTGTTTAGAAGGTAACTGATCAATGTTTCCTTCTCACATCCATGTCTCTCTCTCTCTTTCCCTTCTTCTCTCTATAAAAATTAATAAACATATTGTCAGGTGAGGATTTTAAAAATGAGAATATGAGATTTTATATTTTCTCATGTATTTACCTTTACTGAAGGTCTTTATTTGTATATACAGATTCATGTTGCTCTCAAGCATTCTTTCATTTCAACCTGAAAGATTCCCTTGAGCATTTCTTCTGGGGCCAATCTAGTGGTAACAAACTACCTTAACTTTTGTTAGCTGAGAATGTTTTTATTTCTTTCTCATTTTGAAGGACAGTTTTTCCAAATATAGAATTCTTAGTTGACAGGTTTTTCTCTTTCAGTATTTTAAATATATTATACTCCTGCCTTCTGGCCTGTAAAGTTTCTGATGAGAAATCAGGTCATGATCTTATTGTGGATCTCTTACATGAATTGAGTTGCTTTTTCTTCCTGCTTTCAAGATTCTCCCTTTGTCTTTTGTCCATTTAATCATAATCTATCTTTGTATGGATCCCTTTGAGTTTATGTTACTTTAAATATATTGACTTCTTGGATTTGTATGTTCAAGTCTTTTATCACATTTGGGCTATTTTTTGCCTTTTTTTCTTCAAATAATCTTTCCGCCTCTCTTACTCCTCTCATTCTTCATTTCTCATAATGTAATATTGGTTCATCCACTTGATGATGTTCCACAGGTTTCTTAGGTTCTACTCACTCATCATTCTTTTTATTTCTGTTTCATACTTGAGAATTTCAATTGTCCTATCTTCAAGTTCACTGATTTTTTTCTGGCTGCTCAAATCTGCTTTTCTTTTTTAAAAACCCTCACTCAAGGATATGTCTATTGATTTTACATACAGAGGAAGAGAGAGAAAGAGAGAAAGAGAGGTGAGAAAGAAATATTGATCAGTTGCCTCCCATATGTAACCCAACTGAGGAATGAACCTACAATCCAGGTATGTGCCCCAACTGGGAATCAAACTCACAACCTTTTGGTGCACAAGACAATGCTCCAATCAGCTGAGCCACCAGACCAGGGCTCAAATCTCCTTTTAAACCCCTCTAATGAATTTTTAATTATTTCAATTGTTTTATTTTTCAGTTCTAGAATCTATGTTTCATTCTTCTTTATAATTTCTCTTTCTAATGATATTCTCATTTTGTTCATACACCATTTTCCTGATTCCTTTAGTTGTTTCCATTTTTCCTTTAACTCACTGAGCATATTTAAGACAGTTATTTTAAAGTCATTTCCTAGGAGGTCTGATGTTTGGTATTCAACAAGGACAGTTTCTGTCCATTTATTTTGTTTCTTTGGGTAGGCCATATTTGACTTTTTAAATTTGCTTGTGTTTTTTTTTACTGTTATTGAAAACTGAATGTTTGACTATTATAATATAATTCTGGGTATCTGATTCTCTCTCTTCCCTATGGCTTTCTGGGAATATTTGCTTGTTTTTTATTTTTTATTGTTAAAGGCTATAATGCCCATCTGTTTTGAGACTTCAAAACCATTTTTACAGGGTCTAAAACTATTTTTTATCATGTGTGGTCACTGAAGTCTCTGTTCCATTTGCTTTTATTCAAGTAATGTTTTCACAGAGATCTTATTGAATGCTAGCAGTTAAGAGAGAGGTGGGGGGATCTCTCCCAGTCTTTACAGATTAGTTCTGTGCTGAGCATGTACTTCACTTTCTAAATACCCGCATATATGTGCATCTTTTGAATGCCCTAATTTCCTAAAGAATATAACCCCAGCCTTTTCTACAGGTTTTAGGTAGTCCATTGTGTCTCATTTTAAATCTGTTGACCCACCATCTGTGAGTCTTTAGTCCACCTTGCAATTTGTGTGAGTAGTGTCCACCATTCCACTTGTCTGAGTTCCATGTTAAATAAAACAGAGATATGAGTACCTTGTATCAATCCTTCAGGTATCCACCAGAGAGGTTAGAATGGACATATACTCAGTAATTTGTGAACAGTATCTGCTTTGCTCCCTCTTGTTTGAAGGCCTGGGGTCCCAAACTGAGAAGACAGGCTGCTGCTACTTCAAGACCGTAATGGCTGCTGTGCCAGGGTGGGGCTGCCGTAAGCACAAGTGAAAATGCCACAGAACTTTCCTTTCAAGATGGCTTATGTTTTTCCTGTAGATTTGGCATTCACTTCTTTGGTATAAACATTTGACCTTTTCCCAGAGTTCTGAAAAGTTGATTCAGTCAGTCTCTGCTGGTTTTTATGATTTCTAGGGACAAACAAGAGCTTGAAGCTTCCTAGTATGTCATGTTGTTCTGTCTTTCCCTCTGGTTTTACCACTCCTGCATGAGAAGAAGACCCATGACATGTACTGTGTAACCTCTCATGTGACATAAGTCCTAGGGCCATTACAGCAAAGCAGATAGAAACAATTCCTTCTCTCATGGCTTCTCCTCTAGGGGAAGAGGCCAGAAAACAAATAATGTAGGCAATTTTTATTTCTACTATGTACCATGAAGGCTCATATAATGCAGGGAACACTGGATCTGGTGGGGTATGGGGTGCAATTTTTCTGTATGCTGGGGAAAGTTGCCCTGAACTGGAGATACATTTAATGAGATGGAAGGCTGTATAATGCACGCTACTGTGTAAAGATTAGAAACAAAAGATGCTAGGCTATTGGACAGCATAGCAAAGGCTGAGAAACACAGCTGGCAGACTGAGAGGCAACCAGTGAAACTGCAGGACCATGAGTAAGGGGAGAAGGGCATGAGATGAGATAGAGGGGCTGGACTTGGCTGAAGGCTACTGGAAGTTCAATAAAAAGCCATATTTTTATTGAGATATAATTGACATATATTAGTTTCAGGTGCACAGCATGATGATTTGATATATATATCTGTATATATATATCTCACATAGTATAATTTTTTCTTGTGCTGAGAACTTTTAACATCTATTCTCTTAGCACCTTTCAAATATGCAATACAGTATTGTTAACTACTCATTGTGCTGTTCATTACATCTCATAACTTATTTATTTCATAACTGGAAGTGTATACCTTTCACCACCTTCACTCATTTCCCCTGCCATCTACCCCCAGTTCCAGCAACCACCAATCAGTTCTCTGTATCTGTGAGTTGAATAGTAATATTTTAAGCAGAGTGACACATTTGGCCTTTTAACATCACTTGTTGCTGAGTTGGAACTGATTGGAAGATGGCATGTGGAAGAAGGGAGGCCAGTTAAGAGGATATTTGCAGGAGTCCGAGAGAGAGGTTATTTATGGTGGTGTGAATTCAGGGGGTGATGGTAAGATGCAGAGAAGAGAGGGATGTGGCTGTGTTGTAGTGGAGGATATGGCAAGACTTCCTGATGGACTGATTGGCTGGGTGAGGGAAAGGGCAAGGGAGACCTTCAGGATAAGTCCTAGTTTTCTGTAGATGATGCATAGATAGATGGTGGTGCCACTGAG
Organism: Trachops cirrhosus; assembly: GCA_028533065.1. NCBI lineage: Eukaryota > Metazoa > Chordata > Mammalia > Chiroptera > Phyllostomidae > Trachops > Trachops cirrhosus. Next base: position 58,128,984 of record CM052545.1, on the reverse strand, counting down.
AGTGGTAGAGGAAAGAAGAGAGTGTTCTCTTGATTTATCTTCAGATATCTATGAGATAGCCTAGTGGAAATACTGAGTAGGGAGTAGACCATGTGAAACTGTGCTCTAGAGATGAGCACACTGGCTGGAGATATAAAATTTAGACATCATCAAAACAGATGGCATTCAGATCCATGGTGGTTGATGAGATCACATGCAGAAAGCATGGAGAGAGAAAAAGGGAGGGAAAACCCAAACCTGACATTTAAAGGCTAAGCAGACAAGGTAGACTAGCAAAGGAAGTGCCTAATGTTAGCCCGATGCTAAAAGGCATTCATATCTGGCCCCCTTCCCACAGACCAGGAGTCACCAGAACAAACTTCCTCTGGGACTACCGGATGGGAACTAATTTTTTGAATCACTACTTGGTATTATCTGGTTTATACTTAGGAGTCCTTGAAGCCAAAGGCAGATGGAAGGCAATGAAGTGACACTTTAAACTGTTGGTAAATTGTTCTGGCTGGGTTGCTCAGTGGGTTGGAGTATCCTGTACACCAAAAGTGTGTGGTTTAATCCCCAGTCAGAGCACATATGGGAGACAACCAATCAATGTTTTCTCTCACGCAGATGTTTCTCTCTCTCTCTCTTTCCCTCTTAAATCAATAAAAATATATCTTTGGGTGAGGATTTTTTTTTAAAGGTCAGTAAATTCTTCCTGGATGGGACAAAGAGATTCCCAAGCCTCTTCCAGATCTGTGCTCCTATAATGCTGACTCACTGTGCAGAAGTTATTCAGGCTTTCTCAGTTCCTTTAGGAAGTAACTATTTGTTTCTGAGCTACCAAGATGGGATAGGAGGCTGGGGGAGGGAGAGAGATTCCTGGATACAACTCTCTGTTTCCACCTGAGTTTACCATTTGAATTCATGTATTAAATTAGTATGTCTTTTTCACTTTCACCATGGATAGATCCTTTATAACATCTACATTTCATGCTATCAAGATTATTCTGTAGACGGTGAGCTATATGAAGGCACGGCCTCCTTCTGTTGCTAACCAGTACCTAGCTCAAGAAGCAGCACAAAAGGCTGGAAAAATGAATGAATGAAGGATTTGAGCTGGTAAAAGATCCAGAAACTCATTTACTTTGGAATCTAAGGGGTCTAAAGCAGCTCACAAACTGACATTACTCACTAGTATTTAAATGATCATTATTACCCTACGTCAATAATGCATGTACTTAATTACTTTAATTACTTTGAACAACAATAACCTGATGGCCATTTACTATAGGATGGTGCCAGGCACTGGGGCCGGGTGGGAGGGTTTACAAAGAAGTGGCAGAGCCGGTTGGCCTCTGGATGGCATGCTGAGATGTGTACAAATAGGAGAAAAGGAACGATGCAGGACCAGTCTGTGCATCTCCCTCAGGGAAGACCTGGGTCCAGAGGCTCCTGGGTGGTAGAATGGGGGCTACAGGGGACACAGCTCTGTTTGGCTTATTTCAATGCAATCTTAGTGACCTTTGGCAAGTCACTTCACCTGTTGAAAAGCAGTGTTCTCTCCTACAAGAGGATTGCTTGGCACAGAAATCCTTTTGACTGTAGCATTGACATTTTTTTTTGTCTTGAGGACCTACCTGGAAGAAACAGAGGTTTGTGTAGGCCAGAGGCTGGAGTTGCACAGGCCTCATCTACGTATGTTTGGCTCACATATGAATGGCTCCCAGTGCTCTTTTACAGTTTATTTCAAATCTATAACTTTAAGAATCATCTCACATTCAAAATGCAGGCAATTCCACAGACAAATGCAGTTTTCTGGCTTTGCAGGTGTAAGCAGAGGCTCTGATGGTACTGGGCTACACTTGGCCCTCAGGCATTTACCACCACTTTCCTGTTTAGCTTGGTCCTGTGATTGCTTCTTACCTGGCCTGGCTTGGTCTAAACTGCCACCTCAGTTTCAGAACAGGTGTCTGGACTAGAAGGAGTCCAAATTTGTCCTACAGGAAAATGATCACCCTGGGGTGTGTTCATGAGACTGGAGGGGCGGGAGTACTCCCTACTGGAATAGATCAGAATATCTGAGTGAGTTTTCAAGTCCAGAGGTTCTGGAGGCACTTCTGCCCACTTCCTTCCCTGGGACTTATGGGACATCTGAGCCCCAGGACAGGGGAGCACACTAGGACAGAGGAGAGGTATGCACAACAACCACATAGGTAACGATGAGCCAAGCCAGCATCCATTGGACGCTGGCTCAGGCTGGGCCCCCTCTAAGCATTGACAGCATTTGCAACCCCATTTCACAGATGGAGATGGGGGCATACAGAGGTAACAGCTTTCCACAGAGCCCAGGGATGTGAGGTGGCAGAGTCAGATGGGCTCACTCTTGATGAAGTTGAGGCCAAAAGCAACAGGAGGGCATGCCACATTCCAAGGAAGGTCTTTGAGTGGGAAAGTGACAGGCAGACATTGGTGCTGGTGAGCAAAGTTAACTGGGATGTACAGAGCAGGGCTGGGGGCTCAGTGCTGTCAGACAGATGAGGTGGCAGGAAGAGCAGTTTCCCTCAGAGCACATTTACCCCAGTGCAGCATGGTGCTTTTAACACAGTCAGCCTCCTCAAACACACCTTCAAGGAGACCAAGTCAGAGGCAGCTCTGAGTTTTTCAAACCAACTTCGTTTGGGGGTGGATTCATACTTGTCCTGCTGTGCCTTACATATGGACATGAGGCAAAGTCCCACAACAGCCTCTGGAAGTTTAAAAGCTGGTGGGCATCTGGAGACAAAGCCTGCCATTCTGTCACATGAGTAATTTTTGTGGGTGGCTAATGAAAATCAACATTGCTATTTTATTGTTACACTCCTGCCTCTCCAAAAGTATCAGGCATCCTTATTTCAAACCAGTTTCCCAAAAGCTAAAAGTTAAGATCTTCATAAAGTGCCCTTGAAAGTTACAAGGAACATCATCTTTCTGGGATAGTCAGTTTTTCCTAATGCCCTTAGCAAAGCTTGGGATGGTAGAGAATTTACAATGAGAGGAATCTCACTTATCTGTTACTTCAGCCTGTTCAGTGACTCTTGGGAAATAAAAATGAAGAATAGGTTGCAAAGGTAGTTTCGAAAGGGAGAAAGGAAGGAGACTGGGAAGAATGGTCAGAAATGGAGGAAGGGAAGCACCCATGGTGACGTGAGTGTGGTGTGACACTAGCAGTGAGAATAAAGGGAGAGTGAAGCCTCCGGAGCCAGCTGCCTTTGGGATGCGAAACCAAGCAAAGGGTCATGGGCATTTCATTTATTAAAAGCAAGTTGGAGATCCTGGGGACTATTCACCAAAACAGGGTAGCAAACACCTTGTAGTAGGGAAAGTTCCAGAGTGAACATGTTTCAAAACTTAGAAGGGATCACAAATTATATCCCAATGGATTTGGTTTCAAGAAAATCCCTACGTGTTATTAGCAAGTCTGGGTGTTGATCAACAAAACACCATTGCCAATAACTTCTTGCCACTTTGAGAAGAACTGAGATGGGGTATCTGCTAAACATCTGCAGACCTTTGGGAGATAGGCTATAAGAACCACTGATACCTGCCCCCGCCCCCATAAAAGCTCTGGAGCTTTTCTCTTTGATTAAAACAACGGGAATCCTTTTTAGCCAATCAGTGGGTGGAATCTGGTTCAAAGGCTTTCCAACTTCCACCTGCCACTTCCAAAACCCTTTCAATTCCCTGAGTAATTTACTGTAGGGCATTTGCACTCCTGGGTCTGGTTCTACCATTTTCTAGCCATGTGCTCTCCACATGAAGAAAGAAACTGTCTCTCAAGGGGGGTTTTCAGTACAGACTGTCCATCTGGGTATTTGTCAGGCCCTATGGCTGTGATGGTAGAAGTGGAACAAAGGCCCTATGTGGATGGCTGAAAAGAGAGGTTGGTCATGATTTTAAGAACCTTAATAAGAAATCTGGATTTTCATTTAATTTTTAAAATGAAATGCTGAAGTGAAGGAAAATTCCTCATCTGTGCTGCCGCCAACAAGTCTGCTATGCTACGAATTGGGCCCAAATGCACTTCAAGTCATGATCATTATTAGCGAAATGCAAGTCACACACACTCAGAATACAATGAGAGACCACCTCACATCCATTGGGATGGCCACTATAAAAATTAAAAAACACAGAATAATAAAAATTTTGGCAAGGATGTGGAGAAAGTGAAAACCTTGTGCAATGTTGATAGGAATGTCAAATGGTGCACCCACTATGGAAAACAGTAGGACAGTTTCTCAAAAAGTGAAAACACAGAAGTACCAGGTGATACACCAATTCCACGTCTGGGTGTGTGTCCAAAAGAATTGAAAGGGGGATCTTGAAAAGATATTTGCACACCCGTGCTCATAGTACCAATTGCCAAATGGTGGAGGCAAGTCAATTGTCCATTGATGGATGATGAATTGATCAAGAAAATGTGGGGGGTGTGTGTGTGTGTGTGTATTATTCATCCTTTAAAAGGATGGAAATTCTGATACATGCTCAACATGGATGAACCTTGAGGATGATGCTCAGTGAAATAAGCCAGCCACAACAGGACAAATACTGTGTGATCCCACTTCTATGAGGGACCTAGAGTCATCGAACTGGTAGAGACAGAAAAGTAAAAATGGTGATACAGGGGGTGGGGGAATGAGCAGTTATTATTTAATGAGTAAATAGTTTCAGTTTTGCAAGATGAAAAGAATTCTAAAGATTGGCTGCACAACAACATGAATTACTTGACACTACTATAAACTTGGGAACAGTTAAGATTGTAAAGTTTGTATTGTGCACATTTTCCCACAGTTCAAAATAAAACCTAAAAAAATTACTCTAAGGCATTGGTTCTCAAACTCAGGAACACATCGGAAGGTAGCTGGGGGTCTCGTTACGGTACAAACCAATGGCCCAGTCCCAAGAGCTCACAGCCACCAGGAACCTGCTGACACTGCTGCTCCAAGAGCCACACTTTGAAAACCACTGTCCAAAGTTTCCATAAAAGTGTTATCATTTTTCTTTCAAAAACAATGGGAATTTGCTGGTATTTTCAAAAACACTCAGTAGCCTAATTCTCAATAAAGTGAAACTTAATTATTGCTAAACTTGTACAATGTGTCAGACATATCAGGCACCTTACATACATTTTAATTTGACCCTTGAAAACTAATTTATTCATTCAACAAATATACATTGACAGTATACAGTCTCCAGGGCACTAAGCTGGGTGTCCAATGATGAACAAGGTTTGTATATTCCCAGCTGGGGGGAATAATGATACAATGAGTGAACAAAACAATAACCTAGTTATAAATTGCCAAAAGTACTAGGAAGGAAAAAAGTGCAGTTGAGCTAGAGAAGATCTACCCTTTTTTGGTGGGGGGTGGGGTGGGAGATTCTTTTTTTTTAAAAATTTACTTACTTATTTTTAGAGAGAGGGAAAGAGAAGGAGAGAGAGGGAGAAAACATCAATGTGTGGTTGCCTCTTGCATGCCCCCTGCTGGGGACCTGGCCTGCAACCCAGGCATGTGCCCTGACTGGGAATTGAACCATGAGCCTTTGGTTTGTAGGCCTGCACTCAATCCACTGAACTACACCAGCCAGGGCAAGAAGATCTACTTCTGATAAAATGATCAGAAAAGCCCTCTAAAGATGTCTCATTTCAACTAAAAACTAAAGATTAGAAAGAACCAATCATGTAAGACTGAGGAAAGGAATTATGAGGAGAGGAATCAGCATGTGCAAAGGGCCTGTGTTGGGAGAAAACTTGGGATATTTAAGGATTTGAAACAGGCAAGTCAGTGTAGCTGGACTGTAGCAATGAACCAAAATGTAGGACAAGGTGAGTCGGGAAGGTGAGCAGACCTGGAGCATGCAGTGGTCTGCAGCTGCAGTAAAGACTGGGGGTTTTATGCTAAGCATGTTGGGAAGACACTGGTGGCTTGTAAGCAACAAAGAGAAGACAGTCTAATTTTTTAAAGGTCCTCCTGGCTGTAGTTAGAGAGCAGGTTGCTGGTGGGGCAAGTTTGGGAGTAGGAGGCCAGTTGGGAGTCTGTGGCACCAGGACCAGAGAAGAAACAATGAGGGCTTGGACTGAGGGAGCAGCAACATAATGAAGGGAAGAGTGGAGACTCGAGATATGTGTTGTGGTGGAACTGACAAGAACTGCTGGTAGATTGAAGATGGAAAGTGAAGGAAAAAATCAAGGGCTCATCCATGTTTCTTGCTTGAGCAATTAAGTGAGATAGGGAGGAAGGGACAAAAACTGGGGTAAAATCAAGACTCCTAGCCTGAATATATAAAATTTGATATTTTTGTGAGATATGCAGTAGAACTATCAATGATTTGGTTGGATGAATGAGTCTAGACCTAAGAAAGAAGTCTGAGCTGTAGACGCACACCTGGGGTCATCAGATTATTGAAAGTATTCAAAGACATTGGATTAGGCCAAATCCTTTTGGACAGGGGTGTCAAACTCATTTTCACTGGGGGTCACATCAGCCTCGAGTTTACCTTCAAAGGGCCAAATGTAATTTTAGGACTGTATAAATGTAACTACTTCTTAACTAGAGGCAAGGAGCTCTACATTTGGCCCTCTGAAGGTAACGGGAAGGCTGATGTGGCCCCTGGTGAAAATGAGTTTGGCACCCCTGCTCTAGGACCAGGTGAGTCCCAAGCAACACCAACATGTAGAGATTTGATAAAAGAGGAGGAATGAGCAAAGGAAGCCAAGAAGCAGTAAACAGGGAGTCAGGAGGATACACGGAAGAGTATAACGTCTTAGAAGCTGGCAGAGGGAAGTGTCAAATGTACAAAGCAGCGTGTTCAACTAAACCTAGTACTGCCATAATCTAATGCTCCAGAACTTATGTCAAATGAAGACAGAAAAGTGTCCACTGGATTTGACTTGGCTTCCTGGAGGAAGCAGCTGTCTTGGTCAGCTCAGGTCACCATGACAAAATCCTGTCGACTGGGTGGGTTAAATGACAGAAATTGTTTCCTCACAGTTCTGGAGGCTGGGAAGTCCTAGATCCAGGTACCAGCTGATTCAGAGTTTGGTGAGAATTTTATTCCTGGCTAATGTAGCCACCTTCTTTCTCACTTGGCTGGAGTCAGAATGGGGGAAAAGAGTGTTTGTGAGATTTCTTGTATCACTTCTTGTAAGGACAGTAATCCTATAGGGTCTGGGCTCCACTGTTATGGCCTCAACTAACCTTCATTAGCTTCTGAAAGCCCTGTCTCCAAATATAGTCACACTGGGGGTTAGGGCTTCAACATGAGCATTTCAAAGGTGGGGGGTGTGCACAATTCACTCCACAGCACAGGGGAGTTCTGGGAAGAGGGAATCATCAGCATAATCAGCCTTCTCTCCTCTCTTCACTTCAATTCCAGGCCCCTTCCCAAGGCAGATATCTGGATTCTGCGAGTACACATCCATATATTGTTTGGAGGAAAAGCACCGCCTGTTCACATGTGGACACCTTGTTTTCTCGGTCCTAGAGAATATAGCAAGTGACCCAAATGTTCTCTATCTATTACAAAGAGGGTGCAGGAACAGAAAGTCTGTGCTTCAGTAGGGGGTTGACGACACTGCCTCACTTACAGGCTCACAGGGACACTGGTCCGCTCCACCACCACAGGACTGCCACCACTTCAGCACCCCAGCAGCAGGACCTGAGCCTATGAAAGGATGCGCAAGGGAACAACATTCCACAGGGCCCCACTGGAGAGAGGAGCAACAAGCAGAATCCCCACCCTGGACCCCACTACAGTGAAGCCCCTAGGGCAGGCAGGCAGCCTAAAGGAAGAAGGAGAATGGTGCAGGACACATTAAGTACAGCACAAACAGACAGCATGGGGTTTTTAAACTTGTGGTTTTGATCTAAAAATTTAGTAGATGAAGGAGAAAATGGATACTGGTGAATTCCAAACAAGTTGCCTAGACAATCAAGTGAAAGAAATATCTCAGGGAATAAGGCAAAGCTCCAAAGGAAAAGAAAATAGGAAGGAAAAGATAGGACACTTGGAGTTAGATGCAGAAGTCCAAAGGAAGTAAAATAAATGGAAGAAGAGAGAAGTCTGTAACTCCGGAAATAAAGACAAATATCTACAAGTTTCTAGATAACATGGCTACATAAAAGGGAGAAAAAAATCAGAATGGCACATAAGCTGAAAGATTGTGAAAACGCATCTACAGACAATGGAACTTTTGAAAAAAATAACGAGTTTCTTGTGTATGTACACAAGTTTAAAGATATCTGCGGTTTGCCTTATCAGTTGCTGCATAACAAACCAGCTCAAAAGGTTGTGACTTAAAATGACATTTTATTCTTTCTTATGAATCTGTTGGTTACCTGGATAGTTTCTTTATGAGTTGCACTTAGATGACTGGCATGAACTATTCACTTGGCCCTTGAACAACATGGGTTTGATCTGTACATTTTCACTTATATGTGGGTTTTGTCAATATATTTCATAAATGCATTTCTCTTTGTTATGATTTTCTTAATAACATTTTCTTTTCTCTAGCTGAGTTTATTGTATACAGTATAGAATACATAAAACATACAAAATTTGTGTCAGTCGACAGTTTATATTATTTGTAAAGCTTCTGGTCAACAGTAGACTATTAGTAGTTAAGTTTTTGGAGAGTCAAACATTAGGTGAGAATTTTCAGTTGCGGGGGTGGTTTGGTGTTTCTAACCCCCATATTGTTCAAGGGTCAACCATACTTTTTTATTTTCTATATTCCTGATACTCTGGCATCCAGGGCCTCACTAAGTTGACTGGGGAGAGAGTGCTCCTCAGTGAGTAGCCAAAATACTCAGTGCGTATTTTTTTAGAACTAAAAAATGACTTGCCCAGGAAGGTGTCTTTCACATGTGAACCAACCAGTCCAGAGCAGTCCTCCTATCCACCTCCTCTGACTGGCTCCTACCTTCTAGGAGGCAATCCACCTCTGTCCCAGTCACACAAGGCCAGCTACCAGACAACTGGAGACAGTCCCTGTACCCCAGAGCCCACTGTGGTTATTCAAACTAGTCAATCTTAAACCTGCTCACCCTGCCTTGCATGCCTCTCCTGCAGAAACCATGGTAAAGGTTCTTGCCCATGCTTCCCCCTCCCTCCCTCTGCATTCTGACTGACCCTGGTGCTTCCCCACACAGACCTGCATGGTGGGCTGTGCCTTCGGTGTCTAGGGGACTGGGGGTAAAATGTGTTTCTTTATGGCAGTCACTTCCATGTCTACATGTCTTACAGTGCCTGATTAAAATGAATCCCAGATACACTGAAAAACATGGCTACATACAGCTGGAGGGTCACCTAGGGGCTGAAGTCAGCTAAGTGTCACTGCAGATGGGAGTATTGGATCTCTCCCTGTGTGTGATCTTTCATCATCAGGAAGGTGATGCCAACATGTCCTGTTATGCAAGTGCTTCTTAAGCCTCTGTTTGTCATGTTTGCTGATTTCTCTCTAGTCAAAACAAGCCACGTGACCAAATAGCATCAATATAGGAAAGGACTGTACAAGGCAGAGACTCCAAGTGGGATGCCATTAATGTAGCAGTTAATACAACCATCAAAAGTATGTAAGAATAGTATACCCATACAATGGAATGTTAGGCAGCCATAAAAAAAAAAGAATGAAGTACTGAAACGTGTCACAACATCACAGCACCTCAAGACATGCTAAGTGAAAGAAGCTGGATATAAAAGGACAAATACTATATGATGCCAGGTTCATAAGATATCTAGAACAGATAAATCAATAAAACCAGAAATCTGACTGCTTGTTGACAGGGGGTTTGGGAAAGGAATGGGAGTGACAACAAACATGCATGAGGTTTATTTTGTGGTGATGAGCATGTTCTAAAGTAAGGTATTCAGGATGGTTGTAAAACATGGTGAATATGAAAAACCAGATTGGGCACTTTAAAATGGTGAGTTTTCTTTTATGTGAATTGTATCTCAATAAAAATATTGCAAAAAAGAAAAAAGAATATAAGAACATATATATTCAAACTATTATTTCCAAGTTAGTAAACTAACATGGGGAAGGAAATATCAAAAACCCAGTCCAACAGAAAAGAGTAAGTGAGATAAAAGAAGCAAAGATAAAGGGGGATGAACAGAATCTAATGTAAAATGTAAAAGAAAGTTGAACTGTATCACTAATTAAAAGGGAAGGCTCAATTATCTCTGTAATATTTTATTTTAAAAATAAATTAGGCTAAAACATCATTATCATGGAGTCATAGATGTTTCTTCTATTATTTTCTTTGATTTTCCACATATTTGAGGTATTTCCTAATTTTAAAATATATTTTTAAAGTGGAGTAAAAGAAAAAAGCATGGCTCACAAGAGGAATTATTTTTAAAATTTTATTAAGAAGTGAGGAGTAGATAACACCAAGTGCTGGTGAGATGGTGGAGCAACAGCAGCTCTCATTCACTGCTGGTGAAAACACAAAATGGTACAGCCACTTTGGAGGAAGAGTGGTAGTGCCTCACAAAATAAATATACTCTTGCCATATGACCCAGGAATTGCACTGCTTAGTGTTCAAAAAAATTTGAGTTGAAAAGTTATATTCACACAAAACTTGAACACAAATGTTTATAGAAGTTTTATTTATAATTGCCACAATGTGTAATCAATCAAGATGTCTTTCAGTAGGTGAATGGATAAACAAACTGTGATACATCCAGGCAATAGAATTATTATTCAGCAATAAAAAGAAATGCTATCACAATTCAAAGACATGGAAGAAACTTAAGTGCATATTACTAAGTATAGAAGCCAATCAAAACAGCACATGCACCATATGATTCCAACTACAGGTTTCCCTGCTGCCCAACAGTACAGTGTTCACATGATACCTTTCATAACAGGGAAAGGGGAGAGTCAATTATCATTAATTTTTATGTATTCATTTTGCTCACCATGATGGAAACAATTACATCCACTTTTACTCTAAGTGTAAAACCCTTGTGAGCTCTTTTAGGCTTTTCTGATGCCTTAGGACACCATGCTAATGGATGTACCAAAAAAACTGCGATAAAGCGCAGAGGCTCACTGATGCAGTTCAAAGCTACAGTGGCTGATGCTGAGTGTAGATCCTCAAGGCACACACTGTTGCTATAGCAGCTTGATGCGAAACAAACATGGAACACTGTTTTTGCTTTTTGCTGTTTTTTTAAAAACTGAAAGTCCTCTTCAGATGTCTTTTGGTTAGCAAAAACAAGTTCTAACACAAGTCTTTGGTAAAAGCAAAGTGGCATGAGGCAAACTTTCAAAAAGTAGGGGATACGCATATACGACATTGTGGAAAAGGCAAAACTCTGAAGACAACAAAATCAGTGGTAGTCAGGTGCTTGAGTGGAGGGAGAGGTGAATAGATGGATGTGTTTAGGGTACTGAAACTGTTCTGTATGGTATTGTAATAGTGAATACATGTAATCACACACTTGTCAAAACTTACTGAATGTATAAAACAGAGTGAACCCTAATGTAAACTATGAACTTAGTTAATAATAATGTATCATCAATATTGGTCCATCTATTATGACAAAGGTACCACACCAATGGAAGGTGTTAATAATAGCGGAGCCTGTTTATGGGGTGGTGGTGACAGGATATATAGACCTCTCTGTATTTCTACCCAATTTTTCTGTAGACCCAAAATTTCTCAAAAAAAAACCCAAAAAATTAGAATGAATAATAATTATCTAAACTCTCAAAGAATTACAACTAATAGAATACTTCTCAAGAACAAATGGGTTCAAAGAATAGATTGAATGTTTCAAATGAAATGCCTTAAAACAACAGAAGAGAAAGGAAAACAGCTGCTAATAGAGATCAGAAAAGACTGAAAGAGAAGAACAAAATGAAGACATAAAAAGAAATGAAAACAAATTTATTTTCAAAGATGTAGTAGGCAGGCTAAAGGAAATTACACACACACATAAAACTTGGAATATATCAAAGATTTAAAATATCATAGAGAAAACTATAGATAAAAAAGACAAAGGAGACATAATCTGTATACAATTAGTATTGTTGAAATATGGAACAAATTAGAATGGAAAGAATGTTATAAAATAAAGATATGTTTCTGAAGAGGTGAAATAAACCATAAAGCCAGTGAGATATATTTGTTTCAATTAAAATTGATACAGAAAAGCTAATATTGAGATGTAGGCTAGTGAAATAGAATTCAACTACTTCTAAAGAAGTAGAAGAAGAAGAATTCAACTTCAAAAGTAGTGACTAATTTGAGTCAACACTTTAGATATGCATGTGTTGCATGTAGACTCTCTCCCTGAATTCAGTCCTGAAGATGCCGCAGAAGCAAGACATTCCAGAACCTGTGGTGGAGGAAATGTGAGAAAACCTTGGGAAGGTGGCAGGCTCTTCCGTTTCCTTGCAGGGGAGGAAAATGGTAGCTTCTGGTGGAAGAGGGACAGGTGCTACAAATGGTAAATCTGCTGGAGAGGCACTTCTTCCTTTGTGTCTGTCTCCTACCACCTCCGTTGACATATAATCCAGAAACACACAGAAGTAATAGTATCCTGAGTCCTGAACCCAGATACTTGCAGTTGCCCTGAGAGGTGGGGTCAACTGAATTTGGGAGGGAAAGAGGCTGAATAGGTCATAGTTGAACCCTGTTTGTTAACACCAGTTTCTCTCCTGCTCTGAAAAACACATGGGGGAGCACAGGCTCTAGCCTGGGGTCCTGTCCCTCCCCAGCTGCATATGATCAGCCAATAGCATGAGCTCACTGAGGAAAATCAAACAATTGAGGTACACAAAAAGGCAGTGAAAAACAGAGATGCCTGCAATAACATATACAATGGTTGAAATAATGTATAGTTGACCAATGGACAATGTGGGGGTTAGGGGTGCTGACTCCCTGCACAATCAAAACTCCACCCATAATTTAACTTTAACCCTAAAACTTAACTACTGATAGTAAAAATCTACTGTTGACTAGAAGCCTTACCTATAATATAAACAGTCAATTAACACATATTTTGTATGTTGTATGTACTATATACTATATTGTTACAATAAAGTCAACTAGAAAAAAGAAAATACTAAGAAAATCATAAGGAATAGACAATACATTTACAGTATTTATTGAAAAAATCCACGTGTAAGTGAACCTGCACAGGTCAAACTCATGTTGTTTAAGGGTCGACTGTATCCAGTAAATGTGTTGACTTGCAGACTGGACACCACCAAAGAATAAACTAGCAATGTTCTATGCCCATAGAAAGCAGAAGTTTCATAAAATCCTAAGTGGAAAAATGTGTCACCCAAGAACTTTATACCCAGTCAAATTTTCCTTTAAGTCTAAAAGGGCAATACACAGACATTCTCAAGATCTCAAAAGGTACAGCATCCAGAACACATTTCTGAAAACATCAATAACCATTTATTCTATGAATTATAGCTAACTACATTATGTATAAAGAAATGAAACTCAGACTCCTTGGCTTTCTTGAACCACATAAAAATAAAACTAAGAGTAAACAACTCATGGAATTGTGGTTAAGAGTGTAAATATTATCAACCTTGATAAAGTGAAGTAAAGTATATACTAGTTAATTTTTTAAAAATTAGAGGGGTAGAGATAAGTATAATAAGTGTGCTAATTTAGCCATTTTTCAAACAAGGAGTTAATAAATACTGTCTATAAGCAAAATCATGCATTTTTAAAAAACATGACTCCAAATGCATACATTTTATTTTCTGAAGTTTAGAGGTATCATCTAAGAAACCATACTCCTAGGGATAAACAGACATTATTACTTCAATAATTTTCATTTTAAAATTGAAGCTATCTATAGTTGGCATTTTTAAAACACACACAAAGAGTGATATGGAATGATCATCCATATCATGGCTGAACACTACTACTTAAGGCTCCCATTTGAAAAAATTAATAGACAGGGCAGTATACATTTGATTACTTGTATTTTCATAAAATATTTAGCAAGAGTGGTTACCTCTGAAGAGAGACTTGGGGTTGGGGTCAGAGAATCGAAGTTACTCTGTTTCTTACAAATCTGAATTCTTTTCAGTTTGAATGTTCCCATCATTAAAGAAAAAGAAGAAAAAAATAGCATAATAAAGAGGAAATAAGAGATGAGAAAGTAGATGCATTTGTCTAGGAACAAAAAAGTGGGAGCATGTTTGGAGGCTGATGTGATCATAGAGTGAAGGGAAAACAGTGTGTGTGGGGTTCCCTGGAGAGTTTATTAGGAAGTGAGACCTTGGGACCAAAACCTGCAGAAGCAGGCTTGAGGCAGGCTCACCACTCACTGACAACCTGATGGAATCTCTGGAATGGGCTTGCCCTTCAGAGCTGCTTGGAGTTGGCTGGGAAGGCCAGGCCTTTCCCTCTGCCTCAGTCAGTGGATGGGGGCCACCCAGGGAAGGAGCATGAACATCAGGTGGTACAGTCGCCGAAGGGTGGACAGCTGTAGGCTGTGTGCTGATAGCACACCAGCAGCTGAAGCAGCATGTCCTTCATTGAAGGGGTCTGAGTGTCACATCATTGTCCATCACAGGGAGAGACGGATGACTCAGAATCAAAGATGTGGGAAAAGATGTCCTTAAGGGAAGAGGGGCTGAAATCCCGATGGGGGTCACAATGTGTTGAGCAGGCCTGTGGCTTCCTGCATTGTGACAAGAGGGAAGCAGGAGGGAGTTGGGGTGGTGCCAGTCAGCATGGTTTTCTGCAGGAAAGGTGTAGAAAATCCCCTGTCAGCATCTGTGTTCTCAAACAAGCTTTGAGACCTGCTGTCTCTGGCAGGAGAGAAGGGACACAATAGTGGGACTGGGGAAGTGGGCCTCCTGGAGACAGTTAATGGAGCTGCAGGGTTCTTTTATTTGTGTGTTGGAAGTTAGTGCTGGAAAATTAAAGCAGGACCAATAATTTCTGTGGCAGGATTTCTTCCAGCGACTTAGCAGCTCAGGCCAGAGGGTTAAAGACAGGCTTAGCCTTGGAAGAGTCCCATTGCCCAGAGAACACAGTGGAAGAACAGAGGCATGCATTGGAGAGGAGTACAGCAATAGACAGTGGTTCTGAGGCTCAGAAGGGTTGTGCAACTTGTTCAATGTCACACAGTGGTAAGAGGTTGGGAACCAGATCAGGAAAAGTCATGCAACCCTAGTGCATCATACGCCAGGGTCTGGGCAGGACAGACATGCCACACTCCAACTGGGTACTTTGAGAAGTGCATGTTATAAAAGAACTACTTACAAAGGTGCTAGTGGACAGAGAACACTCAGGAGCATCGCAGTGCCTTTGTGATATAAGGCTAGCTGTCTTGACCATCTTAGGCCTGAGGATGTGAGATGGACACCCACCACAGAACCTGGAGGTTTCCCACCTGCGTGGAAAAGACATTTCTGGGAGGGTAGCAGCCAGCCTTTGATGACTCAGCCAGGAGGGCGCCTGGGCACAATTCTTATCCCTCAGTCTCCCCACCATTTCCCCAGAGCAAAGGAACCTCTGGCCCAGAGCTGGAATGCCTCCTGGAGAAGCGATTTGGAATCAGCACACGACCTTGACTCCTCAGGCCAGGAGTCAGCAAACCAATTTGGGCATCAAACTGCTGTTATCTATAAGATAATAGCAATTGTCCCACTTCTCTGCTTTGCAGAGGGCGCCTCACAACCGGCAGCGCTCACTGCAACAACGCGCTGCAAAAGCACGCGTGGGGCCCTGGGCGCAACTGAGACTGGCAGGTACTATTCCCCCAGGCGCAGCTGGAGCTCATCGCTGGGAAGCGTTTCTTTTCTCTCCGTGGAGCTCTCCAGCCATTCTTACAGGACACTTCTAAACACGGCAGTGTGTTTGGCCAGTAGCTCCCCGCCCGTTGAGTGGCACCCTCGACCCCGGGAGAGGTGGATACCACGACCAGACATCCTACAGACTTGGGCGGCCACAGGGGTTCCGGGAAGCGCAGGGGAGTGGGGAGCCACCCCAGAAGCCCTAGCAGAGTGGATGGTCTCCTTTCCCGAGTGCTGTGATAAACTGCACGCCCTGGCGGCCCCCATCTCAGCCTCCTACAACCCGGCAGCTCTCGGAGCACCCCCTTGCGGGCAGGCGCGGAGCCGCGGCAGGCGGGCGAAGCCATCTTGCTGCTGAGAACCTCCCAGGAGCAGCCTGGCCGGACAAGGGGGTGGGGGTGGGGGTGGGCGCTGGAGGATACGGTTCTGGTGACTGGAACAGGAACACACGGGCACCGGCTCGGGTAGACCCAAGGAAAGGAGGCCATTGAGCAGGGAGTAGCGGTGGAGCACGGACCAGGGAAGCAATGGGTCATCAGGCGAAGCTGGCAGGGGACGCGAGCAGTTGCCAGCACCTCCCCTCCGGAGCCCATAATCAGAAGCTTCAGGTGAAACACGTCGCTGGGATTACTTGACTCAACTGTCCTATTTCACACATGCGGAATTTCTGAGCCAGAGAATGACCTGCCTGGGGTCACTCAGTGGGTCGTTGAAAACAGGACGTGGGGAAAGAGGAAAAGGGGATGATCCACTGAGGCGGCTCTGTCCCTTTCTAAAGGAGAGAGACTGCCTGCCGGATTAGAGCCCTTAAAGTCTCCAGGAGTGCAACCCCATTAACGAATCCCATCCAAACCAACCAAACTGAAACATAAACCTTGCAGGTGTGCTGGAATTAAATTCGCTCCTTTCTAGCTTTTCCAAGTACAATTTTGATAGTTTATCAAAGGTAAAACTTGACCCAGATTTGGGTGGTGGCGCTTTCTTGATGGCCAGGCTCGGACATGAGGGGAAACTTCTACTCTGCAGCGGTTAAGGGCAGAGACTAAAACTGGGTTCACGGTCAACGTCGCCACCAGCTCTGTACAGGGTTGAGCCTCAGGTTCTGCATCTGTAAGAATGGGACGATGGGGGAGATGATGTTTGCAGAGGGCAGAGCCTGCATCTTCAGCCGCGCATTGGTATTGCGAGGCTCAACCTGGGGCTCCAGAGCTCCGTGGGCAGACCAGTCAGGTGGACTGAAGGGCCAAAGCGCTGGGGAGCGGCCCAGGTCCGGCTCCAATGCCGCTTCACACTCTGCTGGGTGACGCTCAAACCCGAGATGACCCGCGGACCTCGTTCGGCAGAAGCTACCAGGCGCAGCGAGCACTGAGAAGCCCTCCGTTGTTCTCATTGGTGGGGGCTGAAGGCTCTCAGAACGGACGCAGGCGGGGAGTTGGCTCTGGGGAACACTAGGGACCATTTGCGATGCCCGCGTCTTTGTCTCCACTCCTCCCCTCCCCTCGCCCCCGGAGAAAAAACTCCTAAATATATCCAGCGGCCTCTATTTGTAATTGCTTACCCTTTTTTTCCTTTTTACACAGACTTTGCTAACCCTCAAGACAGACCATTTTTATTAGGATTACCGAAATCTTTTTAAAAACTGTGAGACTCACAACCAACCAGGCCTGATGTAGCCACACGGGAGTTTTGATTCTCTTGAATACGCACAAATCATAAGCCACTACCGCCCTCTCCCCCAAACCCGCAGAAGTCAGCAAAGTCCTAGCTGCCTAAAGATGGAAGACAGTAACTTCATTTCCCCCAGAAATAACGTGATTTTGAAGACATCCTCTTCAGAGACACTACTGTTTCCCTCTCATATTTCCAAAATAAAGTGTCGGGCTAATGGTCAGAAACATATTCTCATGTTTCAGAAGTTACACACACACACACACACACACACACACACACACACTCACACACAAAGGGAGGAATAAGTTACTTCTCCCAAAGAACAAACGCAACATCCCAGCAACAAGGGAAAAGAAAAGCTGAAAAGATTCTCCGCGAATATAAAAGGGGGAGGAAAATCCTTTATCTAAATTATTTCTTCCTCAACAGTTTTGTAGGAACATATATTGGGCTCAAGGCAGTTAGAAAGAGGTCGCACGGAGCACAGCCCAGGGGCGTCGGTCCCTTAAGTGACAGCTGGGTGATCTGAACCTTCCCGGGTCCCGGCCGCCGCTCTCCCGCACATTTTCTAACCCGAGGTGCTAACCGCCTACTAGCTTTCTCGGGGTCCTCCCAGCGCAGGGACGCGCACCCGGAGAAGAGCTTTGGAGACTTGGGACACTTAATGTGTACTCAGGAAGGAAGTGAGAGTGTGCGGCGCTGCAGGCCCGAGGCTAGCTAGTCTGGGACAGGGCGGCGGACTGGCCAGGGCTCTCGGGTCGGGCTCTGTCGCATCCGCTGGAGCGGAAGGCGAAATGCAACGCGGACGGCGGCTTTGGTGAGTCACCTAGCGAACGACACTCAACCCCGGTTGCAGCGCTGGGGTGGGAATAGGAAGGAACGTTCTGTCCGGGAAGGGCGCGCAGCCGGGCGCTGGAGGCCAGTGGACCCCGCTGGCGTCAGGTTGCAGGCATCTGCAGACACCACGGGGATGAACTTGAACACTCTGACCCTGCGAATTCCGCACGTCAGGGCAGGAATGCTGCAGGGTGCTGAGCCCATTGTCAGCGTTTCCCCCAGCGAGCTGTTACGGTTCTCCCCAAGCTCAGCTCCTCAGCCCCCGCCCCCTCCCTGGGAGGGACCCTTTCGGAAGAGACCGGGGAAGAGCGACTTCCTGTGGACTTTGTTAAATAAATTCAACTCAGTGATCGATCTGCTCCTAGTTTGACTTAAAAAATTGATGAGCAAAACCAACACCTAATAATTAGTGTAAGAGGTCAGCAAACCAAACTGTCTCCTAGATGAAGGCGAATGTTGACTTTATTATTTGTTTCAGGAAAAGGGAGGGTCGAACATTTTCTTAAACTTAACGTCCTTGAAAAACTCCTATCCGGACAAAACTTTCTACACGTGACTTTCACATTCACTTTTCCATCGGGAAACTTTTTTATAACAGCCTTTATCTCCCTGTTAATTTCCCCACCCCCTTTACCCTCATCTTTCTCCAGCAGTTTGGGAAACTGGAAGATTTTTTCTGCTGAGGACAGTTTAAAGCCGATTCCAGCTAACTGGCGGACCAACAGAGATAAGCTCCTGGCAAAATCAATCAATCAATCAATCAATCAATCAAAGCGATTTCCAAACAGGTTTTCTACTTAATTTTCCAAACCCGTGCCTGTCCCGGGAAGGCCCGCTCGGAGTCCCCCGCTGTTTTGGGAACTGCATGCACAACCCCCCTGACTCTCGCCACTACAACCCGCTCCCTACTGCACCACACACACATCACGAGCCCGCCCGCGAAACAGCTGGATGGGGAATCGCGTCGGAACATAAGGGCAACTACAGCCAAGGCTGGCTCCCGGGTAGCGAGTGCGGAAATGCGCGCGGGTCCCGAACTGCACCACTCGGTGGGGTCTGTCCTCTTCCAGACCAGGGTTATTCCAGCATCCTTCCTCCCATCTGCTCCAGTCACCAGCCTGCGTCTCAGCCCTTCTGATCCCGCCCTTAGCCCCTCAGCCAATAGCAGCTCCTGATCACTCTCCTCCGCCCCAAACCCTTTCCACACCCTCACGTACCAGGAGCTGGTTGGCTGCCGAACCCTTAGCTTAGCAGCATTATTTGCAAGGTGGTCCGGGTTTCTGGTAAGTGGAGCGACCTGTCAGTCTCAGTGGCTGGGCCCGCCCAATCCACCTCGGTCTCAGACTCTTTCTGCGCACTTCTCCTTCGCAGCCTCTGCGAGGAGGTGCCGGGGCTGCTCGGGCTCAGCTCTCAGGGCAGAGAAGAGACAGCCCGGGCCAGCAGCCATACGCATCGTCTGGAGTGGCCAGGACAAGGCGAGCAGGGTTCGTACTGGTCCGGAGCCGGGCGTCGCGCCACAAGAACCGTCCCCAGGGCAGCAGTTGCCGCCACTCGACTTTCATTCCAGTTACGGTTCCTCCCGGCAACATGTCAAAAGCCGCGACCGCTACAGCTACCGCAGCTGCCACCTGGGGAGGAGCAGCAGGAGCAGCAACAGTGGCCCCGGTCTCGTGGGTGCAATAAGCCCAACCAAACGGCGTTCGGGGGGCCAAAGAACCCTCTCTGCGAGTGCGGCTCGGGCAAGACCAGCGCCGTGTGCTGAGCCATGCCCCTCGCCGCGCCCGCGGGCAGCGTATGGGGCAGCGCCTGAGCGGCGGCGGATCCTGCCTCCATGTCCCCAGCCGGCTTCTGCCGCAGCCGCAGCCGCCCCCGCCACTGGTGAGGAGGAAGCTCGCTCTTCTCTTCGCCATGCTTTGCATCTGGCTCTACATGTTTCTGTACTCGTGCGCCAGCTCGTGCGCCGCGGCGCCGGGGCTGCTGCTGCAGGGCTCCGGGTCCCGCACCGTCCACGCCTCTCCAGGCCTAGCCCCGGGTCCCGACGGGGCTTTCCCTAGGTTGCCGTTCCCGGCGGCGCCGGTCACCCCGTTGGCTGCGGACAATGAGAGGGACGAGAGCGCCGCGAGCCAAGAGGAGCAGAGTCCCGAGGCGCCGAACTCCCCTAGCCCCATCTCCAGCTTCTTTAGTGGGTCTGGGAGCAAGCAGCTGCCGCAGGCCATCATCATCGGCGTGAAGAAGGGCGGCACGCGGGCGCTGCTCGAGTTCCTGCGTGTGCACCCCGACGTGCGCGCCGTGGGCGCCGAGCCCCACTTTTTCGACCGCAGCTACGACAAGGGCCTCGCCTGGTACCGGTGAGTTTCCCTGCCAGGGCCAGGGGCGGAGGCGCCAGCTGCTACCCGTAGGGGAGAGGAGGGAGACCAGGCGGGTGCTGGGACAGTGACAAGGGTACAGTCTCGGACCACCGGGGGCGGGGAGGAGAAGAGGGAACGAACACGCGATGCTGGCCCACAGCGCGGTACCCGGTGTGCAGTGGTCCGGTGTGGAGGCTCTTGCTACAACCCATAGAAACTGCTCGGGGAGCTCTGGCAGCTCAGTGCCCCATAGTACCCCAGAATTAATCAATATAGCCTTCGCAAAGGAGGGACAGCGACTGAGATGGCGCTCCAGGCAAGCACTCAACCCTGTAACCGTGGCCGTGTCTCAAAGGAATCAATCCAGAGTTCCTTATATTTTATTCCTCTCCGCGTCCGGGACGTTCTGCGCTCCGCGGGCCGCAGTCTCCGCCCTAGACCAACTTCTGGAGCAGCTTCTGCTCCTCAGATGGGGATGTGGTGGGTGGGAGTGACGGTGCCTTGCTCAGGTTGCGGAGAGTCTGGTCACTAGTTCTGTTACAGTTCTCTTCCTTGCCGGACCCGAACCCAAAGAGGGTCACACTCGCTTAGCTGGAGACTAGGTCGGGCTGGGAGGGTAAACTGGGCGGGAGGCCGGGCGCCTCGCCTGGCTGATGAGTGGGCAGCGGGCGGTGCGCGGCACCGGGATTGTGGAGTGGTGCTGGTCCCTGTCGGGCAAAGGCGCGCACTGCAGCGGGCCGGAGCGGCGCCGGCTTTGAAGGCTTCCCCGCGCCCTTGGCACGGCCAGACGGTTTCCCTCCCTCCGGCTTGAGTGCTGGGAGAACAAGGGCAGGAACGCGCGTATCTGCGGGCCATTTACACATCAGGGCCCAAAGAATATTGAGGACCCACTGATTAAGAAATGTGGGTTGCCTGGAGATCGAGGCTTCCAGAATACTCCTCCCTCCAGTCGGGTTGGGGGTCCGGGTCCAAAGGCATAGCGGCCCTCAGGTCTTAATCAAGACCTCTGTCCAAAGCTTCCTGCAGCTGCCTGTCTTTGGGGTGAGCGGTTGGGTTGACTGAGCTTCCGGTGAGGCGGGGGTGAGCCTAGGGTCCAGGCCCCAGCCTTCGGAAACCTGGTCGCCACCAGTGTCCCGGCCACCAGGGTCCCGGTCCCCGGCCCCCTGCCCCCATCCGTTCTATCTGGTCAGCCTCCCTGTCGCCTCCCCCCCCGTGCACCCCAATCCTTCCAAGTATGACTCAATCGACTCCCCGGGCACCCCTCCAAGCCCTGTAAGCTTCCAAGAGGCTGTAGCCTTCGGAAAACCGAAGGGGAGATCGAACCGAACTTCACTCACTGCCCGAGTTCCCTCTTTCGGCCCCTGGAGAGGACGGAAGATAAAGCGGGAGGAGTGGGGACTGACCCAGCGGATTAAAAACGGTCTCTATCCAGCCATCCCCCCTCCCTTTTGTCCTTGGTGTTTTTATTGTTAGCAGTTGCCCAAGTCTCGAGGTTTAGCCCTCCGTGACAGTCACCCTTTCCACCGTTCCCGAGCCGTGGACACCAGCTGCTAAAAATGGGGGCTTTGCAGTCCTGGCTCTGGCAAGTTGCTAAGTCGGGCCGAGCCTCATTGCTCTCCTCAATGCTACGGAATTGCGTGGTTCTCGGCTGGGCGGGGAGGCAGGAGTGCGCTGGAACGGGCAGGTGCCTGGCGGGCACGTGGGGCCTCTCTAATTGTAAGCTATTGTCATCGATCGTATTGTTGTTATTACTTCTACGGTCACCACTCCGTCTCCTCTTGGGATGCTGATCCCGGGACTCCGGTGGCAGGCGATTACTCGCGCCCATCTATGTGGAACTCACCGGACGCAGCCCGGAATTTTCTGAGATCAGACGCGCGGGGGCCGGGCTGGGAGCAACTGGCAGAGAACTAACTGAATCTTCCACGTCAGGCAGTTTTTAAAGCACCTGGGGCAGGGTGTGGAAATCCCTATAGGAAGATTCATGCAATCTCTTAACCCGCTGCCCTCCACCTGCTACGTTCCTTTTGATTGCCTCAAAAACGCTGAAGAAAGAACGAAATCGCTCTGGAAACCCTTACCGAGAGTCTGCAGAGAGGAGCACAGCCGGGAGTCCAGGGCGGGACAGACGCCTTGGGCCCCCCCAGCGACTGGACTTGGGGGCCAGGACGCTGAAGCCGGTAAATTCCTCAGTCTCCAGAGCCACCTCCCTAAACCGAGGAGCCGGGCTGTTCCGGCCGGCAGGCGGGAGGGCTAGGCCCTGAGGATCGTAAGCACCGCAGCTCACCCCAGACTTTGCGTTCCCAGCTGCTCCAGCAGCACACCGCCTGGCCGCTGGGTTAGTAGATTTTTTTTTAAGGGGGAAAAAAAATAAATGCCCTCTGCTTAATTAAAATATTTTGGATGTCGGAGCAAATGTGTAGACTTACAATTACTTTGAAAGCGGCCGTTTTAACGTTAAACAACCACACCGGAGGAGATGCCTGAGCCAGACCGCTTTTGCTAAAATCCGGTGCGAGGGAACCCTTTGCCCCCGCGGGATAGACTACCCCGGTGGGCCCAGCCCCGGTGCTCGCCAGAAGTGCCATCTCTGTTGTATCTCTCCGGAGGTCCGTACAGCAGATTGGAGTCGAGCGCAAATAATAATTAGCCAGAGAGAGTTGCAGTTCAGACACGTGGTTAAAACAAGTCCTCAACTAGAAAGTCTGTAACTAGAAAATTGGAGAGAGGGGAGACATTTTGAAAGCATTTAGATATTCTGAAGTCATTAAAAGACTGTGGGCACGGATGGTTGAACCCGAAGGTCAGCATCATAATCCGCAGGAGAAGAGGGTCCTGTCTGTGTACGAGTGAGTCGTTAATGGGTTTAATCGGTTGGTACACAGTCCTGCCAGCGGCCTAACCAGTAGCCCAGGGCCTGGGCGGATCTGCAGGTCTCGCAAATTGATCGTCCTTCCTTCCACTCCTTCCTTCCACTTGGCATAAGAGACACCGTCATCCTGAACCGGAAGGATTGTGGTGGGATGGAGCCCACCTTAGTGGCGACGCGGAGCTGACCTTGCCACTGACCAGAGAGCCGAAGCTTTCTGGCCGCCCCAGTATCTGCTGTAAAAATCAAACGCGCCTGTTCGCGAGGCCCCTTTGCCCTGGAACCTGAGTATGTTTTAGTCTGGGATTAAGACTCCTGGATTTGCTTCTCCAGTTCATTATCCAGCCCTCTTTTGCAATCAGGTCTCACATACTTAGCACACGAAGTGACATATCAGGACTCTTGGTGAAACTGGCCTTTACCCTCCGGTCCAGGTTGTGATGGTGTTTGAGAACTCTGGGGCCCGAATTTGGGAGAACCTTGCATATGCCAGGGCGGAGGAGTATATACCCTGCACATTAGGCTCTGAATATTGAATTAAACTTAAATAGATACATTCTTTAATAAATTTCTTTGTGATTTGATGTAAGTTCGGTAGGTTCTCACAAATTTTGATGACCTCAGTTTGGGAATTAAGTTGGCCAAATGGTGTGATTATTGTTTTTTATTATTGTCATTACTATTACTACTACTACTACTACTACTACTATTATTATTATTGAAATATGCCTCAGAGTTACAGGGCAGAAACTCCTTCCCAACCTTGACTCTGCTTTCCATTTCTGATTATACAAAAATAAGCTGACACTCTAATTCTGTGGCCACATCAAAAAGAAAATGTAGTGTGTGTGTGTTTTAATAATGTTGGTAGCTCACATTCTTGAATGTTTTCCCAATGTGCCAAGTACTGTTTCAAATTTTACAGGATTAGCAAATATAATCCTTATCGCAGTGCTATAAAGTAGGTACTTTTATAGATGAAAAAACACAGGCACAGAGAGGGCCAGGAACTTGCCTAAGATGTCTCAGTTAGAAGTGGCAAAGCTAAGAGATCACACTAATGCAGACAGTGGTGCTCCAGAGGTCACTCCGTCCCATGCTTCTTCACTTAAATGACCAAAAACATGATGGTGGTCATACATGAAGAGTTCAAAACTGGGTTTGCTTTAAAAGAGCTTGAGTTTTCTGAGGCACCCCAGTGACCTCAGTGTGGACTGCTCACTTTGCCACTCACTGTAAAAGGCGAGTACCTCCAGAAAAAAAGGCCAGTTGCTATCACCAAAGCTGGTTTGTGATTAGAGTGAGGATAATTACATCACTGCGGCAGTTTCGATTCTTGGACTGAACTGGACAGTTAGACTCGAAGGAGTCATTAGAATGACAAAAATATACTTCAAGTACAGAGGCTGAGAAAACAGCAAATGTCCCTATGGAGAAGAGATTTATTCTCTTCCATTTGCCCCCATGTAAGGCTGGGAAGTGTGGAGAACATAGGGTTAAAAGAGATATTCCAAAACCTCTTGGAATGAATTTATTCATTTAAAAGAGGTACCGTGCCCCAGGTCAAGACTGAAAACATTTAACCAGAAGACAATTGGAACTAAAACTTTGAGTAGCTATTTTTAGAATCAGATTTTAAAATCCAGTAACTTCAGAAAATCTTTCCTTCTGAAAGCTAGTAGCTGAACATAGCAACTTTTCCTACATTTTTAATTTAATAAATGCTGAGAAATCTAATTTCTCACCTATTTTTCCATTCTATTTCTAAAAACTTGATGGCTAAGACTTTCTGTCTTCACTAAAGGAAATTTGAGATAAGATCTGATTGAGGATAATCCTTTTTGAAGTAATTGTACTTTCTCAGCCCGGGAGCTTAAACAAAGTATGTGACTCACTTCAAGCTCCTGGGTGAAGATCAGAATTGTGCATTTATATGCAACAATTTGAAATACGAACCATCATGTTACAAAGCTGTCAAGATTTATTAGCAAGACAGTGTAGCATGTGTTGAACTCTGTTTTTAATTAGGCACCTAAATTAGACCATAAAATGGTTGATTAATCTTTTACAAGTTGAGGAAAAAAATATAACATAAATTAACCTAATCATAAGTGTTTTCCCAGATGCTCTTAGTTAATAAAATAGTCAATATTTAATAGCAGCCTATTTGTTTTAGATGAATAAAATGCTGAAAAGTATGAATTTAAATTACACTTATTACCTTCCAAATGATATGTTATCATTGAACAGGTCTTTAAAAATTAGATTGAGCACATGTCTTAAAAAACTACAATTTGATTAAGCTGACTAAAGTAGACTTTGCCTTCTTAAGAAAGCCTGATTATTGAAAAATTACAATGTAATATTGGCTACTATTTATAAGAGATTTACAGCTAAATTTGTTATTTGAAATTTTAAAGTGACTTGTCATAGCTTCTGTTTTTCTAGTTTTGTGTTTTATTTTTGGTTGAAGAAATACTTTTAGGTATTTTGAAAAAAACTTATTCCAAATGTATATGCTAATTTACCTTTTTGTTTAAAACATGTGGGACATGAGGTTTTCTAATTATATAAGATGACCCTTTGAATCATTGAAGTTATTTAGAATTAAAAGTTCACCAGGAATTTAAAACACAAACCTATCAGTCAGCTAGTGATGTGAATCAGGGAGAAATGGCATTTACTTAAAGCTTCAGAGCTGAAATACTACTTGACTAGACTGCTTGCCTCCTGCTTTCTGTCAGTAGTTTCTGAATACTTTATG
Source organism: Trachops cirrhosus (assembly GCA_028533065.1). NCBI lineage: Eukaryota > Metazoa > Chordata > Mammalia > Chiroptera > Phyllostomidae > Trachops > Trachops cirrhosus. Next base: position 58,102,695 of record CM052545.1, on the reverse strand, counting down.
TTCTCACTCTATGAACATGGAAATTAAGTTGATTGACATAAGCACAAAATATCCACTTTGAAGCCAGAGCATAATGAACATTTCTTTTGCTGGGAATATAGTTAGTTTCTGAATAGGGTGCTATCTCTCTCATTTAACAGTCTGTGATTTCAGACACTAAGGAACATTTCATCCTAGGCTGTTGGGATAGTCAGGAATCCCAGCAAAATGAATTCCCCAAGTATGTGGCACATTTTCAAGTGTAGCAAATACAATATGCTGCCTACCTCAAATGAAAACATTCACCATGATCGAAAAGAAATGAGATACTGATATTTTTTGAAAACTACTTGTAAGTACAGCATGAAACTTTAAAAAAGTATTTTATATACTACCTGCTAGAACTCTATTTCTCTCAAACAATACCAAAATTAACTAACAACAAATAAAACTGATGTTACCATATATTGATTTTCTTTCTAATTTTAGATTTGGGGAAAAGTGTACCATGTGAGGAGCAATTACCAGCTTAATAACGTGACAATAAATAATTTTCTTTGCAGTCAAGAGGCTCTGTGCTAAAATACTGCCAATGCTAATAACCCTCTCCCCCCATTAATTTTCTTTGTACGTAGATAAAGAGTGATAGTAATTTCCTTCAGGTTATGTCTATAATTTTAATTTTTTTCTTTAAATGTCCACTTCTGGGACTTCAAATATATTAAAAATCGCATAAGTTACTGGGTCATTTAAAAAATTTAACTTTTAAACTTAAGGGAGTCATGGATGAAACGTTTAAATAGCAAAGCTGTACTGACAGAATTTGTTTGCCTCCTGGACAGAGCTGCTTTTAAAAATTATTTGTGAGGATCTGTGCAGAGCTTGTTAAAAAAGACTGCCAGAGAGGAATTTATATGTATGTGTGTACACATTATTATTCACTGTGATTTTAAGTTGCTAAATTAGTTACAGAACAAATAAGCTCTTGGAATAAAGTATTTTTCTTCTAAATACGGCAAATGTGTTAAAATAAGACTCTGGATTAACATGACGTTGATTGTATTTCAGCCTAGGCTAGACTGTTTTTGAGTAGATGTCAGTACTTTTAAATACTTTTGGTCAGAATGTGAATGATCCGTGTGTTCATAAAGAAACGGCGGGGCGGGGGGCCGGGCCGGGGCGAAGATGCGGAATAGCTGTTTTTCCCAAATCGTTGTCCCACGCTGCTCAACGTGGTCACACTTGCTTAGAAACCCGTAAAATACTGAAATATTGTTCTGGGCAACATGAAGTTTGGGCAACAAATGGAGAGTGGGAAGAAAAATACTGAGGAAGAAAGGGGGAAGCAGCAGATGTTCCAGGCGTTCTCCTGATTTAGCGAATGGGGGTCAGAGAAGAGGTGTGCGGGCAGGGGTGTCCAACATGGCCCCAGACAGGCCGCTGCACAGCCACGTGTCGGTCGCTTTCCGGCAGCTGCAGCTTTCGCTTACAGCTCGGGCTCCGGGGGCGGCCGAGTGCGCAGCCCCGGGCCGAGCGCACAGCTCCGGGCCGCGCCGAGAAAATGGCTCTGCGGCCGACCGTCCTCCGGGGTCAGTCGGCACGGCCGCTGCGTAGCGCGGGATCGCTGCTGCTGGCCAGGGCGCCTCTGGGCCCGGGAGACCCAGGGACGGCCTTCCTCGCGTTGGGGGTGGGGCCGGCCAGCGACCGGGCCCGTGCAGCCCCTGGGTCCCGGGGGTCGCCCTCCGCGCCCACGTGACTAGCTGGAACCGCCCGGTGCTCCGGCCTCACCTGTCCCGCTGCGCCCCGTGCAGCGGCCCGGCGCTCACAGTGGGCGGTGCCGACGGGCCTCGGCGTCACGTTGAATGGCCCGAGGGGCCGCCGGTAAACCAATGGCTTCTGGTCTGCGCGATGGCCCCACCCAGAGGGGCGGGTGGAGCAGGCGAGTCCCGCCCTGGAGGGGACAGGCTTTCCCTGCTGTTCCTAATTGGCCCAGAACTGTTCTCACCTTCGGAGCCAAGGTTGTCAGCTGGTCTCCTGGGCTTCCTTCCTTCTTTTCTAAACCCTCCTGCACAAACGTCCCTGCCTTTTGGAGGGGAAGTGTCGCTTGTCTGAAAACTTGCTTCTCTTGGACAGGGCAGTGAGGACTCAAGTTCCCCACTGATTCGGAGATCTCTGCAGCACTGAGACTCAGTGGCTGGTTCGCCTCCCCAGCACTTCCAGTCGGTGGCTTCCCAAGTGCCCCTCCGGGGCTCACACTTCGTGGTGCCTCTCCTTTCCTCAGCCCAGTGCCCACAGTCTGCAGCTGACCCCCAACTCAGGGGAAGGAATAGCTCCTCATTGGGCAACCTGTAAGCAAGCCTCTTTCTGCTCCCCCAGGGAAGCATTCTCTGGGTCCTGAGGAGCTCAACCTCCCCTAGTTCCCTCTAGCAGGAATATGGGCTGAAAAGTGCTTCCAGTAAGGATGGGATTTACCGGGTGGCACTGAGAATTAATTCTGATGATTGGATGAGGCAGCCTTCTTTTCTGGAAGGTTTTGAAGAGGTTTATGGGATGACCTGTATTAAAAGGCCGGGAAGCTCACATAGGACCTGCTCGTTGCTGCGGAAGAGGTTGAAACAATGCAGGATTTGGTCCACACATCCACAAAAGTAAGTCTGCCCCAGGAGACAACGCACTGAGCCAACGATTAGAGAACATGTTATTCAGCACCAGACCACTCTTGGTGTCTTCCCCTAGCTGAAAGGAATGTCCTGCCTCCTGTCCTCTCTGGCTGGAAACTCAGCCTGGTTCAGCCTAGCCATTCCTCTGGATGTGTGCTGTTCATTAGGTCCCTGGTGCCCTCCTGTCTGATTGTCTCAGAGTCTCCAGCACTTAGCATATGCTGGTGTGCCAATGAACACAGATACACAAAAAAGGAAACATCCTGTTCCCAGCCAAGAGGTTTTTACAGTAGACCCCAGCAAGTGTGTGTGTGTGTGTGTGTGTGTGTGTGTGTGTGTGTGTTGGGGGTGGTTGGTGAGAGTAAGGTAGGGAAGCTGATCATGACTCTCATCGACCTGAAATATGTAAAGGAAAAAGTGAAAGATGACCATTTTAAGTCTTTTTCTATAGCTAATGAATAATACATTCTTATAAGTCATGTTGACTTATGTTTTCACTTCTCTAATAAAGATTTATTACTACTAACTTTTTAAAGTATATGGACTTTATTTTTTTAGAGTAGTTTTAAGTTCACAGCAAAATTGAGTGAAAAGACACAGTTCCTTCCTGTACATGCCCTGCCCTCATATAGGCACAGCCTGCCCCACTATTGACATGCAAGACCAGAGTGGTACATTTGTTACCATTGGTAAACTTACAGTGACATGTCATTATCAGCTAAATTCCATAGTTTACATTAGGGTTCACTCTTGATGTTGTGTATGTTATGCCTTTTGACCAATGTATAATGGCAAGTATCCTTCATTATAGTCTCATACAGAATAGCTTCACTGTCCTAAACATACCCTATTCAAACACTGTTATCAAGAGCTATCAGGTAGCACTTGAGGGTCTAAGGAAGTACAAGAGACATGAACTCGTCTTTCAGGGGCATGTTTTAGTCAGTGAACTAAAACCTACAAGCTCAAAGAGGTCTCAAAGCAATTTAAGCACTGAATTTAAAAAAAATCATTAGTCCTGCTGAATCACTAATTAACAACCATTTGAAGAAGAGGAAGCATGTGACAAAATTATTAAATAGTACAAATGAAGAAGTGTGACTTTATATTTTACTTTCCCAGGAGCTTCCAAAGAGAGCTAAGACAGTAAGAAGAAGGAGAGGAGATGTCAGTTATCTGTGAGGCAGGAGGAAAGTGAGTGAGGGCCTACTGTGTGCAGGCGAGTGGCTGCTGCTGTTTCATCTTACCAGTGGTCCTTTCTGGGTCAGTCACCTGTTTTGCAGAGCAGCAAAGGGAAGTTCACAGAGGTTGTCTGGGGTCACACAGCTGTAGCTACAGGTGACTAAGCCTCTTGAACCTAACGCCTCCCGAGGGCCCTTTTAATGCCACAACTCAGCATAAAAGTATTCCCAAAGTTGTATTTTTTTCTCTGTTTTCCTGTCGTTTCCTTTAGTTCCCCACACTCAGTCCTCAGCCCCCTCTGTTGCAATGATATCTGCATTGATAAGACCAGACTTCATCTGTGTCATCCATGCACCAGCTGGTCACTTTGGCATCATCCCTGTTGCCCTTGCTCCTATGATAAAATCTGTACATTTGATGCCCCCTTTGTGACTGCAGCTTCCTTTCATTTCCTCATTTGCCGGCCCATCTCTTCTCTCTCACCTTGAAGCTGCCCACCACGCCCATGCCACCCAGATGTCAGGATCACACCAAAACCCCCAGCACTCACCCCTGGTGGCTCCTTGCCTACTTAGCTGACACCCAGACACCCTTGCCCCACCCTGTGGAGACACCCTGTCTTGTACTATCCCTAGAAGTTGTGCGTAAGAAGGTCTTGTCATAGAGTTCACCTGGCCCACCCTGAGTTACATCTTTACCCAAGAACTTGGGTGTTACTCAGCAATTAGCCCTGCTGGTCACCACCCTTGCCCATGCCAGGACCCACAGTGTGCATTGGCCCTTCCGGGTGGCATATGTTACCTTTAAGCACTGGTTCATAGAACTTGCCCCACACAGGGAGAAACTGCAGCTAGATCCTTGCATTTGTAAGAGGACCACTTTCCCAACCACTTCTTTTCAGCATGACCTTATTTCTACTTCTCCCAAAACTTTCCTCCATCATTTTAAAGAAGTCCTCTTTGTTCTGTTATTTGAAGAAAGTCCCAGACATCATATTTTACTTATGTATGAGGCCTGTAGGTTTTTCAGTCAAATTTATATTCACATACCTATAAAAAGTACACAGATCAGAAGTGTGCAGCCTGATGAATCTTCACAAAGAGAACACACCCATGTAACAGCAGTTCAAGAACCCCAAAGCCACTGTCACATTCCCTCCTGGTCACTGTCCCTGTTCCATGGGTTAGCTATGACTGAACTTCTTGTAAATGACATCCAAGAGTAAATATTTGTGTGTTTTTAAAACCACGGAAATTCATTGCCAATACTGACAGATTCGGATATTTCACAAACAAATGCAGGTTTTCTGCTTTTTTTTTTATGAAAGAGCCGACAGTACAAGGCTTACCTTTCTCAAGGCAACAACTGGCTGAGACTAGAGAGCAGCTGTGCCTGAGAGTGGGGCATGTTCTCTTCTGTTTGCCATGGTCTCCACTACTCCTTATTATATCACACTGAGCCAGCTTCACTCACTTACTTGTTACTTGCTTAGTCTCAGGTCTGGGTAGATGCCAGACAGGATAGGGGCTACAAACTGTTTTCTTTCTTTTATTTTTTTAATTCTTTTTTTAAAAATTGATTTTGAGAGAGAAAAACATCAATTTGTTGTCCCACTTATTTATGCATTCATTGGTTGATTCTTGTATGTGCCCTGACCAGGAACCAAACCTATAACCTTGGCACATTGGGATGACGCTTTAGCCAATGGAGCTACCTGGTCAGGGATATAAACTGTTCTCCATGCCCGCCCCCTCCCCCACTTTATTTAAGTATGCATTGTTTCAGGATTGAATTCCCATTTATCATGGACATTCTTGTTAGATTTGGGAATTAGCTTTTTTTCTATTTGACTTATTTTTCATTTTACAACTCTGTAGAGATCTTAGAAGAGGCTGCATGGAGGTCTGGTAACTATATGCCAGTTAAAATTAGAATCACTGTCTTAAAATAATTTTCACTGACATGTTTGTTGTATTTTTATTTTATTTTATTTTTTGTTTTTTGTTTTTTAAACTAGCTCTTCCATGTGGCCCCCAGTTGGGGTTAGTCTTTTGATATGGACACTTTGTGAATTTGAGTACTCACTTTGTCTTTGTGGTGTCAACATCCTCAAGTACACAGTGGGCATGGGTCCGTCAGTGCTCCCTGAACCACTGCTCAGCAAACTCTGGTACAGGACCACAGTTTTCTTAGTTCATTGTGGACTGATGTGGTGTCCTACTGTGGGTGACTAGTACACACCTCATGCCTTATGCCTTCTGCCACACAATTTGCAGCACCCACACTCATCTGTCCTCTGTCTAATGAGTTCATTGATCAGAGCCTTAGATGTTGGAACAGTATCAAATTGCTTAGGGTAGTTTTATACACTCTCAGGTTTTATATTTATCTCCTTGAAGACAGTTAGCAGGTAATCCTCAGATCACGGTTTGAGGAGCACTGTCTCAAGTGTCTTCAGTAAACAGAAAGTTTTTAAAGAATTAATAAGTGATTTGTACAAGAAAATGGTTCCATCTCAGCATATTAAGAACCCTGAGAAGTGCTATAGCTGAAAACAAAACAAAGCTCTGTTTAATTTTATTAAGGATTCCCTGTGAATACAAAATCCTTTTTTCACTCAGTACCGCCTGCTAAGTGGAGGAGTAGTGTTCGTCCGGATGCCAGCTGGGGCAGTTTGCAGAGCAGGTCTCCAAGGCTCTTGTGGTTCGAAGAGTCAGACCCCTGGCCCTGTGATCTGTCTGTCCACCCCTGGAACAGGTGTTAGACTCCATACTTCTCCCACTTAAGACATCACTGCAAACCCAGTGTGTGGGCACTGTCCCTTCTCCCAGGATAATTGTGCAAAACAAGTACAGAGGGAGATGCTGGGGTTGCAGTAAATCAGGGGCCCAGGCAGAGGCGCGGCAGCTGAGGAGGGTGTCAGGTCCCAGCTTGCGCGGGCTGTTGAGGAGACTTCCACAGGCTGCTCTGCTCTAAGCAGGCTAATTGCAGGTTCAGCTTTCCTCTGAGAAGCTCATGCGTGCTTTCAAAGGTGGTCTCTCTGTCTCCAAGCTGTTTACAGAGGTAGATGTCTGATGGTGTTGGGAAAGGGTGAAGGTTTGTTCCTCCCTGCCCATCACAGTGTAGCCCTGTGGCCTGTGTGTGTTTGATCACAGCACCAATGTGATTCTCACCCTGGACATGATACTGAGGTCTCTGCAAAGTAACGTGAGTGCCACATATAAACATCCTCAGCCTTGAGCTGCAAACCAAGACAATCACCTTTAAAAGAAAACAAAACACGAATTTCCCCTTTTTGTGTCTGGGGCCAAGGGGAGAAACACTTGAAGCGTTCTTTAGTCACACAGCACCGGAAACGAAGGAAACTTTCGTATTAGATGTCATTGGGAAAGGAGGCGAGTAGAACCTTTTTAGAGAGAGATAAGGGATTCATTTACCTCTTTGTATGAAACTTAGATTACAAAAGTACCTGGGTTTCCTTTGCAAGCACTCTAAACTTGCTATAATAACCTTATTATCTCCTGGCACACTTACCATGGACTCTTCATATTTGGTGAAATCCTAACACCTGTTTGGATGGCCCCTCACCTCTTCCCTGAGCCCCTGCTTCAGGGGAGGTGTTTGGCAAGAGTGTTTCACAGGGCCTGGAGGTGAACAGTTTCACACCAGAATGGGCTCCTCTATTGTGTGCGCTTGAGTAGCTTTTCTTTCTTATCACACTACCCTTCCTATAAAGTTACGTATCTTTTAACAGGATATTTAATATCCATCCTCTCTTTCTATGGGCCTTGTGAAATTCAGGCAATAACGACACAGCCTTATTGCCAAGTCATGACCAGAGCATCCAGTTGGCACTACTCATGGAATAATGTACTGTTTACCATTCATTCATTCATGATCTGATTTCATCTACCAGACAGTTTTAGAACACCTCAAGGGGGTCAAAAAGTATGAAAGCACTTGGAAAGGAAGATGTTAAGCAGTTGTTACAAGCCTCAAGGAGATAATTATCTTGGTCAAGGGGCCATGGTGAGAAATAAGACAGAACAAAGTGGGAAACTCTGTGGGAGCCAAGAGAAGGGAGCTCAGAGGTGAGGCTACCACTGAGCTGGGCTTTGAAGTATGGATAAGAGTTTGTCAGTCGATTGTCCCAGAAAGAAAATGAAGGTGTTCCAGGCAGCATTGTGGGAAAGGCCTGGAGAGAGGCATGGCAGAGCCCTGGGGTTGGTGGAGGAGAAGAAGTGTTGGAGATTCAGAGAAGGTGAGCCCAGAGGCCAGCTCAGGCATAACATGTCATGTTGAGAGAGGGGCCTTATCTCCTTGACCAAAGGGGGTTTTTCAGGCCAGCAGAGCCTCCTATACCAAAGAAATTCACAGACTTTACATGAATTATGCATTGGAATTCTTTTCATGTATTTTTGAGAAAAATGAAATAATTTGGTGTTTCAAGGGAAAGAAAGCAAGAAAAGGTAGAGACTTTTTGTCCTCAGATGTACAACACAGTCCCACTGAGTGATTTGTGTGTTGCTCTCAGACTTCCAGAACAAGCACTTGCCCTGATAGTGCTCACGGAGGGGACAAGACACACTTCCTCACTCATCACAGAGCCCACAGAGCCCTCGTCCTGTTGCCTCTGGGTAACTTGGATGACACTGAAAGGATACACACTGTCCCTCTGTGGTTTGATGTTTTGGGGGAAAGAGAGGCATTCTTCCCCAGCTCCCAGCTAGGCTCCAAATGCCAGACAGCTTCCCAGCCCAATGCTGTGAAGAAACAGATGGCCCAAAGGCTGCAGGCTGAAGCCAGCCAGCCTCCTCTCCTAATCTCCCCACTCCACCATGGTGCGGGGGTGTGGGGAAGAACCCTGCCCTTTCCTGGGGAGGGGCTTCTGAGCCAGCAAAGGAAGCAAGGTGGAGAAGGAACCCACAGGAACTTCTCTGGCCCAGCTGGACAGGGTAGGGCAAAGCTTCCCTTGTCGCAGAATCCTGAGCAAGTAGAGAGAAACCATGGTTGGCTCATGGTTGCCAGCATTCCCAAAGTGATCTCAATTATTCCCATCATTCACTGTGGAGGAACTCAAGTCTGGGAGCCTTCTGTGTTAGAGTGTAAAAGTGACTGCACTCTTTGATCAAGTGTGACTGAGAACTGCATCACCCTGCTCCAGAGCCTACCTCTTTTGAAAAGAGACAGAGATGAGAGGCCAAGAGGTGTTGGGCTTAGGAGAGGACAGCCAGGAGCTGCTGGTTAGAGGGCAGGCCCTGTGCACTGGCCCTGTGTGCTGCCCATCTCTCCCCTTGGGTGGAATGGCCAGTCATTCAGTTATTTTTAGAGTTGTGTTTTCTTCCAGTCCCAGCTGGAAAGAGAAGCACAGAACAAGCTCATGGCTTTTTTGTGTTCCATAAAATGAGCGTTTGCCAGGGAGCACGTGGGCCAGCTTCCTTGAGACATAAACTTTGAGTCATTTTCAGGACTTTGATCAAAGCCACTTCATCTTACCCAAATGGTGTCTTTTGGGGGTGTCAGTGTGGGGGGATGGGAAACACTCGGGCATGTCACCTATTGGTGTCCATCCTCTGTGATTGCTCAGCCCCTAGATGTGGCAAATAGGTCACAGGTCCCAGAAGCTCAAAGTGTGGACCTAGCAGGTAGCTGCAGTGTGGTCTGCAGGTAAAGATGCTTCCCAAGTGAGGGTACCAGTCAGGTTCAGTGGTGGGTTTAGGTCCTCAAGGTCGGCCCCACTCATGCTTAACATGTGCACCTCTGCAAGAATAATTCCCCAGCTGCTGATTGGTTGTCAAGTACATTTGAATTTGTATTTGGTGCTGTTTTGCCTCAATTGTAAAATTATTTGGCTTCTCTCTACTCAGTGGTGTGTGTTGAGAGGACAATCTGAAGGAAACTGGCTTTATGGACCTTGGGGATTATTATGTACATTGGAATTCAGCAACAGGGATAGACAACTAGGAAGGAACCCAGCTGATTTTGTTTAGCTCTTGATGTCCCTGTGTTAGAATGTCCACTGGTATCAGCAGACATTGGTTGCACATTGATTTTATCAATTTATTGAGGTTCTGTAGATGCAAAGATTTACTCATTTCATAAATATTCTTGCCTATTTTATTAGCACTGCTCCTGCCCTCACGTTGCTTACATTCTATTAGGGGGATGGGCAGGAAGCAAGTCAACAAGTAAACTGATGAAAATGGAAGGTCTCCCCCAGCAATGAGAGCCATGAGTAGAAGAACAACACAGGGAGGGGACAGAGGGTTATGAGGGAGAGAGTGATGGGAGAAAAGGATCATATTAGGTAGGAGGTCTTTGTAAAGAGTCGATGCTGAGCAGAGGCCTGAAGGAAGAGAAGGGATATATGGGAGTCAAGTGGGTGGGAGCGTGTTTCTATGAGATGACACTGTGACCAGAATGAATCCATTGGAGGGAGTGGGGAGCGGGGGGCAGAGAGGCTGTTCTGTGTTTGTTAGTGTGAAGGGATTCTAGTGTGACTAGAGAGAGAGAGAGTGAAAGCTAAGCACAGTAGGGCGTGACACACAAAGACAGAGGAAGTTCAACGCATAGAAATATCCCCCAGGAAGGAAGGAGTGGTTAGTGTCTAGGTGGTGATGGGGGTGGGGGTCTTCTTAGGGAAGGCTTCTGAGAGGACTTCTGAGTGACACCCGAGCAAGGTTTGACAGATGAATAGAGTTCATGTCAAGAACAAATGGAGAAAGGGTTCTTCTTGGCAGAGGAAATACACATGAAAAGACAAGGAGGTTTATGTGAAAGAGTGGTGGATGCCTGCTGGGAAGGGCCAGCTGCAGTGAGGTTGGACAGCATCAGGGGCTGGTATCTTTTGTGAGGGTGCCTTAATGTAATGACTTCAGAGGGTAACAGTTTATCCTGCACCTTTTTTCCTCTCAAGTATTTCAGCTTGGAAGTGGGATTTACAAGATGCCATTGAATAGCGTTACACAGGAATTGCTTTTGCTGGTGATCAGAAAAGATGCCGCCCAGAAAAAAAAAAAGGCAAGTGCTGGAGATCCTGTCAGGATGTGTTCTGGGACCCACGTCCTCTAAGCTGCTTGCTTTTTGCTTGCCTGGACGGAGCCTTTCATTAGGGTAAAGCCTAAAGCCATGTAATTAGAAATTCCACTTCTCAGCTCTTCGGACCTACAACAAGGAACAGCCCCGTGGACGCTCTGTTTCAGCATTCTTAGAAGCTGAGCAGGGCCAGGCCGTCAGTGCCAAAATGCCAAACCTGGTAATTAAGAGGTGGCTTTGCAGGCACACACCTGTTCTGAATGTGCAATTAGTGCCTGCTGCCCTTCTTACTGGAGCTTATCCCTCTGTACAGACCGTTTGCAGGGGAGGTGTGTGTGTGTGTGTGTGTGTGTGTGTGTGTGTGTGTTTATCTCTCCTTTTCTCTTTCTTATTGTTCAGAGGAGGACTTGCTGAGAAGGGGTCAGTGTGGAAGACTGGAGGATGGCTCTAGGGAGGGCACCGGTATGGAGTTTTTCCTCAGGACTGCTCATCACATACTTTCCACTCTACGTTCCTGGTTTACAGCCAGGCTAATTTAATTTCCAGCTGCGAGGCTACTCCTGTATGATGGTAATCTCAACCAGTTAATGAGCTAGAAGAGGAGGCAGCTGATTGGATTGATTCTTGGGGCTTGGCTCAGTGACTTCATGGTGCTAATTTATCAGCCTGTTTGTTTCTTGGTTGGAGAGTCTTGTTCAGCCTGACCCAGCTTCGTGAATCTCCCCGCTTCTAAAGATGTATTGAGCTGTGACTCCTGGCCTCTGCAAATAGAAAACCAGATCGCTTTTCCTTTTACACACCTGGTTGATTTAAAGGGAAGAGGGAGGGCTAATGGAGTAGCTGCTGTCTGTCCATGGTACCTGTAAAGCACATTTTGAGAAAGTCGGAGTCTTCACTCCAGCTGGGTGTGTGTCACCAGCAGATACATATGTGGGGCACGCTGTGTGAAACAATGCTGGTCTGTAATATTGACCCTAGGTTTGGGGGGCAAGTATTTTCCTCCTGCAGAAGACTGGCAGAGTTGAAAAAAAGGGCTAACGTGTACAAAACACAATAGGAATTAGGGCTATGGTTGGGGAGGGCTAATCTGATGATTTTTGTTTTTGTGCTCATTTGTTTTGGTAGGGTTGAGTGAAAAGTGAGCTCCTGAAATGAGGGTGTAAGGGTTGAAGTGCAGAACGGTGAGACATTTAGTTCCTGCAGGCTAAATGAATCTCTCTGTATACATATGTTTATATATTTATAAAAGTATGTTTATTTCATTATAATTATACCCCATATAGTACTCCCAAAGTAATTTAAAACCAAACCTTTTTATTTTTGTCAGAAAGGAAGGAAAGATGAAAATCTCATTAGAAAGAAGGCAGGGGATAAGAGATGGAGCTAGTGGGATGGTTGTTGTATTTGAGCATTTTGATCTTGGAGATTCTTACAGATGTTAAGGAGTAGGATGAAGATGATATTCAGAGTTGAACATTCTCGAGTCCAAGTCCCGGCTTTGGCATTGCCCAGCATTGATTTGGGGCAACCCTGTTCAACCTCCTCCAGCCTCACTCTCCCCATCTTTAAAATGGAGCAAACACCCCTTGAGAAGGTAGTTACAGTGAGCTGGTGAGATCTAGGATGTTTGTACTTTCTCTGGATAAAGTGCTAGGAAGATCTTAGAGTTGACCTCATTATGAACAAGGAAGAGAGAGAACCATCTTTTGATACAATGGAAGCTGGTTGGTTCATTACCAGAGGCAGACAGTTTTCTGCAGCACAAACTTGGAGCATTGTAGCGGGCGGTGTCTTTGTGGCTTTATAAGACCACGTGAAGACCCATTATTATGCCGCCATTATTTCAGTGCTTGGCAAAATGTAGAGGCATGTGCTGTTGTAGGTAGTTTAGGCAAAGCATTTGGGGGTGAGCAGAGCTCAGTGGGCCTAAACATGATGCTGACCTCATCCATGGATGGAGAATGCATGTCCACTCTACTCTGACCTCCTAGGAACCATCTCAGCCAGGATCTAGGCTGGGGGCGCCTGATGGCCAGAGGTGGCAGATGGCTGCTGGGTTGTCTGTGCACGTCAGCTCCAACGAAGGCCTACTCCTTTCCTCAGATTCTCCACAGTCCCTGAACAGCATGTCTGTATTGCAGTCAGCAAGGGTAACAGTCTGTTGTGATATTTAACAAGCCCCTTTTCTGTTCTGAATAAGAGAAGAACCATCTTTCATCAGAGGATGAGGGGGTCCAGGGAAGGGGGTCTTTCCTTGGACAGACACCATGTCTGGCTCATAGAAAGAAACCTCTTGGAGTTCCAGATACATTTATGGAGATGTTTCAAGATCAGGAAGACACCAGCTTTACAGCATCTTCAACAGACAATTGATTCCCTTTCTCAGTTCCTTACCTGGCAGTCCTGCCTGCCTCTAAGTGACAGTTTAATTTTGTGCATTTCGCAACCCCAGGACAATAATGAAAGCTGGGTTTGAGCTCTCTTCCCCAATGTGCTAATGGGGCAGCAGAGACAGCCTTTGCTTTCTCTTTCATACGCTGTTTGTTCAGGGCTTCAGTGCTGTGGGCTCCCAGCCCCGAGGTTTTTGGGAATGGACTTATTGGGCAAAGTAACAGCTTAAGATCTTTATTTGGCTGGGTCAGTGTAGGGGGGACACCTGCTGAGCACCTCAGAGAGCAGCCATTCCTTCTGGCACCCTGCCTCTGGCTGGCCTCCCAGAGTGGCATCCCGTCCCAGCCCAGGCTGACCCAGAACCTGCTTTGCTAGCCCAGGGAATTTTTCCTCCCCTAGGAGCCGGTGCTCCCCTTTCTCAGGGGCTTCCATTTGTACTCATGGCCACAAAAACTTAAATATTCCTTTATGTACAACACCTCCTGGATGAGCACCTAAATCTTTCTGCCAACCTCCCCCCCTGAAAACTGGGCAAAGCCACAGTTTACATGGCTGAGTCCAGGACTCATTAGTGTGGTGCCCACCATGCACTTTGTGCAGAAACTGAAGGTGGTCCTTGCTCCTACTTCTTTCTTCATGTGTAACCTGTGCCCAGCTGTGCAGTTTTCCTTCTTTCCAAATGTTTTTGAAATTAGCTGTCCAGACACTGTCACTCCTACTCCATCCTTTCCATTCAGATCTCCCAAATGGCACTGACTTAGTATCCACCTTTTTGAAATGGTACTTAGGGTGGTTTTTAAATGACACCTAAAGGACTGCGAATATATCAAATGTCAGTGTCCAAGAAGAAAATGAATGAATGGTAGAACCATAAGATGGAGCCAGGAGTTGGCCTAAGAAATGGCTCTCAGATGGCTGGCCATGACCCTCAGCTTCCTGGCAGCCCTCACAAGAAAACTAACCTCAAGTGTGTATCACAATGCAAGGTGCTCAGAAGAAGGTGTGACTGCTCTGGTCCTGAGATGGAGGGCTGCTGGAGAGATGGACAGTGCCCCTGGTGTGGAGAGCACCCTTCCAGGAAATGCATGGTTTCATCCAGCCTTGGGGGTAAAGGATCATTTTCTAAAAGCAAAAGGTAAAATTATGACTCTCATCCAGATATAATAATACAGATTATATTTCCTTAATGATCACATTAAGGATTTTATTTCACTCATTGTTAATGAGAGAATCATTGGTTCAAAGGAGAAGTCAAAAGAATACAAGTTTACTTGAAATAAAGCAATTTGAAGATGAATATAAAAATAGGCAGGAAGCACATGTTGGGAGGTGGAGAAGCAAGTCTACAAAATCTCCACTCAAAAGCATTTATTTGCATGCCTCTGGTCAAGACTTTTATTGCATTGCTACATTGCTATCTATAATTTACAGAGTTGCAAAATATATCAAAGGCTGTAAAAGGCCAGAGTCAGATAACCAGAAGGGCCTGCTTTAGACAATGCAGGGGTTTCCAGTGGACACATGTAGTAATCTTTTTTTTTTTTTTGCTTATTCCAAATTTCTTTGCACTTTTTTTGTCAGTCTTTAGTAGGCTCATGAAGTTTCTAATCAGCTAAAAGCCCAAATCTGTTCTGTCTCTGCTGCTGAGAAGCAATGTCTCCCCCACTCCTAATACATTTTCATGCCACTCACCCTCTCCATTTGATGTGGCTTCTCATTACCTCTGGGATCAAATTCAAATTCTGTCTTGCATTTGTTCATTTATTCATTCACCCTTTATTCTTCTGACAATCATTTATTTCTGCCACAATGGAAATAAGACACAATCCAGTCCTCACAGCCTTCTAGGACTGTAACAGCAGACAGATAATGGCTGCGCTGTGTGTGTGGGTGTGTGCACATGCACACATGCAGGGCGGGTGTTAAAGGGTGGTGGTCTGGTGGTCCGGAGAAAAGAGCAAGGACTGCCAAGCCAGACTGAGAAAGGGATGATCATCATAGAAATGTATTAGATGAAGGAGGGCTGGAAAGAATGTTAAGGAGGAGGGAAGTCCATGGGGTGGTGGGGAGGCAGGGAACTTTATGACCCATTTGAGGAATTGTAGGAACTTGATCACAGATGGGGTGAAGCAGAATTGGGTGGAGTAGTGAGAAAAGAAGTAGGGGACTTAGAATTCACTTGAATGGCATTCTCAGCATCCTGAGAGGTGGTGAAGATCTGGCTTCTAGATTTTGCTTTTGGATTGATGCCTGGGGAAGCAGTGGGTAGGGGCTGGGCAGTGTAGATAGAGGGCAACCCCTGCCTGTTTTCCAATCTTTCCAATGCTGCCCACCACAGCTCAAGAAAAAAAAATCCTTCAGTCCAGGCTAAATGGCTCACTCACTGCCTTATATTCCTACACTGAGGTATATTTTGTCCTTGACGTCTTCATTTCCACCTACCCTTGGGAGGAGCTCACAGGGCACAAGCTTTGGGTGCTTTTTTCCACACATCTCTCTTTGGACCCAGTATACAGTATCTATTGGTAAAGTTCCTACATGTGGAACTTCTTTCTCAATACACAATGTGCCCCTGGATGGCAAGAATTTTCCCGGTACAATACATACCTGCCATTTCACTGATTCCTTGGTCATCCATGATACATACTACATCTACATTTCTAGTCAGCTTTCTTCTTGCTCCCTATGAGAGGCACTGGGGTATCTTAATCCACCTTCACTTGATGGATGCCTGGGAATGCAAGTAAATTAAAATAATAATGAAAGCAAAATAATAAATAAAATAACAATTAATAGAAATCAGCTAATTAATGTCATCATCTCATTATTAACTGCAACCACTCATTAGTTTGAATAGAGAAGATGGTTTATTACCAACCAACCAGAGGTGGGGCATTTAAGTTCACGAGTGAGCTGTGCCACAGCTTGCTCCTGTCCCACAGGAGGAATAAGGAACATGATCTTATGCCATGTTTGTTCTTTGCTCTAGCTTCTAATTCAGGTTTAAGACCTTCTTTATGGGCAGGGCCTCTTAATGTAATTGTGTCACTTAATGTAATGTGTATGATGTTACATAAATGTTGCTTAGAATTAACTTGTTTGGGCGTTGGGATACTGAGATCATCACCATTTTCAAGCCTGCCCCAATGATAATTTATTATTCCAGGTTGCCCCCAATTCTCTTTACATAGTTGCACTGTGATCTGTGGTCATTAGCTTTAAGCATAGTTCACTCAGTCCTTTTCATTCATTCATTTATGCCTTCATTCAGCAATGATTTTCAAGTGCTTCCTATGCCTCTTGTTTTGTTGTTCTGCTTGTATTTCTTTTGAAGCTAAAAATCTTTCAAGTTCACAGTCTAAATAAATAGAAGGCAATACATTTCAACCAAACATTTCATTCTTAGAAATACTCATTAGGCTTAAAAGTAGTTACAGGATTAGTTTTTCATTCGGGCTAATAAGGGTAAAAGGCTAATCTCACTTATAATTCTTACTGCTCTCTCACTAATCATTGAGTTATTTGATCTCTGGTGCTTACAGTTTTGTTCCCTTGTGGGAGTTGTGGGCTGGGGAGGGAAGACTTTGTCTAAAGGTCAGAAAAATTGCTAGAAATTTTAAGACTCACCAGTAAGGTAGTGTCATCTACCAGAGTTCTTACAGCACGTGAGAAATAATGATGAGATATCCTCAGAGAATACAGAACATTTGACCATAGCTTCAGCCTCCAACACTTTCCATCTCCTCTATCTTCACACACAAAATGCACAAGGCAAGTAGCATCCAGTACAGTAATCTGTTGCAAATTTATTGTTTTGATGAAAAAATGGTAGACCATACAATGAATGAATGCGAGTTTGGGGAAGTTAGACTTACTTTTCTCCTGACTCTGAGAAGCTTCCTTTACTTTCCAAGCTGAGAATTCCAAAAAGTGTGTAACAGGGGTACTTTGATGGGTATCCTTAGAGTTTCTATGGGTACTGCCCTGGGGTTTCTTTTCTTAAGACACCTTTTGGTCAGCGTCAAGCACTAGGTCAAACAGACTGGGAAGACGAAGCTTCTGATGATGACAAGGATTTGCAAGATAAGAAACAGCATTTTTTTCTTTGTCAGCAGTTTTCCCTTGGATGTTCTTCCTGGGTAGAAAGTACTTCTCTTCTCTAAAATGTTCTCAAACTATTTAAAGCCTGTGATGAGAGAAATTTATTTGCACTCATTTCCCTTTAACTCAAACTTCTGTCTCAAGATTTTTATTGACCTCCAATTTATTCTATACTTTTTTCAGTTGATAACCATAAATGGGGTTCTGTTTGTCAAGAAGGGAAGCAGAGAGTGGGAAGGAGCCATTATCTTGGACGTAAATCAAGAGTTAACTGGGATTTTTCTTCTCCCAAGCTCCTACTGGCCCCACAGTAAGGAGGCAGGAAGGCAAATGATTGTATCAAGTCTTCATAATGTGGGTCTGGTTTCAGCAGTTTTGGAGTTTCTCTTCATCAGCTGAGAATGGACCTCTTCCCTAAACTACGGCTGTTTTGTGCCAATAAACCTCGTTCCCTGCCATGTTAAAAAAAAAAAAAAAAGAAAGAAAGAATTCTCCGACGTAGGCTGTATTTGTATTAAATACTACCCCATTTCCCATTCCTCTTTGCTTATAAAGGGGACCAAAGTGTTGCAACCCCAAAACTGTGCCTGGTGCTGTCTTGATTTTTAAGCTAACTATTAAGACACACTCAGAAAGAACCTTTAATCATCCCCCTTTTCTGCCTAAGAGATTCAGATGGAAGTCCTGCTCCAGGTGGGAAAACTTAACATATTCACCTTAGCAATTAAAGAGGAAGGCTCCAGGGAGGCCAGGTAGCTAAATCTCCTCCACCACCACCACCACCATGACCACTGCCACCACAATCACCACCATTACCTCCACTACCACCACCGCCACCGCCACCACCATCACCTCCACTATCACCGCCTCCTCCACCACTACCTCCACTATCACCACCATCACCAAAACCACGTCCACCACCACCATCCTCACTACCATCACCACCACTACCACCACCATCATCACCACCAACTCCACCACCATTACTACCATCACCACCATCATCACCACCACCACCTCTACCACCACTATCACCTCCACCACCACCACCATGTCCCAATGTTTCTGGGTTGCCCAGCAAGAACTTGCCCACCACGCAGGTTCTGTTCTTATTAGCTACCTATACATTGCCTGTTTTTCCTTCTGAAATCCCATTGCTGTCTCCTCTCTCTTTTGTCCACAATGGCGTATAAACCTCAACTGCCCAAAGCCTGTTCAGGTCTCATATCTTATGACACCCCTGGCATGTACATCTGTAATTAACTTTGAATATTTGCTCACATTAATCTGTCTCTGTTAACTTCAGTATAAGCCCAGCTAGAACTTGAAACATGGGAGAAAAAGTATTTTTTTAACCTTTGTACTTGGATCATCACATTCATTCAGGATGTCAGCCCAGGGAGTTCAGTTTCCCTTCATCTCCAGTGTCCTACCAGGGTGCTTAGAAGAAAGGTCCAAATATGGGATTCTTCATACAAGTGAAAAATTTCAGGAAACTGTGATTCACTCAAATGCTTGTTTTTACATGAGCCTTTGTATTTAAGAACCAATTCAGTATTTCTTTTTCTTTAGCAGTATTTTCTTAGAAATATTCCTAGTATCTAGAGCCATATGTCAAAGGATATAATAGAGGAGATATGAATGGATTCATTTCATTTTACTGTTAGGTAGGGTTTTGCTGCTTTTAAAGCTTATTCACCTACAAACTACATTTTAGTCTTAACATTTTCCTTCATAAAATAGGAAGGACAAATATTTCCATTTTACAGATGAGGAAAAACAGCTCAGAGATGTTAGGCAACTTGCCTAAGGCCACACAGCCTGACCTTGAACCCCACTTTTCTTTCTATTCCACAAGTACCAGGCTACTTAAAAAAATAGGTGTATGTTTTAGGGTATGCTTGACATTGACCTCTATCTGATTATGCTATTGGGGATGGTGTATACCAATGCCCCTGAGATACAGTGTATACATATTCAATCATCAAATATTTATAGAAGTTCTACTTTAACTCTGCCAACTTGTGTCAAACTACTGCTGGCTGAAGGAGAAGGTGGAATAGGGTTGGGGTGGGAGATAGTAAAGCTCATCTTACAGAATTCTAGAACCAAATAACACCCTTTAAAACCAATACATCAATCTTTATACACAGGGAAACTGAGTTCACAGCTTTGTGTGTTTGTCTGAGGTCTCAGGCTCTTGTCAGTGGCAGGCCAGGAACTGGATCCCTCAATTCCATGTGCCCAGTGCCCACTGTGCTTTCACTGAACGTCAGGGTCTCAGGAGGCACCACCCTTGGCTTCTCTGTAGAGATTTTCATTCACTCTATGTGGACCCCAGTGCTGAGTGATTCAGATGCTCTTGAGGGGAAGGCCTGTTTACAAACATCCACACTGAGTTACCCAGGGCACCGGAGGAAAGGCAGCTTTTCTTGGGATAAAGTGGAGAGTTTGGACAAAATTACAGGAGCATGTGAATGGAACCCAGAGGACAGCTGTGTTGGGGGAGGGCCCAGGGAAGTAACCTACACTGAGCTGGGGCTCCCAGCACCCCAGGGTAAAGGAGCCTATTCCAGATAGGGAAGCCAGCACTGATCAGAGACAACCTGGCCAGGTGCACACAGAGACCAATCTGTCAAAGCAGGAACAGAATTGCTTCAACTCCTGCCCTTCAGCAATTGGATTTTAGTGCCCTATTCTTATTTCTGGGACTTCTGCTCCACCCCCTCTGCCCAATGGCTGGGCTGATTTTGCTCTCTAAAGTCTGCTTCCCAGAAAACTAACTTTCTCTTCTTCTCTTTCTTTCTTTCTCTTTCTTTCTTTCTTTCTTTCTTTCTTTCTTTCTTTCTTTCTTTCTTTCTTTCTTTCTTTCTTTCTCTTTCTTTCTTTCTTCTTTCCTTTCTCTCTCCTTCTTTCTCAAAAAATTTTTTGTTTCAGGAAATGGACACAGATTACTCTGATTTCACTGATTTTGTCCTGGCACACAGTGATGTTCAATAAACATGAGCAATGCCCCCAGAGAGCTCATACACAAAAGGCTATTAGCTTTTAATTGAAACCCACCCTCCATCCCATCCCCCCCAAACCCCTAGCCTCTTCCAGGAACAGGAACTCGGCCCTTTGTGAAGCAGGGTCTATAACAGAGGATTCTGCCAAAATGAAAGGAATCTTGAGTTGACCCAGAGGAGTGAGATGCTCTTTTGTGCCCCACCCCCTTATGGCATTCAGAGGCTTTTCATTTTCTGAGCAGTATTGAAACTCCAGGACAATGGAGGCCGAATCCTTGTGCTGGAGGTTGGGGGCTGGGAGTGGAGAAAGAAGGGAGGATTGGAAGAGGAGGAGGCCTGGGGGACCTCATCCTTTGTTATATTTTTCTTCTTTTCTACCCATTACCTTAAAAAGGGGGTGGAGGGACCCTGTGAAGTTGGTAATGAATGATGACATCACTTCCGGTAGCCCCACTGCCCCAGCTTCCAGACCCAAGAGACACTGAGAACTAGACTATTTACAATTTCACTTTAAATTGTTTTAAGTCCTCCCAAAGGAGTTCTTTGATATGCAAACATCTCCCCCTGAACGGAGATGACTGTTGGTTGAGATGTGGTCCTTTGAAGAGGAGCTAGGAACTGGTGGGCTTTGAGTCTTCCTACCAAAGGAAGGAGGTTCCAGATAAGCAGGGGCTGTGCAGATACACATTTTCCTCCACCCCTCCTCCTGTCTCCCCTGGGAAGAAAGCAGCTTTAAAGAAGAAACTTCCCAGAGTCACTATTTACGGTTCAAGTTACAACTCTCAGAGCAGGCTGTGGCTCCTCTCATTGTCTACAGTCAAGTTTTCCAGGAAAAGTGTTTTTCTTGTCCCTCCATGTCTCACCTTCTAGAAGAAGAAAGGAGCAAGTGCAGGCTGTAGCTTTTGTTTTTTTGACTCCAGAAGTCCACTGTAGTTTATGAGGTCATGAGTTAGAAAGAAACCAAGGAGTTTTGGGGGGTGCCTGTTGGGCTGGATTTTTAGGATTGATAACTGGCCTTCACAGAGGATAAGGATAGGCCAGCCCACACTGGTCACAGCAGAAACCCCTGTGATTGGAACTGAAGTGACTGTGGTAGCCACTCTTTCTCTTCCCCCTGAATTATTTTGAAATGCTTTAACTGTAGGCTGCAGTTGCAAGTGCCCTCTGAAACCTGGAGGAGATGCTCCCCCACCCCCAAACTTGCCATGCCTTGTGCCTCTAAGGCTTTTCTGGCAGCAGCAGAGTTCACAACGTGGAAGCATCACCTCCCCCCACCATGTTACTTCTGCTCCACATAACTGTCTTTCCCCACCCCCTCTACCAGCTGCCCTTTGCACCCTTTTAAGTGTCCATGTAAGAGACATCCAAACCTGTAGATAATTTTTGTGAGTTTATTGAGCCAAACTGACTACAGTTGCCGGGAAGTTGCCAACAAGATGAGAAAATGCGCCTGAGAATGGCAGTTTTGTAGTTCATTTTATGCATTTCGACCACAGGAGGCTTGAGGACAGTTGCATGAAATCCACTGATGGTAGAGTAGGGAGGTGGAAGAAAGCAAAGTGGGGAAATCTGAGACTGGATAAAAAGTAAAACAGATAGGCACATACTCCTTTCACGCTGGTGGGTGTGGAATAATAAACAATGACCATTTCCCACACATAGATCTGGTATGTGGGGAACAAGATAACAAGGAAGGGCTCCCTGGTCTCCTGTCTGGGGGGAGATTTTGCCCTGAGGGCCCTGGAAAAAATTGGATTATTCTGACATTCCAAAGGTCTGTTTATTGTAGATGCAAAAAGGCAACAGACAGGCTCAGTTAAGGTAAAGACAGACCTTTGTAGTGGAGAATACTGGTCTACTACATGACTGCCCGCCATGACTCCCTTTTAGGTAGTTTTCATTTCAGACCATCCTGTGTGGTTACTTTAGGTCTCTGAGTTTGTAATACCACCATGTAGAGGCCCCTTGGTCTGGTCAGGTTTTGTGTGTGGCCCCTCTCTGTCCACAGAATTTAGCCAGCTGAGTGCGTTTCCTTGAGTTCCCTGTGCTGGGGAGAGTAAGGCTAAAATAAATGCCTGGTTTCTGTCATCTGGTTCCCTGGTCCTGCACTTCTCCTCCAGGGACCTGGCAGGGAGGATCCTGAGGCCTTTGTGCCATGGAAGGGAGGCTGAAGGAGGAGTTCGGGCGGCCCCAGTCCTGCCAGGAAGCTAGACAGAAAACTCCGTAACCCAAGGGGAGTCCTTTCATCAAGTAAGGCTTTGTTTTTTCCAAGTCAAGAAGTTTGAAATTTTGTCCCTTGTCTTGCATGCCTTAGGTTAAGACATGCTATCTTTTACAAATCTCACTTCACCTCAGAGGGAAGTTTTTTCTTTCTCTTGGAGTGGCTAGGGGGTGAAGGAGCCTGGGCAGCTGAGGCAGCATGCCAGGATCCCTGCACCCAAAGTGGCAGAAGCAGGTAGGTGTTAAAATGATAAGGACGGTGCCCTTAGGGTTCCTTAGGGTGGTGGGACTCCATTCTTCTTCAAGGAGAAGACCAGAGCTCGTGGAAAAGACTTTATTTTTTTAGAGTAGTTTTAGGTTCACAGTAAAATTGAACAGAGTATGGAGATGTCCCCTATGCCATCCGTCCCTGCACATGCCAGCCTCCCCCACATCAGCATCAGAATGGTTTATTTGTTCTGATGCCTGTGTTGCTGCATCATTATCACCCACAGTCCACAGTCCACATTAGGGTCCACTCCTGGTGTTGTCCACGGTAGGGGTTTGGACAAACGATAATGGCATTATCCACTAATTTAAAATCCTCTGTGCTCTGCCTGCTCACCACTCCCTCTCTCCTACTCCCTGCAGATTCCAGTGTTTTTGAATTTTGCCACATATATTTGTTTTACTGGGTTTATGGGATCCTAAAAAAAATGGCACTTTCCTTGTTTTACCTTTTTTGAGGAGTCATCCTTATTTGCAAAACAGATTTGGGACTATGAATGCCAGGAACAGGTTTGGTGGTTTTGTTGGTTTTTGTAAGAGGGGAGGAGAGATGCAACTCTTCTAGAAATTCTGATTTTGCTGTTTGTAGAGATTTTCCCTTGTTGCACTTTTGTTTGGGCTCTGTGGACAAGCTGAAGGTGATGTGGCATTACAGTTCCTGGTCTGAACCCTTGGGCAGGTTATCAGAATGGGCAGAACATTGCAGCCTCCTCTGCTTAGCTGCAAGCTGGGAATCTGAGGCCCACAAATTATGGAATGTGGACAGGGAGTCTCACCAATTAGAAGCAGAACTAGAAGTGGAGGACTCACAGAGACTTTCATGAATACAATTTGTCTTTCTTTTTTTTTAGGAACAGTAAATAAATCTATGTCAATTTTTAAAAGTCACTATTGACCATTTTTCTCATGTCAATCAATATTTTCCTCAAAACAGTATCAAAACAAGAATTTAGGCAGCCTCTGGCTATTTGTAAGGGGATTTGTCTTGTGAAAATAGCTTGCTTTAAGATTTTTGTTGGAATAGCACAAGGGAGAGATTTTGGACTGATGGAACTCTATCTATACATTTGTCAAAATTAATAGAACTGGATACCAAAAATGAATATTTACTGTCTAGTAGTATTGTACGTTAAAAAGTAGTTTTTTATTTTTATTTTTAAAAAATATTTGATTTATTTATTCTCGGAGAGAGGGGAAGGGAAGGAGAAAGAAAGGGAGAGAAACATGAATGTGTGGTTGCCCCTTGAGCACGTCCCACTAGGGACCGGACCTGAAACCCAGGTGTGTGCCCTGATTGGGAATTGAACCAGCATCCCTTTGGTTCACAGGCCAGTGCTCAATCCCCTGAGCTACACCAGCCAGTGCAAAAAGTAAATTTTTTTAAAAGAAAAAAATCTCTGTAGTCAAGAAAATGTAGGGTATTTCTGCAACCAAGCGAGGACATCATTCTCCCAAAATGGGAGGGAAAATGGGCGGCCCAGTGTTCCTCCAGCTCTTTCTGGCTTCCTCAATTAAAGTAGGAGTTGGGCCTACCCTCCCTTGTGGCCTGCAGCTCAGTCTCCTCTCTGAAATTCATCCCCTTCTGTCATCTGTTTTGCATACTTGTCTCAGCATCTGTTTGGCTGTGGTTAGTTAGGCTATACCCATTGTAGTCATCTTCCTTTTTCTTGTTGCGTAATTTGCCAGTTCAAATTAGTAAATTCAGTTGCTGGACCATGGGAGCAGGCATGTCACCCAAGGAAAAGAAAAAGAAAAAGAAAAAGAAAAAGGAAAAGAAAATTAGGGCAACATTAGGTACTGGAGAACATCAGAATTAGAAGCCTTTTTAGATCTTCTCTGTTCATTTGAATTTCCTACTCACTTAGGCTTGAAGTTTCTATTTAATATTCTGCTTCCAGCATCACACATAAGGGCCATATGGAGACCTGAGAGGTTAATGTAAACTGTGCTTCTCCAAAGCCCTGGGACAGCCAGACCCCAGTGAGAAGTTTGACTCTTCGGTCATTGGCTCACTTCTCAGCTCTCTTCTCCTGTTTGGCAAAGGCACAGGGGAAGAGGCAAGCTTGGGACTGAGGCTGGAGGTTCCAAATCCTTAAGGCCAATCCTGGCCATTCTCCTCCACCCTGCCCCAAAATTAGAAAAGGAGAAAATGGCCCAATGGTCATTTTTGACATCAACTCACCTTAGTTTCATGGGATCTTTTTAAAAAATGATTTTAAGCCACACAGCCTGGCAAAAGCAAAAATCAGGTGACCCAGCCCTAGTGCTATTCCTTACCTGTGTATCTTTCTCTCCTCTGTTTATGTTGATGTTATCTAAGGGTTGATGATGAAAGAATTAGCTGCATCTGTGAGCTTCTCATTATCATGAAAGTAAATATGGCCTTATTGTCCTTCCAAGTTCCTTCAGTTTGCCTCATTGTGTTTTGCTGGTAGCTTGATTCGTGTTTGATAGTTATCTGTGCATGTACATGTGTGCTCCCATGTAAGGGCAACAGACATCCTTTTCCTCTCTTACTGAACCTGACTGTATTTGGTTTATTTGGTTGTGTTATTTGTTCTCTGCAGTTTGTACCCCACTGGTGCATCTCTGTCTCTCATTCTGGGACGTGGGCTGCTTTCCACTGACAGAGTATGAATGACCCTTACTCTCTAGACTTAACTCTAATCCTTTGACCCAAATAATGAGTCTTGGATTAGCTGAACAACTTTTAGTTTCATTTACAATATTGTTTTCTCAATTTTTCCACCACGATGATGACTGTCTTAGGTGGCTCTGGGTATCTGTGGAATAAGTGACTGAAGTACATGACAGATACCAACCACAGAGTGATGATTTCTGATTTTGGCTGCACATTGAATCCTCTGCCAGAAGCTGTGTCAGGGCCTTGCCTATATGGGCCTGACTCAGTTGGTCTGGGGCAAGGCCCAGGCATTTAGTTGAAAGCACCCCGGGATTCCAATGTACAACCAGGGGAAAGACCTGCTACCACAGAGGTGGCCCATCCCTTCCTCATGAATATTCTCAAACCCACTGAAGGCCAGGAACACTCCTTCCTAACCCTCTTGGTTTTCAGGTTCCTGCTCTGTGGCCCTGCTCTTTGAGATCTGGTGTTCCTGAAAGTTCCCTGGGCTCATCATCCCCAGGCCAAGAAGGAAGACAAAACTGTCTTTGCCCTGTAGGTCTCACTGAAGAAGTGGAAGCTTTTCCACTCTCTGTAGCACTGGCTAGTATCTCTTAGGCTTGCCCCAGGGGATGCTTCTCATGGGGGCAAGCATGCGTCTTCCTCAGGCTTGCACTAGAGAGAGTGTCTAGCCCCGTTAGTTTTGCAATCACCCATTGGTCATATGTGCCAGCCAAAGAGGTGTCCCTTCCTGCCACCTGGTAAAGAGGGGCAGAGGCTGGGTCAGGGGGCACTGGAGGAAGGACTGACTGCTGCAGTGACAACTGAGATTCCGGGCCCCATGGAATGCAGGAGTATGTGAACCTAAGAGGTCTCATGTTCTAAAGTCTGATTCATTTTTGAACAACTATGATGGCAGTCTTCTGATTCTAGTACTGAAATACCTATTATTAAGGTCTGTATCTATGAACAAGAGAAATAAAGTAAAGGTATCTATTTAAAGAGAGGACAGGTGCTGTGTATTCTTCATCACATTAAGAAGAAACACAGGAGGTTGAGGGGAGAGGGTTTGGCAAATGGAACGGGACACATCCCACGGCTGAGTCTAGGTCCCAGCTCTTGACATGCAGGCCAGTTACTGCCTCTAAGTGAGTCACTCTTTCCTTTAGCCTCAGTTTCTTCATGAGTCAGCAGGAAAGTTCCTCTGCGAGCTCCAGCACCATGTAATTATTAGCCAGGACTCTCAGTTTGAGAAATTGGCTTTCATAATGAGCAGCTCAGTTAACCTTCAGCCTCCCTGCTGGCTCACTCAGGAGGCTCCCCTGAGGCTGGATCTGCAGCTGGAACAAGCATGCAAGGGCCCACCTGAGTGGTCTCACCCACAGCCACATCCTCACACTTTCTTCTCTGAGTCACTGTTGTCTCAGAGAGATTTTGAGTATGAGAACAGGAGAGTGTGGCCAGCAAAGGGAGGAGAAAAAGGAAGTGGACTCTGGAAGGAAATCCATAGGAGTTGCTCCAGGACCAGGGGTAGGGGTGGGGTGGTGGGAGAAGCGCAGCTGACAGGGACAGAGGGGACTTGCCTGTGACTGTCTGGAAGGTTCTAGTCCAGGAGCTGTCCATGCACTTCTCTGTTTATCCTTTGCTGCCCACAAGGGTGTGCTGGAGAGATGCTGGTTTATCTGAGCCTCGTACCCGTGTAGGGGAGGAAAAATAACTGTCGTGCTACCCTTCTGGGTTCTTGACTGAGATCCCTATATAATAAGAGACAGATTTTTTTTTAACTGTGAGCAGAAGTTTAATAACTTGTATACCTCCTGTGTATAGGAAGAGACCCAGGAAAACTGAGTAACTCCCCCAAATGGCCCAAACCTCCACGTTAAATACCATCTCCAGCTAAAGAAAAATGACAGCTGTTGGGGTGGGGGGAGGCCAGCTAGGGGAGGTGACCACTAAAAACATAATAAACAAGGGTGAGGTTGTCAATGCAGATTTCAGTCCATGCCTTCTCTACCGAGATTGCTAAGGATTTAGCCGTGTCTTCTTCCTGGTGCAGAGAGGAGGCCCTGACAAATGGAGAATTCCCTTAGGAATGCAAATGTCTCTTACAAAATGATGACTGTTACTTGGGTTTTCAGAGCTTTTCCTATGTCTGCTCTTTCTTAAACATAATCAACCTAAAATAATCCTTATGCCAAAGAGACATATTTTAGGGTGACATTCTGTTCCACTTCACATGCCACAGAGGTGCCCCAGGAAGCCTGCAGAGAGGGCTCAGAAGACATTGCCGAAAGAATGCAAAACCCAGTGGTGCCTCTCGCCCACCAGCTCCCTCATCCACTGCCCCCAGGCACACTGAGGGGACAGTGGCCGTGGGGCTTGCAGTGGACAAGGGTTGAGAAGCTCCAGTGTCACAGCAGAACTTCCCTGTCTGTGTAATAATGAAGGAAAGGCCTGAGGCCTCTGAGTGGTTGGTATGGGTGCACAGCAGACTGTCCTGGGGAAAGGGTCCCCTGGAGCTGGTGCCCAGAAGTGTTTGGGTGCCCAGTAGGCAGTCAAGCACAGGAAATCTGCCCACAGCTCAGAGGCTTTGTGGATGAGGAAGCTTTGCCTTCAGAATGGAGGCTAGGGACCCCCTCCAGTGTCCATTTTACCCGTCCTTTGATGTAGTGTCTTATTCACAATGGCCCATTAAACTGTTTTGTTCAGTCCCCACCAGACTTTTCCTTAGTGGGGAAAGGCAGGCAGCAAGGTTAGGAGGCATAGGCAGGCTGAGGGCAGCGCCCAGTGTCCTTTGTTGTCTTGGCCTCTCACAGGAGCTGAGCCTTCCCCCTTTGCCCCACAGTTAAGTTGGACACTGGAGGGGGTCCTTAGCCTCTAGTCTGAAGGCAAAGCTTCCTCGTCCACAAAGACTCTCAGAGCTGTGGGCAGATAGTGGGGTTTGGGTGGTGATGGGGAGTGCATGACCACCCTGCACAAATCTTGCTCCCTTACTCCTTGCCAAGATCCTGTCAACAGAAGATCACTGAGAATGTTTTCTAGCACCAGCTAGCTAGCTAGCTACCAGGCTTGGTACCAAGGCTAGGTTCATAGTCCCCTTGGAGACCCTAAATGGTGGTCACTGTCATTTTTCTCATGGTGCAAAGGAAGAAACTGAAACTTGGACAGGTTAAGTGACCTGTGACCTATGCAGGCCCACACACCTTAACTAATGGGGATAGTCTCTCTGAGGACACACCCAAACCCACCCCTCAGCATTGGTTTTGAACTGCTTTGGGGTTGGGTTTCCTTCACTTGTGGTGGTAGCACTTTAATTCTGAATATTAAACTCTTGTAAACTGTCTAGTTGCAGATGGCTTAACATGAGGAAAAAAACTTGGACTTCATCTGAATCAACCTGCTTGAGTGAAATGCAAAATAAGTTGAGAGTCAGGACTCTCTTTAATCCATCACATTAGCCTGATGACACTGCTGCACTAATCTAAGTGGTTAATGGGCAAAGTGGGTCAATCCAGCTTAAGCTAAAGCCAGGGACATGGAGGGGAGTGCTGTCCAGGGAGTGGCCCTAGCTGGTGGGTGTCAAGTGCGTTTATAGCATTATTTCCATAAATGTGCTTAATACAGGAGTTGAGTCTTGGTAGATAAGGAGTGGCTAGAAGCTGGAAGTTTAGCATGTCCTGCTGAAAACTAAATATTTGCTAACAATGATGTGGAAATTGCCTGCCTTTCTTCCTCCCTTCCTCTCTCTGTCTTTTTTCCTTTCTCTCCCTCTCTCTTTCTTTCTTTTTAAATTCCTGACCCGAGGTAGGAATCATTCAGAAATCTCTATCTCGTAGCTCATGGAAAATTGTACATTTATGACTAAAACTCAGTGTCTAATAGTTAACACATCACTTCTGGGTGTATACATGAGGCTGTTCACACACATGCTCAACTTTGTTCCTCCTATGTGCTATAAACTGTATTGAACATTATAATAGTGACTATGTCAGACATGTTCAAAGTATGCTATGATAATTAATTTTTTTAATTCTCATTAAATTCACATGATGTAGGTATTAGCATCTTCATTTTTACAGATGAGAGAAAGAAGCCCAGAAAGGTTGAATAAGTTGCTCAAGGTAACACAGCTTATAAGTGGCAGAGCTGGGATTTGAACCCAGGCAGCCTGACTGCCTAGTCCATATTCCTAAACTGTTAAGCCAAACTGCTTTGATTTTATAAACCTTATAACAACTGAATAAAGTAAGTGGAATCATTCCCACTTCACATATTAGGATGCTGAAGCTCAGAGGGCAAATAAAGCACAATCTCACACCATTGAGTCTTAATATTTTTGTGCTAATTGCCCCATGAAACTGCATTTTGGTCCAGTTGTAATGGTCTGTATGTACTGTAGGGTGTAACACTTTTGTCTACACAATTTTGCTTAAATTAACATTGCAATAGACATCACACAAGTCCTTTTGTTTGTTTGTTTTTAATGGCATCTACAGTATTTTTGGAAGCTTCTAGAGTTGTGTCTGGGGAATTTCTTCTTGGCACGTTTGTATCAGTTAAGGCTTCCTCTGATTCCAGCCAGTATTTTGACTGCCATGTGCTTTGTTGCCTTCAGATATGCATTTCAGAGGAAAGGTGTTCTGTCGGTGGTCACTGTAATGAAGCCAGAACAGCCTGGCTGGCCCGGGGTGACACGTGCCTGCAGCACAGTTGCCCAGGCTTGGTGAACACCTAAAGGCAGGCTAGTGAGGGCTGTGGGCAGAGAACTCTAGGGCCTCAGGTGCTGTTACTTAGGAAAGGCACATACCCGGAGACCTTTGGTTCTGACATCAGATGTTTGGGACCTTATAGAAGCAGGATACCCTGAAAAATCAGGGAGAGGCCATGTGAAAGGATTTTAGAGAAACCCGTATCCTACTCTTTACCTTGTAGAAAGGTCCCTTTACATTCCAGGTGGTTGGTGTTCAGCCTCTAAACTTCAGATGGTACATTAATTACAAATTAATCTCAGCTCAAAAATTCTCCTTGAATTTTCTTCCCTATGTCTATAACTGTTCCCAATGAGGAGGGAGCAGGGGTTAGAAGTGTTGACATGCGGCGGAAGAGATGTCATCTTCTGACCTGCCTTTGGTCTGTTTTCTTTCCTCAGGGACCTGATGCCCCGAACCCTGGAGGGGCAGATCACCATGGAGAAGACACCCAGTTACTTTGTCACCCGGGAGGCCCCCGCGCGCATCTCGGCCATGTCCAAGGACACCAAGCTCATCGTGGTGGTGCGGGACCCGGTGACCAGAGCCATCTCGGACTACACGCAGACGCTCTCAAAGCGGCCCGACATCCCCACCTTCGAGAGCTTGACGTTCAAAAACAGAACCACAGGCCTCATCGACACGTCATGGAGCGCCATCCAGATTGGCATCTACGCCAAGCACCTGGAGCATTGGCTGTGCCACTTCCCCATCGGCCAGATGCTCTTCGTGAGCGGAGAGCGGCTCATCAGCGACCCGGCGGGTGAGCTGGGCCGTGTGCAGGACTTCCTGGGCCTTAAGAGGATCATCACCGACAAGCACTTCTACTTCAACAAGACCAAGGGCTTTCCCTGCCTGAAGAAGGCCGAGGGCAGCAGCAAACCCCACTGCCTGGGCAAGACCAAGGGCAGGACCCACCCCGAGATCGACCGCGAGGTGGTGCAGAGACTGCGCGATTTCTACCGGCCTTTCAACCTCAAGTTCTACCAGATGACTGGGCAAGATTTTGGCTGGGATTGAAGGCGCCCGGACTGTGCCGCCTACCACGTGGCTTATATATTGAGAGAAAGTATATGTATGTAAAATGTACAGAAATATATTTTATAATAATTTATTTTTAATTCATAAGCAATTAATTCACTAAGCTGCCTAGCCACACACTTTAGAGAGTTAGCTTTGTAATCTGTTAACATTCCAAAGTGTTTAACTCTAATAGTTTGTTCTTTTCCTCACAACTGATGGTGCTTCCATTTCCCTCCCTACCCATTATATTTAAGAAGAAGAAAAGCACAACTTGAGATTTTTGTTGTTACGGGTATGCAGCCTTCAATCGCTGTCTGAATTCACTTGCCAACACTTTGCATGTTGGGTCTCCCATTCCAGCTTCCATTTCTCCTCCCACCTGTGTACCTCATCGGAGCACTGGCTGCCCCAGCGGTGCTGCACTTGGACAGTGAGACCTCAGGTAGCAGCTTCCTCATCCATGTGATGCCATCTCTGAGGATGTGGATCCCAGACCACCCGCTAGGTGTTCCCTGTCTGCTGAGCACCTGGGGGAAGCACCACCTCGGCAGGGCCTCCCACATCCTCTCCGAGTCTCCACGCCAGGGTCTGTTTACTTCAGATCTTGAATTTGAAGGATGGCTCTGCATCCTCTTTTGCCCTAGTTCCTGGTTCATTAACCAGCTTGATGTATATGCAAATGTTAGCCTCCTCTTTCCCAGTCATGTGTGTGAGATGCTTGGGTGCTGCTTTAGAAATAAAGACGGTCTCTTTTAATTTGCATGAGAGCACACCATGCTCCATCCTTCATGCTCCATTCTGATCTGACACACCAAAGAATTCCCTAAGCCAGCAGAGCCATAGGCACAAACCAAGGGTGCCCAGGTGTCGAGACCCAAAGGGCTCAGGTATGTCCCACACCATCAGCATCTGCTAAGGTACTGGTAGGTACAGCCAGCTATGTAGGGCACATCCCAGTAGGCTGACAGCCTCAGTGGTAGAAAAGAGACCCTCAGAAGGATAGGTGGCCTGGCAGAGGAAGGCAATCCTTGGCCCCCTGCTCGATGTCTGAAATTCCTGTCCTTGAAACTCCTGGCTCACCTCAGATGGACAATATGGTCTGTTTAGCAAACAGCCGAACAGTGAGAACCAGGAGCAGCCCTTGTAAGGCCAGGCTGGGAAAGCTGGCCCTATGTTGCCCATGAGCACTTGAGCCAGACACCTGTACAGTGGTCGCTTGTCTTAGCCAGGTCTTGGCAGAAGGGTTGCCAGAATTGTTGCTGCTGGTGCAGAATGCTCTCCCTGTGCCTCTCTGTTGAGAGAGCAGTTGGGGATCTTTAATGATGACTAGCCAATGGCAATTGGGTAACTACATAGCAATATCACATAATGACATCCTCACTTTATCTTCAATTTTCTAAACCAGAATGCTTCTACCATAAAAGAATCATTATTTGAGTTATACATTCTTTGAGGCATATGTGGGAAGGTATACATATTGTCATAATGGTTAGGTTGTGATGTTTACAAAGGATACTTTTTATGTCATAAGGAATAACTTGCCCAATAGCCTAAGAAAACTTATATGGAGAGAAAAAGTAATTCATCTTTAGAAACTGATCAGAGATGTCACTGGTCTTTGAGTGATGTCTTGTTGATGACCTGATTTGTATTTGCCTACAAGTTCCAGCCCAGATCTCGGTAGGTCATACTCAACAGCTAAACTCTCAACCTGTACATTCTGTATAGGTGGACAGGCCCATGGTCTCTGTGCATTCCAGAGATGTTCTCTTTATTTCCTAGCTTGTTACTGCCCCTACCAAGGAGTGTAGAACCTGCACTTGGGGTCCTGCCATAATGTAGCACAGTTTTCCCCTCTTGCTGCTTGGGTATCAGAGATATCCATGTAGGTTGCTAATTGGTTGTGCATCTTTTCAATTAGGAGGCTCATTTGAAAGAAAACTGACAACACCTTTTCAGTGACAGCATAAAGTATAAGTCAGTATTCACACTTTCCACCTAATTCTGTCCTGTCTGCTTTCTGGCCACCCTCATGATCTGACCAGATCATGGTATAGAGTTGCAGGAAAGTTCAGAGGAGGGTTTGCAACAAAGCAGTTGGAAAGCAAGCATGAGCTATTCCTTCTCCTTCGAGTCCCTGCCCTCTTTCCAAGGTGGACAATTTTTGATTAAGTTGTCCTCTGCCTTAAAACTGAAACAGGAAAATTGCAGATAGAAGGAGGATCATTTAGTCATAAACACTGAAGTGGGTCAAGATTCTATTTTGGTTCAAATCCTTGGATCCAAACAGATGTTGATAATAAGCACTGAAGGCCTAGAGCAAGTTTTCCATGTAAAACAAATATGTCAAGCTTCCTGTGCATCTCTCCACAGGGGTCTGCTAGCTTACAGTTCCTGACTGATCCAGACACAGCATCTGCCCCAAGGCAATCTACCCCATCATGTGGCAATTATCACAGGGCCTGAACCTGTGTGTCCTCCTCCTGGAGAAGTTAGGCAACACATCACATTCAGCCTTGGGTTTCATCCTGTTCTAGCAATCTGCAAACCACCAGCTTCACTTTCAGCTGCTGGGAGGCAGACACCGTTTCACATTTTGGCAATTTGTCCTAGCATGTGTCTTCCTTCCAGTTCACAGGAAAAACTCCAGTAGTCATTGGAATACTTTATTTCAGTTTTGTTTCCTTTCTTGTTAAAAACAAAAACATTAACAAAAATTTTGGAGGATTTTATTGTTTCTCTCCATCTTCTTTGAGGTGTTTGTATAGTGGTCTGTTAACTTGGTAGTTGGTACCTGCAAAGGTATGTAGGTGTAGTGATTTAATTGGGTGAAGGAGGAGGAGAAATTGTCTTCTCATGAGATTCTCTTTGGAAGTCATTTTGAATGACAGATATATTTTAGACCTTTTGAGAAACCATTTCAGATCCTGCCAGGATATTTTCATAGGAAAGGAAAATGGGAAGTTCCATTTAATATGTTTCTAAAATGCTGACAGAAGTCAATGTCATTTTTCTTTTTACTTTATCAACATGGATGGTCAATAAAACTTAAAAGTGCGGTTAGATTTTTTCTCACTTTTGTAACATTAATTTATGACTGAGTTTAATTCAGCCTTGTAGTCTGAAATACTGTGCAAATTCAAGCAGTGTGTCTTCTATAACCTGGATATTAGAATAGCCAGTATGTACAAAAATTAAATCAAGTATTTTGTCCTATGTATAACACTAATTTTACACAGAGAAAGATGTTTCTAGGAAAATGAAATTCTGGTAATTGATACTATTTCTTTGTATGAACAAATAAAATATATTTTACCAACTTGTGGCCACTTCTATGTTTTCTTTTGTGTGGCAGACCAACAAGGAAGTGATATTTTATTCAATAAGTAGTTACATGCATACACACACCGTACACACAATACACAAAGACATTATGTGTGCAGGTCGATCTTTCACATGGTAAAGGGTCCAATCCAAAATCCAGCTAATAACAAAAATTTGGAGTAAGTTTTTATAAATGACTTAAGGAAATGGTGGGCAGAGGCTCTGCCCCTTGGAGGGGCATAGCTCCCATAGAGGAAGTGCTGAGCATTCCACGATTCCAAGAGCGGTGTGCCACTGTGCACTGCTCAGGTTCTGATCAGGGCAGGGCATGTGTCATGACAGGTGTGATGTAAGCAGAGCACTGATGGCTGGGTGATTTGGGCAGTGGTAGCCTTCTTGTCTCATATTTGCACAGGAGTCTCATGTCAGTTATTTAGAGGTCCTTATAACAGGGCATTCCTGGATCTCCAGCCTGTCTCAAATGACCCTCTGTTTTCTTTTGAGTTAGCACACCCTTGCATGATTATTATTTACTATCTTAAACACTTCACTTAACTTTTAAAAAATTTTCAATTGAGATTTATTTTATTTTGGTACACATCTGGCTGAATTTTGAAAGTAGCTGGCACCAAATTAATTAATGCTCAAACTAAAGAGTTCTGACTAAAAAAATAAACACTTTATTGAGGTGTGATTGGCAAACAAAAATGCACATATTTAATGTATACAACTTGATAAGTTTGGAGATAGGTATACATTCATGAAACTAACACCATAATCAAAACCACATCATCTTCATCACCTCCAGAAGTTTCTTCCTGCAATCTTGTTTTTGCGATAAGAACATTTAACATAAGATTTGCCATCTTAGCAAATTTTTAAGTATACAATATATTATCATTAACTAGAGGCACCATGGTGTACAGTAGGTCTCTAGGACTTAATTCATTTTGCATAACTTAAACTTCATTTAAAAAAGGAAACATTATAATCTCAGGAGAAAAGCCTGGTCATAAAGAGGAGGGGATCATTAAAAAAATGCAATGAAATCAAAGCAATGCAATAAATTTCTAAGTACATATATCTTAAGCCATGTTAGCCTCTGGCTCACCCACTGTGCCTGGCAAAGTTCACTGCTGCTAAAGGTCCAGCACTCACCAGAGATTTCCGTCTTGCCACGAAGGGTGAAAGATAACTGAAGAAGGAATGACTTGCCTGATGCTGTGTGGTGTGTCCAACGATGCCTAAAACATGAGCATTGTCTCTGGTAGCACTGGGTTTTCTCATAATTTGGAAAACTGTGATCCCACTAAGAAAATGCCTTGGGCAGAGACCAAGTTGAA
The DNA here is from genome assembly GCA_028533065.1 of Trachops cirrhosus. Lineage (NCBI taxonomy): Eukaryota > Metazoa > Chordata > Mammalia > Chiroptera > Phyllostomidae > Trachops > Trachops cirrhosus. Next base: position 58,066,791 of record CM052545.1, on the reverse strand, counting down.
AATCAGCCTGGCATTTTGGGAAGCCACGAAAAAAATGGTCTACAGAAGGGGAGGTCAGGTTGGAAACAGGTCTTCGTTAACCTCTGGTTTTCAAAAGCCAGCATTATAAAGAGACTTCCTCCTGACCTAGGAATATGCTGCTAGGTGAGTACGGGTGGGCCTTGGGTGCTGACTCGACAGTGCTCCCCATCAATTTGATGCTGCTTCTACAGCATGGTAATAAAACAAACATAAAACTGACTTTTCAACCTCATAGCACTAAACAGTGCTTAGAAGAGTAGTTCTCAAGCTTGGGCAAATATTCAAATGGTTCAGAGAGGCTTAAAAAATGCTGAAGCCCTAACACATCTCATACCAGTTACATTAGACTCTCAAGGGGGTGAGGCTCTAACATTGGTAGATTTAGATAGCTCCCCAGGCATGGACCTGGAGGGCATCATGCTAAGTGAAATGCCAGACAGAGGAAGATGAATACTGGGTGATCTCACTTATATGTAGACTAAAAGCTCTAAAACACAAAATAGAGTGATAGTTGCCAGGAGCTGGGGAGTTTTGGGGGGAAATGGGGAGATACTGGTCAAAGGTACAAATTTTTAGTCACAAGATGAACAAGTTTGGGAATCTAATGTGCAGCGTGGTGATTATAGCTAACAATTTTGTACTGTGTATTTGAATGCTTTGAAGAAAAGAATCTTCAATGTCCTTACCAGGAAAAAAGAAATGGCTATTATATGACGGGGTGGGGGGCAGCTGGTGCTATGGGGCCACCATTTTCCAGTTCATACTTGCACCCAATCAACATGCTGAGCCCCTTAAACTTACACAATGTTATGTGTCAGTTATATCTCAATAAAGTTGTGAAGAATTTTAACAATGCCATAAACATCTCCACAAGTGATTCTAACATGTGGCCAAGATTGAGAAGCATGGTTCTCAAAGTCTGGGTTCTGGGCCACATCGGCATCACCTGGAAACTTAATAGCCACTCGCGTGTTCAGGCCCCACCTCAGACCTCCTGAATGGGACATCTGGGTTCCACAAGCATTAGGCTGCTTGCAATTCACACTCAGGGCAGTGTTACTAGACTTCATAACACTGAAAGCTACAGAACTTGACTTTCTCATTGAGTACATTTTCTGCTATACCACCCTTTTCACCAAAAAAGTCAATTCCTAAGTAGCCCCCCTTATCTCTCTGGATCTCCTCGAAGGGAAACCCTGGTACAGTCAGTCTTAAGCCTTTCAAGTATCAGCTGTGTCACCCTGAGTCCCTCACTGCTCCGCTGGGCCTTCTTTTGCTGGGCAGCCCCAAGCAGGCATCTATAATGTGTTCCTGAAACTGCCTGACAGTGGGAAGACAGACTTGTGTTTTCATAAGGGATTTTCTTTCTAAAGAGTTAAAATCCTCTAAATCCCTATTTTTACCTCACCTTCTAGACTCAATCTTCAACAGTATATTTTGATCATCTTGTATAGGATTGGTAATTATTTTTGTCTTACCCTTCACAACTGAATACACAATTTACTCCCTAAAGTCCACTGATGGGCCTACAAGGTTAAAGATTCCATCTGGTCATCATTTTCTCAATTATAAAGAGCTCATCTAAATCCACAGTTCCTATCACTAATTCTAACTGTATTTTTCCTTTCTCAGTCATTTTTATTATTACTAGGTATGAAAGACAATAAAACTGTTATGTTATTGCACACTTGGAAGCAACATATCTGTGGGTGCAAAACCTGCATTCCCCACGTGAGATGGCTTTGTTCCCATCCAGCAGTCTATTTCCATGTGAACTAAGGCCCCAGGGCATAGTGTCTGAGGAAGGTGAGTGGAAGGCACTGAAGATCCTGCCCCTGCCTTTAAGCCTGTGCTGGCACATCAGAGGCTCCTAAAACTCTTCCCTATAGCCCCAATGCAATGATAGTTCCTCCACAAAATCCTGACTTCAAAACATCTAGGCCTTGCATGTTTTCACTTTCTATATATTTCGCAAGAGAAGGGATAATAGAGGACACCAAATCTCCGTTGGCAGCAGTAAACACCAGGAACTTCTTGAGAAAGGGAGTTGCCTGATAGGAGGGATGTCCAGAGAAGTTGATTTACAACATGATATTCCATACGAATTGGAGCAAGAAGAGGCTTCAGTCAAAAATCAGTTGATTCATTCAATAAATATTTATTGAGTGCCTGCTGTTGCTAGGGACACAACCCTAAATAAGGTACATGGCCTGCTTCAAAGAATTCATATTCTATGCAGGAGTTGAAGATGCAGCTTGAATACAGTGTCACAAGGGCCATGACAAGATGCTGTGGGAAATCAGGATGGGAGTACCTAAGCTGATTTGGGGCAGTGTAGGATAAAAGGAGGGTCAAACCTACAAATCTGGGAGGATGTAGCCAGACGATTGAATGGAGGCTGATGGGGAGGCAGAGAGAGAGAATCTTGTGCAAAGATCTAGATGTGAATAAACGTGACTTGTTGGGACCTGCCATTCATTCACTGTGGATGTAGCAGGGAGTGCAGTGGGTGGGGTTCTGGAGGGTCAGCAATGATTGTACTGCAGGCATATTAACAGCAGCCCAGCTGCTTTTGACCTCCAGACTCTTCTATCCAGTTGCTACCTGACACCTCTATTTGGATGTATCCATAAGTATCTGAAATTAAAACACGCCCAAAATTGAACTCCTAGTTATCTTTACTAAATCTTCTCCCCTAACTTCACCTGCTCGGGAGTGCTTAAACTAGAAAACTTGGAGTCATACTTGGCCATCTCTTTTCTTCACATTCCTCATGTCCAATCCATCACTGAGTCTTGTCAAGACAACTTCCAGAACAACTCCCTAGTCCATTCACTTCTTTCTATCTCCTCAGGCACCTCCAGCCAGTACAAGCTACTACCCTGTCTCACTGGGCTCCTGCGGTGGCCTGAACTGGCCTCCCACATATTTCCTCCTGCTCCTTCCAGTCTAGTTTGCTCATAGCAGCTGGGGAATCTTTTAAAAACTCAGATTGGACTGTACACTCCTCCAGCTAAAAGCCCTTAAGTAGCCACCATTAAGTTTCAGATCCTAACTCCTTGATTTGTCTTGAAAGTCCAGCCTCATTTTATACACTTTTCTCCTTGGTCCCCATGCTTCAGCCACAACAATCTTCTTTCAGGTCCTGGGAGGAACTTCACCCTCTTTGTGGATGCCTTTCTTTTAACTCCTTGCCTGGCTCACTTACACTTTTCTTTCAGATCTCAACTCTGCCTCCCCTCACCTGCATGAATTCCTCAGTGAGGTCTTGTCTGTGGTAGATGGTTAGTGCAGTATGCCACACCTCCTGGGATACATACTCTCAGGTAGTTCTCCCTGACACTGACTTGGTGCTGTGACTGCAACTGCTTTAACCAACAAAATACAACAGAAACAGGGCTGTGGCCCTTCCAGGACAAGCCCTTCATTGCTCTGGCCACTTCTGCTTTCTCTTGCTAAGAACACTCACTCACTCTTGCAAACTCCCCTCCCCTCAGAATGCAGCTGCCATGCTATGAATAGCCCAAAACACTTGGAGAAAACATATGTAGGCATTTTAGTCAACTGTCTCAGGTGAGCTCCGGGCAGACAGGCAGCCTCAACTGTCAGCCACTTTAGTCAGACATCCTGGGTGTTTCAGCCACTCAGGTCCCAAGCCAACTGCAGCTGCAGTCAACTGTAGGAGACCATTCTGCATGGCGTGGGCCCAGCTCCCACTCGGAGATGCACAGGACCCACGCCCATGGATAGGTTCTCCTGTGGGGAATCAGGCCTGCAATGTGCCTAGGCTGGTTTGAGTCTTGCTCTTGCTAAAAAACTCCCTCACCCTGAATTAAGGACATTTACTGCAAAGTAACTTCATAAAATCCATGCCAAACCTTCCAAGGATGGGTGTAACCAGTTCAACCACTTTAGCCTTTTCATTTGTAAATATCCCTCTTCTGTGATGTGATTAGTGGCATTGGCTCCTTTGTTTTCTATAAAAGGCAAACACCTAAAATGTACCTGTGCATAGTAAATGAGGACCATCATGTAATGTGCTGAGAAACCCAATAAAGGCCGATCATGTCAAGGGCCAAGGCTTTTGTTCCCCTTGAGAGAAAAGCCGTGCTGTCCCTTTTCCTCCACCGGACTCGGTAGTCCGTGTGAATGTCTCATTTCATCCATAATGACTTGGACACTGCGGGCCAGTGTCTGCATCAGTCAACATCATGTGGAACAGAAGAACCACCAGCTAAGCATAGTCAACTGATGAAATTGAGGAAGAGTGAACCTGCTTCTTCTTATAAGTCACTAAGTTTTGGAGTGGTTTGATAAGTAATAGTGGATCATTGGAACAATGCCCAATCTAAATGAACTTCAGCTCTCATTTTAGCTCAGAGAATCCAATCCCCTTCCTTCACTGCATTTGCCACAATTTATACCCATGTGTGTGTTTGTGTATGTTGCCTTTATCCAGCCCTGGGTTGCCATCTCCATATAGCAGAGACTGTGGCTTCTAACACACCAGAATGGGATTGTCAAGCAGCTTAATAGTTCTTAACTATCTGTTGAATGAAGGAATGAGGGGCTTAGATTATTATCCTGAGGGAAGTAGGATAAGAATTTTAAACAGATGAGTGACAACACAGTTTACCATGAGAAGAAAGGTGATATTTTAAAACCTAGCTTTTAATGAGGGCAGCAATTTTCTTAAGGAGTTTTTCTTATGGTTAAGAAACAATAAAGACTTTTGGTTTTGAAAATAGAAGGCTTTGGGCTAAGTCTGGGTGAGAGTAGGTGAGACAAGAGAATTTAAAAATAATGGAAAAATAATGTAAAAGGTGACTTTCTTAGGCAGAGAAAAAAATAAAAGATTTTAATTTTTTTGAGATGGGCTTTAGTGAGGCATTTAAGGAGATAGAGACCTAGGTGGGGGCATTGTGGAGGGTCATTTAGTTCTAAGAGTGTCCTCCAGGGACATGGAGAGGGGTCTGGTCTCAAGAGAGAGAGGTGTATATTTGTTATGTGAAGGAGTGGTTAAGCCTGGGTATTAGCTTCCTATGGCTGCTGTAACAAACTACCACAAACTGGGTGCCTGAAAAACCTCAGAAATGTATTGTCTCACAGTTTTGGAGGCCAAACATCTGAAATCAAGGTGTGGGCAATGCCACGCTCCCTCTGAAGCCTTTAGTGGAGAGTCCTTCCATGTCTCTTCCAGCTTTGGGAGCCCAGTTACTCCTTGGCTTGTGGTAGCAAAACTTCACTCTCTGCTTCTGCCTTCACATGGCCATTGCCTTCGGTCTGTCTCCACATGGCATTCTTCTCTGTGTGTGTGTCTGTGTCCAAATTTCCCCTTTCTTATGAGGACCTCAGTCATAGTAGACCCCACCTTAATGGCCACATCTTCATTTGCTTACATCTGCAAAGAGCCCGTTACCAATGTGTTCACATTCACAAGTACCAGGAATTAGGATATTAGCATAACTTTTGGGGGAGATACAAGTCTATCCATAAACTGTAACCTGATTTAAGTTGTTATTGGGAGGAGCACTAATTTACCTCCAATATGCAACCACAAAGTCTTTTTAAATTACTACAGGCTTTGTGGACCTTTCAGTGGAATATCAGAGATGTTTGGGAATGAATAGGGTATTTGGGAAATTGAGTAAGAGGGAGAAAGCATGTACTACAATGAGCTCTCAGGATATGTGAGCCTCAGAAATAAGAGACAAGAGTGTGGACTTCCTGTAGTTATAGTCTAGTTATCTTATTTGGCTATGAAAAAGAAGTGTGAACTTGAAAGACTCTGGAACTTGGAAGAAAGTCAACTCGCAGTCACATTAACACTTTAGAAAGATGGTGTTGACTGCTGCAAAATGATGATGTGGAAAAATGATTGGAATAATTAGGAGGAAGGACCAAGCAGTCAGTTAGGGGCTATTGCAGTGACTCAGACAAAAGAGGATGGTAGCTGGGAGTTGGATGATGGATTGGAGGTTGGGGGAAGTCAAAGGGGACCACATAGAGTCAACTAAAGGAATTTAGGGGGTGAGGAGGCATCAAGGATGACAAGCAGGCTTATGGGTTAAGCACCTGGGTGGATATCAATGCTAAAGCTTAGCTGAGAAACTAAGAAGGATGGGAGTTTTGCTGCAGGAACACAGATGTGAAGAATGAGGGCCTGGATGGGGTGGTGGCTGGAGTAGGACTCGGCAGGCTGACTAACCCCTGCTTTTCCAGTTCGCCGGCTTTACCAAATGTCACAATATGGGCATGGTCAGATTGAATGAGCTCCTTAGCATCTGAGAGCATAGAAGGGCAGGTTGAACTGTTGGAAATCAGAGGAAAATCTCAGCTGAACTGGGTGCTCTGGGGAAAATTATATCATCTTATGGAGTTTTTAATAATTGTTTATTGTTTAAGAATTTTATTTCAATATTATGACATTTTTGAATGATCCATGGATAGAAACATATGGCCATTGATAACTTGCTCAATAGTTGCAGAACATTGTCATCTTGAGTGCTTGTTCTTTAGAGGTGCTTGGGCTCCTACAGACCTAGGCATTTGGGCAACATCAAAACAATATATTATGTGTATCAAGAGAAGAATTTTAAAATGATGACTGGTGACTTAGCATAGTGCAGTACATCATTAAATTAACCTTCGTTACAATTTGGTAATTACAAAGCAACTAGTTGGTAACCATTAAAATCTTACAAACTCATTCAATAGGATGGTCTCTCATGCATATCATATCTATCTCTATCTCTATTGAACATATCATCTATATCTACCTATATCTATACTACATATCAGGAGTAATGAGCTCTGTCCCAGACCTACAAGTGCCATTTTAATGATCCTGAATGTGAAGATCCATTTGGATCATTTGCCTTTTACCCAGATGACAATTTACCCATGCCTTGTTGGGGTCTGACCTTTGGTTCCATGAGGAAACAGGGACTGATATGGCAGTCTCACAGTATCAGACCCTTTTTGCCTCAGTTTCCCCAACTTGAGTTTCTTACACCTTCTGTCTGCAGGCTCAGCCCATTCTACTCCAGATTTGGAGCCCTGTGCTACCACATACTAGCTCTGATGCCTTGGGGAAATTACTAAGCCTCTCTGAACCTAATATTCCTTAAGAGCTGACTGGAGTCCATGATACTGTCCTAACAGGTTTATAAGGATTAAAAGGGATTTTACCTGCAAAATACTTATCTTACCATTTGGCACAAATAATATTTGATAAACATTGCTATTCTTCACTCACCTCTCCTGAGTTAATTTTGATCAAGGTGGGACCAGTATCTAGAGCCTCGGGTTCATTTTTGGTGGTACCAAAAAGCAACTCCATTTGTACAAAGCCAGATTTTTGGGTTTCAGGATGAGTTCTTTAAACCCAGTGACCTCAGTGCTGTGGAGTCCCTCCCACCCATTGGCCGAGCCAACCTGCTTTAGGATTTTGTAGTTTCTCTAGAGTTTGAGGTTGCCCTGGACTCCCTTCTGTTTGAGTAACTCTTACCCTCAGCTCTGATCTTGATTCCTCTCTAGCCAGGTGCTTGAGCCATCCCAGAATGGCTAGTCTGTGCTCTGGAATTCTCACCATGCTGCCTGACAGCTTTGTGCTTTCTTAGACATTGGGTCCCCATGCATGCCCCTCTTGCAGACTAAACCCTCAGGTGAGTAGGTGGGCTCCTGAGTTCTCCCAGCCCTCACCTCATGCACAACTCAGCATCTCCCAGTCCTGTTCTGCTTTCCATCACTGACAGACCTAGGGCACACTGTGGCAGGAAGGTTGGACAGGCACCAGGTATAAAGAGGTGATGTGAATGTTGGCTCAGTTTGTGCCTCTGAAAAATGGGAAGGTAGGTGTCAAGTTTCTGGTCACAGAGGAAACACTATTGATTCAGTGGTTCTAATGCCTCACCAGTGGGAATCCCTTAACTGATGTCCTTGCCCTGATCACCTCCCTCACATGCAACTTCTTGCCAGACTTCCTGGGACCCTGATTATCCTCCAACTCTCCTTTTTCTTGTCCCTTCCTGTTATAGCCCAGCTCAAATCCCATCTTTTTCAAAATCCATTTTTGAAGATTCCACTAAAACCCAACCATCTCTTTTCTTTGAATGTTGGCTGCCTATTTTCCCAACAATATACTCATTAGCATTTTGTAATTCATCCCACTGCCCATCCTCTACTCATATCTATTAGTTTATTGTCTCAGACAATTTCATGTTCTAAGGGTTTTTGTAACCCTCTCTACCAATCTGTGCACCAAAACCACATCATCTCACCTTGATTACAGGAAGAACCACCCTTTAGGTGTCCGCCTCTGGCCTTACCTTGCTACAATGAGCCACCACAGTGCACCTGGTGGGACAGTTCCATGAGACAGCACAGTTTGTCATGATCAGTCTCCTGCATGCCTCTTCTCCCTCTTTCTTAATGACAAGAAAACAATATTCTGTGATGTTCTAAATTAAAATCACCAGAGAGAGACTGAGAGAGAAAAACAGAAGTCAGTTCATTAATAGCTGTGGGCCAGCTTAGTGTATGATGGGATTTTGGATTAATTTCCAGGTGGCTGTTTCCATGACTATTCTTTTTTTAACATTAAAGATTAATTTATTAACAGGAAAACAGTTAATATTCCAGATTAACCTCCATTAACTATATGGTTTATAGATTTCTAATAACTTAGTCACATATGCAAAGGCAATGTTTTCCTATAAATAACATACTCACAAGTTCTTGCAGACCTGAATATTTTAGGGGGACCATTATTCAACTTATTTCTGGTTAGCACATTTGCACAAGACAGGGCATGCAAATAAGGTTCTCGAGAGCTATTCTGTGATTTTTCTAAAGAGAGAATAGCCAGGTGCTTTTGAACCCCAGGAACCTCTGCTTATTTAAACATGAACTTTCTGGACTTTCCCAGCAGCTCTCCAAGGGAGCAAGCACTTATTGCTTGGAGTCTGCGCCTATCCCAGAGCTAGCTTCTTTTCACCTTCTGCCATCCTCTTTGTCCATAGTGATGAAGACTAACTGGATCATAAGGAAAACAGTCTGTCTGGAGGGTCTATGGGAAGAGCTAGGGCTTATGGAAGTCTCATATGCAGTCGTGAGAGCATGAGCTCTATGCTTATAATAAAGCTCTATGGTTCTAACTTCCCCTTCTCTTAGATAAATACCTCTCCATCTTGGCAAGCAAGCCATAGTATGCAAGCGGCTTAACATGTCTGCACTCACTGGGTTGCAACCTTGTCTTTTTCCTGAATAAATCCTTTTTGGCGACTAAATACCTAGTTGGTACTTATTTTCATTCAACAGTAGCTGATATAAATCCATTCAGAACAGCTTACACCTTTCTCCCCTCTCCTACTTAATATATAAAAATACACTTGCAAAACACAAGAACAGCAGACCCGTATGTCTTTCCTAGCCAGCCCTGCTTGCTGGTGGCTTAGACTGTATGCTCCAAAACTGGTATACTTCTACTCCTCCTCCTCCTCTTCCTTCGTTTCCTCCTCCTCCCCTTCCCCTCTCTCTCCTCCTCCTAATCCTTCTTCTAGTGATGGCCTAATAAACACTTTCATTTAAAAAGACTTTTAGCCATAAATTTAAATTTTTAAAAAGATTTTATTTATTTATTTTTAGAGAGAGGGGAAGGGAGGGAAAAAGAGTGGGAGAGAAACATCAACGTGTGAGAAATACATCAATTGATTGCCTTTCACATGCCCCAAAGTTAAATTTTTTGTCTAACATTGTCTTCATCAGTATGTATCTACCTCTGTTTACAAATTACACTCTGGCTACACTGAGCACTTGTTTCTCAGAATTCAACATGTGTCTTTACAGCTCCTCACTTTGTATGAGCAATTTCTTCTTTCTAGAATTCTTCTTCTATGCATTTTCACTCTCTGTTCATGTCTGCTTTTTTTTCTTTTTCTTCAATTTCAAATTCAGGAGATATACCTGCAGACAAATATATAAAACATCTGTGGGCAGTGTGACAACTGTCCTGTTTATGTTTACTCAGAAAAACAGACCATTATGAGCACCCCATAGGCCCCTGAATGTTCCCTCTGCTCCCCCTATAGGTTACCAATATCTTAAAACTTGTGATAATTATTTTCTGACTTCATTGAGTTCTGCCTCAGTGAACATGGGTTCTTAAACACTAAGGATTAGTTTTGCCCATTTTCCAACTTTATGTGACTGAAAGCATATTCTTTTGCATCAGCTGCCTTCACCCAGCATTGTGCTGAGGAACATCATCTGTGCTGTGTGTGTAGCTGTGGTTCTTTCTCATTCCCTCCTGTATCTCATTCTATTCCATGAGTATACCATATTTGACTGATTCACACCATTGTTAGGAGATTTGGTTTTTGTCCCCTTGATTTATTCTTCTTCACAGTGTTTCTGTACTACTAAGCATATTTATTTAAAGTTCACTCGTCTTCCTCTAATTGAATATAAGCTGCATGAGAGTAGAGACCATATTGTTCAACATTGGATTTCCAGAACCTACACAGAGCCTGGAACAGAATAGGTGCTCAAAATAGGTGTTGCTGAATATGTGAACATTGACTTAAACTTTTCCTGGTTCGGTAGGTGTTCCTCATGCATTTCCTCCTCTACCAGGTCTTCATCAACCTCTCCAGGCAAACTGTCAGCAGCAACAGCATCAATAATACTCTAGTGGTCAAGTGCTTACTCTGTATTAGGCAGTATAGTAATATGCACACTCAGTTAATACTCTCAAACTCTTCTGAGGTAGGTAGTCTTTTTATCCCCATTCTACAGAGTGAGACACTGCAGTTCAGGAAGCTGCCATCTGCCCAGTGTCACACAGTCCAGAAAGTAGGAATCAAAGCAGTGGCTGGTTTTGAGGCTAGGTCCTTTGTCCCAACCACACGCTGATTCCCATAGACAACTCTGTCCACAGATGTGTTCAGCTTGGCTCACCAGGGTTTTGACATTAAAAACAAAATTTAATGCAAATATCATAGAAAATGCAGATTTTTTTCACAAGGATGTTGTAAGAACTCTTATTACAATATCAGCAATAGACCAAGGCTCAGAAAGGTAATTGTGAATGTTTAAAGCAGTTACACAGCTTGCAGGTAACTCAGCCGGGACTTGCCCTGCAGTCTGACTATGAAGCCTGTTCTTTCGTTGAATATTCTGCCTCAATGCTGTGAAAGCAAATGTGAACAAGAACTGTGCACCCCTGGGACCGTGAACTACTTCCTTCGCAGTGGGCAGTTTTCCCCAGCCTGTCCCCCTGCTTGCCTCTCTCCCATGGCCTGTGGGCTGGGCTTCTCCTTTGAAGCTGTTCAACAGATTAGGAAATCTATTCAAACTCTTCATGGGCCATTAGCATCTTTTCTTTTTGCAGGGCATTCTGTGAATAGACTGCCCTGTTTTAGAGGAAAGAAACATAAATACGTCCTTGAAAAAATAAATTTTGACCTGAAGAGTTTGTAAAACTCAAGTCTTTATCATCTTGATCATCTCCAGTCCCTAAGTTGATGAAATAACATTTCAAAATGTCATGAAATAAAGTGGCCGGGATATGCAGTGATTGATGGGGGGGGTGGGGAGGTGGCAGACAGCTCTAGTACTTAGCTTGGAATTTATGAATCAAAAGCTTTAAAACTTAACCCAAGAAAGTTTTTTTAAGTACTACTATTTCCACCTAATTAAGAACTGTCATACAAACATGATTTATTTACAGCTATCATTCATGTATAGAGTAAAATTATTCAAGTTTTTCTAAAATTCCTAATGACTTTAGTGCATTAACTCAAAGGTTTTTAAAAAATATTATCTTTCCCTATCTGGATAAGAAATTAGTGCCTACTTATCATATAAAATTTAGAAACTATAGAAAACATAATGAGAACATAAAAATTACTTGAATCCTACCACCTGAAGATAATTATGGTGAACACTTATAGGAAAATATTTTCAATTTTTTCTGTGTACAGTTGTACATAAATTTATACATTATATATTTTTATATATTATAAAACCTGGGTAAAAATATATATTTTTATGTATTTAACATTACATTGTTACTTATTAAACATACTTCTAACAGTACACATTGCTAGAAAACATAATCTTGAATGACTTCAAGGTAGTCCATCTTGTGGATTTACTGTAATTTGTTTAGCTTTTCTCTATTATTGGAAATTCTATGTTTCTGATTTTTTCTGTTAAAAACATTGTTTTAAGGAAAACTTCTTACATATTTTTCCATTTTGGATAATTTTCTTAGTTTATATGTAAAAAGCATTAGTAGGATGGTTACAGAATAAAAGGTTATGACCTTTACATAGATTTCAAAGAATTGCTTTCTCTCTTTTTTTAGCAATAGTTATAGGAGAAAAAAATGGGTAGCATCAGGTGAGAAAAGCAGGGTATGAAATTGATTCTTCATTGTTATCTCAATTATTTAGAACACAGTAAAAATATGTGTTGTATAAGAAGGATACATTTTAGTCATTGCCTCTGAGGGGTGAATTCTCTTTTCACTTCTTTAGACCTTTAAACTTTTATACAAGAAAGGTTCCTCTGAAGTCTTTCTGCCCTCTGCCCTCCGTGACACATTTTTATGGGTCACCATAATATTGGGCTGCATTCATCTCTGTCCATCACTGTTTTCTCTTATTTTAAATTCTCCACTTACTTTTTATTCTTTTCTGATGTGGTTATTGTTTTTTTAAATGAAGGTTATACATGCCAATTAATTCTTCAAGGCTTTTTGCCTGATACAGCCTTCCCTTCCCACCCCCTCCTGCCCACCCTGCTGCCTGCCCTCTTCCCACTCCTCAGAAGGCACTCAGTTTCAGCTCATTTTGTGGAGTTTTATATTTTATCTACTTCAAGGTCTTCTGATGCCAAATTACTCTAAGATCCCATTTTACTAGTGGACATGCAATTAGTGCTGAAGTTTTAAAAGTTCCTTGACAGTATTCATATTAAAAAATAATTCAAGGTCAGTTAAAATGAACTTTCCTAGGACTGGATGCCCCACAAGGATTATTAGTTCAATCCATGATTCAGAACCATTGAATGTTAAAGAGAAAAGTACAAAGTGAATTGTAAGTACAATTATAATTACTTACAATGGTATGTAAGTATTAAAGAGTTTTTAAAAATATTGCCTTTTAAAATGTTTTAATTACTATGTTTATTCAGAATGTATTATTAAAGACCAGCTGAATTCCTGATGGTGGGTGTAGAGTGCTAGGCAAACAGGGCAGGTGATGCTCCGTCAAGAGGTAAAATGATTCTGCCCCAGTTCTGATGTGTGAGCTTTCTAACACTACCAGGAAACTAACCCTGTTCTGACACTGTCTATGAGCTCCCGCAAGGTAAGAACTCAGTTCTCCAGGACTGTCTCCCTTCCCAGACTCTGTCTTCAGACACTAGTGGAGAGTCCAGGTTGTCACTCAGGCTTTTGACTGGCTACAGAACCTCCACTGCTCACCAGCCTGGAAAAACACACCTCGATTGCTCTCAGCACAGACAATTCCAAGGGGATTTGGAGCTTTGTGCCAGAAAGGGGGATGAAAACCAAATACGTACTTTTTATTAGAAAATGTATAATACAGGAGGAAATGAACATTAATGAGATAACCACAAGTTATTACAATTAAATATGCAAGTTGGTTTGAAGGTTGTGGGTTATTATTAAGCTGATTAACAAATAAATATGCAGTTACAAAGTGTGGTTAAGTATTCAGAAAGAAAGCACAGAACATTATGAATAAAGGAGCATGATTGTATCTGAGAAACTCAGGAGAAGACTGTAAGCCAGGATCTGAATAAATGAAACAGGTCAAGATGATGAGGGAGGGAAAAATAGAAAAAATGGTGTTGCAGATGGGTAAACAATATGCACAATGGCCTTCATATCCAAATCATACTTCCCAACCCATGACATACAGTGTCGGGCAGGAGAAATTTTCTCCTTACCATTTTAGCTCTTTTGGATGGTCAAATAATTCAAATGACATAGAGCAGATTAATGAGAGAAAAATCAGTTTTTAATGTGTGTGCACAGGGAATTCACAGAAGCATGAAAATTCAAAGACAGTGAAGCACAATGAGATACAGATGCCATTTTGGATTAAGGAGGGAGAAGTAGGCAATTCACAGGCAGATGAGAGAGAGAAAACATTTGGTAAACAAATTCTTGCAGGGGCAGCCAGAAACAATAGGACACAAAGGTGAATTTAACAAGCAGATTTTTGCTTGGATGCTCCCAAGTCTGCCACACTCGGTTCATGTGTGCTAAGGTGATTAGGCTAAGGTTCCCTTCCTAAAGCAGGTTTTTCTATCTGAATCTCTTCAGGCAGGTAAAATCTCTTTCTGAGTCTGTTGGGCTTTAATTGTTTTTAGCTCAAAATAATCTGCATGCCACGGTGCACATTATCTTATGCACCGGGTGGATTATGCACGAGGGTGGTGCCTTATAGATAAATGATATTGGAACATTTTTCACAATAATAGCCCTATTTTTATTGAATGTTTGAGATATGCCAGGCACACTGCTTTATATTTCTTATTAAAACCTAGGATTTTAAGCTGTATACTTTAAAATTATTTTTTTTTCGATTACAGGTGACATACAATATTATGTTAGTTTCAGGTGTACAGCACAGTGATTACACATTTATATGACTCATGAAGTGATCGTCCAGATAAATCTAGTACCCATCTGACACCATGTAGTTATTACAATACTATTGACTATATTTCCTATGCTGTACTTCACATCCCCACGACTATTCTATAAATACCTATTTGTACTTCTTAATCCCCTCACCTCTTCACCCATTCCCCTATACCCCCTTCCATCTGGCAACCATCAAAATACTCTCTGTATCCATGATTCTGTCTCTGTTCTTGTTTGCTTAGTTTGTTTTTAGATTTATTGTTGATAGATATGTATTTATTGCCATTTTATTGTTCATAGTTTTGGTCTTCTTTTTTTTAAATAAGTCCCTTTAACATTTCATATAATAATGGTTTGGTAATGATGAACTCCTTTAGTTTTTTGTTTTTGTTGTTTGTTTGCTTGGGAAGTTCTTTATCTGCCTGTTGATTCTAAACAATAGCATTGCTGGATAGAACAATCTTGGCTGTAGGTCTCTGCTTTTCATAACCTGCAAAGTTTCTTTTGAGAAATCAACTGACAATCTTATGGGAACTCCTCTAAAGGTAACTAATTGCTTTTTTTCTGCTGCTTTTAAGATTCTCTCTTTATCTTTAACCTTTAACATTTTAATTATGATGTGTCTTGGAGTGGGCCTCTTTGCATCCATCTTGGGACTCTCTGCCATTCCTGGACTTGCATGTCTCTTTCCTTCACCAAATTAGGGGAGTTTTCTGTCACTATTTTTTCAAATAGATTCCCAATTTCTTGCTCTTTCTTTTCTCATTCTGTGAGGCTAATGTCAGACCTCTTGAAGTTGTCCCAGAGGCTCCTTACACTATCCCTGTTTTTTTGGATTCTTTTTTCTTCTTGTTGTTCTGATTGGTTGTTTTTTGCTTCCTTATGTTCCAAATCATGAATTTGATTCACAGCTTCAACCACTGTACTGTTGTTTTCCTCTAAATTATTCTTTATTTCAATTAATGTACCCTTCATTTATGACTGGATCTTTTTTATGCTCTTGAAGTCCTCACTAAATTCCTTGATCATCCTTATAACCAGTGTTTTGAACTCTGTATCTGGTAGATTGCGTATCTCCATTTTGTTTAGTTGTTTTTCTGGAGTTTTGATCTGTTCCTTCATTTGGGCCATGTTTCTTTGTGTCTTCATTTTGGCAGCCTCCCTGTGTTTGTTTTTATATATTAGGTAGAGCTGCTATGACTCTGTGTCTTGGTAGTGTGGCCTAATGTAGTAGGAGTCCTATAGAGTCCAGTGGCACAGCCTCCCTTATCGCCCAAGTTTGGTACTCAAGGTATGCCCTTTGTGTGGGCTGAGTACACCTTTCTCTTGTAGTAGGGCCTTTGTTGCTGTTGGCAGATCAATGGGAGGGATTTACCCAGGCCAGTCAGCCATAAGGTTTGGCTTTGACCACTGATCACCAACCTCCACCCTCTTTGGAGGATCAGCTGTCCAGGGGCAGGGCTGTGGTGCTCTGATATGGTCTATAGTTGTCCACTGGGTGCTTAGGCCCTGGGATTTCCTAGGTGGTGCAGGCCAGTGTCAGTTCCCACTTGTATTTTGCCCAGGGCCACTCTGCCTGAGCTGTAGAGCTATCTAAGATAGCTGTCACTTGTGCTGGGCTTAGAGATTTCCAGGAAAAGCCAAGCTGTGAATCTAGGCTGACTGCTGCTAGTGCTCCACCTGAGGTCACTTAGCAAGACCTATGGGGGCTGAGCGCTCACTGAGATTGGCTGTTGCTTGTTCATTAGGACTTAAGAAGTTATGAAACGTGAGCCAAGACCAAACATTCATATGGAAAAGTCATTGTTTTTTTTTAATTTTTTATTTTAGTTTATTCAGTACAGTTTCTATCCTTTATTCCCATTCCAGCCCACCCACCCATTCTTCCCCTCCTCCCTCCCTTTTCCAACACCCCTAGTTTTGTCCATGTGTCCTCTATATTTG